>CM077599.1:84715000-85915000 GCA_039654915.1 Aquilaria yunnanensis
ATGGCCGGACGAAATTGGGTGTCAACAGCTGCCCCCCTTTGCATGCTTCATGGGACATGATATATGCAAAGTCGTTACCAAATTTCGTCCGGGTTAGCTAGGCATTGAAAACTTTCTCGCCACCTAAATTATGAGGATATGGAATCCTCTTTAAAAACTTCTGCGATAGGAACTCTCCTATCGTTGAAGGAAAAATTTGATAATTGATTGGTTGGTTGAGGTTAAGGAACTCTCCTTAGAACCTCGACGATAGGAACTTTCTTATCGTTGAAAGTTTGAGGTTAAGGGCTCTACCTTAGAACCTCTGCGATAAGAACTCTCTTATCGTTTGAAGAAAAATTGATTATTGATTGTTTGAGGTTTAAGGAACTCTCCTTAGAACCTCGACGATAGGAACTCTCCTATCGTTGAAAGTTTGAGGTTAAGGGCTCTACCTTAGAACCTCTGCGATAAGAACTCTCTTATCGTTTAAGAAAAATTGATGATTGATTGTTTGAGGTTTAAGGAACTCTCCTTAGAACCTCGACGATAGGAACTCTCCTATCGTTGCAAGTTTGAGGTTAAGGGCCCTACCTTAGAACCTCTGCGATAAGAACTCTTTTATCGTTTAAGAAAAATTGATGATTGATTGTTTGAGGTTTAAGGAACTCTCCTTAGAACCTCGACGATAGGAACTCTCCTATCGTTGCAAGTTTGAGGTTAAGGGCCCTACCTTAGAACCTCTGCGATAAGAACTCTCTTATCGTTTAAGAAAAATTGATGATTGATTGTTTGAGGTTTAAGGAACTCTCCTTAGAACCTCGACGATAGGAACTCTCCTATCGTTGCAAGTTTGAGGTTAAGGGCCCTACCTTAGAACCTCTGCGATAAGAACTCTCTTATCGTTTAAGAAAAATTGATGATTGATTGTTTGAGGTTTAAGGAACTCTCCTTAGAACCTCGACGATAGGAACTCTCCTATCGTTGCAAGTTTGAGGTTAAGGGCCCTACCTTAGAACCTCTGCGATAAGAACTCTCTTATCGTTTGAAGAAAAATTGATGATTGATTGTTTGAGGTTTAAGGAACTCTCCTTAGAACCTAGACGATAGGAACTCTCCTATCGTTGCAAGTTTGAGGTTAAGGGCCCTACCTTAGAACCTCTGTGATAAGAACTCTCTTATCGTTTGAAGAAAAATTGATGATTGATTGTTTGAGGTTTAAGGAACTCTCCTTAGAACCTCGACGATAGGAACTCTCCTATCGTTGCAAGTTTGAGGTTAAGGGCCCTACCTTAGAACCTCGACGATAGGAACCCTCCTATCGTTGCAAGTTTGAGGTTAAGGGCTCTACCTTAGAACCTCTGCGATAAGAACTCTCTTATCGTTGCAAGATGGACTGATTGATTACAAGGCAAAGGTTTCGTCCTTAGAACCTCGTTGAAATTGAAATTGATTAATTGATTGGTTACGAGGCAAAGGTTCCGTCCTTAGAACCTCGTTGAAATTGATTAATTACAAGGCAAAGGCTCCGTCCTTAGAACCTCGTTGAAATTGAAATTGATTGATTACGAGGAAAAGGTTCCGTCCTTAGAACCTCGTTGAAATTGAAATTGATTGTGGAGAAAAACTCTTTCCTCCTTTTTAAGTACCTCAGACAATCGAAGTTGAAATGTTCTATTCGGAAGTGTGAATTTTCATAATAGGCGAGTGCAAAAATTTAAACTTCGATAAGATGAGTGAATCTTGATGATGACAATAACACTGACAAATTATGTAAAGGGAACGGATGTTTGGAATCAATATCCAAGGTTCATCTAATATTTTCTTCAGTAAATATAGATTCCCTTGTAAGATATGTCATCCAAATAAGGTTAAAGCTTAATTACCCCAAAATGTTATGCCTAGTAGACCTAATAGGATGCGTCTCAAGAGTAATAAAAATTACTCTTTACTCAGCCATTCCAACCTAAAGGCATTGTCCCATGGTTTTAATATCAGCATGGACGAAACTATCTTATAAGATAACGAAATTCCCTGAAAAAAAAAACTGAAATACGAAAAAAAATGCTGATAATTAAAACGAAAGGACAAGAAAAACGGATCAGATCGCTTCTTCTTCCACAATGCTTCAACAGGCCGGGTAAAGGACAATTATGGGACGGAACTGGTTGGGAAAGACTGTCCTGCCCAGTCTATTTGGATCATCGCTGGATCTGGTTTAGGAACAAAAGCTTACATTTTATCTAGCAATTCTTCAACAGTTGTTGCGGATATTATGATTCGTCGTGCCACCTCAGGGATAAACTTTTGCTTCACAGCACGATTCATAAAAGATAATAGACCTGCGAAGAAATAGTTAACATTTAACAGCCCAATGGGTTTTTGATGCAAATTAAGTTGGGCCATGGAAGCGATTTGGAAGACTTCTCCTAATGTGCCAAAGCCACCTGGTAGAGCGATAAAAGCATCAGCATTAAAAAGCATTTGTAACAAGCGCTCTTACAGATTTTTAACCACTAGCTCTTCTCCAATCGTGCCCCCAGAAACCGATTTCAAAGATGCAGGGATAATACCCAGAACCTGGCTTCCTCCTAAAGATGCTGCTGATGCTACAGCTCCCATTAATCCGACACTACCTCCTCCATAAACTAAGTGTATTTTTCGCTCAGCTAATACACTACCCAAATGGTTGGCTGCCTTTAAGTACTCTTCATCTTCTCCAGGAAAAGCTCCAGAAAATACACAAATACTTCGGGGTTTACGAGTGGAGGTTTTCTCCATTCCTATCCTTACCCATGTGAGAAAAGAAGAAAAGAGGATATATTTATAGAGATGAAAAGATAAAGTAATAATTTTATTTTCAAGAATGGATATATTATTGCCAGCTATTCACAGTAGTCACGAGTATGACTCTGGTCAGGTATGGGTACACTATCGTTAAAAGAGGAGGAAAATTTCAAAAGCAACTAGCATACACAGGAGTCACTACTATAGCTTACGTCAGGAGTAGGTACGTGATTGTTGGAAGAGAAGGAAAATTTCAAAAGTAGCAGCTATATACAGTAGTCATAACTGTATCTAATGTCAGGAGTGGGTACATTATTGGGAGGATAATTTCAAAAGCGACAGCTAGCATGTACAGTAATCGTGACTTTGGTTCACGTCTTCCACTGATTTTGCATCCAGTAACGGCTTCAATGCCTTCTATGAATCGGCGATTTGCATCCCATCCAATTTTCTCACAAACTGGCAAACTGGGTCATTAAAAGTCAGATTTCCAAGACTGTAACGATCCTGTTCTTTACGGAAAGTCCACCATAAATCCATAATTTCCCATTGCACTATTTCACAAGAATGTGTTTCAAAAGTTAATAGGATATTATCCAAAGATTCCTTACGCAGGCCATTCTTGATGAATTTTCTTTTATCTTCACGATTTCTGGTGATCATCCCTAAAGAACGACATTTAGCATCGCAATTCCATCGTCCACATTTATGACAGACACCTAGCCTCTTTGCTCTTCATTTTTTGGCATAAGCGCTTTTACCTAAGCCGGGCATACGGGGCACAAATGCGTCTGAAACTTCACCAGCCGAGCGGACCTTAGCTTCAATTAAGCACCGCACATTGTCAGGAATGCCTTTGTGCATAAAGACTCTAATCCTTTCACATCTAGCTTGGTAAATCATTTTAAGAACATTTATTGGGATGGAAGGAAAGTATTTTCGCATGGCGGAAAGAGTAGAATCCATTGATAAAAGAAGAATTTGAGAGAAGAGATGAAGAAATCAGTTATTGTAGGAAACTGAAATAACCGATTATGAGAGTCAGAGAGTATTGCATCCGCTACTTAACCGGAAAGAAGAACATGCATTTATAGCGATGAAAGGATAACGTGTTAATTACGCTTACAGGAACAAGTACATTATTGTCCAAAGGTAATGTAAATTTTTCAAATATGACAAATCGTATGTACAGTAATTGTGACTGTGGCTCACATCTTCCACTGGCTTTACGTCCAGTAACGGCATTAACGGCTTCTATGAGTCGAGGATTTGCTTCCCATCCAGCTTTCTTACAAGCTGGCAAACAGGGTCATTTACAGTCAGATTCCCGGGACTGTATCGTTCTCGTTCTTCATGAAAAATGCTCCATAAACCAAGAAGTTCACGTTGCACGGATCCACAAGAATGCGTCTCAAGAGTCAATTGGATATCATCCAACGAGTCCTTACTCAGGCCATTCTTAATGAATCGTATTTTATCTTCTCGATTATCAGAGATCATCCCTAAAGAACGACATTTAGTATTACAAGTCCACCGTCCACATTTATGGCAGACTTGTAACCTTTTCGCTCTTCGCTTTTTGGCATAAGAGCTTTTGCCTATACCAGGCATGTGAGACACAAATGCCTCTGGGATTTCACCTGCCAGACGAACCTTGGCTTCGATTAACCACGCACATCTTCAGGGATTCCTTTGTGCATCAGAACTCTTAATCGTTCACAGCGAACTTGGTAGATCTTTTTGAGAATGTTCATTGGGAGAGAAGGAAAATATTTTCGTAAGACAAAAAGAGTAGGATCCATTTTCTAGAGGGAAGTAAAAGAAAGAAGAGAGGAAAGAATTAGTTATTATGGGCAACTGAGAGAACCGACTTGAGAGTCACGGAGTACCGTATTTGCCGCTTAACCGGAAAAGTGGATCCTACTTCATTTTGATGTGATAGATATTTTTTATATTCCATCGAGCTGACGTCGATCCAGTCCTCGATTATTAAATCCATTGTTCGCTTTTGACAAATTTTCAACGACAATATTTCTTGATGTCTGCCTTATCTTTGACTATCTCTTATCTTGGATACTGCTAAGCTGGCATCAATCCTGTCCTTCCAGGTGTAGCCTCGATTATTGAATCAATTGCCAGGCTTTTGACAATATTGTCTACTTTATATTTTTTGATATCTGCCTTATCCTTGGCTATAGCTATCTCTTATCTTGGATACTACTAGCTGACGTCAATCCTGTCCTTCCAAGTGTAGTATCGATTATTGAATCAATTTCCAGGCTTTTGACATATTGTCTACCTTATCCTTGAATTCCTGATGCGGGTTGGTCCCGCATATTATCTGTGTATCCAGTGATAGATTGGTAAGAGCTGATGTTATTGAGATCTCAGCTTATACTGTTGTAACGGTGCGGTAGATGTGTTTCCCATTTGATTCCTATCATGTAAAAGTCATGCATGCATGATGTGAAATGCATAAATGCAAAGCATGTGTAATTGATGGTTCTTTTTTATTTTTATTTTATTTTTTTATTTTATTTTTTGGATTGATCTAGTTCTTCATATCTTTGCTTTACTGGATCCTCTTTATAATTGCTTTCTTGGACTATCATTGAATCTCTTTATGTTTTCCAGCTTTTGTTCACTGCCTCAAAAGCCCAACTCTTTTCAAAATCCCCTTTCTTTGACTTGTTCTTGAATTTTGGCCTCAATTTCTTTAAAGTTGGCCCGCCTCATAATTTATATCTCTTTCAGGTACTCATCCATTGTCATGGATTTGATACCATCAAAGGCTTTACTTTCAATGTATGCTTTGCCCCTTTTCTTGTGATCGTGCCGACGCTTACTTATCCCCATGTTATAATCTGAATGATTGCTCTTCCTTGAACTCATGTTTTGATCCATAAGACTTGCCCCCTTGTCTATTGAACTTCTTTGTTGGCAGTACTCCTCTTACGCTTCGTAGAGACCACTTTGCCCCCCTGAATATGGTATTTATGTGGATAAAAGGTATCATCTCGCCTTTGATTTAACAGAAGGTCGAGCATTTCTAGACCTTTGTGATGGCACTTGATCGTAAATTTCTCTTACAAGAACCACATCTTATTAAAGAAAGACTCAAGCTATCTCCTCACTTTTAAGTCTACATACATTAATGAATAATGGTTTGGCCTTAAAGAAAAACTTTCATCAATTTGCAAAGCTTGACAAAGTAATTTACGGTCTTTATTTTTAATTAAAATATCCTGCCATTCTTCCCTTTCCAACTCGAAGACATAAACTGTGCAAGGCAATAAGGTAGAAACATGATTCACAATAATAGCCTTTTAACTGAATGAGGATGATATCGAGAGGTAAATGTTAGGTGTGAGGAAAGTTAAGTTTGAATGTTTTTTTTTTTTGTGGCAGTCTTTTAGCTGAATGAGAATAATATTAAGAGGTAAATATTAGGTCTGAGTAAAGTTAAGTTTGAGTGGTGTGAAAGAAGGGTCTTTTAATACTACTCGTGAGCAGTATTAAATAAAGTAGAAACATGATTCACAACGATAGTCTTTTAACTGAATGAGGATGTTCGGTCTGAGGAAAGTTAAGTTTAAGTGGTGTGGAAGAAGGGTCTTTTAATACTACTCGTGAGCAAATTTGATTATGGTGAAAAATTCAATAGTGATGACCTCAAACTTGCCACTCTTTCCAGGAAGTTAGACCTCAACTGTTGCCCCCCAACTATCGTGGTCTTTGTGTGCGCTTAGTTTGAGGGTCGCTCTTGTCTTCTAAACTGCCTTTGCAGGTTTTCAGTCTAGAATCCATAGCTTACTTTTTCTTTGTTTTCTTTCTTTTGCTCTAACTTGAGGCTTTTTTTTTATTTTTTATTTCCCTTTCTTTTTTTTTTTTGTGTAAGCTATGGTGATAACATACTTGATAACTCTCTTGAAGTGAGATGACTCAAGTGGCCTTGCTTGCTCGTGCTTGTTCTCAGTCCTTTTTGGTTTTGAATTTTCCCTTGTTGCCTTTTGATGGAAGGGATGAACTTCTCTTTCTTTTTGGAGTTTGTGTTGCAGAGAACCGAGATTATAGCCCTCTTGAAGTGAGATGACTCAAGTGGCTTTACTTACTCGTGCTTGCTCTCAGTCTCTTTTTGTTTTGGATTTTGAATTTTCCCTTGTTGTCTTTTGATAGAAGGGATGAACTTCTTTCCTTTATTTTTTTGAGAATTTGTGTTGCGTAAAACTGAGAACTTTTTTCTTTTTTCTTTTTTCTTTTTTTGTGTTGAGCATTTGTGAGAATTGGGAGGCCACTGAAGTCATTTAATATGAGAGCTACCTTCTTTGGAAGCTAACCCGAGACCTCTTGCAAGAATGTTGATAACCACTGTGAATTCTTTTTTTTAGAGTTGAGGTGCAACATTTGAAATCCTTCTTACTAGATTTGGCAGCACTTTCAAGGTCACTACTATCAAATCTCCCTTAACTTTCATTTTTACCCACGAGTAGTATTTTTTACAAAGTAAAATGTGATGGCAATAATGGGTAGTGTAATGGCAAAGAGTGAGAGATAGATGTAAAAATGGAATTTTTGGTAAAGAGTGGTAGAATGTGTAGATGTAAAAATGGAATTTTAAGTAAAAAGTGGTAGAATGCACACATTACATCTTTTTGTTGTACCAGAAAAAAGAATACCAGGTGTCCATCTAACAAAGACTACACCCTAGATTCTGGACTAAATCTAGGAGATTTTTACTATTAAATTACTTTGGCAAGCTATCAAAGATGCAAGTTTAGTAAAAGGATTCCCTGTCATTCAAAAGTGTGTGTGGACTGTTAGGTCGGATCTGCCTTGGAGTCCTTCCAAAAATCAATGTAATTCTAGCTCAAAATCTTCACTTTCAATTAGCAATCACATTTTGGCCTAGGAACTTGGACTCGGCCAACTGTTGGACCTTGAGTTTCAGTACCACAGAATTTTCAGTTACATTTGGGATTTGGGTCACACCAACTTGGAAAAGGAGGCCATTTGATCTTTGCTATCGTTGGTATGGATGATAGCAGGATGTCTTCACCAGCAAATACTGTGATTAACTTTCCTTCAAAAATGAATTTCATTTTTTGGTGTAATGAGGAGGGAATTGCTCCGGCCATATGAATCCATGGTCTTCCCAACAGACAAGTATAAGAAGGATTAATGTCCATAACTTGGAATGTGATATGAAAGACACAAGGGCCGATCTCTATTGGCAGCTCTATTTTTCCAACGACATTTCTATTCATCCCGTCAAATGCTTGAATAGTGATATGACTGTAGTTGAGGTATGATGAGTCTATACCAAACTTGTGTAAGGTCTCAATTGGCATTATGTTTAGAGCTGACCCATTATCAACAATAACTCTAGTCATAGTTCGATCTTTGTATTTAACCGAAATATATAGAGCCTTAGAGTGACCCCTTCCTTCTGCTGGTATCTCATCGTCAGTGAATGTGATGAGATTCTGTGCGGTGATGTTGTTGACGAGGTGGTCAAAGTTATTCACTGAAATATCTGGCTCAACATAGGCCTTATTTAAGACTTTGAGGAGGGTTTCTCGATGAGCATCAGAGCTTATGAGTAGTGAAAGTATGGAGATCTTTGTTGGCAGGTGGTTTAACTGCTCCACGGTGCTGTACTCACTTTGCTTCATGAGTTTGAGAAACTCAGTAGTTTGTTTATCTGTCACCTCTTGAGACATCTCTTGCTCTTTGGATGTATCTGTATCTAGAGGCTCACTTGTTGGGTCTGTGACGTTCTTATCTTGTCGAAGCTTGTACATTTGTTCTGGAGAGTAACATGGACCACTTCTAATCATACTCCTAACTTCTAACGGAGTTGATGTGATGTTGGAAGTGTAATCATGGCTCCATGGAACAGCCTTGTCTGATTTGTAGAGGAATGACCTCGGGACTCGAGTTCTTAAAGGCTTGACAATAGATTTTGAAATTGGTATAACTAGTGGTTTTGGCGTAGCATTGACTTCCCGTTCTTTAGTGATCACATTTGCATCATCATCTTTATCCGACGTAAAAATGATGAGTTGGGATGAGTCCATGAGCCTTTGTAGACTTTCACGGAATTCTGAGCATTCTTGGATAGAATGACTTTTACTGTCATGAAAGTCACACCAGTCCTCATCTTTGACTTCTTCATGTTTAAAAGAAGACTTCCGGATGATAACCCCTTCTTTCAGAAGGCATGAATATACATGCTTAAGAGGGGTTATGATATCGTTGACTGACTTCTTTATCGGCCGGTGTTCTTCTATTACATTGAATGGTTTTGATTGATAAGGCGGCAATGGATTGTGAGCGATGTTTAATTCATCGGAAAAGTCCAACCATTTTGACTCTATTAATTGTTGGACTGTACGTTTCAATGCTATGCAATTTTCTAGGCCATGGCCTGTAACGCCATCATGATATGGGCAAGTTATGTTGGGGTCATACCACCTTGGATATGGGGGTTTGAATGGCTTTGTAGGAATTGGACAGATGAATTGTCTTTTAATGAGTTTTGGATACAACTCAGTGTAAGTCATAGGAATTGGCGCAAAGACTTCTCTTTGTCTTTGTGCAGGTACTGGAGGGGTCAGAACAGGTGGCTGTAATTGATTAGGCCTGTGGACAGGATAATTGTTGGGCCAATTGGTAAAATAGGATATGCGAGGCCCGGTAGCCACAGTACCTACAAGGGGAATCTCTCTTCCGCGTCCTATTTGTTGTACTTCATCCTCCTTTCTTCTAGATGGTCCTTCTCTTTTCATAGGATCATTAAAGGACTCGGTAATCTTCCCGGTCCTAATCCCATGCTCGATCCTTTCTCCAGACATGACAACGTCAGAGAAATTAGCTGCTGAATTGGCAATGAGTTTGTCATAATATGGGTGCTTCAGTGTCTGAACAAATAAAGTAAGCATTTTTCTTTCTATCATGGGTGGCTGAACTTGTGCTTCTTTGATGGGAACTTGAATTGCTTTCCCCTTGATTAGCTCCATCAATTGTCTTATTTGTTCGGCCATACCTTCTATCTTGGACTCTATCTGTATGAGACGTCGTTCGATTTGTTCTGCCATTAATGTTGTTTGGAGCAGAGTTGAATATCGGTGTTGAGGTCCAATTTTATCCTTTTAAAAGTAAGATTTATTTTATTAGACTCTACACGTATGTGATTTATGCAATGGATGCCTGCATGCAAAATAAGATTATGTTTTTATCAGACTTTGTATGTACGTGATTGATGTAATGGATGTATGCAATGAGATTATGTTTTTATCAGACTTTATATGCACGTGATTAATGTAATGCATGCAATGAGTGAGTTTGATTATCCATTATCGTGGAATTTCAAGACTTCTAGTTGTCATTATAAAGACCAAAAAGTTAGTAAAGTTTAATGCGTGGTTTTGATGTATGAAGAGTAATTGCACAAAACAGAAGTACAAGAAAAGAAAGATGAGGTTATTAATAAGTTAAATAACAATTAACAACTCATGAACTATTATGGAAAAATGAATTAAAACCATAAATATAAGACACGAAGAAAATAAAAGTGTAGAGCAACAACACAGCATAACAAGGATATGCTTATGGCGTTGGTAAAATGGTAGAAATTCTATGGTCAGTTCTATGGTTAAGTGGGGAGTTCTATATGCATAAGGTGGCTTATCAAAAAGGCAAGGGATAGTTCCCGAATCCCGTCACTAAATTATAGTGACAGCCCGATTCCTTACCCTCTAGGGTTTATGTAAGGAATGGATTAATTCGAGTCGTAGCTTTTCGTGGGCCCATGCAGAGACTAACCGTCTCAGAAGGCAATACACTACTTTGCTACTTTGAAACCGGTGAAGGCTTGGAGACCATGGCCTCTCAAGGACAACAACACCAATTCCGCTTAGAAAGAACGTGTTCGATTTGAAGAAGCTCGGGTATAGAGCTTCATATTGTGAATGCATAATGCATGTTTACCTAAATAAATATAACATATAAATCCACATAAATATAAGCAAAGCAAATCAAAACAAATCAACTTGTAGGCTCGACTCACTAACGTAGGAGTCCCCAGCGGAGTCGCCAAGCTGTGGCAACGTTGGGTTTTCTGGAGTCGTCACCAATCTGTTTCACCTAGGTCGATTGGTCACCTTAAAATTGGTCTGCGAGAGTTCGGGGATTCGGGAGTACGGTTACGTTAAAACAACTTTGTTAAAACGCCCAAAAATTGGTACCTTAGTTGATTTCAATTTTGTTTTGCTTTGCTTTAAAAAAATATTCAGTTAATTTTCAAACTAGAAATTTTAACTGAATTAATCGGATGTGGATTTTTAAATTAATACCGGTTTAAAAATCTTTAGTAATTAATTTGTATAAAAATTTGATATTTCCGAACCATGGACTCTGCCGAGTCACCCGGACACGGAAGTTTTAATTCCGAACCATGGACTCTGCCGAGTCACCCGGACACGGAATTTGACGAAATTTTAATTAAATACTTTAATTTCCATATCATGAATCCCGGAGGATTATCATAATATGAATTTTTATCTTAATTTTATTCATTTAAAATTTGATAATAAAAATTTATTAAAAATCTTTAATTTACTATTCATTATTTAATTAATTATTATTTTTTGTCATAAATTTTTATGGAATTTTGGAAAAAATGTTGTCTAAAATTTTATTTTCCATTCTTTCTTTTTGAAAGATTTTTAAAATAATTATCTAATCTTTGGGTCTAAAAATATACTTAAAAATAATTGATTTTTGTGGAATTGTTTGGTTATGATTTTTTTATAAAAAGGAAAAACAAAAGGTTGAATTTTTGTTATTATTTTTTATTTTTTTATTTTTTTTTGAGGAAATAAAAAGGATACGTTTTAATATTCCAATTAATGTTTAAAAATATGAAAGAAAACAAAGGATTGGGGCTTGGTAATAAAAATGGATTCTTGATTAGTCCTAAAATAAAGTTAATTATTCACATAAAAAAAAATTTCTTCTTATTGCTTTGTTATTATTTTATTTTATTTATAGCTAAAAGTGAAAATAAGTTTAATCAGCTATGTAAAACAAACAATTACATACAAGTAAATAAAGGTCAATAAATAAAGAATAAAGTGGGGTTTTTTGGCCATCCACTTAAAAAATTTGCACAAATTAAATAACATATGTAAATAAATAAACAAATAAAAAGCACATAAAGTAAATAAGGGAAAATTAAAGGACAATAAATAAATAAATAAAGTAAAAAAAATAAAGTAGTGCTTTTTGGCTATCCACTTAAAAATAAATAAATAGGAGGTATAACCTTCCATGAATAATAATAATAATAATAATAATAATAATGATGATAGTAATAATAATAATAATAATAATAAAGGTTAGCAAAGTTAGTTGAGTTAGTTGTTAATAACAATAAAAATAAAAGTTAGTAATGTTAGATTAGATGTTAATAACAATAAAAATAAAAGTTGGATTAGTTGTTAATAACAATAATAAAAAGGGGTTAGTAATAATAACAATAATAAACAAATAAATAAACAAGTAAAAGAGTTAGTAATTAATTCTGCAAGAACAAAATAAAAGGTTAGTGACCAAAGTGAAAGAAATTGAAAAGATGAAGGACTAAAAGGAGGTTTTACCCTTGAAGTTAAAATTTGAATTCTCAGAAAAGAAAACGCGACGCGGGCGCAGGGGCAGGGGGGTGGGGCTGCTAGGGGCGATGGCGGGATAGGCGAAGGGGCGGCGAGGCGACGGCGGCGGGGCAGGGCGACGGCGGCGCGGGAGCACGGCGGAGGACGGCCGGAGGAGGAAGAGAAACGGGCGGCGGGCGAGGGTCGCAACGGCGGACGGCGGCGGAGGGTGACGGTGACGGCGTGGGGGCGACGGCGACGGTGGGGGAGCAACGGCGACAAAGGGGCGGCGAGAAACGGCGGTGACGTAGTGAAACGGGAGAAGAGCGCGGAGGGGGAAGATGGTGGCTGGAATGAAAGAAAAGAAAAGGTTTTGGGCGTCTGGAAAGAGAGAAGAGAGGGCAGGGACAAGGGCTGTAATTTTTTCTTTTTCTAAAACGGAGCTCCAAGCTTTCTTTCTGTTTTTCTCTGTGTCCAGCATCAAATTTGGAGGCCTATTTATAGAGGAAGTTTGGCTGAACTGTTCCTAATTAAATAATAAAAATAATCAAAACTTATCTCTTAAATTGGTAAAATGACAGTTTCAGTCCTTTATGTTTCTTATCCTCTGGATAAGTATCAGAAGCTTCTGATTCTGACAATTTTGTCGTTTTCTGTTAATTTGGGCCAGAAACGTCCGTCTGGCCCAAAATTGATGCGAAAAATTACGCAAAGCTCCTGAAACTTTCAGAATTTGTCAATTTTTCCCGAAACTTCTCAATTTTGTCATTTTTACCTCAAACTTTTTAATTTTGTCATTTATGGAGTTTTAATTTTTACTTCAAACATACACATATACCCATATATATCTTTTTAAATCAAATCTTCTCAAAACAAAAATATATTTTAAACTAATTAAATTTTTTAGTAATAATAATAATAATAATAATAATAATAATAATAAATACTTTTTTTAATTAATATTTAATTTAATTTTTTAATGAAAATTTTTTTAATGACCGGACGATATTGGGTGTCAACAAAAACTACTGTAGAATTTCTTTTATATATAATCGATTGTTGTTTTGACAGCTGAAAGCCATTGCATACCATGTACACTGGACCAAAACCACCCTCTCCCAACTTATTTTGAAGGTGAAAAAAGTTTGTTGCAATTGCCAGAACATCAATCTTAAACAATGGTAGCTCTCGGGGTTTCGCAACATTGCCACTCGAAAAGCATGACTGAGCTTTCTGTCCATCAAGGAATAGCACCCTTTTCCCTTGTTTTCTTAACTCTGATGCACAGAATATATTAGAATCACTAAGTTGCTGTTGCTGTTCTATTATTCGATTCAGAAGCAGATGTAGTTACCTTTAAGCTTAGCCATCCACTTCCACAAGAAACATATGCAGACAGAAATTATGGTGATGCCTATGATCACTGCCACTATGATAATCTTTTTTATGTGTTTCCTTTCACCTGCTGTATCAGGTTAATATATGAGACAACTTTTTGTGGAAAAGGAAAAGGGAAGTCAAAGGTAAATATTTTACCAAGTTCTGAAGATGGAACACGAACAAACAGATCAATTCCACCAGCTGCAGCCTTGGTAAACTGCCGCATATCAACCAGGTCTCCATGCCATAACATGCAACCGATACTGGCATCAAATGCATAAGCCGTACAGGGGCAGTTCTTGAAGCACTCATCTTTGCAGTTATCTTGGGAAGCAGATGACCGGTCCGCAAAGTCAGGAACTTTCACCTTGTTTAGCTTCAAAAACACATCTTCCTTTCCCACTTCACTTGTATTATTCCTGAGTCCTTGGCACTGCAGTTTCCTAGTCCTAATGCATCCACCACTCCAATTCCCTCTATTCCATTCCTCTGGGTTCTTTGGCTCAAACCCTCTTAAACAGCTACAAATAGTCTCCACATTTTCAGGATCACAAATACCAAATAATCCACACTTGCCATAAACATCGCATTCTGTTTTGGGTGTCAGTGTTTTAATCCAGTCTTTCTTGTCATAACTCCAAACTCTTTCCTCCAGGCTGCCAATTGAATTCAAAATATAATATAATAAAAAGGACTCGTTTGCCAGTATAAAATTAAAATAAAATGTTCCTTCTTCATCTTGCTCAATATTAAATGCATTCAAATAGACCGAACGCATGAATTGCACTCCAATGAATATCTGACCATTCCATGGACCACTCCGCCAATATGGCCTGGACTTGTTCCAAATGAACATTTCAGGAATATTAAGAGGATGAACACCGAGAGAGAAATCACCTGCAGATGGATCAGAAGAGGTTTTCCATGATGTCATTCGCACGCTCTCACCTGTTCTTGTGTTAGTGCTGAGTTTCATTTTCTCTACAAATGCATCAGAAGGATGCTGGAAACTCTGCCACATGCTCGTTCCATCTGCCTTATCTAACAAGACAAGATTTCCGGTGTCTAGCAACAGGGCTGTTGTGTTGGATGCTGGATGTTTAACACTTGATGACCAGATAATTTCCTTCAATCCATTCAAAACAACCAGATTTCCATCCCTGGAAATCATCACAACACCAGAGGTATCATTGAGGGGCTTGTTTCTGTTGGCTACCCATATGATGCTCATTATGTCGACATTTTTGTACCAAATCCCCACGAAATGATGAGAAGAATTGGCGGGGCTGAAGAATCCCAACTTGAAAACTCCATTACGGGATGTTAGAACTCCAGAATCTGTCATGGATTCAGACTGGCTGATAATGTCCACTGCAGCGAGGAACTGCAAAAGGTAGCAAGTCAGACACAGGAGAGCCAGTGAAATGCTTCCTATCTTCATTTTCAATGGCTCGGCAGTGTCGGCACCTCTAAATCAAAGCTGTCCACAAAATCCAAGTGAGTGCCATTGATCATCTTCACATTTCTGACCACCTGCTCACACATTTCTTAATTGACATATGTGCGCTTTATGTGTATAACTTGGCATCTGTTGCCCATTCAAACTTGGCTGTGCCATTGAACAGCGGTCAAAGTTAAAGCTGAAAACAATTATACTAAAGAAAAGTCTATATTTGGAACTTAAGAAATAAAAAACCTATACTGAATTGAATAGAAAATTTTATTCTCTCTCGTCAACGCCCTGCCGGTCTCAATTGTCCCGGTTCACCGGCAAGCCGTTGCAGCAGCTGCCGAAGGAACTACCGGCTTGTCTTATGTTCGAAAGCAAGTGAAACTCGAGACCATCCATTCTTTGTGTTTACGTACTCAGGAAGTTGTGTGGCAGGACATCTCTTTAAACAGAAGATGCGCAATGCTCGCAGAAGCTGGAGAAATCAGAGTTGCAGAAGGAATTCTTGTGAGAAGACCTGTTTTGCAACCACTGTTTATTTCACCTGGTATGGAAGGAACAAATGGATTTTTCAACACAAGAGATAATGCCCGAAGACTTGACACAAGGAGACGATGCTGGAAGACTTTACAAAGCAAATTCCGAAGTCATACATCTTAAAGTTGCTATGAGTTCAGGGGTATCGTAACAATCCCAAAATTTTACCAAGCACATACATACATAATCTATAAAGTATGCGGCCTCCCCCTCCCTTATGTTTGCGTGCATCTTTCCTTTTTTTTTTTTCTTTTCTTTCACGCTTCTTCCTCCTTTCTCTCCGTCGTGACTCCCGCCATTTTTTGATTCTTTACCAGCTAGAGTTTTGGCAACGGTGGAACAGCAGAGGAGCGATAATCGGTGGAACTAGGAGGTCACCGGTTTAGAGCGATTGCCTGCAAATCGTCTACCCCGTCAGACGAGAGCGGGAGGAGCTCCGCCCACGCCGCAAACCGGTGAAACAGCAGAGGAATTCCGTCCACGCCGGCGGACGAGCACCGGGCCAGTTCGGTGCTGGTCCATCGGTACTCGATCTCCGCCGCCATCAATCTTCAGGAAACTGTAAGCATAAAGCTGTGATTGAAGTTGAGAGATCAAGTCAAGGGTTTCAAGATAAATATTGGGGGATAGAGATGAAAACCTGAATACGAACAAAAATTGAACGGGAAAGAGAGATTCGATGTTGTTAAGGACGAGAATCGAAACGAGTTAGTAAGAAATCAGTCGATTTAAAGGAATATGGGGGCAGTCACTGAGAAAAGGCTCTCCTGGTGGAGAGAGGTACCTGGCACGAACAGAATCAGAAGGGCTTGGGCGCAAGCACAACATTTACGCACTTTAACACTTTTTCTGCGTCTCTAATCTCTGACGACCAACGTTCTTGTTCATGGTCTAGGTGGGTAAATTGCACCTATGGCCCCTAATATTTTAGTATTGTACTATTTTAAATCCTATCCTCAAAATATCGCATGGTACATCCTCAACTTCAATGTTTTTATTTCATTTTAGACCTTTGGCGGACAGAAAGTGTTAAAATTGATGGAACTAGCCACATGGCATGCCAACATGGGCAGTTTTCCATGGGTCACTGATGTGGAAAAAGAAGAAAAAAAGAATAAAAAGTAAATAGCAGCCTAGGTCTTTAATTTTTTACTTCCCTCCCTCAAAACCCTAACTTTTTCTCAACTACTGCTGCCACCCCTAGGCTACCACTCCCCCTGCCCGACGCAATTCCAACCACCAGCCCCAGCATCATTGACGATCCTAGCCCAACGTCCTTATTTCACTGCACCTTCGTCCCCTGTTGAATTCGTCCGTCTTGAGCCACCATCATCTACATACTTGAACCTTAAACCCGCCTGAAAATCCAAGGAAACAACGATGACAGATGTGACAACGGTGAGGAAATGACAAAGATGACGATGGATGCAATGGTGTTCAAATCAAAGGTGGGGAAAAAAAGGTCAATTGGTTAAGGAGGCAAGCGCAATCAGTGGGGGAATCAAATGACGAGCGAAATTGAGGACGATGGAGGCAAACAGAGAATGAAATTAAATGAAATTGAAGGCTGCGATTGGCCGCAATCGAGGCCGCAATCGAGGGTTGCAATCAGATGAAATCTTGCTGAATTGATAGAAAGGGATCTGATGGATAAAGGAATAAGGGAACAAGGGGAGAAGGAATGGTGGATGAGGACGAGGCCAAAGGTGGCGGGAGAGGAAGGAGGAAGGAAAGATATGGGCTGACCCCATATATGCCATAAATTTCTTCATTTTTGTAACATAAGTCCTAAATTTTTTATGTGGCCAATTGCAGGCATCTATAGCTGGTAATTCATTGTGTGATGTGGCAAATTGTCCACGATGGTATGCTACTGGGCAAATTTTGTCAAATTTATTACTTTTCATTCACTAAAGGTCTAAAATAAAATACAAAATTGATGTTAAAGATGTCTCATGTGAGGTTTTGTGGTTAGGATACAAAATAGGACAATAATAAAATGTTAAGGGCCACAGGTGCAATTTGCCCTGGTCTAGGTGGTTTCGGAAAAGTTACAATCACATCCCCTAAGGTTTACCTTAACCTACAATTTTCCTTCTTAATTTTTGAAAACTTACACTTTGTCCCCTAATTCTTTTATACTGTCCGATAACAATTTCTAAAATTATAATTTAAATTGTACGATAGTTATCTTTCACTAATGTCAATCTCTTTAATATTTTTTTAAAGTTAATAAAAATTTTAAATTATTTGTCTTTCATTTGTCTTTCATTTCTGTAAAAGCTATTTTCTTCTTATAAATATAAAAAAATATGAAATTACTTAAACATGGTTATCAAATTATTTAATTTAGGGTTTCAGAAGTTATTGTTGGATACTGTAAAAAAAATAAGGGGTAAAGTGTAATTTTTTAAAAATAGAGAAGGTAAAATTAGGTTAGATCAAATCACGGGGAGCTTTTCTAATTTATCCAGATGTTATCTACAGTGGTGGAGCTCTTGTCTCTTTGTAATCAATGCTGATCTGGATTATCTGGGTATGCTTTTTGTTTTTTTCTATATGCTAATGTTGTGAGCCATTTTGTATGAGTTTTTTTAATGTCTTAAATTAGAAAATTTGTGAAAAAAAATATAAAAATTTATTTTTAATTGAATCATTAGATCTATATAATATTGATTTTTAAATGAAATTAATTCTGGGTAATAAAATATATAAAAATAAAAATAAGTTATTTTGAATTAAGTTGACTTAAGTTTTTGTTGTGTATCGAATTTGCCAATTTGTTTTTCTAGCTAAGAGGCCAATTAAGGTGTGTAATGGTGAAAAATATTTTTGCGTAAATATGTTATTTGATTCAATAAAATATGTTGTTTCATTTATATAAATGTGTTATTCTATAATATGATATTCATTTTTATAAGAAATATTATTCCGTAAATAATGTTATCCTTTTCAGTAAGAAATGTTGTTCCATTTTTATAAATGTGCTATTCTGTAAAATACTACTCATTTTGTAAGAAATATTGTTCTTGAATAATATTGTTCGATTTACTATGAAATGTTATTTCATTAAAAAAATGTATTATTCTGCAAGGTGTTGTTCATTTTATAAGATGTGTTGTTCTGTAAAACATTATTTAGTTTATAAGAATTGTTGTTTTATTCTAACAAATGTGATGTTCTTTAAAATGTTGTTCATTTCATAAGAAATATCATTCATAAATAATGTTGTTCTATTTAATAAAAAATATTGTTCCATTCAGACAAATGTGTTGTTTAATAAAGTGTTGTTCATTTCATAAGATATGTTGTTCTCTAAAATACTTTTCATTTCATAAGATGTGTTATTCCTTTATTATCAATGTGATGTTCTGTTAAATATTATTTATTTTATAAAAACTATTATTGATAAATAATGTTGTTTGATTTAATAAAAAAATATTGTTTCATTTAGACAAATATGGTGTTCTATAATATATTATTTATTTTGTAAGATGTGTTGTTCATAAATAATATTGTTCTGTTTAATAAGAAGTGCTATTCTATTCTTACAAATATGGTATTTTACAAAATGTTGTTAATATCAGAAAAAATACTGTTTATAAATTATATTGTTTGATTCAGGAAGAAATGTTGTTCTTTTAAAACAAATGTGTTATTCTATTAAATGTTGTTCCGTTTAGATAAATGTGTTGTTTTTGTTAGCAATAAAACCTAGATAATATCTGCCTAAGAGAGATTTATCACTAGGAACTAGCTTATTGCATATGCATGTAATTATCCTGTATGTTTTATCTTGTAATCTTGTAATCTTATTTTGTGCATATAAATGAGAACATGAGGCACAAGTTTTTCCTGGCAAAATTATTCTATCTTACATGGTATCAGAGCCTATTACGATTCATGTCATGTCTTCTATCAACCCTACCTCTACCTCTTCTTCTTCTTCCATTACTTTCTGGCCCCAACCTTCCTTCTCTCTGAGAGTAACTCTCTTACCCATGTCGTCACTGAATCTTGGCCATCTGATTACCATCCAATTGTCAAGGGACAACTATCCCTTTTGGAAAACCCATTTTTTCCATACTTGATAGGTTAGCGACTGATGGGCTATACTGACGGCACACTTTCATGCCCTCCAAAAATAATTTGTTGTGAGCAAGAAACTGTAGGAGACCACACTGTTCCCAATCCAGACTACCAACATTGGTTTTAGCAGGATCAACAGATCTTTAATGATCTCATCATTGTCAGAAGATGTACTAGCTCATGTAATCAACCTTTTAACATCCCGTGAAGTCTGGAGCTATTGAGAGGATGTTCTCTTTACAATCCCATGCTCGTGTAATATAGATCCATCATCAGCTTGTTACAATGAAGAAGAAGTATCAAATTATTGCTGAATTTTTCCCTCATGTCAAAGGCTTGGCTGTAACGACCTGAGTCTAGAACTGGTCCGCGAAACATCTGCCCATATCACATAGACTATCTTTTGTACAAGGATAAGGATAAGCACTAGGTGCTTGTGCTTGAATCTATATATCCACATAAGGCTTCCCATATTTCTCCCATATGTGGATGTGTGTGTTATAAACTCCCCCTATATACCTAACGTTCCTGTTGGAGTCAATCAAATTATTTGGTCTTCCAAACCAGTAACCTCAACAGAACACTTGCTCATATCATATGAGCTATCCTTTATGAAAATGATAAATATTAGGTTCTTGTGCCATAGAACTTGAGCCTATATATCCAAACAAGGTTTCTCACATTTCTCCTATGTGGCACATGAGGTGTTACATGACCTATATTTGTGTCATATCTATTAAAAGAAAATTAGTTTTGCTTGAGTTTTTTATTGAATGTCCCACCTGTGGACCTAGCATATATCTTTTTTTTTTTTTCTATTTTAAACAAAACTTCAAAATATTTATTAAAAACTTAGCCTATGTCTCTTTTAAAAGTCAAAGTTATGCTAATACGTTAATGATAAATCTATTTAATTGTTTGGGCCAACTAATATATGATCTTTATGTTAATCATTAGCTTTTTAAATTTGAAATATAAGAATTAAGATAAAATTTACTAACTTAACTTTTAATAATATTTTTAAATATATAATATCATTAAATCCATTAAACTAAGATTTTTTATTAACAAATTACATAGTATTAGTTTTAAATCTCACACTAAGAAGAGAAATTTAGACAATTTAATAAGATATTAAAAGTATGAGAAAGTAATTTTTATAAGTTCTCTACCATCACAAATAAAAAAATATTATTAGTTTTTTTTGCAACCAGTAATACCATCAAAAATATATTATTATTATTATTATTATTATTATTAGTATATCTTTATTATTTATAATAAATATAAATCAAATACAATGAATAATCTTTTATAATGGATGGCACAAGTGAGGATAATTATAATGAAATGTTATAATAAAAAACTGTGTAAAATAAAAAAATGAAACTAATGAGAAACTAACGAAACTGACGCACCGGGGTTCGAACCACTTCACAGTTTCACAAGGTGATGACGAACATTACAGAAACCAGCTTATCCTTCCAACAACAATAGAGCACAGGGCAAAAGAAAACATATTTCTAGTTTTAGTTCCAGCCTAGTAGCAACTCTAAAATCGAGGCTCATCGGCCTTCAACAATTGTCACAGTTATATTATTAACAGAACATTTCCTATTATCTGGACTGATGATGGCCATCTCTGTTGCGGTTAGCCTTCCAATAAAAGCAGGTTGTTTTGGAGGAGGAAGATCCATAATCTCACTGCTAAGCATCGAACAAACGGTAGACATGGCCGGCCTTTCTTTTGCAGATTCTTGCACACACAGCAATCCCACATGTATGCATCTCAAGACTTCACTGTGGTAACAAGGGTCAGAGATCACCTTATCAATCAGGGCAGAAACATTGTCCTCGTTCCATAGCTTCCATGCCTGAAAAATTGTCATAAACCAGTTAAAAGTTTATACAGGCTGCTTGACCGTATATACATATCTTGATTCTTACAAATCCTAAAAGGGTTATCGACTCTTCATTGTTATAGAAACTTGTGTTCCTCCTTCCCGTGATGATCTCTAGTAACAGAACACCGAAGCTGAACACATCAGATTTCTCTGAAAACTTTCCTGCCATTGCATACTCTGGGGCCATGTAACCACTGAATTTAACATCAAAAGACACAATATCCCGTTTCAGAATTACAAGTCAGATTTTTTTTTTTATACTACTCATACAATCCAGAAGCTAATGAAGATCATGACTACTTACTATGTTCCAACAACCCTAATGGTCTTGGCATAATCTTCATTGGCACCAAAAATCCTAGCCGTTCCGAAGTCTGAGATCTTTGGATTCAACTCTGCGTCCAACAAGATATTACTTGCCTTCAAATCTCTGTGTATGATTTTCAGCCTCGAATCTCTGTGAAGATAAAGTAGACCTCTACTAATTCCTTGGATGATCCTGAAACGCGTTTTCCAATCTAGAAGTTCTTGGTTTTTAGGATCTGCAATACTGCATCTAGTTAGTAAAAACACCCTTGATAAAAACATTAAAAAAAAATGACAAGCAAATTCAACAATCTGTTCAACATTTCTCATATATTTCAAATTTCATTTTAGATTTATGTGTATGCAGTACTTAAATGACACAGGAAGAAATAAGAGAAAAAAGAAAAAAAAGAGATGATGCTAACCAAACAGATATACGTCCAAGCTATTTCTGGGCATGTACTCATAAACCAATAATTTCTCCTCTTTCTCAACACAACATCCCAGGAGTCTAACAAGATTTCGATGCTGGAGTTTGGAAATCATCAGTACTTCATTCATGAATTCTTCCAATCCCTGTCTTGAAGCTCTTGACAATCTCTTCACTGCTATTTGCTGCCCATTCTGCATTATTCCCTGCAAGAAAAAACACAAGTCAGACTGTAGAATTTCTGTTATGTATAATCGATTGTCTTTTTGAGAGCTGAAAACCATTGCATACCTTGTATACTGGACCAAACCCACCCTCTCCCAACTTATTTTGATGGTGAAAACTGTTTGTTGCAATTGCCAGGACATCAATCTTAAACAGTGGTAGCTCGCGGAGTTTTGCATCATTGACACTCGAAAACCATGACTGAGCTTTCAGTCCATCAAGGAATAGTATCCTTTTCCCTTGTTTTGTTATCTCTGACACAAAAAATATATTAGGATCACTAAGTTGCTGTTCTATTACTAGATTCAGAAGCAGATAGAATTACCTTTATGCTTAGCCATCCACTTCCACAAGAAAAATATGCAGACAGCAATTATGGTGATGCCTATGGTCACTGCCACTATGATAATCTTTTTGTTGTCTTTCCTTTCACCTGCTGTATCAGGTTAATATATGAGATAACTTTCTATGGAAAAGAAAAAGGGAAGTCAAAGGTAAATATTTTACCAAGTTCTGAATACGCCACACGAACAAACAGATCAATTCCACCAGCTGCAGCCTTGTTAAACTGCCGGATATCAACCAGGTCTCCATGCCATAACATGCAACTGATATGGTCATCAAATGCATAAGCCGTACAGGAGCAGTTCTTGAAGCACTCGTCTTTGCAGTTATCTTGGGAGGCAGAAGACCGGTCTGCAAAGTCGGGAACTTTCACCTTGTTTAGCTTCAGAAACACATCTTCCTTTCCCACTTCACTTGTATTATTCCTCAGCCCATGGCACTGCAGTTTCCTACTCCTAATGCATCCACCGCTCCAATTCCCGCTATTCCATTCCTCTGAGTTCTTCGGCTCAAAACCTCCTAAACAGCTACAAATAGTCTCTGCAGCTTCTGGATCACAAAAACCAAATAGCCCACACTTGCCATAAACATCGCATTCTGTTCTAGGTGTCAGTGTTCTAATCCAGTCTTTCTTGTCATAACTCCAAACTCTTTCCTCCAGGCTGCCAAGTGAATTCAACATATAGTATAATATAAAAGACTCGTTTGCTAGGATGAAATTAAAATAAGATGTTCCTTCTTCATCTTGCTGAATGTTAAATGCTTTCAAATAGACCGAACGCATGACTGGTACTCCAATGAATATCTGACCATTCCATGGACCACTCCGCCAATATGGCCTGGACTTGTTCCAAATGAATATTTCAGGAATATTAAGAGGATGAACACCGAGAGAGAAATCACCTGGAGATGGATCAGAAGAGGTTTTCCATGATGTCATTCGCACGCTCTCACCTGTTCTTGTGTTAGTGCTGAGTTTCATTTTCTCTACAAATGCATCAGAAGGATGCTGGAAACTCTGCCATATGCTCTTTCCATCCACCTTATCTAGCAAGACAAGATTCCCGGTGTCTTGCAACTGGGCTGTTGTGTTGGATGCTGGATGTTTAACACTTGATGACCAGATAAGTTCCTTCAAACCATTCAAAACAACCAGATTTCCATCCCTGGAAATCATCACAACACCTGAGGTATCGTTGAGGGGTTTGTTTCTGTTGGCTACCCATATGATGGTCATCACGGTGACGTTGTTTAACCATATCCCCACGAAACGATGAGAGGAATTGGCGGGGCTGAAGAATCCCAACTTGAAAACTCCATTACGGGATGTTAGAACTCCAGGATCTGTTATAGATTCAGACTGGTTGATAATGTCCACTGCAGCGAGGAACTGCAAAAGATAGCAAGTCAGACAGAGCCACAAAATCCAAGTGGGTGCCATAGATCATCTTCACATTTCTGACCACCTGCTAACACATTTCTTAATTCACACCTGGCTGTGCCCATTCATATTTCTGACCACGTGCTCACCTGGCATCTGTTGCCCATTCTACCGAAGAAAAGTGATGTTCCTCAACTCAAGAATTTCCATGTAACGAAAGTCAAAGTTGACAACAATTCTACTAAAGAAAAGTCTACATTTGAAATTTTAGGAGAAAAAAAAGACTTACACGGAATTGAACGGAAAAATTTATTCTCTCCCGTCAACACCCTGCCGGTGTCAATTGTCCTGGTTCACCAGCAAGCCGTTGCGGCAGCTCCCGCAGGAACTACCCGCTTGTCTCATGTTCGAAAGCAAGTGAAACTCGAGAGCATCCATTCTTTGTGTTCAAGTACTGAGGAAGTCTTGACAAAAGCAAGTTCTGAAACTCATACATCTTAAAGTTAGTATGAGTCCAGGGGTATGACTCAGTGTTCCGTGAGCCTTTGATCTTGCTTGTGAGGCACAAATGCTTGGAGTATTATTTCTTGTTGTTTTGTTTTAGATCAGGTTTTACCATTTTTTGGTGTAAGCCCTTGATCTTTCTATGCAAGTGTGACTAAGCGTTTTAGTGTTGAGAAAATTACGCACCCAATGGTGTTTCAAAAAAAATAAAATAAAACGGGGGGCGTGAACGTCTTCGAAGTGCTAGAAAACTTGCATGTTCCAAAAGCCGTAGAGAGAAGTCGAGCATTACAGAAACCAATGTCTTCCACTAATGATAGCCGAGTATCAGTCAGAAAGGTATCTTACAGATGTCTAGAATTGGTGCTCAACGGCCTTCAACAATTGTCACAGTTAAGTTACTTGGAAAAAATGTCTTCCTACCATCTACACTAGTGGTGGCCATCTCTGTCGCAATTATCCTCTCAACAAAAGCAGGTTGTTTTGGAGGAGGAAGATCCATAATCTCCCTGCTAAGCATCGAACAAACAGTGGAGATGGCTGGCCTTTCTTCTGCAGATTCTTGCACACACAGCAATCCCACATGTATGCATCTCAACACTTCACCATGACAAGAAGGGTCAGAGGTCACCTTATCAATGAGGGCAGAAACATTGTCTTCATTCCATTGCTTCCACACCTGAAAAATTTGCCCATAGCAGTTGAAGGTTTATACGAGTTACTTGAGCCTATATATAATATTGGATCTTGAGTCCCGATTCTTACAAATCCTAAGAGGGTCAACGACTCATCATTGTTGAAGAAACTTGTGCTCCTTCCTGTGATAATCTCTAGTAACAGAACACCAAAGCTGAACATGTCAGATTTCTCTGAAAACTTTCCTGCCATTGCATACTCTGGAGGCATGTAACCACTGAATTCAACATAAAAAGGCACCAGATACCACGTCAGAATTGTTCCAAACTACCCATATAATCCAGAAAAGGGGATGACGTCTAACTATAAATCTTACTATGTTCCCACAACCCTATCCGTGTTTGCATGGTCTTCATTGCCTCTGAAAATCCTAGCAATCCCGAAGTCTGAGATCTTTGGATTCAACTCTTCATCCAACAAGATATTACTTGCCTTTAGATCTCTGTGAATGATTTTTAGCCTTGAATCTCTATGAAGATAAAGTAAACCTCGACTAATTCCTTCGATGATCTTGAAGCGTGTCCTCCAATCTAGAAGTTCTTGGTTTCTAGGATCTGCAATACTGATTTAGTTAGCAATTGCGCTCTTGAGAAGTAAAAGAAGTTCAGCAATAAGCTCAACATTTTTCTTATATGTCAAGTGATTGAATGAAAGAACGGAAATGTGGAAAGAGATCACACTAACCAAATATAAATGTGTCCAAGCTACTGTTTGGCATATACTCATAGACCAATAAGTTCTCTTCTTTTTCAACACAACAGCCTAGGAGTCGGACAAGATTCCGATGCTGGAGCTTGGAAACAACCAATACTTCATTCATGAATTCGTCCAACCCCTGTCCTGAAGCCCTTGACAATCTCTTCACTGCTATTTTCTGCCCATTCTGCAGTACTCCCTGTAGCAAAACAGATCAGATTGTAGAATTCCGATTGTGAAAGATTTCTTTGGCTGTTTAAAACAATTGCATACCTTGTATACTGGACCAAAACCACCATCTCCCAATTTATTTTGAAGGTGAAAACTGTTGGTGGCAATTGCCAGGTCCTGAATACTAAACAATGGCAGATCTTGGAGTTTCACAACATTAATCTTTTCTCCAACGTCATTGCCACTTGAAAAGATTGGCCGACTTCTAGGTCGATTAATTAATAGCATCCCTTTACCTTGTTTTCTGATTTCTGGTAGAAAAATTATATTAGCATCATTGCTTTGCTCTTATACTTTTTGATTCTAAAGCAAAGTTGCAAATGAACTAAGTTGCCACTGACGCAAAAGTATACTTATACTTACCTTTACATTTAGCCGTGCACTTCAACAAGAAAAAAATACAGACGGCAAATATGGTGATTCCTATGATCACTGCAACTATGATAATCTTTTTTATGTGTTTCTTTCCATCTGTAGCACCAGGGTAATTACTGGAATCTATCCCTCTTGTCAAAGACAAGCCAATAATACAAGACAAAGAGCCATCGGTCATCAGTCCAAAACGATTAACAATACCAGCAGAATAAAGAAGAAGAAAGTGAGAACACTCGGTGTCATTAGTACTGTTGCGAGCAATAGGCAGCAACTCAGCCTCAGCCCGGAACCCAGCATTGACACAAGCATTACAGGCAGGGAGATCAGTAAGGTCAGGCCTGCTGCAGTAGCTGAGGTCAGTGACATCACCGAGTTTGGCAATGACATCCTGGGTTGACTCGATCCCGGCACACATATTTGGGGTGATCACAGTCTGCATAGGATCAATGCAGCGAGAAACAATATCACTGGGGAGGGAAAGAGAAGTCAATTTGGACTGGAAATCTTGGAGGCACGAAATTGAAGTGGGCAAGTTTGGGAGCATGAAGAGAGAGGTGTCTTTAAGGCGTTGAGCCAGAGCTATGTTGAAGACAGCCCAGACAGTCTTACAACAAGGGTCTCTTTCGGTGTAATCTTGGGAGGGGATGTGGTTGTGACAGACTGAGGAGTTCCAAGGAATTCTTGGGACATAGTTGAGGTCCATGGGACATGTTGCTGATAATGTTTGGGCAGAGAAAGAAGACAGAAGAAGAGAGAGAGAGGACAGGGTGACGATTGGTAGTATCAGGGAATGTCGGAGCTTCATTACATTTGTCTGGCGGAGTTGCAAATTGTAGTTTCTTTTACTCTTTCATAAAGATGAATTTTGGTTTCTGGGTTTGGTTTTTGGGGTGGGCTAAAGAAGAAAGTTCAAAATAATTAAAATTCATGTGTTGGACTTCGAAGAATTGGTAAGGTGCCGTGGAACGACTGTCAAGTAGATGACATTGAAAAGAACTGAAAATTTCCAAGAAACTGCTGATAACAATAGTGACAATTTGACCTTTTCTTGCGAACCAAATTTCTTATTCTTTTGGAAGAAATAGACTGGCATAACGGTAACAAGTCTTCTCCTTTTTGTTCTTGTCCCACAGTAAGTCTCTCGCAAAAGAAATATTGACCGGAAACATACTGGCAGGTAACATTAAAAAATAGATGCTTTTCATGAATTTGGCATCAGGAAATTGTTTTACTAGTAATAGTTCAGAGGGAACAGAGCCAAATGATCGAGCTTAGTTCCACCCATAAGACAAAATCAAACATGAAAAATAAGGAAAAAAATTTCACAAAAAAAAAAAAACATGAAGTCTCAATTCCGGGTGAGATCTGTTGGATACAAGTAAAGATTACTGTAGCTCACAAGCACAAGAAATCGCAAAAAAGGACATGGCAGACAAGATAATACCTTAATTGAACCTGATAGGCCCCCTATTTGTTGTTGATCAAAAATCGAACAAACGCCGATTGCCGTCCCTTTTTTCTCCAGCGCCGTCGCGGATTGAAGCCCTCCGCCGTCTGGTGCTCCGATTCGCCACCGTCCATGGTTCCCTCTCGCCAGCAACAGTCCGACCCAACCACGAGGCCGTCAAAAGACACAACGCTGTGCAGCATATACTATTAATATACAACGCTGGATCATACCATGGATAGACATAGTTTTTCCTCAATCCTGCTTATGTGTAATTGACCAAGAGCCGCAACATGGCATCTAATCTAATCTAATCTATCTAATTATATATATATATATATAGTAGGATATATCTAAAGGATTTTGTAGTCCTTTCTTTAATTTAGTTTATGAAATAATGTCATATGTACTTTTTTTGCTCAAAATTTTTAATATGGTTGATTTACCCCCTTAAAGCTTTAATTGGTATTATGTAAGTAAATAAGGCATGAAAATAGCTTATTTGTGATATTTGATTTATGAAATCTTCAAAAAATATGTAGTTGACTTTTAAGTATCTCATTTGTGAGGAGCAAATTGTGAAATCTTATTTCCAAAAAATAAATAGTTGACATTACCACACAAAGAAAATACTTCCAAAAAATGTAGAAAGAAAGGTTTACTTCCATAAATAGAATAATAATAATAATAATAATAATAATAATAAATATGCTTTTATCTTAAAAGAACTTTTAAAATTTTTGGGATTTAAATGCCGTTTTTAATTTCTTTCTAATAAATAATCAATCTGAATTTTTAAAAATATTTTAAAATGTTTATTTATTTAACACATTGAAAATTATAATGAATCAACATTTAGTTCCAAATTCAAATATATCAATTTATTTTACCAAAATTTAAAAGATATACATTGTTAACAATTATCAACCAAGTTGCTATGATTTTCTACTGTATAATAAGTTTTCAACTTGAAAGTCATAATTAATTGTTAATGGTGTAATACAGTTTCAACTGAAATTAATACGCTATTATATAATACTATGGTTACTATATATATGGTTACCATTTACTATATATTCCTACTTCTTAGTTATTTTGTGATGTTAATAAATATGATAAAATCTAGTACTAAATTTGAGCTTAATCGCTACTCGTAGCAACGAGAAATCTAATCTAATTATATATATATAAAGCAGGACATATCTAAAAGAGTTTGTAGTATTTTCCTTAATTCAGTTTATGAAATAATGCCATATGTACTTTTTTTGCTTAAATATGCATGTTTTAAATGCAAAAATTTTAATATGGCTGATTTACCCTCTTAAAGCTTTAATTGGTATTATGTAAGTAAATAAGGCATGAAAATAGCTTATTTATGACATTTGATTTATGAAATATTCAAAAAATATGTAGTTGACTTCTAAGTACCTCATTTGTGAGAAGCAAATTGTGAAATCTTACTTCCAAAAAATAAATAGTTGACATTACCACACAAAGAAAATCCTTCCAAAAAATGTAGAAAGAAAGGTTTACTTCCACAAATAGCAAAATAATAATAATAATAATAATAATAATAATAATAATAATAATAAATATGCTTTTATCTTAAAAGAACTTTTAAAAGTTTTGGGATTTAAATGCCGTTTTTAATTTCTTTCTAATAGATAATCAATCTGAATTTTTAAAAATATTTTAAAATGTTTATTTATTTAGCACATTGAAAATTATAATGAATCAACATTTAATTCAAAATTCAAATATATCAATTTATTTTACCAAAATTTAAAAGATATATATTGTTAACAATTACCAACCAAGTTACTATAATTTTCTACTATATAATAAGTTTTCAACTTGAAAGTCATAATTAATTGTTAATGGTGTAATACAGTTTCAACTGAAATTAATACGCTATTATATAATACTGCGGTTACTATATATATGGTTACCATTTATTATATAATTACATTATTACAGTTGCTATATGCTATTATATTATTATATTATCACATTATTTTATTATTAAACCAAGTTGCAACCGTATTAATATACTATTCCAAAAATACACCTCATTTAACTTACCACTGCCACTAACAATTAATTAATTAATTAATGGTATGCTTCACCAATCGGCATTCATATATAATTGGAAACAAATTACAAGCCTTCTCATCCCAATACTCATACGCGTTAACAATTAATAAATGGCTGACAAATTTGAATGGTTGACATAATAAAATTGTTGGCATAATGGCTGATTTGAAAATATACCATTATAATAAGCCACGTAACTGAAATTTACAATAGGTAATTGGCATTTCAATTAATTCTGGTATAATTGTAATTAAAAGTGACTATATTATGACTAATGTGTTTTGGAAACTAAATTTTTCTTTAAAATTTACCTTTATATATACTACATGTAAAACATATAAAACCTACACAAAGGTAAATTACTTTTATCTTCTCCTTTCAAAATTTTGATTCTTCTTCTTTCCTCATACATGGTGTATTACTTTTATTAGTTAGCTATCATGACATGAATGTTTTCATATGTTAAATTATATTTGTAGGAAATATACTATGGATGACATTAACAAACATGAAGATAACCAAAATCATGGTAAAGCTAGGATTCAAAATGGTGCAAAAAGAAGATGCATTTCTACCATGCCAACATGTCCAGTTGATGGTACCATTAGAGCAAGTAAAGTGGAGGCAAATTATATTATGCAAATTTCCAAAAGCCCTATCAACTTTATCAATCAGAATGTATAAATCTAGGTTTTTTTTTTACTATTGAAATTTAGTATGATCACAGTTTTTTTATTTTACCTTCCATGGCATCTTTATTTATTATATCTATTATATTATTATAAAAGGAAAGCAAAAGAGATTTTTGTAATTGTACCAATTATTAGAGTCCAATTGAGTGACACCTCATATTTGCCTCCATAAATGATAAAATTTTCTTATAATGAAAATATAAACCCATAAATGTCCCTTAGATGTCCTTCCCAATTTTGACTAAAGTGTGACCTTTGATCTAAAATTCACAAGTTTTCTTTTTAGAATGTGTTTTATAGTTCACAATGCATCAACAATGCTTTTTATAGCAATTTTTATTTGGTCAATTATACAATATTTGTTAAAAAAAAAAAGAGTAAGATTCAATACTTTTTATACACCTCAATTTTTTTTTTAAATAATTGCCATCTAATTATACAAAAGACACACATTTTGTGTGTGTGTGTGTGTGTGTAATGCCCTCAATTTTATAAATCTTAATTTTGAAAATTATATTAATTTTCAAAGTTATTAAGCAATCAATTAAAAATAATTCAAGAAATATAAGATAAAACATTTTCTTTGAATCTATTTTTCAAATAATAAGAGTATTAAACGAAATCAAAGTAATTAAGTGACAATCTCAGGAAAACTAACGTACGAATAATGTGCCAATTTAAACAAACCATATGTTTCTTTAGAAATCAACTAACACAAAGTTGAAACCTAGTCCCAATCAGTTTTACTTTTGATGGGCTACAGTGTACTCTCACTTAGTCTGCTCCATATCGTGAACCTCATTATATAGTTCAGTGTACTCTATCTTCTCATAGTACTCACCTAAGAAAACATGTTAGAATGAGGGGTGAGCACAACTTGCTCAGTAAAGCACAACTTGCTCAGTAAAGGGGAAGTATCAAACCCATCACGTGGATTCTAATATTCCCGCAACAAACAACAATGAATAATAAACTTTAAGTTATAGCAGTTTAATTCAAGAACAATTTAATTCTATTTCCATTTAAGTCTTCGTTTCTTTCATTTGATTTCCAATTAATTGTCACATAAAGAAGGTATTAGAATCAAATTAGTAAAATGAAAACAAGGGTGAAAAAAGAAAGTTGAAATCAATAGACAAAGTAATTTTGCTTATACCAAACTCCCCATTTATTAAAAAAAAAAACTACTCATTTCTTTGTCCTATGTCATTTGAGAAAGAATAAAGTCATAATTTTTAATTGTAAATTAATTTTTTAATGAATCTTTAACATGGACGATAATATGTCTTTTCAGTTCAAAAATATTAATCAAAATATTTTAGAAACTAATTTATTTGAATTGCTTACCCGGAACTAATTTGACCTGCTTATCATTATTTTTTTTTGACTTAAACTATAAAATAGCAAAAAAAAAAAACTAGAAAATAAAATGAAAAATAAAAAATTACCAAATAGAACATGTGCATCCAAAATTAAAGCATATAATCCATTCAAATAATTATATATTCTTTAATTTGTGACAAGAATGTTGAATTGGTAGTTTTTTTTTCTTATTTTTCATTTTGTTTGCTATTTAAGGTTTAAGTTGAAAAAAAATAGATAAGTGTTTCAAATATATATATATATATATATATATATATATAGTTTACTAAAGCATCGACGTCTTTCTTCTTTTAGCTCGACGGGAAAAGGAAAAATATTTCTTAGGGATTCTAAAAAATAGAAATGAAAAACGAAGTAATTAGAAAATTTGTTAGAATCCACCTCTTCCCCTCTTTCTAGAAGGATCATCCAAAAAAGCGACTTTTTTTTAATGCAATAAGGCAGAAAAGCTAACATAGAAGTTATGGGTAGAATTTTTTTATTTTTACTTTGCTTCTACCTGCCATCATGAAATTAAATATGCTGTATACCTTATACCGAAAGTAATATTTTTATACATTATCATATTATTACATAGTATATCACGGTATTTTATTGTATTTCATATATCACTTACTTTTTATGTATATTTTGTCTAAAAACTACAGTATACCACAAATATCGCAAGATATGTACCATGATATTTTATTTTTCATGGATGTATGTAAGATATTTTTTTTTCATTTTACATCAAAATATCATAAATATATATAAAAAATAAAATATAATTAATAGACATATTATAAAATAAATATTTATTTTTATTTTTTTAATTACTTTTCTTAGTTAATTTAAAAATTTAATAGTTAATTTGAGCCACCTAGGAACTCAACATAATATTAGAAAATGTATTGTTATTATTAAAGTATTATTTTTTTCTTATATCAATAAATTAGTTTCTTTTTTAGTATTATTTATTTTACTCTATATATAACATTTTTTACATTTTTGTATTAAAAAATATCTTCTATCATATATATTTTATTTATATTTAAAAAATTATGATGAGAAAAATTAGAATATATATGAAATGTGCAAAAAAATTTATTGAATTTATGTTGTTGTAAAATAATATTTTAATTTTTTTTTATGAAAACATTAACTATACATGGTGTAATATATCATTCAGTATGCCTTAAAAATTTGAGATGTGATATACCTAACAATTACGGTATTTATTTAATACCTTACCTACCATTTGACTTTTAATTTATTGACCCCATCCTCCCTTGTCCCTTCCATAAAGGAGCCGAATGAAATCAAAGTTTTATTCTGGTTGTAATGACCGTAAGAATTCGGACCATCTGCTATTCCCTTACAGTTCTCAATCTCTCTTACATACGTCTTATGCATGCGATGAATCATATCAATCAAACCTTGTAGGTCTACTAGAAAATGTGTGCTTCCGTGATTATCTTCATCATTTTCCTGCATTTTCCTTTGATTTCCGAGATGTCTTGTTGACCTATAGCTGTACCCTGCAGACTACGTCTGAAGCTCTAAACTTTTATCTGGCACCTTTGCAAGGTCGGAGAAAGTGTTCATCTGTGGATCAAGTTTGAATGGTCGAGACTAGTAGAGGATGACAAATCACTATCTGGGTCCAATATCTGTTATAGTGATATCGTTAATGGAACAATTCTTGTTTTCGCTCTGTTTATGTTGCTCTAACATAGCTTTCGGCTCAAGGAACATGAACATGGGTTGCTTTGGAGTAGGAAGATTCTCGATTTCACTCCTGAGCATAGATATCACAACTGAAATGGATGGCCTGTCTTCCATAAAGTCTTGCACGCATATAAGGCCCACATTAGCACATTTGGAGATTTCGTAGTGAAAGGATGGTTCATAGATCACCGGATCTATCAAAGACAATATTTCGCCGCCGTTCCACAGTTTCCATGCCTGAAAATTGGCAGACAGTAACCAAAAGTGACAAAAGATGCATGTCACTTTAAGTGATAATGAACAATTAAAGGCATGATGTGGTTGATAAACAAGAGACTTACATGTTCCAAAAGGTTTAGAGAGTTCTCCTCTTTATAGAAGCTTGTGTTCCTTCTTCCACTGATGATCTCCAGAACTAGTACTCCGAAGCTAAATACATCGGACTTCTCAGAGAATCGTCCTTCCATTGCATATTCTCGTGGCATGTAACCGCTGCATTTTGACGTTCACATATGACATTATTCAGGTGAGCATAATGATGTGCAAAGCATGAAAGTGAAAGGGGGAAAAATGGGTAAGGACATGTACAATGTTCCCACAATCCTTTTAGTATCTGCTTGATCCTCATTGACCCCAAAGATTCTAGCCATTCCAAAATCAGAAATTTTGGGATTCCAGTCCTCGTCCAACAAAATGTTACTCGCCTTTAGGTCTCTGTGTATAATGCGTGGCCTAGAGTCTCTGTGCAGATAAAGGAGACCCCAGCAAATTCCTTGTATGATATTAGAGCGCTTTCTCCAAAAAAGGATTTTTTGTTTCTCAGAATCTAAGTGAGGTTAAAATGAAAACCAGATCACAAGAGAAGTATGGATAACTTGTTCCAATGGTGAGACTGTATATTATAATATCAGTGTACTAAGTAGATAAATGCAAATGAAATACTCTCACCGAATAGATAGGTATCAAGGCTCTTGTTTGGCATGTACTCATAGACCAACATCTTTACTTTTTCCGAAACAGAGAAGCCAACAAGTTTGACAAGATTTTTGTGCTGAACTTTAGAGATCACCATAACTTCATTCATAAATTCTTCCACCCCTTGTCCAGATGCATTTGAAAGCCTTTTTACTGCTATCTCCTTTCCATCTTGCAATTTTCCCTACAACTAAGGACGCCCATGCACATTTGTCCTCCTGGAAATCCAAATTTATACAGTTACACTGAAGTAGTCATTTACCTTATACACAGGACCAAAGCCACCTTCACCTATCTTGTTTTTATTTGAATCAAAGTTGTTTGTTGCAACAGCTAGCCTCCGAAATTTGAAACTTTGGATCCCTGGGACTATGATCTGGTTTCCCTTTCTCTCAAAAAAACCATGGAACTTTGAATATGCTTCCCCTTTTTCCAGAATATCAGTTTTACGCTTCTCTGCTAATAAAAGGCATGATGTTAAGAAAATTAATGTACTTCTTCCAATAAAGCTAGTGATAAAAATCCACTACGTTTCTATTAGTGGATAGCGTACCCACGAGCTTCACAATCATCCTTCCAATGTAAAAGATGCAGATTCCACTAGTGATTGTAGCTAACAGTATAGTAAGAATCAACTTTATCCTTCTCCTTTTCCCTGGTTTGTTCCCGATAAAAAAGCACGAATAGTATATTCCAACAGCACATATGCAAAGGACATCAACAAGTCTCTAACAAATTAACTTCGGTACCTTTTGAAGAGCCATGTGACAGCAGTAAAGGATTCCCTGTTATGTTCAGCATCACAGACGGCTTAAATGGTGGAATTTTTCCGCCGAGGTCATTGTATGAAACATCGAAAACACGAAGATCTTGTAAACCTGTGAGGCTATCAGGGATAGGACCTGTGAGATTGTTGTTATTCAAGTACACATACTGCAATGCTTTCAACTCGGCAAATGCTGGAGAAATGGTCCCATTGAAATGCTGATTGTGAAAATCGATCTCAAGCACTTGTTTTTGAGAGTTGCACCTCACAAATGACCACATGTTACAAGCATCATTACCCCTCCATGAATCAGACAGCTTCAACGGATACCCCAAGTCAGCAGCTATCCGCAGCAATGTTGCGACCTGAGAATCACAAGAGTTTCTGGTATTTATGCAGAAGTTATTGTTGTCAAGAACAACCTGCTTTTTTAACAGAAATGAGGGAAAAGGCCCCTGCAATCTGTTGTTGGACAAGTCTAGGGTTGATAAGCTAGAAAGTGAGTCGAGGGATCTCGGCACAACTCCAGTGAGTTCATTATTGTTCAATATCAAATACTCCAAAGCCTTGCAATTGGAGAAATCTGGAATTGGACCCGTGAACTTATTATTTCCTAGGAATGCAGTTCTTAGAAAGGGGATTCTAGACAACAGCTCAATAGAACCCGATAAACCGGTTTCTTGCTGATGAAGGATCAGATATGAAAGCTTGGATCCTGCCATGGATGGAGGCAGAGGACCAACCAAGCGATTATTAGACAGCTGCATTTGGTCCAAAGGAATAGATCGGAAAATGTCAGGGAGAGTTCCGACTAGGTTTGTACCATGAGCCTCAAATTCTCTGAGATTGACCAGTCGAGAGAGTTGGCTTGGAATGCTCCAAGGAGCAAGGGAGGGATTAAACCCAATATATAAATTCTCGGGTAAAATCTATCGGGGGTCACCTAGCTTATTTTTTTGTCCTAAACGGGTACCTTACCTCCAAATTGTCCTGCCGAGATACCTTATCTCTTATCGCGTGTCCTGTCCAACTACTTTCCGTTAATTTCAGAGTTATATCTAACGAAAATTGCTTACATGGCATTAAAAATATTAAAATAAATCATAAAATAACACTTATGGTCCTTTAATTTTTTTCTATTAACAATTCTAAATCTAACCATCGCACAATTTGTAGGGCTAAAGGGGGGGAAGATTGCTGACTTTGGCTGCGCCAAGTTGGGGCCCGATGGCGGGAGAATCCCGGCACGCCAATTTACATGGCACCAGAGGTGGCCCGCGGGAAGCAGCAGCCGTTCCCGATCGACGTGTGGGCTCTTGGGTGCACGGTCATCGTGATGGCCACCAGGCAGCCACCGTGGCCGGACGTTTCCGATCCGGTCTCAGCGGTTCACAGGGTAGGATTTTTGAATGAATTGCCAGAAATTCCAGGTTTCATGTCGGAACAGGGGAAGGATTTCTTGGTGAATTGTCTGAACCGGGACCCAGAAAAGAGGCAATCGGCCACGAATTCGTGAAAGAAACAGAAATCTTCCGGAAAGAAATAAAATTTCCAGTCGCCAGATGCAAGATTGTGTGCTAGAGCAACACATTTGGGATTCGATGGAAGAAGCCGAACTCGAGACCACTTGGAATCCGATGGAAGAAATTTCTCAGCTTGATGATTCCCCAAGGGAGAGAATCAAGAAACTTAGTGGAGAGAATCCAACGTCGTATTCGAATTCGCGCAGCCGGAACCATGGTGAAAATTGGATTACTGTCAAAGGGAGCAGCGCCATGGAACTGGAAACGGTAAATTTACCTAGCGATCGATCTAGTGGTAGCAGTACTAGTAAGAGCGGCGGGGTAGAAATTGTGCAATGGTTAGATTTAGATTGTTAGGGTTTAGAATTGTTAATAGAAAAAAATTAAATGACCGTAAGTGTTATTTTATGATTTATTTTAATGTTTTTAATGCCACGTAAGCAATTTCCGTTAGATATAACTCTGAAATTAACGGAAAGTAGTTAGACAGAACACGCGATAAAAGGTAAGGTACCTCGGTAGGACAATTGGAAGGTAAGGTACCTGTTTAGGACAAAAAAATAAGCTATGTGACCCCCGATGGATTTTACCCATAAATTCTCTAAAGTTGGGGAAAGTCCTTCAAAGAACTCCATTGTTATGCTGGTGAAGTAATTGACATCTAAGCTCAGACCCTGCAAGGAAGTGAGGTTGTGGAGACCAGGCATGGGGCCAGACAGGTTGTTGTTGGAAAAGGTCAGCCTTCCAAGCATGGGGAGAGGTGGGAACCGAAGAGGTAATGAACCGGTGAGATTCATGGAATCGAGGAAAATTATTGTAACGGCACCAGAGCCTTCGCAGGTAACCCCTTGCCATTGGCAGTAGTTGGAAGAGTTGGCCGGCGACGGAGACCAACCAGGTGGTCGGGGGTTCAGCGCGGCCGCAAGTTCGGCCATGGCGGCAGAGTCATCTTCACGAAGGACGTCACCGAGCAGCAGAAAGATTAAGGAAAGCTCGACTGTGATGATAATATGCAAATGCTTTGTTAATATTAACATCGGTCTGTTGTTGGGCCAAATTTCATTGCTGAGCTTCGAAAGCAATTATGTTTTCCTGTGCTTGGGGGTAGTTGGTCTACCTAAGACCGGTACGTAACAACTTCTGTTTGGATTCTTGCCTTTTTTTGCTTCGAAATTCACGAACTTGGTCAATCAATGTCAGATCTCGGACGATTTGAATGTCAGTTTTTCTTTGTCTACATGTCCGTTGTCTTCTACGTATGAGAGGCCCCATGGAGACAATGCTTGAGTCGCATTTAGTTGCCGGCTTTCAGCAGCAACAATTGAAAAATGAATCTGAAGGCTGAATAAATTATTCGACATTTGAACCCTAATCTTAAAGATGGTGGATACAAAATAAAATCTATAAATAAATATGAAAGTAGGTACATATATCGTATTGTCATTTTATATATTTTTAAAATTCAGAAAAAGTCTTTAGCGCAACACCTGTAACTTGAAACACACTAGAATTTAACATATGGTAAATTCCAGTTATACCCCTTGCAAGGGACACGTGTCAGAAAATGATTGATGCCTAATTGACTTTAAAGACATTCATATGTATTTACAAATTTGTCATATATGTTTACAAAATGAAACTTGTTAAAACATTTTAGCATTATTTCATTTAAAAAAACAAAGCTGATTTAAGGCCAAAAAAATAGGTTTCATCTCACAATCATGAAATTCCTAAACCATTTCACCCACTACCATATACACTTAGAATTAAATATATTTTTAAAAACAAATAATTTTATATTATGCTTTGTTTAGGTGAATTTTCATTTTTTTTTTTTTGCCCTTTTAGCCTAAATCCAATAACCATCCCACTCCCCCACTGCTCCAGCCCATAACTTACGCATAGTTAGAACAAAGTCGATATAAAAAGCCTAACATGTTACAGTTTTACTTTCCTCTTTACGTTCTAAGAAAAAAAAAGTTTATTCCTCCTATGAAATTTCTAAAGCAAGAAAAAAACACTTTTATTTGTCCTTTGCATCTGTAGCAACTCTTTTGTCTGTCATCCATGAGCTACAAAGAAACACTGCCAGCAAAGAATCTCATCATTTTTAGAAAAATCTCATCATTTTTTCAACCTGGAAAAGAATCTCATCATTTTCTAGCAAAAAAGTACTGGTAGCAAAGAATTATAAGATTTATGTTGCAACTCATTTTTTCATAATTAACATATTCTAAACAATTTTTATTCTAATTTAAATTTTCATGTTATGTGATAAAGAACAGTTTGTGTTTGCATAATATTAGCAGCATCAGGCAAGAGTATTTTGCATCTTCTTTTTAGCCATTATAAGATAACTTGAATAGCATCACACCATTATCACACGTGATTTGTAAGACAACAATTGCTATTTGCATAGAATTTTCAGAATTAGACATATCTTAGGCTGAAAAAGGTAAGGTAGACCACTTCCCATATATTAATACATTTCTTCCTACAAACAGATGAGTTACTCATTACTTTTTATTTAAAGCCTATTCTGTTTTAGATTTAAGATATTTTATGGAGTGTTTATTTTTAGTAAAAAAAAAAAGGTAAATGTCTTCAAATGTTGCATTACAACCAAAGTTGCCTAACCAATGTCTATGTTGATGCTATAAATAAGTTTGAGGCAAAGGTCACGGCTCTAAAGGTTAAGCTGGTTTAGTATGAAAGGAGTGATAGTTCTAAAGACATTAATATGAAGGAGCACGGTGTTTACAATTTAGTTTATTTTTTACTACTTTACGTATTGTTATTTAAAGGACTTGGTTTTGGTTTCTCACTCTTGTAATTATTACTGTTTTATAAACTCAATTTTGATTTTGATTCTATTTAACAAATCCTCTTTCTACAATGTTTCTTTACATATGTGTTTTTTGAGTAATTAAATCCATCTTCTACATGCACACCAAACCACATTGCATTCACTTATGCCTATTAGTATTCTATAGTGAAACATACATGCGTATGAGTTAACTAATAGTCTTAGTTCAGCCATATGCATGTTAGGAGATGCTATCAACAAGGAAGCATCCATTAATGCATCAACCAAACAATCCAGCAAACATCTAGATTAAATGAAATGTTAAAGAGAACTTGGCACACTTATTTTTGTGTCATCCACATGCATGCTACCCTTCTTTGATCCTCTCTGGCAAGTTCTAAATCTCTGTTTACATGGAAAAGGTTAGTTTAATTAGTCAAATATATTGACATAAGAAACAAAATAAAATATCATAATAAAGAACTATTTAATCTTTTTTGTATTAGCCCTACTGTCGATCTAGGCATGTGAATTCCGCGCCATAGCACATATAACCACTGCACCCGCATGCTCCTCTTTGGTTGATAAAAGAAATACACTTTAAAAGAACCCATAGAAGTCATCATATCCCAAGGAATGCAACAAACAAAAATTCAAGTTTGAAAAACTAAAGGATCGATTTTTTGAAATCATTATGGTTTTAGTTAAATCTGCCTGTGAAGGGATGAAAAGTTAAGGAGGATGATGGTAACCTTGTAAAATCTAACAAAGAATATAATAGCAGTGAAAAACCTAGGTTTGTCAAATTTTAAACACTAGATCTACGAACACCTATTCTTTTTTTGAAGACCTTTCTCTTAAATAGAATTGGTTAATGTAAAAAAAAAAAAACACATGGTTTCTGGAAAATGTCCACCATTGACGGTGACACCGTCACCAAAAATTGCATAAATTTGGCGGCCAAAAATTATTCAATATTGCAGCAAATGACTATCAAATTCATTTAGCCATGAGGACTCTATAAAAAGACCCAAAAGAATATTAGAAAGATACAAGAAGATGTGATGCAGGAGTTAAGTAGAGAGAGTGAGATGTAAAATGACTCAACCTCCAAAAAATATGGTTTATATATTACTTTTTTTAGTCAAATTGCAACCTTTGATCCCTCATCTATGCCTTGCATTACATTCAAGTCCTTATTCTTTCTCCAGCATTACAATTGTATCCTGCCATTTCAGTTACTCAACTTTTAGTACTTCAGGGCCCTTGGTTGGGTTTCTTTAATATATTAATTGGTTGCCCTACGTTTATGGACAAAGTTATGTGGCAGGCCCAAAATTTGACATCATGCGTTTTATCGGCTTCATCTTACATCCCATGGATTTTGAACTCATGTTCATGAAATTTGGCCCACATTATTTTCTATTTCAACAAATCTGTTATTAATTATTTATTCTAAATATTTTTTATTATTTTTCTGCTTTTAATATAATGTCAACGATAACATTGTATATGATAAGTAAAATTTTTAATTTCTTTTTTACCTTCCATAAATCTTATACAGATCTAATGTAGTTTTAAATATTATATTTTTCATGCTTAATAATTTCTTTGAAACACCAAGTATAAAATTAATTAATTTTGGCCCATTTGTTTTGTACAACTTAGTTAAAATTAATAACAAATAGTTTTTAACATTTTTATTATTCAAACATATTAAGAAAATAGTTTAAATTATAAACTTTAACAACATAATATTCATTTGTTTCTTCTATGTAATTATGTAAATTATTTACATTTTTTTTTATAAAATTACCTAAATTTTATAATATAAGCATATTTTCATATAAATTATTATCATACCTATTATTAGACGGGTTATAAAATTAATTTGTGTAGAAATTTGTTGTCCTGCGCACAAGCACGATGAATTATGAAAAGGGCATAGCAGAAAAGAACTTACCTCATTGGAGCTCGGTAGCCCGCATTTGTTACTGATAAAGAACCGAACAATTATAGCTTGCCCTCCGCCGTTCTCCTGCGACGTCGTCCCAACCCCGTCGCCGACTAAAGCCTCTAGCTGTCCGGTCCCTTCTTTCTCAATGCTAGAGACTAAAACCCACCTCCGATTCGCCGCCGCGAGCCTACGGCACCTTGCCGCTGGTGCCAGCCCGGCTGAATCACCAGCCCGAGCTTACTCGCTGCCCATCTCCGTCATCGAAGTTATCGGAACTCGCCTTGTTGCTCTGTTGAGACTCGAGAAACAAGAGGCGCTAACGAATCTGACCCCAACTAAGTCACTGTCGTTCCAAATATTGATCAGTTTTGCCACTAACGATATTTTATGTGCAGTTAAGTCCCACTGTTAGGATTAACAGTGGTTGGTTCTTCAACTGAGGCATAATTTGGCGCTATTGCTCTTGAAACGGTATGAAGTGGATTGGTTGTCGTTTCTGTTGCAGGAAGTTGGTGTCCAATTTCCACAACATAATGTGAGTGCTACTCATGCATGCGCTACTCCCGTCTTTAACATTTGGTGTGTTAGAAAGAGTGGAGTTCTACAGGTTCATTACATTCCAAACAGAATCTAGCTTGCTGATATCCTTACCAACTCTCAGTTCTGGCTTGGATTTCAGCTATTACAACACCAGATCGGAGTCTTTGATAGGTCTGCTGTCTTGAGGGGGTGTCTTAAAGATAAATAACTATGTTTCCTATCAATGCTGATTGTAATTAACTTATCCATAGCACTTGTGCTTATCAACCTAGCACCCTCATTTTCTAGCCCTATTAACAATCTGGTCGACTTCTGTTGATTGTTTTGATTATTGCTACGTACCTGGAATTACTAGGAAAAGAAAGCTGATCAATTTCTTTTACTTGCTTGGACTCGAGAGAAATTGACTTGAAACTGCCACCGTAATTAATAGGATACCCAAGAACTTTCTAGCATTACTACCAAGTGTTCTCTTCTTGTTTGCTTATTGCATCATCATTATGTTGTACCTCAATCCCAACAACATTAGGGTTGCTGACATGAAGTTCACAGCATTAATCAAACCTAGGAGTTCATCCAAATGCAAAGGGTTTGGTTGCCTTGTTGCATACAAATGTAAAATTCCATTGATCTGAGGTAATTATATGTCCTTGACAACAAATGGCTATCTTGGTAAAAGATTTGTGATAGTGACATTATTAATGGAACATTTTTGCTCTTCAATAGCTTTTGGTTCAAGGAAAGAAGGTTGGTTTGGAGTAGGAAGATTCTCTAGCTCACTGCTAAGCATAGAAATCACAGTGGGAACGGTTGGCCTGTCTTTCACCAAGTCTTGCACACACAGTAGACTCACCTGTGTACATCTAAAGATTTCCTCCTTAAAGCTCGGATTGGCTATTTCTGGATCCATCAAAGCCAAGATTTCTCCCTCATTCCACAATTTCCATGCCTGGAATTCACAGAACCAATGGGATCATTTTGTTATAAGTGCTAATGAATATGAAGTCGAAGACTTACGTGTTCCAAAAGGCTTAGAGAACTTTCATTGTTATGGAAGCTTGTGTTCCTTCTTCCACTGATAATCTCCAAAACAAGTACACCAAGGCTGAATACATCAGATTTCTCTGAGAATCGTCCATCCATTGCATATTCACGTGGCATGTAACCGCTGCATCGGATGATCAGCATAGGGCATAGCAGCCTATATCAGCAGCCATGTGAGGAACACAAATGAAAAGAGAAATGAGAAAAAGGAATGACCACTTACATTGTTCCCACTATCCTTTTAGTGTTCACTTGGTCTTCATTAGCCCCAAAAGTTCTTGCCATTCCAAAATCAGAAATTTTTGGGTTGAATTCTTCATCCAACAAAATGTTGCTTGCCTTAAGATCCCTGTGTATAATGCGCGGCCTTGAATCTCGATGTAGGTAAAGGAGGCCACGGCAGATTCCTTCTATGATATTGAAGCGCCTTCTCCAATCGAGCACTTTTCGTTTCTGAGGATCTGGAAATTTACAATAAAATTTGAGTTAGGAAAATAAGAGATGAGGAAATAAGGAAGCTTTCAGCTGCAAAATGGAAATGGTGTGCCAATTGAAAATGTCATTGCCATGATCTTACCAAAGAGAAAAGCATCAAGACTTTTGTTTGGCAGGTATTCATAGACCAACATCTTTTCCTCTTTTGTAATACAGAAGCCTACAAGTTTGACAAGATTTCTGTGTTGGACTTTAGAAATCACAGTGACTTCATTCATGAACTCTTCTACCCCTTGCCCAGATGCATTCGAGAGTCGTTTTACGGCTACCTCCTGTCCATCTTGAAATCTTCCCTATAAGCATAATTCAACCCAAAGCTAAGAATCATCAAAATGATAATCCACCTTGCAACTTACGATTAAAAGCTACAAGGATATGGGCAATACCTTGTATACAGAACCGAACCCACCTTCACCTAGTTTATTTTCTTGATTGAAGTTGTTAGTTGCAGCTGCCAATTTCTGAAAACTAATAGTGTGAATTTCTCGAACTTTGACCCAGTTCTCCTTTTCAACGAAAAAATCGAGAAAGTCCGCATATTGCTTTTCCAATTTATCAGGTTTAACCTTCTCTGCTGGAGAGAAAATACAGTTATAAGCAAAGTAAATATGTTTAAGCATGAGTTTAATCTAAAACTAAAAACAGATTATGTAAATGTGGATTACATTTACATACTCATATCCCTTGTAATCCTTTTGAAATGAAGCACAAATATGGCACTAGCAATTGTAGTCAAGACTGAGAGCACTGCAATGAAAATTATCAACTTCTTCCTTCTTTTTCCTCCTGAGAATTAGAAAAGAGACAGAATTTGTGAATATATACACTTGGAACTTTTTGGCCACATCAATGAACCTGTAGAGATGTTTTATATAGATACACAAGACCAATACCATAATCTCATAGATACCTCTAGATGAACCTAATGAACCGAGTAAAGGATTTCCTGTTGTGTTCAACTTCATGGTTGACTTGAAAGGTGGTATTTTTCCACTGAGGTTATTATAGGAAACATCTAACTCAAGAAGACCACTCAAATCTGCCAGGCTACTGGGGATGGAGCCTGTCAAATTGTTGCCGCTCAGTTGTAAGTACTGCAATGCCTTCAGATTGGCGAACGCGGAAGAAATCGTCCCATTGAAGTGCTGGTTTGTGAAGTCTATGTCCATGATCTCTTTTCTTGAGTTGCATTTCACGAATGACCACTTGTTGCAAGCATCATTACCAACCCATGACTCGGATAGTTTGAAGGGATACCCGAAAGCAGCAGCTATTTGAAGCAATGTTGTCACCTGAGGATCACAAGACCTCCCAGTTTGAGTGCAGAAGTTATTGTTGTTTAGAGCAACCCGTTGCTTTTTCGACAGAGAGTAAGGGAAAGGTCCTTGTAATGAGTTGTTGGATAAGTCCAATGCTGATAAAGAACGAAGTGAATCTAAAGAGTTTGGGACAACTCCAGTGAGTTTATTATTGCCAAACGTCATAACACTCAAAGACTTGCAATTTGAGAAATCTGGAACCGGACCCGTGAACTTATTGTTTGTCAGATATAGGTATTGCAGAGACTGTATTTTCGACAATACCTCAATGGAGCCGGAGAATCCGACTTCTTGACTGTCAAGTATCAACTCAGAAAGGTTGGATTTTGCCATGGATGGAGGCAAAGAGCCGACCAAACGATTCTTGGATAGCTGCAGATGCTCCAGAGGACAAGATTGGAAAACATCAGGGAGCGTTCCAACGATGTTTGACTGGTGGGCGTAGAACTCTTTAAGATTAATCAGCCGGGACAGTTGCGTCGGAATGCTCCAAGGATCAAGGAAATAGTTGAAGCCAAGTTGCAGAAACACTACAGTGGGAGAAAGTCCTTCAAAGAACTCCATTGGCATGGTAGTGAAGCGATTACCTACCAAGTCGAGAACCCGCAACGAGGTGAGGTTATGAAGAAGCGGTACTGGACCATCCAAGAAGTTAACTCCAAACGACAGCAATCTGAGCTTCGGGAGAGGAGGGAATCCACTAGGCAAAGGGCCATAGAGGTTCGATGAGTTGAGGTCGATGCTGGAGACGTAGCCAGAGTCGTTGCAAGTGACGCCATACCAGTCGCAGTAGGCGGAGGACTGGTTGGGGGCGGCGGACCACTTGGGTGGTATGGGGTTCAGGAAGAAAGCGAGGGTGGCCATGGCATCAGCGTCGGGGCCACACTCTGGTGCGCGGCAGAGTGAGGAGGCTGTTGATGGTAGGAGAAGAACAAGTACAGTGACAAGAACAAGGCAATGGATTGTCACCATGGTTGAAGCAAGTTTCTGTCCATCTCTTTAAGATGCGAGTACCTTTCTTTCTTGTATGGTAGATCAAATGGGCTACGAGGAAAAATGAGGTGAACCTAAGAGGCAATTATGCAATATTCAACATCAAAACATAAATCTGATAGAGACGGTTTTGTCTTTGGCTAAGAACATATAACTAATCATCCAAATTTCGCTAAATAAGTAGTAATAAACTAGTAAACACATTAACTTGTGATTATCGCTTTCAGTTAGGTTTTGTTTCTTTGGGCATTGCTGAGAGCAGTGTTTTCTGCATGACAATTGGAAGTCTTTCTTTTCCATCTGTCTTTTTAGAAAAAGGAAAAACACACATGACAATTGGAATTTATGGGTTAAAAAGGAAGAAAAAAAAAGTTAACTGGTGCACCAATGTCTAGAGTTCCAAGGAAGATATGAGCTTTGCTAATGCTAGGGAGGTGGAGTTGAACAATCTGAGGAAGAAATAGGAAAGATAAAAAATGAAGGAAAATCACCTCAGACTCTGGTGACTCACGAAGAAGTGAATGCTTTGTCAAACATTCTGCTATGTTTCACACAACTTGTTTCTCTGAAATTTCTCAACATTCTTTCTGGTGTTGGAGCTAAACCTCGACCGACAGGGAACTTTTGTTTGCTTATTCTTGTCTGATCTTTGCTTAGAGATCACGAAAACTGGGCCGGCCGAGCTACGGGTACTTGGATAATATCGTTCGATTTGAATTTCAGTTTAGATGTAAATCGGCCTTGGGCGTCAGCTCAGCAATCGAGTTAAAAACTTAAAACTTGTTTCGGGTGCATCTAACTATATAGGCCATATTTAATATTAACGTCATCAATTAATGTTAGAGTTTTAAAAAAACTATCTAAGTGTAGCTTTTAGCCTCGTAATGTATTAGCGTCAGCGATTAGCATTAGAATTTTAAAAAAACTATCCAATGGTAACTTTTAGCTTTTAAATTCAACATTTTTATTACAACCGTTAAATATATTATCTAAAATTCTAATGTTGATTATAAAAACTGTTCCCAAACAGGTCATTTAATTTTTAATTTCAACGTTTTCATCTCTATTAGATATAATAGTTAACTTGCGTTAAAAGTCTAACTATATCATCTGTAGTAGCTTACTTGGTTTCTACGTGTATATGTATCAAATTGTAATTCAACTACAGTGCGGCAATCTTTGTTCTTTATACTTGTCTTTTATACTATCATAGTTGTAAATGACTTACGCCTCTAAAAAAAAACCATGGCTTTCGAAAACTCTTCATCATCTCCTTCCTCCAACACTACGTCTTCATCCAATAACACTCCTGTCCTTCTGGCGGCACCCTCATTTAATCTTGCCCATTTTCATCAATATCAAGCTAACCTAAGACAATTACCTCCTTTGGAAAGCACAATTTTGCCCATTTTGCCAGGCCAACAGCTGATGGGCTTCATCGACGGCATACTTGCAGCACCTCCACAAATGGTCTTGGTTTCAACTGCTACTGTTGGTGAGCAAACTCCCAACTCAGCCTAGCACTCTATCTCCAATCAGGCAAACCAGGACTGGTTCCAACAAGATCAGATGATCTTGAGTGTTATTATCTTGTCACTGTCAGAAGAGATACTTGCTTACGTGATAAACATGTACACTTCCCATGAGTTATGGTCTACTTCCCATGAGTTATGGTCTGCTCTAGAGAAATTATTTGCCTCACAATCTAATGCTCGTATCATGTAGATTTGCTACCAACTTTCAACCATGAAGAAGAAAGACCTCAAAATCGCTAACTATTTTCGGTATATCAAAAGTCTTACTAATACTTTTGCTACCATTGGACAGCCTCTTAAGGAGTATGAGATTATCTCGTATATTCTTGCAGGTCTCAGCTTTGAATATGATCCTCTCGTAACTTTAATTACAACAAGGATCAACCCCATGCCTCTTAATGATCTCTATGGGCATCTGTTAAGTTATGAGCTGTGACTTGAATAGCATCATGCAGTGGTCCAGCCTCCAACAGAATTATCTTCGGTCAACGTAGCAATCAGGAACAATTCCTATCATGGAGGAAGAGGTCTGAATAACCCTGAACGAAATCGAGGTTGTGGCCGTTCTGGTCCTTCCAATCAAAGAACTAGAGAAAGTTGGAACAACTCAGGGATTACATGTCAGGTATGTAAAAAACCTGGTCATTTAGCACTTCAGTGCTATCAACATTTTGATTGAGTTCAGGTTGGCAATAGGGCAGGTTTGCCCATTCATAATATTGGCTCATCCAAAATTCCCACAACCACATTTCCTTTACACCTTAAAAATGTGCTTTATGTACCTAGTATCACAAAAAATCTTATCTTAGTTAGCAAGCTTACTTGTGATAATCCAGTGATCCTTGAATTTCACCCTAACTATTTTTTGTTCTCAAGGATTGAGTCTTGAAGAAAAAGCTTCTGCAAGGAACATGTAGGAATGGACTTTCCCAGTTTCCGCCACCCTCAACTGTCCTAATTGGGGAACATGTCAGTGTTCAACAGTGGCATTCCAAGTTTGGTCACCCATCTCAAATAGTGGTTCATCAAGTTCTTTGTCGACACAGTCTACCCAATGTAAAAAAAAAAAAAAAAAGAGTTCTCAGTCTGTGATACTTGCTAGCAAGCAAAGAGTCATCAATTGTCTTTTTCTTCGTCTAACTTTATTTCAAACCGTCCTTTAAACTTATTATTTTCTGATGTTTGGGGGCCTACACCAAAGCCCGTTAATGGCTTTCGCTACTATGTTAGTTTTATTAATGATTCGAGTAAATTTTTCTAGTTATATCCTATTGCCCGCAAATATGAGGTTTACACCATTTTTCTCAAGTTTTAGCAACATATTGAGCATTTCCTAAATACAAAAATCAAGGTAGTTTAGACCGACTTGGGTGGTGAATATAAAAAATTCCATTTTCTTTTCTCCTTCTTTGGTATTGATCACGAAGCAATGAAAGCCAAATAAAATGTTTGTTTTGCTTGTTTTTTAGTTTAGGAATTGGTGTGCACAAGAGCATATAGCTTAGGGATGAATTATGAACTCTGTCATTTCAATCAATCATATTATCACCACATTTCATGGAATATTTCATAAGATAATGGAATATTTCAGTTGTTAGTTTCACCAATGATTATTTTGCTTGAATCGCAATCATTAATGGTCAATACTCCTTTAAAAAAACTTAGATAATGGATTTAACTGTAAAAAAAAAAAAACAATAGTAGGTGGACTAACTATAACACATACATGAGTGGGAGATTTGCCCTTTTGCCATATTTGTTCTTCCCTTTTGGTCCCTAAATTGTTCAATTAGATGATCAGGCTTTGAGAGACAGTACAAAGTCAGTGGTGGGGTCTAAAGATCTGCAAGTTTAAGGACTATATCTTCCAAGAGAAAAACTATAAGGACTTTCTCTAGGTTTTGTTAGTTTCATGTTTTTTTTTCTTTTTGTTTTAACCCATTTCAATACTTGAGTTATTAGTCTTTTTCATTTCAATTCCTGATTTCTAACTGTTTGTCATTTTGGTCTTTTATATCCTTTTTTTATTATTTTTTTTTGTTTTTTATTTATTAAGACAATGTTAAATCCTCATGACCTATAGTATTTCTATATGCTCTATTGATTTAAAAAATTTATTTTGATTTTTGCATCAATACTTACATATCACTTTTGTGGGAAGTTTACTTCTGTTTGCTAAGGGAAAACTTTGGTTGGTATAATTTATCTGATTTTTAGTATAAGAAATAAATTAAATAAACAAAAGGAGAAGCAAAAATGCCACTAATGTTAGGCTGATGGAGTACTATTTCCATTATTTGCCTTTTTTAATGCAAAATTGCCATTAAAGTTACTTGTTGGAAGGAAATTTACCATTGGAGTTGTGAAAAAAAGGGCAATACGTCATAACCCAAGTTTAAAACTAGTCAATGGAATACTTACCCATACCAGATAGTCTATCATTTATGAAAAAAGGATAAGTGTTAGGTAATTGAGCCTTGCAACTTGACACCAACACATACAAGTAATAAATTTCACATCTGTCTTATGTAAGATTTTGGGGCCTCACAATTTCCCTCACTTATATGCCCAACATTCTCATTGGCCCATAAACTTATCTAAAATCTTTAGATCGTTAGATGATGGTATGGACTGTGGTTCATCATTCATCATTTGGGCATGTACAGTGATTTGTACAATCCACACCATCATGGCCTTGGGTTGGCTCTAATATCATTTTGTCATAACCCAAGTCTAGAACAGTCAATAGAACACCAACTCACACCACATGCACTATTATTTGTGAACATGATAAGTGCTAGGTAATCAAGCTTTATAATTTAAGGTCATATATAGAAGTCATAAATTCTACATCTCTGCCATGTAGTGTCATGCCCAATTTAGCCCCTAGCCCATTTTGGGCCCAATTACTTAATCATGTAGCTGAAATTCCTAAAAGGGACATTTATTCATTTCTAAAAGATATCGGAATGTTCCCAGGACATTAGTAGTACTAGCTCTTTAAGTATTTACTTGAAGGTTTATATTGTGCTCTCTGAAACAAGCTGGTACTTATGTGAAACTTGTGTGTTCATTTCAAGCTTATTATCCAGCATAGCCAAGTACATACATGGCAACCAAAACACCATATTCAAGTTTTTTAAAAAAAGAAACTTGTTTATGATGCATACTTCTTGCATGCTCATATGTGTCTTGGTAACCCACTATTGCACATAAATACATACATGTCTTTAATTTCATTGGTTATCATTTTAGCTCGTTATAGGCATGCATTTCCTTTCTAGTTCATGATTACTTAATATTCATCTTTAAACATACATATAAGGTCGAGACATACATGATTCCATATTTCAACATGTGTTTAGAAAGCATAATCATGCACATCTATCAACTTTTTACTTCAGCCCAAAGATGACTATCAACCAGAATGTCCAAGAGTTCATATATATGCCATAAACATACTACATGGCTGAATATACTTAGAATTAAATTTAGCATGCCATTTTACTTAAGTACCGTAAAAGGGTCCATAAATTCTTAAATTCACAAATTTGGTTTTTAAGACAAACCAAAATACATAGCACATGATTATACATGGCAAATCACACATAGAACACATTTCCACCTTAGAGACTTTGTTCCCATAATCTAGACTCCAAGTCCTGCACATAAAGTCCACACTGATTAGCTTGTTACACAAGCAACTCATAATACTTAGAATATTGAGCAAATATCACACATATGCATAATACCTTTACCACAGAAAAAGTATAAAATACTCTTGACCTTAGTGCCTTTCAAGTACTCCTTTTCTTACATAAAGTAGAAAAGGGCGAGTGAGTAAAACTCAGTAAGGATTCTGTATGGCTCCCAGAGCCTAACAAAGAAGATACAGGTACATGCATATAACAATAACAATAATAATCGGCGGTTAGCATGCACAACCAAATATAGAAGCACACAACACACACACCACTTAACACCTTATCCCCTTGAAGGGCAGAGCAAACATGATCCATATTTCTCATTTCTTAGGTTAACCATTTTATTAATCCATTTTAAAATCTGAGCTCTTTATGGTTGAGAATTGAGTTGGCCAACTCAATTCTTAGCCGTAATGCTTATACAGAGCTAGCTAGCACGGAGTTGCCTAAGCAACAAAACATAGCCCTCTATAGCTTTCTTAGGATCACATGGCATCCAATATTCATCACCCAAGAGCCCGAATACTCAAAGAGTATAAGAATCCTTACCAAAACAATTAGCAACTTTTGTTGCCCGAAAGCTTTAGAAGCTTGGCTCTTTATTTTTCCTTGCTTGTTGTAACTAGAACTTGTGTTCTAGCTTAAGATCCTACAAGGGCAGAAAAGCCATATTCTTGCTTGACAATACTTAGAAACATAGGAAATACCAAGAACACTTGGTAGAACACACAATATCTCAACCAGAGGAGGTATGACCGAATCCTTCGGCTTGATTTCCTTAGAGCTCCCGCTCGTCTTTTCTTGAATCCACCACTTGATTCCTTGCCTTGGAAGGCCTTAAAAACTTATGTGTATCAAGAACACAAGTTTCAAACATAAGAATGCCAAGAACAAGACTTGGCCGAAACTTTTCCCGGTTGATGGCTTCAAAAAATGCCTCCTTTCTATAATCTGCTTCTTGATTCTTGTTTAAGGTGTTCTTAAGAGTTTGTAGACACCAAGAACACTTGGTAAAATCTCAAGAATGCTCAAGAATGATTCTTGGCCGAATTTAGAAGGAAGGAGAAGTTTGAAAGAGTGTTTTAGAGTTTAAGGCAAAATTTGAGAGAGAAAATGAAGGAGTTTTAGTGATAGATTGTAGAGAGAGATGGAGAAGAGTTAAATAAAGTAATTAGAGTGTTTTTGGGAATGTAATGGTCGTCCATATAGAGGGGAGAGTGAGGGAAATCATGTGATTCACATGGGGTGATTGGGAGACAAAGTGAGAGACAAATTGGAAGATTTTGGTGAAAGTTGGGTGAATTTGTCAAAAGTGGGGGGACAAGAAGGTGGAGGAAGGAATCCTAAGTGATGAGTTGGATGAGATGTGGAATAAAATAATAGGAAATTGAGGGAGGTGGCAGCCATGGCATCCAATGCCTTTAAAATTGGCTAATACCCCCCTTAGCCCCGCAATTCTTTGTATTTGGGCAATTGAACCATCAAAAGTCCTCTTTGTCCAATTGAGTCCCTCACCTTATATTTTCATCATTTTACTTGGACTAAGCCAAGATTAAATTTTGAGAGTGTTCAACAGTCATTATACTCTCCAGTCCCACTTAATTTAGTGTCGCCCGAGCTTAATGAGCTCAATTCCCAAATTGGGAAAAAATTCTCTTCATAGCCTGAGGCTTAAATCACTTTGGAATTTGTGGGCATTACATGTAGGCTTTGGAGGCCTTACAAGATATAGTCACCAAGTGTCTAATAGTAGGAATATTTTGTTTAAAATGAGAATATTTTGTGCCATATTTGGAACCCTCTTACCCATCACCCAAACAAGCAATGGTGACCTTGTTAACTTTGCCAATTAATTCTCATATTTAGAAATCTCAAGAAACTAAAAACACTCAATCTAATTGCAAGGAAAATAATGAAATGATAAATACCATTGTGAAAATGATATATCCACAAACTTAAAGGCTAGTGTTTTAGTAGAAAAAACCTGGAATTAAAATTTGTATTTTCTCCATTTTTTCAAGTTTGGCACACAAGCAATTTTAATGGTCAATGGCAAAATTGCTCCTCACAGATCACATTAGTGGCAATTTTTGTATAAAAAAATATTGTTGGCAATACTCTATCAAACTAACATTAGTGTCATTCTTGCCCCTTCTCCCATAAACAAATTGTTATTTAAAATATATTTTCATCATTTAAATAACAAAGTAACTTGTTTTTTGCACTCTGCATTGTATTTTGTTTTTATCTTTTGCTTTTGCAAGCATGCTTCGTTACTTGCTAATTATAGAAAAAAAAAGCTTTTTGATAGATTAATAGAGGAATTCACTCTAGTAATTTAATTATAGTTCTTACTTCTATCTTGAACTTGCAAGGTTCATTCCTTTTATTATAGAGACTATTTTAGGCATTTCCTTTTCTCTGCCGGCAAATTTTTTACTTTCGCCTCTCTCTTCTCATCAATATGCAAACATTTTCTAGCAACATCAACTCAAAAACCCAAGTGTCGTTCTTGTTCCATCACGCTGAATGTTTCCCGCTTTCCCATCTATACATGACATTTGACTCATTCTTACTTTTTTTAAATGGTCTTGATTTAACTTTTCATTTTGCTTTCTGATTATGAGGTGTTAGATTGTTCTAGTCATCATGTTTCTATGTGCTTGAGCTTTTCTTATAACCTTCTCATTTGAGATTTGTAATCTCACTGTTCAACAACAATAAAGAAAAGCATGAAAAGTATTAGAATTGTTCAAAGGAAATTGTATCGAACAGAAAAGACAATAACTTTATTTTTTTAATCATCTTAATATATGCCAGCAGCTCTTGAACATCATTTTCATTGCTACTTTGGTGTTCCTAAACCATTTATGTAAGATTTACATTAAATTGAATGTGGCTAAAACACAAAATAGGTTTGGTCTTTAGATATGTCAAAGAATTTGAACTCAGTTCAATGGCCAAGGTTATGTCAGAAAACACACTTTTTGTAGGGAAGATATTTCTCCTGATCTTCCTAGTTCTTTTGGTCTATAACGTTGTCATTTCTAATGTGGTCTACCAATTCTTCAGTCCATTTTTGTGATTGTTATGGCGTTGTTTGCTTTGATTCCCAAAAGTATGTTCATGAACTCAATCTTGGGTCACTTAACCGTTTTTTTCTTTACCACTGGAAATCCCCAGCTTGTCTAAGCTTAAAGTGCTTGATCTTTCCAATAATTCCTTGTCTGCTTCAATTCATTCTCTATCCAACTTGACTTCTTTGGAGACATTAGCTTTGGAGGGCAACAAGTTCACCAGCATAGACTCAAATTTCTTCCAAGGGCCCTCTACAAGTTTAATGTGCTTAGGCCTTAGCAGAAATGCTTTCCTTACTCCGTGGATAATACCGATTGAATTGGGTTAATTGTCAAATCTCACATGGTTCCTTACTAATGAAGCAAACATAGAAGGAACTTTACCAGATGTTTTTTATTCCTCTTCTTTGCACTATTTGGGCCTCGACAACTACTACTTGAGAGGTCCTTTATCGGCTTTCTTGGCGAAGTCCTTTATGGTGAATTTGTATCTTAGCCATAAAAAACTAGGACTATCTAGTAAGCTTGATGTATTACTAAGTATAACCTTTTTGCAAGGCCTTTTCCTTTTGTATTTGTTAAACATTTCAACAACTGTCTCTCTAGAAAGTAACATTTTTTGCACAGGAAATGGTGGGCCTTGTGATAAGCAAGTCATTGCATCATTGAAGATTGCCAAAATGCTTGGTTATCCACCAAAGTTGTCTGATTCTTGGAGGGGCAATGATGCTTGCAATGAATAGCCCTTTATAACATGCAACACTTAGAAAATTATTATGATGATAGATCTGCAAAAACAATATTTTGGAAGGACCATTTTGTTGACAGGATTCTCTAATTTTATAGAATTAAAATACTTACATCTGAATGACAATAATCTCACTGGTTTCATCCCTCACAACTTGGTAGATTTACTTAGACTTAGACTCCTTGATGTTTCTAATAATAATTTATCTAAAAACCTCCCTATCTTCAGATCATCTATAAAGCTAATAACCAAAGGGAATCCCCTCTTCAAAATACCAAAAGTTCTTTTACTGGTATAAAATATGTTCATTTGGTAAATCTAGCAAACAACAATTAGAGCATTTTAATTTCAATTTTGTATGAGAGGTAATGTTGCTACTCTTAGTGTTTCTTTAATGAACAACCTATAATCTCTACCTTGTGCTATTGTGGCTTTGTCTTTTTACTATTTCTTTTTAACAATGAAATTAAATTGGTTAATCTTGCACATTTGTAGGTAAAAGAAACTAGACAAAATTGATGGTTATTATAGTGGTAGCTATTATAACTCTGATCTCAAGTGTCATTTGTGCATATCTTGTCATACGTAAATTTGCAAACATAAAGGTAAATGCTATTACATCTACATGTGAAGTTTTCAAGCCATGATAGGAAAAAAATGAAAGAATGAAAGAATAAAACATGTTTAAATCCTTAGCACTTTGGATTTGAAATCACTTTCATTGTTACAATATTTGCATATATTTTTGTGTATGCAAGGAAGGGAGTAAATGATATGTTTAACAAAAAGGTTTAAAATTTAAATTTTTATTATACACTGGGCAAAATGGATCACCACATCAAAGCTAAAGATTCCCCAATGATTGATTTCCAAAAACTAGTAACTACAATGAACAATTTTCACCTAGATAATAAGCTTGGTCGGGGTGGCTTTGGTTTAGTATACAAGGTATAGATTTTTCTTTTTCATCTGCTTGTTGGGTATAAAAGAAATGAGAATGAAGCTAGACCTAGGTTTTCCATAGCCACAACATCTTGTATTTCTTCATTTTTTTGTGGAGCACTTACAGATTCTTACTTGGAAAAGACTTGGAAGACTTGAAGACTTGTAAAAGCCTTAAGGAATCAAGCATCTAAAGTTTATTGGGTTCCTTCTATCGTTATTTCTTCTTGTATTTAGACATGGATACTCCTTTATGTATTTTCATCATGATTGTGTTTAGTTTTGTTATGGAGTAGTCTTCCTTGTCACTTTTTATAGGTGTAGCTACTTGGATTGATTATATTAAATGAATTTATGGTTTTGTGATTTGGTTTTCCTTTAAATGCTTGTTTATCTTTCCTTTGTACTCAATGTTATGTTAGCTAATTGATGGCCACAATTGGTTACACCTTATATTACTTTTAAACTCTTGGAAAAGATTAAGAGTAATTAGACATAAGAAAAGGGTTTAATGACAATGGGTTTGTTGAAAAATTAGTCTAAGTCATTAAGTGAAAGTAAATTATGTTTTAATGCATCTTTCTAAGCGTGTAATTGGATGAGAATTCTTATTAAGTTTAGGTTAGAGAAAGCAATTCCTTCATTTGGGAAAGTAAGAATTCAATGGGTACTTCACCAACAAGCAAAGTAAACTAAGTCACTAACCTAACTTCACCAACTAATCAAGACAAGTAATGAACTCATAGGAAGCGTGCTTTCATAATTTGATAAAAACCATAGATTTACATTTCATTCTTGTATTTTAGGTTAGTAGCATTTCATTTAGCTAAGTTTAGTTACATGCTTTACTTGTGTAAATCTTCATTCAACTTTGATTGTTTAGCTAAAGTTAACTTAGAGTAGTGATACTTAGCAAGCAATTCAATCAATCCTTATGGAAACGATATTTTTTCTTACCCAACTTCAGCGTCTACTGTGCACTTGTGGTTAAGGTTTAAAACTCACAACAAAAGCCTAAGAGCTTGCCATCACTTTGTTTTGTTTTTGTTTTTTTCTTTTATAATTTTAGTATTTTAAAATATAATAAATAAGGAATAACAAATTTAGGTATCATTGAAAGAGAAAAATAAAATACATTTTAAGTGTAAAATGATCATCCAACATTTTGGTACTTTCATATTTTCTATAATTTATAATGTAATAAAAATAATATTCTATAATATATTATATGCAGTGTCAAATTTGTGTCTTGATATAGTATTAAAGAAAATTATAATTTAAGGTTAAGTCACTTTATATGTTTTTTTACTTATTATATATAGATATTAAGTTGCACTTTTAAGCCAAGATAAATATATTTCAAGTTTAAAAAGTAAATAAATTGATAAAACCTTATGTTTGTGGGCATATTTGAAAGTTATATAAATCAAGCACATGTTTTTTTTATAAAATTTTAAATTTAGTGGCATTTTTAAGCTTTTTGCATAAAAAAAGACTTAATAGCAAACATTGAAGAAATCACCATTTTTTTTCTTATTTCTCAAATACTAATTTGATTTTCCTTATATAAAGCCTAATATCTCACCATCACTTTGTTTTTTTTTTCTTTTTTCACCTTTCATGATTTTAATGTTTTAAAATCCGATAAATTGAAAATGAAAAAAATTGGGTCTTATTGAAAAATATGGGGTAACATATAACCTAAGGTTAAAAAGGTTGTCCAACATTTTGGCACCTTCATACTTTTTAAAAGACTAGTCACTGATATGTTCTTCAAATGTAAATAAAGTGCATGCAATTAATAAAAATTTATTTAAAAGTTTAAATAAAAAAAATACATTGAAAATTTTGACTAATTAAATAAAAAATATTTAATAATATATTTTAAAATGAAATTTATTGAATAAATTTATCAAGAAAAACACAATAGGCATAAATAGAAAAATAAGAAATAAAAGAGAACACACACTATAATATAAAAAGAAAAACTTAATATTAACATATCCTTAGTTTTTACTTGAAATAAAATATATAGTACTATACTTTATCCAAGTTAAAGAAAACAATAATATAAAGAATAGTGTAAATTTTTTAAATAGTCCCTAACCTTTACTTAATTCTTCCTTATCATTCTTAACCTATTAAGTATTGTTTTTTGGTTCCAAATTTTTCAAATATTTCATATTAGCCCTCTACTGAAACAAATTTTATTAACTCGGAGTAACTGTGTCTATATAACATCAATTTTTTAAAAAATATTTTAAATTTTTGATAATTTTTCTCTAAGAAGTTTGATTTGGGAAGTAATTTTTTTACAATTAAAGAAAATTTTACTTCATCATTTTTTCCATATATGAAATAATTATTGTGCACAATGTATGCACTTACTATGTAAAAGAATTTTGGTTGGGTTAACGAGCTGCACCTAGTAAGGGACCAAATTAAAATGTTTTTAATTCGTTTAGAATGAATAAAGAGAATAGTAAAAAGTTTATGATGAAATTTAGCTCACATAAACCATAGATATTGAAGGAGATTAATTTTTCCAATGTTAGTTATATTTTATAATAGTATATTTTATATAAATCAAAATGCAAACAAATTCAAGGTTATATGTGGGGTAATTTTCATGGGCCACCTTACATCTATTTTTTTTTTCATCTTGAATATATTAGCTATTGTCACGAATTAAAGGTTAAGGACCTTATAAAATTTACTTTTATACTTATTGCAATAAATTACTTTAGTATCCAAAGTAGTTAATTTCCCAAAAACAATGAAGATTTCAAATCATATTTATGGTTTTCTATTTTCCTTTCTATTATAGTTTCCCAAATACTAATATTACTCTAATTAATTTGACAATATTAAATTTTTGCCTCTTTGAATGGTCATGTCAATTTGTAAAAAAAAATACTATGGCACCTCTAATACTAATATAAAGATAATTAAATTGAAAAGATCAAACCTGGATCTCATTTAAAAATAAAAATAATTTATAATTTAAGGATAAAATGGTTAAGTCACTTAGGAAAATAAAATGGATTTGTTGTAACAAGTAATCACCATATTTGAAAATAAAGGTAAAAAATATTTATTTTTTCAAATATATTAAGTTAACAAATATTTAAAGGTCTAATTATGATTCAAAATTGAGATTTAACAATAAATTTTTATGCAAGCTAAACTATTAATTTATAAAATATACTATGCAAGGGTTTGATAAATAGCATTAATTGAATAGCTTCTTTGTTGCAAAAGTGTCAAGATAAGATATCATTATATTCAAACTCAATACAAGAATTTAATGATATTTTATAAAGCAACTTTCATGTTCGGGGCATATTTGCCAATGAAGTCAATTATTGAAGGTTAATAGGATAGTTTGCAAAGATCAAGGTTTTTTGGGAAATTAGGAGTATGTGTGGCAGCTAATTAATGTTTTTCTTATTTCTTAATCATTATCCAATTAAACTCCCAAGAAAGCAAAAATGAAAAGATTAGGTCTCACTAAGAGGAGATTGTATAATTAATTAAGAGTAAAAATGTTGAACTATATTTGACACTTTACAATGATGTTTCAATAACATAGTCAATTAATTGTCATTTAATAGATCTTTTTTTACAAGTAGAAGTTATGTGACATATTTTATCAAATAGATAAGAATGAGGTAACAAACTGAATAATCATAATATAGATATGCCATTTCCTTGTGGATGCGAAGAACATGAGCTAACACATAACTAGAATCACCAACATGATACAAGAAAACTTAGACAAATGAAACATACAACATTATAACTATTTGTTCCATTATGTCTTCTTAGTAAATAGAAATATATGATTTTATAGTGGCACTTCCACGGCACATGAGGAAGTTATAGCACCAAATTATATGGTCATGCTCTTACCAAATAGAAAAGTATCAAGGCTCTTATTTAGCCCTGTATCCATAGATCAAAAGCTTTTCCTCCCTTGTTATACAACAACTAATGAGTTGGACAAGATGCTTGCGTTGGAGTTTGGAGATTACCATCATTTCATTTATGAACTCCACTTGCCCTTATCCAGATGCATACAAAAGTTTTTTTAAAGTTATTTGCCCCTCTATCAGCTTTCCCTTACTTAAATGTAAAATTGTTGAATATTCAACCAGCTAATAGCAACAACCACAATTTATCAGCATAAAGTTCTACTAAGTGAGCATTATTTTAAATATAGGACCAAAGCCACCTTGACCAAAAATTTTACACTCATAAGTAAATACTATTTTTTGTGGAACCCTCAATTAATCTATCAAGCAGTTTTATTCAGGATTAGAAAGTAACGAAGCATGGCTAGAAAGGCAAAAGAGGAAAAAAGAATACAATGTGAGTGCATAAATCAAGTTACTTTGCTTTTAAGTGGTGAAAAAATATTTTAACTAATTATATGTTTATTTAATTTATTTCAAATACTAAAAATCAAACAAACCATCATGGCCAATGCTTTTCCTTGGCAAATTAAAATGACATTTCGACAAAAAATGATGCTTAAGCAATGACACAAAAATCAAAGTGAATTTTTGGATTAATACAACAAGTGGAAATCCTATAGTTCGTTAGGATTTAACATTGACCTAATAAATGTGAAAAGAAAAACAAAAGGAAAAAAAAGGAGAAAAAAGGACCAAATTGCAAATATCTAGAATTTAGGGATTGAAATGAAAAATTAGATAACTTGCAGATTGAAACTGATTTAAGCAAAAAAAAATAAAGAAAGTGAAATGGACAAAATTTGGAGAAAGTCATTGTAGTTTTTTTTCTTTGCAAGATGTAGTCCTCAAACTTGTAGATCTATAAACGCCACCACTGCCCTTGTATTGTCTCTCAAAGCTTGATCATTAGATGGAACAATTTAGAGAGCAAAATAAAATAAAAGAAATTTGTATGGGCTAAAAGAGAGGTTAGACCATTATTGAGAAAAAAGAAAAAAAAACACATTATTCCATAAAAAACTGCCTCATTTTTTAGAAGTATTACATTAATAACCTTAAAAATACACAAAATCCATAGTAGATCATACATGACCTTGACCTACTAGGCAATAGTTATATAATATCCTAATTGTAATGTGAAAAAGTGGACAAGATATGATAAATGCATGTGAATACATTGGAAGCCCTTTAAATTTCATGATGTAATGTTGGTCATTTTGCTTAACTCTGCAACAACCTAAATTCAAAACTGAGTTAGTACAAACTTACTTAATAATTTCATATAGAGGGAATCGATTCAATCCCTACACCAAAACAGAGATGCATGTGTGAATATGTAGTTTTGAGCTTATGGTTACAATAGTAGTTATCATCATAGCTTAGGAAGTTCATTGTCTAGATCTCACATGATAGATTATACATCAACTCCACCATAAAAATGTAATTGGTTTGTTTTTTTGGCTTTCTTTTGTGACGACTTGTATTTGTTGTTGCATCTATGATATTTGACTTTGGGTAGCTTAAAGGGCAAGAAAAATAGGGTCTATGGTAGGGATGAATGGAGGAGTTATTGACACTGGGTAGGCTTGTTGAGCCAATGGAGGCATTACTTGTCACTTGTATGGTATGGAGGTAAGGAGGTGGGTGCTGGGTAAGGTTGGTTAGGCACGAATAGGTCAACTTGATAACTGGTACCATTTCCTGCGGGTATGGCATAGAAGATGCACTTGTGACAATAATGGGATCAGATGTAAGAGGACCAAATGGATGATGTTGCGCTCCTACTATTGTAGTTTGTGATACCAACACCACTTCTAGCGTTTGTAGATGATGTCAAATAGCTCTTTATAGTTAATTTCAGATTATATCTTTTAGATGCATGCTTAACAGATTAATTTGGCTCAAGTATTATTTTGTATAAACACTATTAAATGCTTATTGTGTTACTATTATTCTCTAGTTATTTATGGCTATAGTTATAAATGTCAAATAATAACTTATTACAAATTTCAATAAAATTATCTTCTTTTTTTCTTAAAAAGTATTGCCTCATAAAAGTGTGGCCTTTTTAAATTTAAGAACATGAAACAAAATGAAAATGAAGTGTTAAAATTGAAAAGAATAGCTAGAAATATCTTCGAAATTCACTTTTCTTTTTATTCTAAAACAATCACATGCCTTAAGTGCACGTGATAATATGCAGCCATAATAGGTGAGTTTCTATTTATCCTCAAGAATGATGAGACTAGCATCATGTCTAATATCATTCTCTTTTATGTAACTTTTGGTATGGTTAAAATTGGGTTCAGAATGATCCTCTGTAACTTGCCTTGCAAGAAACATAGGTTCCTTCGGTGTAGGGAGCCTAACCTCACTCCCGAGCATAGAAATCACCTTTGAAATTTTTGGCCTATCTTTCACCAAATCTTGCACACAAAGCAATCCAATGTGTATGCATCTTAGAACTTGATCAGTGTTATGGTTCAATACGATGGGGTCTATTAAACCCAAAATTGAATCACCATTCCACAGATTCCAGGCCTGAAAATTGATTAGAGCAAGTTAAAATATTAAAACAATGTCCCTGGATTTCATGAAAAAGGGATGAATGATGTTACACATACATATTCTAGAAGGCTCAATCCATTTTCATCATTAGAACTTGTGTTCCTTCTCCCACTAATAATCTCCAATAACAATATCCCGAAGCTGAATACATCAGATTTTTCTGAAAATCGACCTTCCATGGCATACTCTGGGGGCATATAACCACTAAAACAATAGGTAAAATCAATTTAGTGTTTTTATGGATGAAAATGGTGACCAAATTTAACAAACAAATGAACGAGTATCAACTCACTAAGTTCCCACAACTCTTCTAGTTTTGGCATGTTCTTCACTAGCATCAAATATTCTTGCCATTCCAAAATCTGATATTTTTGGGTTAAATTCTTCATCCAACAAAATGTTGCTTGCCTTTATATCTCTATGTATGATTCTCAATCTTGAATCTGTGTGAAGATAGAGTAGACCATGACTAATTCCTATTATAATGTTGTAGCGCTTTTCCCAGTCAAGGACTTTTCGTTTATTTGGGTCTGAATGATATCACAAAACAATGACGTGAAAGGAAGAGGAAGATGTTATCAACTCATCAATTTTTGAGAAATCAAGTGGCATATAGCATCAACAGGCACACTAAATGTTATTTTCTTGCTCTTGTGGTATTATCTAACAAGCATCACACAAGATCAGATGAGAAAATGTCTTCATTTGCAAAAATGTGAAACTATGAGAGAAGATAAATATTTGATTCATATATAACAAAAAATTTGAATCATCATAATGTAGATATGCCACTTCCTTATTATGGATGTGAAGAAAATGAGCTAGCACATAACTAGAATCATTAACATGATATAGGAATGCTTAGACCAACACAACTTAACATTATAACTGTTTGTTCCAATGTCTCTTATTAACAAATAGAAGTAGATGAGTTCATAGCAACACTTCCATGGCACATATGATAGTTATAGCATGAAATTATATTGTTATGCTCTTACCAAAGAGAAAAGCATCAAGGCTCTTGTTTGGCATGTATTCATAGACCAAAAGCTTTTCCTCCCATGTGATACAACAACCAACGAGTTGAACAAGATGTTTGTGTTGGAGTTTGGAGATTACCACCACTTCATTCATGAATTCCTCTAGCCCTTGTCCAGATGCATTTGAAAGTCTTTTGACTGCTATTTCTTGCCCATTTCTCAGTTTTCCCTACACTTGAAAGTAAATTGTTGAATCCCCAGCCAGTCAAGGGCCACAACCACAATTTATAAGCATAGGGTTGTGTTAAGTAAACATTACCTTAAACACAGGACCAAAGCCACCTTGACCAAGATTATTCGCTGGATGAAAATTGTCTGTTGCATTTACCAAATCTTCAAAACTAATTATTTGTATATCCTGTAGTTTGATTTGGCTTTCTTTCTTTAGGAGCACACTGAAGGCTCTTGAATATGCTTCACTTTTAGACTGCGTGATAGTATTTTCACTTCCTAGTCATAGCAACACAGCAATTGATAAAGAAGCATTTTTTTCCTTATTTCTTCTTGTTGGAGGATCAAATATGCTAAACAAGTGACTTACCTTTCTGTTTAGTAGTCCTCCTTGCTGTTAAAAATATGCAGAAGGCACCAGTAATTGTCACCAGGAAAGCAACAAGTGTGATAGCCACTTTTTTATTTTTTTCCCCTGTTATTGGATCATGGCATAAAGATAAAAGGGAGCCGATTCAGAAGATAAAGACAAGATTCAAGTAGCCCTCCTAACTGCTTTAATTGAAAAATTCACGAAAACATGTACCTTAAACTAATCTACCTCCCTCTTACTGGAATTTTAGAAAATTAAGGAAAAATTTCAAGGAAAGACATACAGACAAAAGAAAACCACAAGGAAACATTAAAATTTCTACCATATGCTGAATTGGGTTTTACACAAAAGGACTTAATGGTTTGATACCTTTAGCTGAAGCAGGTTTCCTTAGTAGGGGATTTCCAGCTGTAATTAGTTTCACAGATGATCTGAATCTTGGTATTTCTCCAGTGAGATTGTTGTTAGAAATATCAAGGACTTCAAGATGGGGCAAATCCACTAGGCTCTTGGGAATGAAACCAGTCAAATTATTGTCATTCAAGTACAAGTACTGAAGTGACCTCAAACTAGAAAATGCAGGTGACATTGTCCCACAAAAATACTGCTTCCCCATGTCTATTATCACAACTTCTCTTCTTGGGTTGCATTTTACATGGGCCCAATTCTGGCAAGCATCATTACCTTTCCAAGCATCTGACAATCTCAAGGGATAATCAAAAGCTCCTGCAATCTCTAGCAATGTGTCAACCTGAGGATCACATGGGCTTCTATAATTTGTGCAGAAATTATTACCATCTAGAGTGGCATTTAGCAGGAAATTATCTAATAGAAATGCAGGGAGAGGTCCTTGCAACTTGTTTCCAGACAAGGAAATTGTATCTAGGCTAAGTGATCCCAAGGAGTCAGGAACAAGTCCAGTGAGCTGATTGTTACCCAGAAGCAGAGTTCTCAGATCCTTGCATTTAGATAAATCTGGAATAGGACCAGTGAATTGATTTCCCTCCAGGTCAACACGGTATAGTTTGGACATGGTTGATAAAACCTGAATATTTCCAGATAGTTTCATCTTTTGATGATCAAGCTCCAGATTAGCAATACTGGATCCACCCAGGGAAGGTGGCAGAGAACCATTCAAGCTATTATGAGAAAGGCTGAATGTTTCAAGGAAACGAAAGTGGAAAACATCAGGGAGATTTCCTATCACGTTTGAATTAAGAGAGCGAAAAATCTTTAGGCTTTCCAAGCGTGATAGTTCTTTCGGTATTGTCCATGGAACGAGAAAGGAGTTATCACTGAGGTCCAAAACCACAAGCTTTACAGGGGGTTCAAGAAAGAAGCCATAAGCCATGCTGGTGAAACAGTTGTTTCGCAAATACAAGAATTCCAAAGACTTAAGGCTGGCCAAAGAAGGAATTTCGCCTGACAAGTTGTTGTCCGATAGATCGAGGTAGTAAAGATTAGGGAGAGAGGGGAAAGGTGATGGCAGAGTACCAGAAAGGGACTTCGATTCCAACATGATGCTAACAATATGGATAGATCCAGTTCCAGTGCAACCCACCCCACGCCATGTACATGCTGAGGAGGAAGAGTCGGCAGACCAGCCAGGGGGTTTGGTGTCGAAGGCCGCAGCAAGCTTGGCCATGGCAGCAGAATCATCATCATCATCATCGTCTTCATCATTTGTGCAGCTTAGAAATAAAGGTTCAAGGAGGAGCAGAATCATCAAAACAATGACCGTCTTTCCCAGCATCGCCCTTAAAGTCTCGACATCGCCTTCTCATCAATTCATCCCACTTGTAGACCAGAGCCTCGCGAAAGGATTGTCAGCACTAATGACAAATAAATGAGGCAAATCCAAGAAAGGGTTGTTAAAACCAACAACTGTTCCAAGCTCATTCCTAGCTTTGTAGTACAAAAGGATCAACTGCCGGAACAAGCTCTGGCAGGACATGCTGAGCCAGTTTCCCCACATGAACACATTCTCTGTCACTGAATTATGATGTAACAAGCCCTATCCCACTACGTAGTCTTCGGGAAGGGATTTAATCTTTTCAACTATTCAGTTGAGTAATGAATGTTACAGAGGTCCCAAATAAAAGCTCGAACTCTAATTGCTACACATTGGTTTCTAAGAATTAGGCAACCAGATAGGTTGATATTTTATTTCTGTGTATCGTTGCAAACAACGCCATACCAGCATCAAATCACAATGATATTCATGTGTTGCCGGCACAAATTTAGAGCGATGAGAATAACAAAGAAATTTCTTTGTCTTTTCTTTTTATTCTTTTTGGTGTCTGTTGGGAACTTTCTTTTTCCCTCTCAAATCCACTTCATAATTGTTGTTAAACAGAGAGAAATGTCAACTGAGAAAGCTGTGAAAAAAAAAAGCTCAATTACAAACAGAGAAAGGCAAGAAGAATTTAAAATCTCACACTTAGTGTTGGGTTTGCTAGCTCAAATCTAAGAAATTTAATGATTCTATTTATTTAGAATTTGATTTATTTAGCTCAAATCTAAGAGAAGTGTCTTTCAGCTCGAATTTTTAACCACAAGATTATAAGCATCCAAAAAATAGACCAAGTCAATACTGATGATCGGCTTATACGTCAAGTTCCTTAATAACAACAGCAACTTCAAGTCTGATTTTGACCTTGATACAGTCATTATATTTCAAAACTCAAAATATGATATTTTTAGGGCTCTATTTTAGCTTTCGGCAGCATCTTGAATCATCTTGATGGGAGCACCAACAAGAGAGTTATGCCCAAAATACGAAATAGTATTAAAGCTGTGCAGAATGGCCAAGTAGCCTCGCTTTACACTTAATGTCTCCAATTGCATTCTAAATCAAAGTTTGGTAATAATGAGCATATTTGGAGACAAAATAAGTGCAAAAAAACTAAGGATGTGTTTAGTTCTAGAAAATTTTTCTAAAATTTAGAAAATAAAAAAAATGTGTTTAGTTTACTAATTTTTGTTTTCATTTTTTCTAAGAAAACAGCTTTTTATTTTATTAAGAATTAGAAAACTTCCTTTTGCTTGTTTTCTATTTTTTAAAAATTAAAAAATATGTTTTTCAATTCATTAAAACTTTCGATCAAATCTTGACAACCCTTCTCTCTCAACAAGGCTCCAGTTAGGATGGCAAAATCGGACCCGACCCGATAACCTAGCCCAACCCACCTGAACCCAAGCCCAATCTGACCCGATTTGACTAAAAAAGTCAACAAACTGAACCCGACTGTGCCCAACCCGACCTTAATCGAAACCCGAGAAAACCCGAACTCAAATGATCCAAACCCGAAATACCCAAACCTGAAATGACCCAAGTCTGAATTGACCTAAACCTGAAATGACCCAAACCCGAGACTGACCTAACCTGAACTCGAGATGACATGATAACTAAACCCGACAATACCCGATTTTAACCCTCACCCTAAACCTTAACTTTCCTCTTTCATTATTTTTCATATTAACTCCGTTCTAAATATGGAGGTTTCTATGTTTAGTAATTTCCGTTTTTTTAGACTTTCATATTCAGTATGTCTTATATTTAGGAATGGTGACTTCCGTTATTAGTAACTTCCATTTTTTAGTACTTCCATATTTAGCAAGTCTCATATTTGGAGATGAGACATTCATATTTAATAGTTTTATTTCTTTTTTTAAGATATTCATGTTTAATAATTTTCATATTTTGAAAAAGAATTTCCATATTTAGTAACTTCTATTTTTTTAAGACTTCTATATATTGTAAATATCTTATTTGGGGAAGAAACATTCATATTTAGTTAATCTCATATTTGGATTTTTCCAGCAGAAGTAATTTTTATATTTAGTAAGTTTAATGAACTTAATAGGTAATTATTAAAATTACAACATTCATCCTTATACTTTTAAGTATAGTGCAATAAGGTACCTAAATTTTAAAAAAATTTATTTTAGTCACCCATAATAATTACAACATCGATCCTAAAATTTTTGAAATCTTTGCACTTTTACCCAAAATTTTTTAAATTTATAATTTAGTCACTGATAATGAACTTGATTTGCATTTCATTGTAATTTCAAAGAAAATTTATTGATACATAAGCATAACAAAATTGTCATTGTGTATGTATGAATGATAGCTGGGTGAAGATCTAAATAATTTGTACAATGATAGTTAAAGGGTATGAGTTTAGAAAAATAATCAAATATTACTAATAATGTTAAATTACTTAAATATATACTAAACTATAATGAAGAAGATTTTTATGAATATTTTAATTAAATATACTAAAAAATGAAAATTTAATTTAAATTAAATTATACAAAAAATCAAATTATTTGATTTAAATTTTAAAAAAAAGTTGAATAGATTCAATCGTTTTGACGTCACACTAATAACCCACGTGAATACAAAGGTTGACTTGAATTTGACCCGAAAGTTGGCCTGAAGTTACCTGAGACTAAAATTGACCCGACCTGAATTGAACCCGAATCCAAATAAATCCGACCCAACCCAACCTGAACCTGAAATTAACTCAACCTGAAATCAACCCGAACCTAAATGACCTGACCTGAACCCGCCCTGAATTCGAATTCATGCTAACCCGACTAAACCTCAACCTGAATGACCAGACCAAAACCTGACCCGACCCACCCAATTGCCATCCCTAGCTCCAGCCATGGCGCTCCGATCCGATTCCTCGCCGTCTGATTCCCGGCTTACCTCTCCTGCTGCCTCTATCGAACAACATCTCCCTCGCCATGGCCACCGACCAACCTCCCCGTCTTCGCTGCCAAACCAGCATCTTCAAACTCCTCTGCCGCCCCGACTCCTTTGTTCCTCGACTTGTTTAGTTTAATAGATCCCTAAATCCCTTCCTCTCTCATTCAATTAAGGCAACCAAGGCATGAATTGATCCATTGGGTGCAACAGTAGTAGAATCAGAGCTGTTTGATAACAGAATCGGCGGCGAGTGTCAAGCGCTTCGGAATGACTAAGATGGTGGTGTATACGTAAGGGATAGAAAAGAAGGAGCCTAAGTGACATAAAACAAAAAACTGGGGGCAGGATTTAGATTTTTTTGGTTTTCACGTTTGAAGCCGATATACTTGGAAAAATCTACGATTATAGTTTATAAACTTTGTTTCAACGTTCAACTGAGGTACTGAACTTTTTTCAATGTTATGTGTATATATGTAATCATCTTTAATTGTTTTAAAACAACTAAATATATTTTCTAAAAGACAATTTGAAAAAATTGTACATAGAAAATGAAAACTAAAACCAGAAAATGAAAATAAAAACTGTTCTTCCATAACCAAATGCCACCTAAGCATCACGGGAGAAAAACAAAGCATTTTGCATTTCCATCTTTAACAAGTGAGACTCCGTCTTACGGTGGAAGCGAAACGATGCTTGCTCAAGTTCTTCGATGTTGAAGTTGCCGGAAAGACAGGTAAGTTAAAATACGCAGATGGCACCACTAATTGTCACCACAGAAGCTGCAGGCGTGAGTGATGATATTTTTTGTTCCTTTTGTTTTTGCTTCTTTTGTTATTGGATTATGGCATAAAGACAAACAAGAGTCAAGTCAGGAGACACGGACAAGGTCCAATTACCCTGCTAACCACTTGGATTCTTAAGGAAAATTTGAACTTCTTTCACTTTCAAAACCAATTACAACTAAATTATGTTGATCTACAGATCTTACACACACAAGTTGCAGCCACTCAGAGTCATTATTAGCAAAACAATACTACCAAATGAAACAGAAATTAACTAAAAATTTGTTGAGTTATTTGTTGATCTATCTTTGTACAGTAATTGTGGTTGAGAGATTGTTGGTTTGAAATGAGTCTGTGGAAGTTGCTTCTACGAATGCTGGTCGGGTTGGAGCTGGAAGGGAATCAGATTCACTCCTTAGCATTGAAATGATGGCAGATACAACCGGCCTGTCTGTTGCAACTTCTTGTACACATAACAACCCCACATGTATGCATCTTATGATTTCCTCATGGTAGCATGGACTGGAAATCGCTGGATCGATGAAAGTTGATAAACTATTAGCATTCCACAATCTCCAAGCCTGAAACATCCAAATGATATGATAAGAGTAATAAAAGTTTATTCGAACTGATTGAACTGAACTGTGTTGCAACAAAGAAGTGTTTACATGTTCTAAAATGCTTGAAGACTGCTCGCCATTGTCAACTCCAGCACTTGGCCTTCCACTTACAATCTCCAGGATTAGTACCCCGAAACCAAATACGTCAGATTTTTCAGAAAACTGACCTTTTTTAACATATTCAGGGGGCATGTACCCGCTGCATCTCGATCACAAGTAAAATACTTTTTTAATGCAAGTGTTATAAGGAACTTGCATGCACGCAAAGGAGATTCATATGAGTTCTTCAACTTACTATGTTCCCACAACCCTTCTGGTATTAGCTAGATCACCTGTGGAGTTGAGAAATCTTGCTATCCCGAAGTCTGAAATTTTTGGATTGAAGTCCTTGTCCAACAAAATGTTACTTGCTTTGAGGTCTCTATGGATGATCCTTGGCCTCGAGTCCCTATGCAAGTACAACAAACCACAACAAGTACCTTCTATAATACTGAACCGCTTCCTCCAATCAAGAAGCTTTTGCTTTTGAGAATCTACAGCATTTGGCAATAAAAAGTAGAGAGAGATCTAGTTATGTAAGTAACTAGGGAAGCCTTTTGCACTTGCAACTACTCAAACAAATGTATGGTTATCAAATTCAAATACATTTGCATGCAACTTACAATAATATTTATCAATAACAGTGGTGATAAAGTATTATGGTGTTGTGCTAACCAAAGAGGAAGAAATCCAGGCTCTTGTATGGCATGTATTCATAAACCAGCATCCTTTCCTGTTTTGTAATGCAGCAACCTTGCAGCACCACAAGATTCTTGTGTTTTAGTTTAGAAATAACCACCACCTCATTCATAAATTCTTCCAGGCCTTGCCCAGAAGCCTTTGAAAGTCTTTTTACAGCTATTTCTTGACCATTCTGCAATTTCCCCTGAGAAAATGTTCATTCTGTGTCTTCAGTCATAAGGTACATTAATCACACCAGAATAAATGTAGTTTTTGAAAAATAAAAATAAAACCTGTGTGTGATTCAAAGGGAAGTAGAAGTATGTATTTATTTAAGCAAAAGCTTGCCTTGTAGACCGGGCCAAAACCACCTTGGCCCAGCTTATTTGTTGAATCAAAGTTTTGTGTTGCTGCTACCAGTGTCTTAAAATCAAATAGTTCAAGTTCTTTCAGTTTGGCCCTAATTTCATTCTCTTCAGCCATGCTATCTGCATAACATTCCAAGCTTGCTTCACCTTGATCTAACACTCTTATGTTTCTTTTCCCTGGATATTGAAGTCCACCTTTAGCACATTCTGAGTACTTGCTGATATTTTTTAGTGACATTAAGATGATCGAAGGGCTAGATGTTTCACCTGCATATTTGGAAAACCGAGTCCCTAAAATAAATAGACCAATACCTGCACAAACTGTTCCCACAGTTAATAGAATCACCATTCTTACTCTGTTCATCCCTGTAAGGCATGATTTTGATTTGTTTAATTAGTAGAGGCCATAAGAAAAGTAAATAAATGAAGTGCATAGATTAGTATGTTTCCTTTTATCATTTCTGTATCATTTCCATAAAGGAAGAAGCATCAACAGTTGTGAATGTTGACTAGGCTAATTAGGCAAGAAATTATCCTACCTTTTGACGTCCCTGGGTTCTTAACTAGTAAATGATTTCCCGTAGTAGCTATCTTCACTGACTTATCAAACTTTGGAATAATCCCTGTAAGATTATTGTTTGATACATCCAAGATTTCCAGATGAGGAAATTTAGTTAACTGTTCCGGGATGGAACCTGTCAAATTATTGTCATTCAAGAATAAGAACTTGAGAGCAGTCAGATTCACAAATGCTGGAGAAATTGTGCCTCCAAAATTCTGGTGGCCGAAATCTACTTCAGAGACTTCCTTTTTTGAGTTGCATGTCACAAAAGACCAGTTGTTGCAAGCATCATTTCCTCTCCAAGATTCGGATAACAACAATGGATACCCAAAACCCCTTACAATATCTAGCAGTTCTGCAACCTGGGTGTCACAAGGCTCTCCAGAACGTGTGCAAAAATTGTTTCCTTTAAGGCCTGACATTGGTTTATCCAGCAGGAACCTAGGAAAAGGACCTTGTAGTTTGTTATTAGAAAATGATACTCTATATAGTGAAGCCAATGATCGAGGAACAATGCCCGTTAGTAGATTGTTGTCCAATGATAAGCGTTCTAGTCTCTGGAGATTAGATAAGTCTGGAATGTGTCCAGTAAAATGATTGTCATCTAGTTGCACTTGTACCAAACTACTCATACTTGAGAGCACTTGAATGGTACCAGATAGCCCTTCTTGTTGATCTTGAAGATACAAAAACTGGATGTTGGATTTTGCAAAGGAGTCAGGCAAATAACCGCTCAAGTTATTAAAAGAAAGCACCAGGTAAATCAAAGAAGAGGACTCAAAAATATCAGGAATACGTCCCATTAGGCTCGTATTCTGAGCATCAAATGTCGAAAGGTTTGTCAAACGAGCCAGCTCAACTGGGATTGTCCATGAAGAAAGAGGGTTGTCGCCGATGATTATCTCCTGCAAACTGATAGGAAGTCCTTGGAGGAAGCCCTGTGCGAAGCGAGTAAAGCTGTTGCTACCAAGGTAGAGAGTTTCCAAGGATGTGAGGTTATCCAGACGAGGAATGACACCAGAAACACCGGTATTCATGATGGAGAGGATTCGTAAATGAGAGAGAGACCCAATTTCCGGGGGTAGATATCCAGAAACTATCATTTCTTCCAGAGCAAGCGAAGCAACTCGTCCATGTATGTCACAACTCACGTACTGCCATTGACAATAGGATGAAGAGTTGGTCGACCAAGAAAATGGTGCTGGATGAAGGGATGCAGCGAGCTTTGCCATGGCCACAGAATCATCTACAGCGATGGAAATACCTGAAAGAATCCAAAGCAATGTGAAGCTATACAACGAAATGCTTCGGATAACCATGACTGGATTTGAATTCCTAGCACCAGAAATGGTATACAGACACAGGAGGATAACCTGAAAAATGACATGGGGACATGCCGGAGTTGGACGCTTTCTTTGCAGCCCAATAACTTACTATGCCTTACAAGGTTTTTGTTTGTGGGCATGCTCCCAAATTTGGTAAGGACGATGAAAGCATTCTTTATTGGTCCACGTGTTTCTTCCTCTGCAAGTACGCCATTGTTCTTTCTTTGCTTGAAGGCTAAAGTGGCTGGACCTGAACCCATAGCTAATCCAAAAGAAATACGTCCAACGAATTGAGACAAACAAACCCATTTTCAGGATAAATACCCTAAATAGCCCTCACACTTATGCAAGATGATCATCTAAGCCATAGACTTTGAATCAGACCCATCAACTCCTCCCAACTTCTTGAAATGGATCGAGGGCCAAATTGAAAAGTTCTTGAGAAGCATCGTTTTAAGCTCCAAAAGGTGGTTATCCTGAGGGGATGTGGGTAAAAAATCAGTGATGAAATGAAACCCAACTGGCAACTTGTGCCAGTACGACGACGGCTGCATAATTTGTGCAAATTTATCTAACATTTCACATATTAAAAGTATATTAAATTTTTTTTTATTAATTAAATAAATAATATTTAAGAATATATTTCAAAACTAAAATTTTTAATAAATTTATCAAAAAAACCATAGGCATAAACCAGAAAAAAAAAAATAAAACACACATCACAAATATAAAAAAATGCACAATTTAATGTTAAATATACTATTAGTTTTTCAAGTTGCCAAAAATTGTTACAAAATAAGTACATAAATTGTACACAGTAACTATTTCATATATGAAAAAAAAAATTGATGATACAAAAGTTTATTTAATCATGAAAAAATTATAGTCTTATGCTGAGGTAGCGTCTTTCCAACTACCATAAACATTTTTTGTTCAAAATAGAGAAAAAATAAAATACTTTAATGGCTTTAGGAGTGAGAGCGAAACATTTTAATAGTATTAGGGATGATAGCAGAACAAAGTTGATGTTAAACGTGAAAGTGGAACATCATCTAAAAGTTAGAGATCTCGGATGCATTTCACCTGAGATTGTCGCCGGATTCCTTCCACGGGGGTTTCAAATTTCTCGTTTGTTTTCGAAGATCCCTTCTGTGTGGGTTTTTTACGTGGTTATTCCTGAATTTGCCATCTGGTTTTCTGGATTCAGTGGGTTTTACTTGCTCTTCTTAAGTTCCTTCAGTCATTTTATCTAGTTGTCCCTTTTATCCGGTGATCGCTAAACAAGAATCGCTGATGTTGGATTTCTTGTCGGTGATTAATTGCCTCAAATTTTTGGTTTGCGATTTCAAAATAACGTTCGAGGAATTGAATTTTCATGAATTTTCTGATTGGTTCGTTTTGATAATTCTGACTTTGGGAAATAAATTTGTGTTGGTTTTGCAGCGTTTTGCTTCTCTGACCATAGATTTGTCTAGTATCTACAAACTGTATGAAAAATACAGGATAAACTGAGGAAAAAAATATCGCTCCATAGGCATTATTGTTCTTTCAGTAAAAAATATTATTCCATTTATACAAATATATGGTTCTATAATATATTATTGAAAAGAAAAATTACTCTATAAATAATGTTGTTCCTTTCAATAACATGTATTGTTTCATTCATATAATGTGTTAGTTTGTAAAACATTGTTCACTTTTTAAGAAATGATATTCCATAAATAATGTTTTTCATTTCAATAAAAAGTATTATTTCATTCATATAAATGTATTGATATATAAAATGTTGTTTACTTCGTAAGAAATATTGTTCCGTAAATAATATTGTTCATTTCGGTAAAAAGTATTGTTTCATTCATACAAATTTAATGTTCCGTAAAATGTTATTCATTTAATAAAAAATATTGATTATAAATAATATTGATTGTTTTATTTAGTAAAAAAATATTGTTGTTCCTACACTGTAAAAATATTAGAAAATTTACAAATAATAAAATATAGAATTTAGATTAAAAAAATTGATCACAATGATAGCATGAAAATTGATGATTTTTTAATATAAAATTAGTAAATAATAGAGAGTAAAATAGGTAAGGAATGTGAAAAATATCACCTATATATCAAGAATAATTGTGATGAGTCGTAGATCTACCAACTCTCTTTTAAATGTTTCGTGTCATACTATTGCGACAGTCTCAGTCACGCTCACTCAAAATAAAACAACCCAACCTTCTTATTATAGTTTTATACACACTTACACTATAGTAGAACAAAGGTTTACCTATACCTTTTTTTCCAATACTTAAGACAAAATATTTTTCAAAACTTAAAGAAACATAAAAAATATGGAGAGAGTGAGAGAGGCCCCAACAAATAATCCATGAATAGATATGAAAACAGGATATCTGGCAAAATTGTCTTTTTACATTGTTTTACATTTTTTAAGTTTTTTCGGTGATGCCACCTGTTAGTAACAATCATGCATAAAGTGACATCTGGCAAGTTCCAAATTTACCCCCAGCTGATTGCACCTGGCAGAATGTTATTGGTTTAATTTGATAAAAAAAAACTTTTATTTACACAACTGCCACAGACATTTTAGTTTTCCTGGATTTACAAAAATTTTCATAAATCAACACGTGTTTACAGGGTGACAGTTTTCAAAGCCTGCCCACATCTACACACCTACCCACTCATAAAAACCACTGCCGGAATTAAAAGTCATGGAGGAAAACAGGCACCGTTTAATTGCAGTTAAACATTACTTAACCCACTACTTACCCCATTCACGCATTATAGCATTAGTAATCTCATTTTACAGAGTATAAAAAAAAAAAAAAAAGGTTGTGCAGTAACTGGTTCCCACAAGGTAACAACTTTCATTCCCAGTTCATTCACCTGCCCCTGACTTGGCTAAGCGCTTGGCTTTTTGTTCGTGCATCATTCTGTGGAGGAAGGCTACCAGGAACATCCCTTTTGCGTCAACAGCATTTGGTGGGAGCACAGTCAGAAGGATCTCGGTTCTCCATTAGAAGGCATTAACCTGCATGAGTTGTTGATTTCATAATATGTTTTTCATATACGCTAAAATGAACAAAATAGCAATATCAACTCACATCTTCTTATTTTTACCAGGGGCAATTCAGAGGCTACTACAGGAGAAAGGAGCATTTTAATTACTACATGACAAAATAGCACTATCAACTAAGGTTGTCACTCATTATCTTTTTGCAAGACCATTTAAGTTACTGGCGGAAGAGAAAATAATATTGTGTTTATCTGTTAATGCAGCACATAACTGGAACCATTCATTTGAGGCAGCAAATCAAGCAGGATCTTTCGACTAAGGTACTTATGATTTCGGCCACAATCAATCCTTTTTACATTGTTTTACACTGACAGTCTTATTTTCTATTTTTCAGAATATCAGTTTAGGTATTCCACTGACCAATTACATCTACAGGAGGAAGAGGTTTCATTGACTAATCAGGTTCCAACCTAACTAAATACACTATGATGTGTGTTCTGCTGTGTGTTCATGTTCTCTGCCATGTACATTCGATGAATGTTTAGAATGGTAAGAGTTAGCACTGGGTAGTATGGGTTATGGCATGATCTTGCTCGTCTGTGAATGTGTAATGTGGTTTCCTTGGGATGCATATATTCAATCATCAACTATTTTTTATCTTAATCAAATCCAACCTTTATTTTCCAGTGACAACCCAGTTCAAAATCTATTTAAAAATTACTCTTTTCTTTCTGATGTAAATGTGCCAAACTATCCTGCTTTTGAAAGTAACATATATTTTTTATATCCCAAAACAAAACTGGCCCTTTTCTTAAAATTCATATGTTTTTAACAATCACAGTTAATTTTCCAAATATAATGGATGTGGTAGAGATTGTCTCCATCCCTTTTGTGACATCCTTTGACTACATTTGTGAGAAGCTTAGGAAGACTAAGCCTTCTTACACTTACGTGTGTGAGGGAGGGAAGATAAGGTGCTTTGTCGAAATTGAACTTGACCAGTCAAAGGGAGGTCAGAAAAACTTTCTGAAAGTCGAAGGGTCATTGGCTAGGAACCTGGAAACTGCAATGGAATCAGCAGCCGAGGCAGGGATTAAAAGGCTCAAGTTATTCAAGAACTTTTACATTAATGATGCCAATTTTAAAGATTATATTGATGTGAAGGAAAAGCTGACACAGATAGAGGCAGAGAATGAAGGACTTAAGTATGAGCTAGACTTGGTAAGGTACAATCAATCTTGCATGAGGAATGTCTACATGGACCAAATTCATGGCCTGGAGGAAAAGGTTGCTGACCTTAAGGGGAGGCTGTCTATTTATAAAGGTTCGAATGAGACACCCATGGAAAGTGACCCATCCGAACCTTCCTCCCCTTCTACTAGCTTCTTTAACTAGCTTCAGTAATTACTTTTGCTTTGCTAAAAAGACTTTGTTGCCTTATTTTACCTATCACCATGTTTAGGCTTCTCAGACAATGTTTTATTGGTTTTTTAGGTCTTTTTTTAATGGCTGAATACTTTCTCCCTTACGTTATTTCCCTGTCTGGGTTTCCCACTTAAGTACTTCCCCTCTACCCTAGAAAACCAAATTACATGTTTGCTTGACCTTTACATTTTCATTAACATTTTAGGATTCACACTTTCTGGGTACTGTAGGAGTGTAGGTTTCGGTGACACTTACCTACAAACACAGTCATTCACACAGGCAAATTAATCATCCAACAGACACGCACACTTAATCGATATCTATCTATCTGAGTTTAGGTTTACCTTTCTACATCTGCTCTTCACTGCTTTCCACCTTTGCTCCACAATCCTCCATCCTTCGTGAATAACATTCTCATCTCGCAAAATACAAGTCACATAAAAAATTAAGGGTTAGGGTTTTAAAATTGAAGATAACGAAAAACGGTAATTCAATAATGTTTAACAACATAGAATCAGCTCGCAAACACAGAATCGTTACCTCACTGCAAGTAAAGGAGTCGCGTGACATACACGCACCGTCGTGGTAGGTGGCACCAGGGTGCGTTAGATAGATCCAGGAAAACCATAAGTTTTTTTAGTGAAAGCTTTGGGTAGAAAAACTTATAGAGAACACGAAAGCAAAGGATTCAGAAAGAACGGGCGGAAAAAAATATCTGGACACTTAAACTCAAATATACAAAAAATGGTTCGGATGAACGTTCCATCTATAATTAGACTTTTCGTTTACTATATCGCCAGATCTGTATTAATCGCCTTCATTTTAGGGTGAGGAAAATGTACATCGCCAGAAAATTGAGATTTTCTATAGGGAAAAAAATGTTAGGGAAAAGCAAAGTGAAACGGCAGCACAGGAACAATGGAGGAAACCGAAGGTTTAGACATAGATCTAAAAAACTATTTTAGTTCTTGACCCACACAGTTATAGCAAAAAATTGTTAGCTTTAAGAAAATTTGTAAAAAACAGGTAGAAAAACTTTTGAATCATGTATTTAAAAAAAAAAAAGTGGAAAAAAAATCACCGGGTACGAGGCACCGCCGTCGGAAAGTGCATAACGGCCGTAAAATTAGAGCTCATAGTAGAGGACGTCCGGTTAGCACATAAACAGGCATTGCCGTCGCTGGAAGGTGGTGTAGAGGTCCAACTTCAACAGAATCAGAGAATCGGAAGACGGCGGTGTTTTTTTGGAAATAAGGGAGAGATTAACCGAGTGGAGGCCGAGACAAAGAAGGCCGCTAAAATGAGTAGGAAACCGGACGCCGGAGTGGAGATCTAACCTAGCCAAAAGCAGAGGACGGCGAACCGTTTTTCAGACAGTAGGGAGAGAGACTAGAGCGAGAGAGACGGTAGCGGGCAGAAGAAACCCTAACCCTTTTCTATCCATTAAATTACACAAAAGCCCCTTATCTTTGTTCCGTGTTGCACTTATGACCCACATCTCCTTAGCTCCTACCATATAGTCCCTAATATTAACGGGGTTTACATTTAGGCCCTCCTCCTAATTTTTAAATTTTTTCAATTAATTCTCAACATTGAGTGTGTTATTAAATATTAGGTTAACTAATTTTAACTATTTAGTAAGGTTTAAAAATTAATTAAAAATATTAACGGTATAAAATTCAAACATTAAATAACTAATTTGTTAAATTAATTAGTTTACAATCATTTCTTTTCCGATATTATTACTATTTCATTTATACTTATCTTATTTTCATAATCATTTATTTTATGCTATTATTACTTCATTAATACATATGTTATTTTTACCGTCATTTATTTTCTGATATTATTATTTCATTGATAAATATATTAACAACTAAAATTAAATAAAAATACTTTTACAAATATTTCTCATAACTATTTATTAACTTTTTGTACCTTTACAACTTTTTTATCCTTAATACTTTTCTCCCATTTGCCCTACCTTTCTTCTTAGTAACACTTAAAAAAATCAAATATATCTACATTCAATTGGGATAACATTTTCAACAATATTTTTCATACATTTAAAAAAATTACTTATACTTCTCTTAATCCTGTTAATTTCACTGGCATCGAACTTCTTGAAGAAGGTGATGTTGTTACTAAATTTCTGAAAATAGTTCATCACCATATATGAGTTCCCTGCTTTTTTACACAGTTTGTCATAAACATATTGCATTTTCCTATTAAAATTAAATATCTACTTTTTTACCACACATAAAGAAAAATACATGTGTTAATGTGAAATAATATCTTATTCGTTAGATGGGTTATTTAGTGCCAGCAACAGGCAGGGGAAAGAGAGAATAATGTAAGAATGGAACTCTTGTCCTAATTTTTGTTTTAATACTACCGTTTCTTAGTTGCGATTGTCATTTGGTTTGAATAGCTGTTGACATTTAGTTAGATGACTTACCACCTCATGCACTACTATTAGCTTCTCTAGACTTATGATTATGTGATCTATACTGCCCAGTCCTTTTACATTATCTTTAATTTGGTATTTTCTTTTCACATTACTGTTGTTTATTACATTTACTGTTACTTTCCCTTCAATGCTTCATATTTCCTGTTTAATGCTTACCTATTGCCTTTCCTTTAATTGCCTTTTATTGATTGTACTTTTTGCCAATTAACCAAATTAGCAAATTGCATACCCTTACACTTGTAAGGATATGGATAGTCGTGTGCGCAGAGCTCAACGCATTTAATTGCGGCGTGCTCATCGAGACTCTCGCTGTTCAAATGGACCTGCCATAAACAGTAATTCTAATTCTTCTGTTACGGGAAATAGGCCTTCCCGTTCCTTAATTCCCAGTATCATCCCTCCGGTATCTCTTGAAGAACAGAGAATTCCACTTGCCGATATATCTAATACAGTTCATTCTGTTCGTGGCCATGTTCATCCTGTTAGTGTTGTGCCCAAAAAGCCAATCATGAGATGATTGTATTTTTGCACATTTAGTCATGATATTTTATTGAGGCATTAATCTAGCAATTTTGTTTTTTGTTTTGTTTCTGCGTAACGTAATAAACATAATTGTAACCCTAGAATAATGATATTCTTAAACGTCCCTAATCTAGTATTATTGTGGAGCGGGTTGCAATAATACATAATGACTAGCTTATGTGGAGACTAATATGAAATATGTAGTCTACATATGGGTACAAGTTGGAGAACTTGTGTACTGGACCGACCCACCATGAGAACACTTCATGGATCGTTATATAAGTGTCATAAGTGGTTCTCATAGTGATCATGGTATATGTAGTCCTTCGACCTAAGATCATCAAGGTTCCCTACATGTGAGTCACATACTTTGATACTTTCCTTTGTTGCTCGTAACTGAGTGAACTTGAAGGAGGTCATTGGGTATGTCACATATCATGTGGAGGGATTTGTATGATCAATATGGGATTTGTCCCTCCTATGTAACGGGAGTGATATCTTTGGGCCCCTTGATAGAGTGAGACTTAGAAAATGCATGGCCATGCTCCGATGAGTTGATATATGATATCAATGTCGTCAGTTTAATTTGGTCTACTCGGTAATCAAGAAACCAAAGATTGGGCTATACGAGAGTGACACATTCCATGTCTCGTGCTTAGTCTTGATATCTTGGACAAAGGGACAATGGCATATATCGATGATGATCATAAAGGTTTAGTCGATTCACCGACAATATTGTCACTTGGGTAGCAATAATGTGTTGTTAGACACCACTCATTGCTTATGATCATAAATGTGATTTATGATCATTGCCAACATGGCAAGAGCCTATTGGGTCACACACATAGAGCTATTTGGATCATTAGAGTGCATTGGCTAATTATTTGGGTTATGGTTTCACTTTAATTTCGTATTAATAATGGGCCAAGGAGTTGAACCATTATTAAGCCCGAAATTAAATCCTAATTGGATTAGGGCTTTGAAACCCATTAGGCCTGGAAGTTGAGTCTCACTATAAATACAACTTTTAAGTGAGAAATTCGCAGATCTCCTTGCCCTAGCCTCCCAAAAGGACAGCCGCACTCTTCTCTTACAGTTCCTTGGAGGACGCAAGCTAGCACTGCGAGAGCAAGAGAAACGCAACTGCCGGGACGTGGTGGAAGCGTGGTCATCCCGAGAGGCTTGTGTGGATACCATAGAGAGCCTGAACGTGTCAACTGTTCAGGTTTTTGTGATTCGACTCTACAGTTGAGTGAGAGATCTCAACCGAAAATTAGGTATGAAATTTTCGAACACCCGGTTTATCCCGTTTCACTTGGATCCTGGAGGGTTTCGGTTAAATTCCGCTGCGCTGTTTGGCTCCCGAAACCCAACACATCCCACTATTCATTCTACCCAACCGTACTCTTCTTGTGTCATTCCTGTACTACCTCAGACGTTACATCTCCTACCACCTCGTAGATCATGTGAAGTGGGTGAATGCTCTAATGCTGCGGCAAAACGATCTAAAACACGCACGAGCTTCCCTTCCCATAATGAAGAAATCCCAACCACGTCATTCAATGACGTTGCCTTTGATCTTCAAGGTATAAGAACATGTATCAAACTTCCCATCCTCCACCCCATCCTTTACATACCAATAAAATATGTCCTAAACTATTATGATGTTTTTCTATAGTTTCTCTTGATGACACCAACCAGCTTCGACATGAAAATGATGAATTACAATCAGACGGCCATCAGTGTATGCTTCTTGACTTCTTTTCCACACCTCATCCTTTATCCTCTATATTCTTTCTTTGATGTTGTGTGACAATGTAGAGTCATGTTCTGAATATGAAGATTTAGGGCCCCCCACTTGTGTCTGTCCCCATTGTGGCGCTATTATGTGGTACCAAGAGAGAAGTAACAAGGGACAACGCACTTCCAACCCTGAATTCTCCCTTTGCTGTCGTAAAGGCAAAGTTTCAATTCCTCTATCTATGTCTCCACCAAAATTTATACGTCAACTATTTGACTATAATGGAGACCAGTTATTGTGGTACTTTCGGAGGCATATACGAGAAATTAATTCTAGATTCTCTTTCACTTCTACTGGGGCATATGTTGATTCCAGTACGCATGATGGACAGGGTCCACTAGTGTTCAGATCTTGTGGGATGAATTACCATCGAATTGGATCATTATATCCAGACACTGGAGATCGTCCTCGGTTTGCTCAGTTGTACATGTATGACACTAAGCATAAGACTTACAATCGAATTATGAGTTTTGGAGATGGAAGATATACAGAGTATGATCGACAGATCATAGATGGCTTAATACACGTGTTTAATGAGCATAATCAACTGGTTAGATTCTTTCGGATGGCTCGAGATCGGTTAAATAACACCACACTACCCCCTGTGCGCATCAGACTTCTTAGTTCCAAGGGAAGGGATAGACAGCATAATCTCCCAACTTCGAATGAGGTTGCTGGTCTCTTTGATGGCATTGATGAGGAGAATAGCAATTATTGTGACATATTGGTTTACCCGTGGAATTCAGAACCTCGTACTGTAGATTTTTTTCACCCAAAACGGTGTGCGTTACATTTCCTCCTATTTATGGTGTATGGAGAGGACCATTACCATTTGGATATAAGCTATGTTGCAGAGGATGGCCAGCTTCGCTCTATTGGGACCATAACTCCCAGGGAGTTCTACGCATATCAGCTCTAACAACGCCATAATGTTTACTCACTAATCCTTTTAGGTGGTCGTTTGTTTCATGAATATGTTGTGGATGCTTATTGTGTGACTCTTGAATCTCAATTTCGTTGGCTTTGAAGAAATAGAGATAGATTTCGTGCTGAAATATTATGCGGGTTACAAGATGCGGTTAATCGTGGTGACACTGATGCTTCTTTATATGGCAAGAGGACTATTCTACCATCTTCCTTCGTTGGGGGTCCCCGATATATGATGCAAATATATCAGGATTCAATGGCCATATGTAGAGTTATGGGGTACCCTGACCTATTCATTACTTTCACATGTAATCCAAAATGGCCAGAAATACTGCATTTTCTTGAACTCATCCCTGGCCAGCATCCTGAGGACAGACCTGATATTGTTGATCGTGTCTTCATGATGAAACTTCAGAACTTCAGAGATGATTTAACAAAACGTAAACACTTCGGCCGTGTTGTCGCAGGTACTATATATCCTCCACGTTAAGGGGAATATTTAAACTTTGAGAGAAGACATTTATTCCTCCCCTTTACTAATCATATTCTTAAACTGTTATAATTTGACAGATCTTTGTACTGTTGAGTTCCAGAAGCGAGGTCTTCCTCATGCCCATATTGCCCTATTTTTACATCCTGAAGATAAGATCAACACTCCTAAAAAAATAAATCGCTTCATCTCTGCAGAACTTCCAGATAAAGATAAGGACACTATTGGATACAAGGCCGTTGTCACACATATGCTCCATGGACCATGTGGGGTAGCAAACCCACGCTGCCCTTGCATGGCCAATAATTCATGTTCCAAACATTACCCACGCTCCTTCCAGAATGAAACAACAATCAATGAGGACGGATTCCCTCTTTACCGTAGGCGGTGTGATGAACGTTTCGCTGTAGTCCATGGTATTCCGTTAGATAATCGTTGGGTTGTACCTCATAATCGTGACCTCTGTGTTAAGCACGATTGTCATGTCAATGTTGAGCTTACAAATCTTGACATGTGTGTTAAGTACCTCTGCAAATATGTTACCAAAGGCCCCGACATGTCGACAGTTGTTATGGAACATGGTTAGTCAGCTGATAATGCCCCTAATCGATCTGATAGTAACCAGTATAATGAGATCAAACAATATATGAATTGTCGCTTTGTTTCAGCCTCAGAAGCGATTTGGCGTATCTTTGGTTTCTTCATTCATAAGCATCATCCATCAGTTGAGCGACTGTCTTTTCATTTGCCTGGCCAGCAAAATGTTGTGTATGAGGATGATGATGATTTACGTGATGTCATTCATGCACAGGAGGAAAGCATGACAAAATTTGAGCTTGGATGCATTGTAACTCTCATGATGCTTTCGCTTGCACATTGACATATGTACAATTCCCAGAACATTTTGTTTGGAATAGGCAAATCAAAATGTGGACGCGCTGACGCAAGGGCTGCAGTGTCGGGGGGATTTACTTTGTCCACCCAACTGCGGGTGAAAAATTTTACCTCCGCATGTTACTAAACGTTGTTAAGGGACCCACAACGTATGAGGATATTCGAACTGTACATGGAGTTATATATGGAACATATAGGGAAGCGTGTTCTGCACTCGGTCTTCTAGATGGTGATGGTGAATGGCATCAGTGCTTGCGTGAGGCAGCTGTGTGGGCATCAAGTAACCAATTGAGGCATTTGTTTGTCACTTTCTTACTTTTCTACAAGGTTGATGATCCTCTTGCTCTTTGGACGCGTAATGTTGCTTTATTGTCTGAAGACATATTACACCACCAACGTAGAATCTTAAACAACTCGCAGTTGAATATGACTGAAGATGAACACCAAAATCAGGCCTTATGTGAGATTGAACATATGCTTAATAGACTTGGGAGAAGTTTGAGAGAATTCCCAACTCTTCTATTCCCTCGAGCTGACCATAGGCTGATGTCCCGTAACTTTTTACTTATAGAGGAGTTAAAATATAATCGGGCTGCTCTAGAATTGGAGCATGCTAACTTGGTTCGTCAGTTGAATGATGAACAACGTCATATTTACGACTCATTGCTTCGTTCCGTTGAATCTTGTGATGGTCGTCTTCTTTTTGTCCATGGAAGTGGCGGTACTGGTAAGACATTTCTTTGGCGAACAATAATTTCAAAGCTGTGTGCTGCAGGCCGAATCGTACTTCCAGTAACATCCTCTGGTATTGCGGCACTTTTATTGCCTGGAGGGACAACTGCTCATTCTCTGTTTAAGATCCCAATCCCCGTGGAAAATATATCTGTTTGCAATATTAAAAGATCCACTCCTATGGCAGAACTCCTTTGTAGTACAAGCTTAGTCATATGGGATGAAGCTCCTATGGCACATCATTATACTTTCGAGGCTGTTGATCGAACTTTTCGTGATATATTATCTGTTGTTGACTCTACTGCTAGCTCTAAGTTGTTTGGGGGTATCACAGTTGCTCTTGGTGGTGATTTTAGACAGATCTTACTAGTTATTCCTCGCGGTTGTCGAGCAGATGTTGTTGGAGCATCTTTATTATCATCCTCTCTTTGGCAACACTGTACAATGTATTCCCTTACACGGAACATGAGGTTGCTTGATTCTACAACATCTTATGCCACTACCTTTATAAATTGGATCATGAAATTAGGGGAAGGCACACTAGATGCACATCGGTTATCAAATGATGAGGATGAACCATCCTGGATTAATATCCCTCCTAAATTCTTAATCCCCTTATCTGCTGATCCAATTGCTGATATTATAGCCTCGACTTACCCAGATTTGATTACCAAGTTTCAGGATGTTAGCTACTTAAAGCAACGGGCCATTCTTTCATCAACTAATGAAATTGTTGATGCAATTAATGAACGAATAATTAGTATGCTCCCTGGGGATACGCAGACTTTTCTCAGTGCTGATAAGGTTTCTCCCGCTTCGGATAATTTTGAAGCTCATTCATTATTGTACCCACCTGAATACCTTCACACGTTCAAGTTCTTTGGTTTCCCTAACCATGAGCTGCAGTTGAAAGTCGGTGTTCCAGTTATGTTGTTGCGTAACTTGAATCAATCTCTGGGGTTATGCAACGGGACACGCATGGTTGTGACAAGGTTGTCACAGACTGTCATTGAAGTAGAAATTATCACAGGCTTGAACTCTGGACATAAGGTTTTTTATACCACGTGTTGAAATGGTCCATTCCGACACTGCCTTACCATTCATGTTCAACAGAAGGCAATTCCCATTGAAGGTTTGTTTTGCTATGACAATTAATAAGAGTCAAGGACAAACATTCAATCATGTTGGCCTTTATCTCCCACATCCAGTCTTCAGCCATGGTCAATTGTATGTTGCTGCTTTCACGTGTCACCAGCCCTTCAGGTTTTCGTGTCCTACTTCAATCAGATGATCATAATGGCTCACTCACACGAAATATCGTCTATCGTGAAGTGTTCCAACGTTTATATCGCTCTTCGTCATAGCTTCACATTGTTATATACGATGTATGTCATTATTCATTTACTGTTTGTTCTTATTTCTTTTATACCAATTTACTCAATTTCACATCAGTTCTTCTTAGTTGCTGTCAGGAATGAATTCACAATTCACACCAGTCATGCACTTGAGTCCCCTTAGTTATCGATGGACAATCAAGGTCCGTCTTACACGCCTTTGGGATGTTATTAATGTTACCACATTAAAGTCCTATGGAATTGGTATGACATTGCTTGATCAGAAGGTACTTCTTCCTTATCCGCTTTTAACTTCTATAGACATCAATAGCATTGACTTAGATCTTTACACAACTGGTTGTTTGTTATGTTATATCTAACTCGACTCCATTTTTTTGCCCCTTTTCTTCTCATTTGTTTCCCTGAGCAGGTCTATTTACGTCACCCTGATAATATTCAGTTATGTGGTATGACTCACTTCACTCATCAAGTTACAAGTTAAGTTGTTATTCTACTTAATAAGCAATTATAGCCCTTTCATAATTCATAGATGTCATTGGGAAACTCATTGCCATTGGTGATGCCACTGAGACTATCAGATCTAATGTCATAGCAACAAATAGGCGTATCATAACGCTTCAAAATTTGAGGTTCTCCTTTCTACCTTATACTACATTTACTTTGTGTCCAATTTGTGTCTGTGTTCCCCTTAATTCATTGTTGCTTACATGTTAACGTATTGTGTAGTGGCTTTACTACTGACATAGCTTTGTGGGGAGATCAAGCTGATCTGGTTGACTTCAATACATTGAAGGGTGCCCAACCAACTTATATTCTGGTTATCACTTCGACGTCTGTTAGGCTATGTCAAGGTTTGCACTATATTAACCTGCAATCATCTTCTTATTTTCTTCTTTTACTGACGTTTCAATATGTCTCCTTTTTCTTAACATGTAGGATAGTATAACCTCGCTTCAACATCTGCTACTAAAGTCTATGTTAATATTGAAATCGATGAGGCCCGACAATTCTTGAGCTCGTATGCCCCTGACACTTCGTGCTTTACTTATGTTTGTTTTCCTTTAACTACACCCTATTATGCCTTATTTTCTATTTTCACTTACAAATCTTTACTGTTTCCTTTTAACTCATCCACTGGGATTGATGTTGTACGTGATTATGTCCCTTCTATACCTAATTGACGCACTGAACTTAGGGTCATATATGGCCGCCGGAGAACAATTGCGGACGTTAAGGATTTGCTTACTCGCGGGCCCTTATTTGTGAGACACATTACTCTTTTTTTACTTATACGTACACAACATTAGTGCATACTATGTCCTTAACATCGAAACCAATATTTTTCCCCAAGACAATGTCTACTCTATCCGCGCCGTAGTTTCTAACTTGCTTATTGACAGAGGGTGGTGGTACTTAGCCTGCAAAAAGTGTTGCAAAAAAGTTCAACCAATCGGGTGAACTTATTTCCGTGATCATTGCAACATTGTCAATCGCACCCCACCTATGCGGTATTAATTTCTCCTTCCTTTAATTGCAACCATTCTATATTCATTGTTCCTTTCTTTCTTAACACCATATTATATGTGACCATATAAACTTACATTACAGCTATAAGGCTATCGTTCGAGTACGTGACTCCACAGGAGACATCCTCTTCACAATGCTTGACTCAGTTCCTGCGAAGTTCTTTAACTCTCCCGCTTCAGTTCTCCGTTCACTTGAACAATCGGTTTTTATCACTACTTTTAACCAAATAAAAACATATTTCACACCATTATTCAATATTTGCCTTCCACTCTCACTTCGATATACTTAATAATATCTTCGCATCCTCTGACAAATTTTACAGGATGATGGACCATCAAAACTTCAGCAGCGGTTTCAACAGTCACTGAATGAAGAGTTTATTCTTGAGTTTGAACTTTCTTCATTTAACTTTCAAAAGCCTTCTTCCCCTATTACCTTGCGCAAGTTTCACATGATTAACCCTAATGAAGAGGCGCTTGCATTCCAACTGAAAGAACAACTTGTGTGCTCCTCAAACCTTTTTGGGTCCACTTATGTGCTATTTATTACATCATTCTAATATAATTACCATTTCCTATGTGTTTTAGAGACCAGCCCAGATGATACAGACATCTTATTCTTAGCCACAGGAACGACACTTTCCCATAAATCAACGACCAATTTCGCCCCCTCAATCAGACTCTGTGTATGCCACCATGCCTGTTTTGACTTTGTTGCCCATTATTTTAACATACTTCTTTATTCTCTTACATTCATTGCTTTTTTTCAGTGGCCCTGGTCATTCTCATTCTCCTTCTCACTCATGCTATCACGGTAACTTATCAATAACTGAATTTGAAGTTGTTTCCTCCCTGTAAGCATAATGCCCCCCATACTTCTTATTCTTTCTACGAAACTACACTTACTTTGACCTTTCCAATGTTAATGCACAACAGGTTGAAACTAAAGGATACCCCATCCCTATCCCGTCCTCACACTACACCTCTTGACAATGTGTACCAAATCATTGCAGCCCATGAATGGTAATTCTTTTCTTCTATTCTATTTTTTTTAAAACACCTTATATATATACGTCTATCAATACATTATATCTAACTATTTACATGATTCCCCATAACACTGAGAATTGTTTTTCTTACAGGATTGATTTAATTGAGAACTTCGATGTTGCTGCTATATTTTCGGACATTGAACATCTTCCTCATACCTGACTGTCATTTATCCGCACAAGATGTTGTAGTTATTATTGTTTTCCTTTTTTTTTGTCCCCCCCCCCCCAAAGTCTCAATGCATTTCTTCCCTTGCGTGATTACATTACATTTTTTTATATCAACAACTTTCCCGTCCGTTAGACGGGTTATGAAACTAGTTTTTTATTAAAACAGAAAATTTGTCAAGTAATTTTTTATTGAAATAGATATAAAAAAATATTATTTTATTCAGATAAATTTCTGATTTTATAATATATTGTACATTCTATAAAATCTGTTATTCAAGATATGGTAAAAATCTTATAAGAAGTGATGTTTGCTCGGTAAAAGATGTTATTGAAAACATGATGGTATTTTTATAAATAAAACAAAACTAAAGAATCAACACATTGCAGTATAGTTACTCAGGATGAAAAAATGTTCGAATGGAAATATTTGTAGGAAAATGTGCAGATTTAAAACAATTATTGTTATGAAGTTATTTCCTATTAAAAAAATGATTAGATTAGACCCCAAATGGATGAAATACACATTTTCCAAAGACGAAAAGTAGATAGAAGTGAGAGAAACAAGCAACCAAAAAAGGGGAAAAAGACGAAAAGCAAAGCATCTTCGAAGAGGCAGATCCCTTGGCAGAGGCGACAAATGCCGAAGACAATGAACTTAATCGAGATATGTTATGTTTGTGGCCTTCATAAGTCCATGGCAGCACCAACAGCTAGCGTGAGCAGGCCAGTACACTTGTGGACTGTATCAATGAAGGGTGAGATCACAGCCGAGACGCCGATCGAAGCACCGGCCGATGTGATGTGGGCTGCCTACCGCGGCAAGGAGCTCGGTTTGCTTGTCAACAAGCTGCTCGGAGACACCGTGGGAAGAGTCGAATTCGAAGGTGATGGAGGAGTCGGAACTGTCGTTAAGCTCACATTCCCACCAGGTTGGTTTTGCACTGGTTACGAAAGTTGTTCTTAACATCTATATATATATATTCTTACATCGTAGTCTCACCCTGTTGGAAGCCTTACTGTGCAGGGACGCCTGGGCCAGGCTATATGAAAGAATTATTTGTAGTACAAGACGATGAGAGGAGGTTGAAGGTAACTGAACAGATAGAAGGAGGATACAGAGCGCTCGGCTTCGATCTCTACCGGATCAAGTTGGAGATTGTCGAGAAGGATTCGGCATCATCCATCGTCCAGTCATCCATCGAGTATGAACTGGACGATAGTCTGGCCGAGCTGGTTTCACATGTCAGCACACAGGCCCTTGAAACAATCGCACATACGGTCGGCCGACATCTCCTGGAGACAAAAGTGAAATAAAGTATCAATCAATGTTCGGCTTCCAAATAAAACCACAAGTTGGGCAGAAGCCTAGGATTGGTAATGGAAGTTCATGGGCTCTTTTTCTTTTTCAGTTTAACTGTGTAATGTGGAAGTAGTTTCCTACAGGATAGTACTTGCAACACAAGTATCATCGATATATCTACTCTAGTTTACCTGAATGATATGCTTCATGATGGAGAATTCTATACACCAAACAAGATATATTCTTCAAACTAAGCATTTTGAGAAGGCCAGAGCCTCCCCCATTGAATTTCGCAGGAACAATTATGTCCACTTATGTGCAAGATCAACTATCTTGCACGTCTGTCCTGCAGCGGGTGAGGCCATTTTTGTGCTTGTCATAAGAGATGAAAGAATGATTAACAACGAATCTGTCTAACAAATTTCATTTTGAACATTGAGATGTCCTGCCTCGTCTGGGGTTCTATTTGTAACACCAGTAATACATAGAACAGTTGTTTTGGTCCAGTTGAAAGTGATTTGGTTTGTGGCTTCTAACTATAAAAGCCGACTGCTTGGGAGAAGGAAGGTACTCAATCATGCCAGTAAGCGTTGAAATTACATTGGAAATGGTTGGCCTATCTTCAACATATTCTTACACGCAAAGCAACCCCACATGCCTGTACCTTTAAATTTCTTTCTGGACTCATGAATCTGATACAGTGGGATCTACAAATGCTGATATATCATCCTCATTCAACAATCCCTAGGGCTAGGGCTATAATGACCAAATAACTTAACAGTGAAAGAATTCCATGAGTGGGATTGTTGTTAAGAACAGAGGCTTGACAGGAATCATATGCACGGATTGTCCAACTTACTTGCTCTAGAAGGCACAGAGAAAGCTCACCATCATCAGATCCATTTCTTATTCCACTGACAATCTTCAAGACCAAGACACCGAAACTGAAAACATCGAACTTTTCTGAAAATCTTTCTCACAGTTACATACTCAGGTGGCAAATAACCACTGCATTTCACCATATAAAGGAGTTAGCATTCTCATCATAGCTAGATAACTACATAGATAAGAAGCAAAAAATACATAGATAAAAAGCCGGCAACTCACTATGTGCACACAACCTTTTTAGTGTCTACTTGATCTTCTGTAGAGTTAAAAACCCTTGCTATCCCAAAGTCAGAAAGAAATTTTTGCATTCAAATCTTGATCCAACAAAATACTACTTGCTTTTAGATCTCTATGTATGACCCTTGGCCTAGAATCCTTGTGAAGGTAGAGCAGAGTTCGAGCAATACCTTCTATGATGCTCAGGCATCTAAACCGGGTAAGGAATTTTTTATTCTGTGAATCCGCAGATGTTGACACAAAAAAAAAAGAATTTGAAACTTGAGTGGAAGCAATAGGTTCTTTTTCTCCAGTTCAATTTTTGCTCCATGTTGAAGCTTTTATGCCTTAAATCGATCAGAAGCTGAGTAGCTTAAGAGCCTGTAAAGTATACTGTTGGGCTAGCTAAAGATAAAATCATCCAAGCACTTGTTTGGCATGCACTCATAATAAGCCAGTACTTTTTCTTCCCCCTGTAGGCAGCAGCCGAGAAGGCTCACAAGATTACAATGTTGTAGCTTAGAGATCACCAGCACCTCATTGATGAATCCTTCTGGCCCCTGCGGAGAAGCATGCGAAGTCCATTGACTGCTATTTCTTTACCAACTTGTAGTTTCCGCTGTAAGCAAATCTTGTTGGGTCAAGAACTGCCACCTAAAGGTGAAGGTTGAGAAGTTGTATGTCGGTAAAGCATATACACCTTGTATACCACACCAAAACCACTCTGGCCAAGTTTAGTTTCCTGACTGAAATTGTTAGTTGCGGTTAATAGTTATCAAAGTCAAACAGTTCAATTCCTTGGAATCGAACTTTGCTTTTCTCTTTCTTGAAATGATCATGGCTTTTCCCTACTCCATCTCCATTCTTCTCCTTCTTTCCTGATGCATGATACTTATTACCACATATGTATCTTATATGAAGCTGTTAAGAAACTATTTCATACAGAACATACCTGTACTTTTAGATGCCTTTCTTCCTAGGAAAAAGATTGAAATGACACCAGCAATTGTCTCCAAGAGGGATAAAATAATGACAACCACTCGTGTTCAACCTTGGAGTAATAATTATGTACCAACTAGTCATGAAGGATAGCATGGACTAGTCTTAAACAATAATAGAAAGCAAAACTTGACAGAAGATACAAAAGGTGAGAAGTATCCTACCTTCATGTGAAGTAACTCGTGGAGAGCCAGCCCTTCCTCCAGTACCAAGAAAAGGATTTAATGTAACAGCTAGCTTGACAGAAGATGCAAAAGGTGGAACAGGTCCAGAGACATTATTGTTGGAAACATAAAGGACCTGATGATTAGATAGTTTTGTCAAGCCGTAAGGAATAGAGCCCACCCAAGTTATTGGCATTCAGGTGCAGCACTTGTAGCCCTTTCAAATTCACAAGTTCTGGAGAAATGGTACCCGTAAATTGCTGTTTCGCAAAACTTATATTTACAATTTAATTCCCCGAGTTGCATGCCTCAAAGAACCAATTTTTGCAACCGTTGTTCCTTGTCCATGATTCAGAGAGCTTCAGTGGCTACCCCAAGGATTCCCCTATGTGAAGCAATGTAGCAACCTCAGGATCACAGGGGAACTAGTTTTTGTGCAGAAATTGTTTCCTTCTACATATACCTCCTTGGAACTATTGAGCGTGGATGGAAAAGGCCCTTGTTATTTATTTCTAGACAATGAGACAATTTTAAGAGGGTTGAAGGGAGGGATTTGGGTACACTACACGCCCAGTGAGATGATTGCCATCCAAATAAAGTTTTTAAAAGTTCTTTCACTGGGAAAGGTCTGGGATAGGACTTGTGAACTGATTTGCTTAGCATGTCAATGTTTCCCGATAGCCCTGCTTCCACGAGGCTCAAATCAATAATAGTAGAATTGATTAAAGACTTGGGCAATGGGTCCCGTTCAAGTTACTGTGAGATAGACCAAAACGAGCCACATGCCAATCATCAAATACATCGGAGATAGGACCAACAACACTAGCATTCCTGGTTAGAAATACCTTAAGAAATTTCAGTCGAACCAGCTCCTTGGAGGGTATCGTCCAAGGGGAAAGAAAAGGATTGTTGCTCAAAAATATGAGCCTCAGTTGATCATATGGAAGGCCTTGGAAGAAGTCTGGTCCATTGCTGGTGAACTTGTACATCTGCAAATTTTAAACTTCCACGGAGGTGAGGTTGGCTAGAGAGGGAAGCGGGCCAGATTAGGAGTTCATTAAAGGTCAAGGGAAGTCAAGCAGGGGAGGGATGGAAAGAGGGGTGGTAAAGAACCGATTAGAGACCTCCAAATGAGTTGGATCTTGTTACTATGCCCATCAGTGCACCTAATGCCACCCCATTTGCAGTAATCAGAAGAGGAATTTGTGGACCAGTTAGAAGGGGCAGGGTGAAGTGCCACGCGAGCTCTACCATGGCTGCATTGTCATCAGCTGCTGCATCACGGTGGATACAGAGGAGAAGGGTCATAACGAGGAGACAAGAATGTCGAATTGTATGGGAATCCATAAGATTTCAATGACCTTACAGTGCTTCTGGCGTAAGATAACTAGTTTGTTACAAGCTCTAGACAGAAACAAGCCAAACTTGAAAGTTGATCATAGCTATATTGCCGTCGTAAGACAAAATAATGACTTGGCAGGATTATGTTTGATGAAATAATCGATGCAAGATGAGAGCTTGAACCTTGAACCATTTTTTTTCATTTCCTGCTATTTGGCTTCTAGAGCAGCGAATATAACAAGACTAGTTAGTTAATCGGCACCATATTCATTACTTCAAGAAGCTTCTTACTAACGAATTTTTTTGTCATTATTGCTCTTGTTTAATTCATTTCTTGAACTTTTTTTTTTCTTTCTATAAGCATGGGTACGCAATGTTTTTTTTTCTTTTCTTTTACTTTCTGGAATCGAGTTTCCTATAACTTTTGACCTGTATTTAGACAAAAATTAAAAAAAAAAAAAAAAAAAAAAAAGATAAATAAATCTTATACATCTAGGCTTGGCATGACCATGGAGCCCTCGTATTGCCTCTAGCCTATAGTACCAAACATTATTCATCCTACCTACCAATTTGCCATGTATATACGACAGCAATATTCAAACAACTATGTATTTCACGGTAGTCATGTTTTTGCCTCCTAGCTAATGACAAACGAGACACCTTGTACCCGAAGCAAGTGATGATCTCGGAAGTTTCAAGGATCCCAAAAGGCTTCAACATTGTCTCCTAATAGTTAACCCCTGCCTCTGCATCCACCTCATTGTAGCTGATGTCAGTGCAGCCATGCCAAAGCTTGCGGCAGCACTGCAACCCACATCTCTACCTGGTCCGCCAATTCCTCTTCTGACTAATGCAACCAGGATGGTGTTAACCGCAAGAATGGACAGGTCACTGAAATCGTTCTCCAGTTAAGATCTATGACTGGTTCTCTACCACCTCGCTTTCCATCCCTCCCGGCTTTGTACAAACACAATCTCAGTAAATTCCTTGTCTTCCCCTCTTCCCTTTCTTGCCAGCCTCACTGCTCTAACATATTTGAATTTGGAGATGAACAACTTCAGCTGCACTGGACCAGACTTCTTTCAAGGCCTTCAAAGTAAGATACTGAACGTCATATCTCAGCAATAATCCCTTTCTTTCACCCTGGACATTACCCTCTAAGTAGTTTGTCCAATTCCCAGTTCTTCAAATCTTTCATGCCAATAATGCTGGTCTTGCTGGACCTATTCCTGAAATGTTTGATGCTGGGTCTGTAATTACTTCAGAATTTTCTCACAATAGCATGAACGGTTCGTTACCTGAATCCTTCAGCAAATCTGAGATTGTGGATTTGAGTCTTGAAAAAGCAGGCCTATCAGGAACCATTGAGGTGCTCAGCCGGATGTGTTCTTTAATCAGGGTTGAGCTAGCAGGAAATCACTTCCCCGGTCCTATCCCCAACTTCACGAAATGTTAGTAGTTAAAAGAACTATATGATAATTGTCTCTCTAGAGTCATGATTCTCTTCTTTCATCCACTACTATTTAAATTGTGTCAGTATCCAAAAACAAATTACAAGGGCTTTATGCATCCAAGCTCAATAGTTCCATGGAGGCATATCTTGATGGAACAGCTTTTGCACAGAAATGGTTCTGCTCGTGATCCTCAGGCCACCACATTGCTTGATGACAGTGGAGTCGTTAGGTTACCTGTTGAAGTTCTCTGAATCCTGGAAAGGCAATGATGCTTGCAAAAATTGGTCTTTTGTAACATGCAACTCATAGAATGAAATTATAAATGTTACCAGTACAATTTCTCCAGCATTTGCCAATTTGAAAGGGCTACAAGAGCTGCAGTTGAATGACAAGAACTTGGTGGGGTCCATACCTTCTAGTTTGACAACACTAACTCATCGTCAGGTCCTTGATGTTTTTTATAATTATCTCTCAGGATCTATACCTCTTGCATCTTCTACCAAGTTAGATGTCAAATCCTCTACTGGATGGTAGAAGCCCTCCGCCAATTGAAGAAGATTGACCAGCTCCTCCAAATGCGCATGCAGGTAGAATCTCTAGTTCTCTATTTAGCACTGAAACTTGAACGCCACTAATCATTAGTGGGAAAAGAAAATGTTTTTCATGGACTAACTTATACAATTACTGCTCCAAAGTGGAAAGAACATCAAACAAGTGGTTATCATAAGGATGATAGCCAGTGCCATTTCCATCATTTTCCTAGGAAAACATCCACAGGTACAGGTCCGATCTCTATTAATAATATTCTTTACAAATTCATATAATCAACAAATATGCGAAGAAAGTCAGCATCAGGAACAAGGAGAAGAGTGGAGAGCGCAGAGAGGAAACATATCTAAGGTCTTCTGCTCAGGATCAAATTGCCAAGCGAAAAATAAAGTCCAGCTACAAGAGATAAAATTGTTCAGCTTTGATAAACTGGCAGCTGCAACTAACAATTCCAATCCAGGTAATAAACTTGGCCAGGGTGGTTTTGTTGCGGTATATAAGGTATGTCTACCTCTACATAAACCAAATTATTTGCCTTCACCTCTAAGTGGCACCTGTTGATCCTGTATGATATCTTCTGACAGGAGAGACTACAAGACGGGAAAGAAATGCCAGTAAGGAGACTTCAGCAAGCTTCTCCCCACTGGCCGGAAGAATTTATCAAAGAGGCAGTGGTGATCTTAGGCTACAGCACCATAATCCTGTGAGACTTCTCGCACATGCCAAACAAGAGCTTGGATGCCTTTATCTTTGGCTAGCCCAGTATTATGTTCAACAAGCTCTTAGCCTCTGCAGCTTCTGATTTATGGCATAGAAGCTTTCATGGCAAGTATAAGAGTTAGAGAGAGATAATCTATTACATCTGCTCAAGTTTCAATTCCTTGTTCTCTATTTCTGTCAAAAACTGCAGATTCACATAAGAAAAGCTCATCAGCTGGAATAAACGCCTGAGCATCATACAAGGCACTGCTCGAGGTCTGATCTACCTTCACAAGGATTATAGGCCGAGGATCATAAATAGAGATCTAAAAGCAAGTAAGATTTTGTTGGATCAAGATTTGAATCCAAAAATATTTGACTTTGGGATAGCAAGGATTTTTAACTGTACAGAATATCAAGTCAATATCAAAAGGGTTATGGGCACAGTGAGTTACTAACTATTTATTCAATTTACACTTTATACCCATGTCTTTATCCGGGCTGAGAACTCTATCTCCTTTTTGCTAAAATGAGTGTGAGTGGTTAAATATCATCTGAATACGTATTGAAAGTAAGATTTTCAGATAAATCTGTTCTGTTCAGCTTTGGGTCTTGATCTTGGAGATTGTGAGATGAAGAAGAAATGAATTTGATGATGATGAGCTTTCTTTATGCCTTCTAGAGCAAGTTGGACCATCCATTACTCTTCTTGAGCCTGTATTCCTAATTAAGCAGCACCATTTGTATTTCACAGTTCAGGAAATTATTCACTGTTAAATTATTTGGCCATTTTATGCTTGGAGACTGTAGAATTAGGACAATATATTCTCCTTCATAGATCCTGATATATCAGACCCAGGAATAGATGAAATCTTGAGGGGCACACATGTGGGTTGGCTTTGTGTACAAGAAAATGTTGAAGAGCATGATTGAGTGCCTTCTTTCTCCAAAGCAGCCTGCTTTCATTAGTAAATCATGAAACAGATGTTATATTACTACTGTTTCACTTTCAACCACTGATAAGAAAGGACACCTCAAGAAAAGTAAAGTTTTTAGACATGTTTTTTTGTTAACCATTCTTTAGTATGCTCCATAGCTTAAAATGGTGAATAATAGTTTATACGCCAGAACACTTGTTTTGACGTAGTACTGGAGGTTTAAAGAATATGAAGCATAAAAACAAGCACCATAAATATCTCAATAGCATGTTTCATCTCCTATCACATATAGTAGTCAAGCGTGGATCCAAGCATGAAAGCAACTGTAATGAATTCTTTGCGAAGCCAATGTTTTAGCAATCATAACCTTATATATGTTAGAGCAAAGAAGTGAGGTTAGGACAATTTTAAGATGTCTGGGCATGCAAGTGAGACATGATGCCTAAGCCAAACCCCTAAACTGAAAACTTTTTTGACCTGCTGAAAAGGTTGCAATGAAGTTTACATACCAAAATCTTTACTTACATACAAGAGTCCTTAGTATACGTGCTGGATCCCACAATTTGCATGTTAAATTATCCACAGCATTATGGTATGTAAAATCACACATTTGATATGTGAAAATGGTCATTCCATACACACACTGTTTCTTAAACATGAGTCCTTAATTTACATTTGAAGTCCTAACTTTAAATATCAAAGATCCTAAGTTACCCACAAAATTTTGGTATGTAAGATGACCCATCCAGTATGTAAATTGGTTCTCATGCTACAGTCTTTAATTTACTAACCAGATTCCCTATTTTACTACTGAAGGACCACTTTTACGTACTAGAGATTTAGTTACCAACAAAAATGGCTCTTACACAAGAGCCCTTATTTACATACCAAAGGCCTTAGTTTACATACTGAAGGACCATTCTAATATATCATAATATCAAGGATTTTCTATTATCCACAGAACTCCAATATGAAAAATAAACTGGTTGTCATACTAGAGTCCATAATTTACTGACTAGAGACTTTAGTTTGTGTACCAAAGTCCTTAGTTTAGACACAAAAAAAATGATCTATACATACTAAGATTTTTAAACTGCCCACATAACTCCTTGTGTAAAATGGCCCATCTAGGCAAAATGGCAATCCAGTACATAAATTGGTCAAGTATTTCAAGAAACTGAAACACTAGTTAAGAATTGAATTTGGTTGATGCATTGAATGGAATTCGGTACTATTTGCACTTTCCTTTGTCCTCTTCTGACTCTGGACACCAATTGGTTAGTTCTATGCTTCCCTGGCTATTAAGTTCCCACTTAGTTTTAGGAGTTTCAAAAGAAAGAACCAAGTCCCACATCTGCTTGTACCAAGTGAAGTTAACAGCTTAGAAAGGAAAAAGTATAAATAGAATTCTTGATATTCTTGGACCCTGTGTGTTGGGGCGGGCAGTATCTGTGACATACACTGTGGCTTTTAGAACAAATTTGTACTCTGTATACACTCTGCTATCAAGTTCACAAAAGCTTTTGGCGTCAAAACCATGATTCTGTGGCTGAATTTCTTCTTTATCACAAATTAAGAATTAAGGGAAGTGAGAGAGACACAAAACACAGAGGAAGGCTAACCTAACTAAGCCCATAATGCACACAAAATTCATTATGCTTGAACATATTTTCTATTATTTAACTCATAGAATGCTGTACTAAAAGGATTGATTTCAAATTGTGGCTTACCATATTTATGACAAGCAATCGACCGGTGAAAGCAGAAGAGACCTCCACCTACTGAAGTGCTTTCTCATATTTCAATGACGAAGGACCCTGATTAAAAAAAAATGGAGCCTCTCCAAATATTAGTGAATCAATGTTAGAGAACTCAATGGAATGCACATGACATTCAGAGATTGAATCAGCAAAAATGCAAAATGCCAAAGTAGCTGCCAAGAGCTGCACGTGTCATAAATACATAAAAGCAAGTTGGATACTATGGTTATTCTCTTACCAACGATACATCTCTCTGACTTTTGTTCGAAAAGTAGTGGTTTTCCCTCTGGAATCGATATGGAACTTGGAAGAACAAATCTCCAATCCAGGCTCTAAGAGCTTTGCCCTCCCAACCACTCCGTTGAAAGAAGCATCCTTCCTGCCCTTGTTAAACAGTGACAGAAAGGGATAGCAGTTGTGAACTAGTGCAAACAGAACATAATCTCCAAGATTCTGTGTGTCTCTTCAGTTCTGGGATGGGAATTGTCAACTGAGTAGAACTGATGAACTTGCCCATCAACCTCAATCCAACTGCAACCTGGAGTCTTGGAACCATTCTGCTTCTCAAACCTCTTCCTCACTGCTCTTACTTCATCCCACTTCCCTGACTCTGCATGTAAGTTTGCCAACATTATGCCATAATCCACATTCCTTGGATCAATTTCAACCAATTTCTCAACTGCAAATTTAGCCAAATCTGTATGACCAAACTTTTTACACCCATTTAGCAATGAACCCCAAACAACCTCATCGGGTTCCATCTTCATTGTCCTTACAACCTCTAATGCTTCTTCAAACTGTCCAGCTCTGCCTAGCAGATCTATAAGGCATCCATAGTGCTCAATGCGGGGTTCAATTTCATAATAATGAGTCAACAACTTGAAATAAAATCGACCCTCGTCAAGCAGTGCACCATGAGCACAAGCATTCAACAAACCAATGAATGTAATACTGTCTGGCCTTATACCGTCATCTTCACAGTGCAGCATTTTTTCAAACACTGAAATGGCCTCCTCACTTTCACCATGGAGGGCAAAAGAATTAATCATGGAATTCCAAAATGGCAAGCTTTTCTTTGCACTCATCTCAAAGATCATTCTCGCTGTCTGTAAGTTTCCACATTTACCATACATATCTACTAGAGCATTAGATACAAAAGAATCACCTTCAAGACAATTTCGATAAGCATAACTATGGACCGACTTACCCAAGTGAAGCATGCCTGTATGGGCGCAAGCCGACAGTACGCACACTGTTGTAACCTGATTTGGTTTATTCTGTCGATGGTGCCTCTCTTCAGTCAGCGTCATCATCCTTCTGAAGAGTGAGATTGCCTCCGGGAACATCCCATTCTGCGTGCACCCAGCAATAATCGCATTCCAAGATGGAACATCTCTTTCAGGCATTTCATCGAACAGCAAAATAGCGTTGTCGATATCCCCAACCCTTGTGTATCCGGAAACCATTGCGGTCCATGAGACAACGGTTCTTTCCGACATTTCATCAAATAGCTTCCTGGCAATCCCAAAATCAGAAGCCGATTTCGAATAAGCATCCACTAGAGCGGTTTGCACAACTGGGTATTCTCCAAACCCCGACTTCATCACCTGGGTGTGCACCGATTTGGTTGCTAGGGGCAGTGAAACCTCAGTGCTGGACTTCAACACATGTGGGTAGATGAAATGGTTGGGGCGAGGAAGTCCACGGCGGAGCATGCGTCGGAAGAGGTCGATAGCGGACAACTGATCAGGGTGAGAAGCATACGCAGTGATCATGGCAGTGTAGAGGAAAATGTTGGGAGAAAGGAGATGGTCGAAGACGAAGCGGGCGTACCGAAGGTCGGAGAGTCTGAGAGCGCAAAAGCGAACTAGCTTGAAAGCGAAGAACTGGGTCTGGGAGTGACCAAGGCTGACGAGAAAGGACTGGAGCTGCTTCAAATGGTTGAGGTGTCGGCATTTCTCGAGGATTGCTAGAACATGCTGGTTTAGGCTCGAGCACAACAGGTTTGAGACGGAGGCGGAAGACGACATTCTTCGCCTGTGTTTGCTGATGGAAACTACAGACAGAAATCCTCGTACATGTTTCTTCAGAGGTTAGAACAACGCGCTCCTCATCGTTTTCGCTTGTGTGCCTGGAGACATTATATACAGCGGGCAATTTTTTATTTTCTCAGTCCTAAAATTGTCAGACGCTATCCGTCTAAATCCTCCCAAATTGGTGACTTTTTCATAAACATTCTGTTTCATTTAATGTATAAAAGGTCTCACAAGTCCTAAAATTTGATACTACTTTTTACTTGGCCTCCCATATCCATTATACATTATTCATTTTTTTTTTATCGTCTCAAAATTTTTAATCATTTTCATATTTAATAGGTAAATTTGCTATATCATAACTATCATTTTAATATTAATTTTTTTATTCTTCTAAATTTACTTACAAAAGTAGAAGTTAAAAATGAAGAGAAGAATAATTTTTTCCTTATATTTTAATCTCTCCACCAAACTTCAATATTTGAAACAATATAAAACAAAGGAAGTAATATTTTATTATTAAAGCTTTTAATAATGTTGTTATAACTTTTGTATGATGCTTCTTAGAAGTCCTAAAGCTATCATATTTGTCAATAGCCCCTTGCTAAATTGGCATTATATCTGTCATTGCTTTGTGTCTAGCCATAGTTTAAATCCTGACTTGTGTCTAGAGGTTTCTCTTATTTGTAGCTAAAGGATGAGCTTAGGTTGAGTGGAGCGAGGTCTAACGTAGACTTATTGTCATTGTGGCCGAATCAGGATTTTGAATTAGGGAAGCCGGACTTTGTTTTGAAAATACTTAAGAAATAAGGCAGTTCCACTATAAATATAAGATATTATTTTTAGTTTTAATTTTTTAGAATTAATATCATTTGAAATTTAATATCCTATTTATCTAATATTCACTTGAGTCATGTATATTTTTTAAAAAATATTAAGTTGGACTTTTGTTCATGCCCAACTTCAAAAAATTAAAAATCAATTAAAAAAATCATTGTCTGTTATGCAAAAAAAAAAATATTTAAGTGATTTTTGGGCTTTGAAAGTGTAAAGTCTGATTGGTGCCTACAAGCTGAGCAAATAATTCTCATATGTAAAACAATCACTAATACTTACCTATCAATAATTTTCACCAAATGCAACCTAAGAAACAAAACAAGGAAATTGAGAAAGAAATGGTCCAACCTAGGTAAATAATAGATAAATTATTATTTTTGAATGAGAAAAAAAAACAAATGATCCATTATAAAAAAAACTAAAACTTAATACATTATTTGTTAGAAGATATAAAAATTGATAATTAGAAAACTTCATGAATGAACTATACATAAAAATTACTAAAAGAAAAACCATAAAAAAATCTATTGAAATAAAAAATAATTAAAATAATTGACCTTTTATGTTCCAATTCTTGCAAAAGGAAAAAAAGATCTCAACATGCATTAACAAGAGAAAATTTGAAGAGAGGAGTTTATGTTAACGAGTGTCCCTAGGACACTTGATAAGGGTGTTTTTCTTATCTAATTTTTCATCATGATAATTAATGCCAAGATTTTATAGTGTTAATACCTAAAATATCCCTCTTTACTATTTGCCAAAATTTTCATTATTTCATTAATTTTATAATTATCCTCTTCTTTTCTTTATTTTCCTCCTTGTTTAGTTAGGGAAGAGAAGTAAAATGAAATTTACCTAAGACTAGAAGTACTGAGGAAGGGGAGGTTTGACCGAAAATCAAATAAGGAAGAGAATGTAAAATAGCGTGATTTGTCTCAAAATTAATTAGATAATAAGATTGTGGAAAAATAATAAATAAAGGAAAGGCATTTTGAATATTTCAATAATATAAAATCATAACATTAATTATCATAAGGAATTTGTTTAAAGAAAAAACAACCGTAACAATTGCCTTGATTGGAGTCACCAGTTAATAATAACATAACCGTTTCCCAAAATACAAATTCATCACTATCTGATAATCGAGATTTCAGGCAAAATTGATGCATATATATATCTCCACCTAAGGGGTTGAAAATATCTCAATATCGCAAAAAAAAAAAAAAGCAAGTCCAGAAATTAAAGGATGGATTTTTTTTACTTTTCCCCAATAAAAGGGAAGCAAATATAAAATAAAAGAAGATAAGGTGGCGATAGGCGATAAAGTGAATTGGGTAGCTGGACCATGTTATATAGTTTAGAGTATTTTACATAACCCTAAAACTTAGATTTGATTATAGTTGACCTTTTTTTATATCTATACTTTTTTCTCTACCGTAATTATATAATTTTTAAAATCTTAAATTAAATAATTTGATAATTAACTATATATATATCTTCGACTAATAGTTTGAAGTGTTTAATATTTTTTATTAACAGTTAACATTTAATAGAATGATTGTTTTATATTTATAAAGAGGGAAAAATAATTAAAATGTTCATTAATTGTAAAAGAAGTTATTACGATAGTATGAAACTATTGAAAAACAATTATCGGATAGTATAAAAATCAGAATTTTAGAAAATGTAGATTTCTAGCTAAACCAAAAGAATGTAATTGTAATATCAACTTAGGTCTAGAAATAATTGTACATTATCCTGTTTATAAAGAAACAGGAAGTTGGTTATAAGCATGTGTTATTCTTGTATCTAAATTTAATTTTTTCTATATTTTTAGTATCTAGAAGTTTTAATTGGGTCTCAACCATTCTAAACCCATGGATCCATTTTAATTTGAAGTAATTGCTTCATTCACAGAACTCGAACCATAATATATTATTTATTAACAATCTAGAAGTTGGCCTTAACCATGTGTTATTCTTATATTTTAATTTGGTTATTGTGGATTTTAACCAAGAGAAAAAAGGTAGGAAAAAAAAAACAGAACATATATAACTTAACGCGCAGAGAGAAATTACTGGACTCAAAAAGGACAGAGAGATGAAGAAGTGTGAGCTCTGCAATAATTCAGGCAAAATATACTGCGAGTCAGATGAAGCCACCTTGTGCTGGGACTGTGACTCCAAAGTTCATGGAGCCAACTTTCTGGCCGCCAAGCATTCCAGAGCTCTGCTCTGCCACCATTGCCAGTCCCCGACACCCTGGTCCGGCGGCGGCCCCAAGCTCGGTGACACCATCTGCGTCTGCAACGACTGTCTCAGTAGAAGTACTGCAGCTGGTTTAAGGAAAGGAGAAGGTCAAGATCACAGGCAGCATGGTCGCGATGGGGGAAACGAAGAAGAAGAAGAAGAAGAAGAAGAAGGTGAACAAGGTGAAGGTGGTGATGACGATCTAGATTGTGGTGACGATGACGATGAAGAAGATGAAGAAAACCAAGTAGTTCCATGGATAGCTCCAAGCTCGTCCACCAGCCAAGAAGGTGCCGCCGGCGCCCGTGGAGGGTCCCGGAATGGTTTTTCCGCAGGAACAGATCAACATTCTGCTGGAGTAAGATCTTGTTCCGTCTTCCTGTTAAACGTTTTTCACTCAACCTCTGGAACTTTATTTTATTTTATTTTATTTTATTTATTATTATTTATTTATTTATTTATTTATTTTATTTTTTGAAGCGGAATCGTGATTTGGGCAGCTCGTCATCGTCATCTGCAGGAGGATGAATTTTGTCAAGCAAATCTGCATCTTCTTCGCATACTTTCATTCCATAAAATCTGCAAAAGATCTTCATGCGGGGATATCTGGAAAAAGCTCTTAAGATTAATTCGTTAATGGAGTTTTTCACTAACATACATTGTTCTGTTCTCTAATATAGTAAGGTTGGATGACTTTTCTTTTCATAATAATGTGTTGATCCAAAATCATACTGTATCATTATCATATTGCATATTTTTATGTTCCTTTCCTTTAAAAGTGTAAAGACCTACTTAATTAATGACGATTCAATACTAGCTTTATATCCTAGCATTTTTCTTAAAAATTTAGAATTATTAGAGAACAATAGTGCAAGAGACATTATACCGCATATATATATATATATATATATATATTTGTATTCGCAATCATTATAAGTACATGGATTAGAAGATACTACAGAAAGATAAAGTACTTAAACAGGAATAAATTTTCAAGCACAAACGTAGATTCGATTCTATTGATTAACCACCAAATTACGTGATCAGTTTCATCCATCATCCATGTTAATGTTTTGATGAGTAACAAAACTAGATCATCTCTCTCAAGTGATGAAAATCCTGATTTCATTCATCAACTTTCATGAATCTGCCTAATTAGCCCCTATGTAAAAGTTGGTACACGATCACACCTTTAATAGCTAGGTTAAGAACAAGAGGAAAATGTGAATTAAAGGGAAAGGATTGTACGGGAATTTACCTTTCAACTTGATTGTTTCTTTTGTTGATTTAAAGTTATAATTAATTAGATCATTTCAATCCTACTATCCTACTTGAAGTGGCAAAGAGATATCAGGATATCAGTGACTTTAGAGATCCCTCATTATCAATATTCTCATAATGTCTTAATATTAGGTTTAATTGTCTCTTTGTATTGAACAAATTAGCATTCCCCTATTATAATTATAATTCCTTTAACCCAATACTTACTTTACTGATTTTATGTACCAAAAAATAAAAAATAGATCGCTTCAGCTTTTATATAGCTTTGGATATTCCACGTGCATACCACAAGCCAACCTATACGACCTATTTTTTTAATTGCAAGTTGATTTTGGTTGCCCATGTTGGTTTTCGAGAGGGTTGATGAAAAGAGTAAGATACTAAAGATTACTCACAGCTGCTTTGGCAATATTAATTATTTGGTACCTCAAGAATTTCTTTCAATTATTATGTTCACTTTAAGGGTTGAAAAAAATAAAATAAATAACATAAAACGATATTATATGTGGAACTATTTTGGCGATCTTTCCGAGCTTATCCTCCACCAGCTCGCTTTACTATCATACTTACGACTGCTGGTGCCATGTTTATGCCTTCCAAATTAGCGCCCTTTTGTACGCCCTACAAGTAAAATGTAAAATATGTCCTTATGTCCTTTTCCTTACCGATCATCTCTTATTATCTCATCCATGGCCTTCAATTTTGTGAAATTTTGTGGTATTTTGTGTGAAATTCATTTGTCATAGGTATATGTATGATGTTTGGTATAAAAGTTTTCATAATACAACATTTTTTCATATAAAATATCATAATATATCATGTTATTTCACATATCATTGAGCTTTTGTATATACTTTGTTGGTTAATTTACCACAGTGTTTCAAAAGATATATACTACGGTATGCAGTTTACTGTGGTGCATGGGTATTAAGGCAGTTTTTTTTTTATCATTTTATATCAAAGTACAATAAGTGAATATACATACACACACATATAACGAAAAAAATATAATTAATGTACATATTTTGACATAAATATTAATTTTATATTTTATTTACAAACAAATTTAGTTGGTATTTGTTGACACCCAATTTTCTCCGGGCATTAACTTTTTGTTAAGTTTTAGATTAGGAAAATTAGTTTAGGAGGCATTTTCATTTTTAGGGATTATTTGGTCATTTGTTAGGAGTTTGGGTCATTTTTTTCATTTCAGGCTTTTGCATAATTATTGAGTCTAGTTACATTTAGGTTGCATTATTATTTTGGTCTATAAATCTTTAGGAGTTTTAAGTGGTCATATAGGGTAGAAATAGGAACTAATTTAGTGTAGGCACTAATTTGGAGTCTGAAAAGTTTTGTAGGGTCAATTTGGGCAAAAAGGAAAGTTTGGGAGGAAATTGGGGATTTTTAGAAAGTTTTTAGCAAATTTTGAAAGCTTGGGATTAATCTGTCAAAATTGGAAAATTTGAGGTAAATCTGTCAAAAATTGAAAGTTTGGGAAAAATCTGACGAAATCCTGAAATTCTAGGAAAATCTGGTAATTTTGGCAAAGATTTGGGCTTAATTGACAGATTAAAGAAGTATCGAGTGAAATTGAAAATTTGAATAGAGTTTGGGGCAAAACAGCAACTTAAGAGTTTTTATGGACTTAAATTAGTATTTTGACTAAAACTCTTTAAAATTGAATTTGGATCAGTTTTAAACTTGAGAAACCTAGTTAATCTCGCCTAAGACTTCCTAGTATAAATATGGCTCACTATTGACATGAGAAGGGGGAGAAAAACGAAACCCTAAGCTTGGTTCGGAAAAAAGAGAAAACTGCACTCTGCAGCCCCTGATTCTTCGCTAATTCTCTCCCAGAAACCCTAGCTTCTTCCCGGAGCCGCCGCCGCCCCTGGTTTTTCCCATGTTCGCCGCCTGACGCCTCCAGTCTGCTCTCGCCATTCTCTCTTCCTCCTCCACCACGTTTCTCTCTTCTCCCTCCGCCGTTGTTCTCTCAGCCCTCGCCGTCGCCGCTCCAGCTTCGCCTTTCGTCCGGTCGCCCGTCAGCTGCCCCAGCTCTCTCTCTCGGCGCGTCGCCTCCCAGCCGTCGCTCGTCCTCCCTGTTGCTTTCCTCCTCCGCCGTCGTCCGTGCCCAGGCGCTCCCCTGCTTCCGCCGTCGTCGGCCACGGACTCATCCCCCAAGCTCCGCCGCTCCTCCGTCGTCGACGAAAACGGAGAATCAGAGAGAGATCCGGCCAGAGACCCGCGACCCGACCCGTTTTTAATCCGGTTTCTGACCAAGTCAACTTTTCGGTAAAACCCCTTTTTAGCCCTCTTGACTTTCTGTTTCGTTCCTACAAGTCACTAACTTCCTCTTTTTTTGCAGATTGACCATTGACAGCAAGTTTTTTTTGTTTTCTTTTTATTCTGTTTTTCTTTGTTTCTTTCTTATTTATTTGTTTTGGTCACTCATTAACTGCTGTCATTAAATCTTCATAAAAACATAACCTAGTGTGTTTTGTTTATTTTATTTTATTTTATTTTTCTTAAACTACTTCAGTTATTTTATTTTATTTTTTATTAACTAACTTTAGGATCATGCAATTTGGTTTTAGGATCTCATAATGTGTCTTAGAATAAATAATAATTAGTTCTTTAATTGCTTAGATTTTATTTATTTCTCATTATCTAGACATTAGCAAGAAATCAAATGAAGATAACTCTTTTTATATTTTTAGTACTTGACATTTATTTTTCAGGATGTCTGTTCTCGGTGGTTTGATAAAATCCCGAGACAGATTGTTTATTCCATATTCGGTTGGTCTGATAAGATCCCCGGTTTGGAATTAAAAATTAAATAAAAATTCATAAAAATCACTTTAAATCAAAGATTATATCAAGAAATAAATGGTTAGTAAAAGATAAAACTGAATCTCATGGTACCAATTCTCGGGCGCTTTAATAGGGTTATTTTAGCATAACCGACTCATGATCTTAGAATCTCTTGCAGACCATTTTTCAGGTATCCAATCAATCGGGCGCTTTAATAGGGTTATTTTAGCATAACCGACTCATGATCTTAGAATCTCTTGCAGACCATTTTTCAGGTATCCAATCAACCTAGGTAAACTGATTGGTGGCGACTCCTAAAAATCACGTTGCTACAGTATTAGAACAAGCTAAGGATGTTCGTTTGGTACTTGTTAGTATGTTAGTTTTTTTTTTTTTTGTGTTTTTGGACCGTTTCTATCAGTATATAGACTTGAATACTAAATATGTCCAGGATATTCAAGAAAGATTTCTTTACATTATGGTATCATCGGAACTAAAAAATATATAAGGTCTACAACTGAGTCAAACATCCCCTGCTCCTTAGTGTTATATTTAATTAGTAGATACTGTATAACTTACAATTAATAAAAATGACCTTTTATCAAAATGAAAAGAAAAGAACAAGCTAAGAATTAGAAATAAGTATGTTACTTTTGCATAGTAAGTTAGGATGATAACACCATACTTTGAGTAATCTAGGTGCTCAATGTGGCATTAAAAAATGTATTATTATTATTATTATTGTCGCTGTTGTTGTTGTTGTTAGAGTAATTTTCTCATCAATAAATTAATTTTTTACTATATAACATTTATTTTTTTCTATATATTTCATTTTTTTTATGTTTTTTATATAAGAAGTATTTCCTTTCATATATATTTTATTCATGTTTGGAAAATTATGATAAAAAAAATTAGAATACATATAAAAGGTGAAAAAATTATATTTAATATATTTCATCTTAAATAGTATTCTAATATTTTATTTTATGAAAGCGATAACGGTATGTAACGTGATGTATCATGCCATATACATACAATTTACTAAGTGTCATATGCTTAGCAGTAGTGATATGTAATACTTTGCTCTCATTTAACATGCCAATTATGAAGGGCAATATCTCCAAGCATGACTACCGTTCCCAACTTATGAAACAATTTTGCCAATTTGCATTACCTGATCTAGATCTGAAAAACCTTTGCTGTATATCCAAACAAGCTTCAAATAAGCAATTAAGATCTTCCCATTAGAATCATCTTCAACAACTTTCTCACCTAGTCATCCATTATCCCAACTGTCTTCTACTCCTTTCCACTTCTCGATTCTTATTCATTGGCGAGCTCAACCCATCCAACAAGATTCGGCCCTTTGTGTTATCCCTCTCCCTCAACTATAAGCATTATGTTGTTCGAAGGTAGAGGTAGTAACAGATGGTTGACACAAAGGGAGTGAAGAAGGAGCTAGCCCCTAACTAATGATAATAAGCAAGGTTATCAAAATTTTGAGCTAAAACTTAGAATTTTATAAAATGGGAAAAATGATATGATTATATTCTACGATTATGGTTCCAATTTTGATACGATTCTATGATTATGATTCATAGCAAACAAAAAACAATTTTATATGAAATCTTGATAACAAAGGTTTTAGTAAAACCTTTTTTTACATCCTCATCTTTTTACTTTTTTTTTTCCAAAAAATCCCTAATGTGTCTATACATGCACACAAACACAAGAATAAACAAATTTGTGCAAATAATGTCAAAAGTACAAAAATTAATTCACTTGGATGTACATCCAAGTTTCTATGTTTATTATGAGCATTTGTATCTATTTTATATTTATATTTATCTATAAAAATATAACTTGACACAATAGAAGAAAAACAAAAAAATCTAAAAGTGAATAAACTAAATAATAATAAATAAGGAAAAAAATAAAATAGCTAAATGATAAAAATTTAATGGAGAGAAAATAAAAATAAAATTCAATATAAGTTTGTATATATGTCTTACATAAATTTTACATATCTTTAAATTTTTTATACATATAACTAATTCATATATATTTGATATCTAATTTGTACATATCTGTCAACATATCAAAGACATCTTCTCTATGCATAAAAGCATTCCATGAAATATACTAATTAATGCAAAATTGATAATTAAATTTGAACTGGTAGTTTAGGTTTCAAGTGCTACTGTTGTTGGTTGGCTTTTAAATAGAGATGACCCTATAAATAGAAGAAAAATTGTAACCATCTTTCTTATAGAAAGAGTAAACACTAGATGTCATGCCCATGTTGCCTAGTGGATGTTAGGCTTTACCTTAATCAAAGTTATTTACTGCTTCGAATTCTCTATGAATACATATAGGAAATAATAGAAATTGTGTCATTACATGTAAAGACAAACAAATATTTGTTTGATAAAAAGCTATTCTCACACAACTGATCTTACCAATGCTATTTTATCTTATTGCTAATAACCTCCAATAGTACAGTTCCTATAACTAAAAGAATAGCAATGAGAGGGAAAATTTTACTCAAAAATTAATTGATAAGTAGCTATTACTTTCAGATAAAGTAACTAGGTGAATGTTGTTTTTTTCATATCAAAATACTAACTCCACACCACGAACAACAAATAGAAACCACAACTGCTTCTCTATGAGAACAACAACTTCCATGGTTATATATACCAAATAGGATTAATCAACCACCCCCCATTTTTAGTCCACTCCCACCATGGTTTGTTGGCCCAATTCAATGCAACATCCATCAAATTAGCGCAAATGCTAGTCTTATCAGCCCTTACTTTCATCTACAACTCATTATCCTCCTCGCACATGCCTCTATAATCCTTCTTCTAAATGCCACATTAAACCATCACACATAAATCATGGACACTTACACCTCCATCAACAACACAATCTCTAAACAAAAGGAATCCATGCTAATTATGATGTTGGAAAATCAATCATGATGTTAGCATGCAATGCCACTTGCCAACTAATCTATCTCTTCTGTCGGGTTCCTTCCATGTTGTTGATTATGTGAAACTATGAACCGCCAATACTTGATACCTACATTGTGACACCAAATAAACTTATTGGTACATTCTATTAGATTTTACCTAATAAATAAAAATTTGACATTTCATCTTTCCCTAGCATTTTGCACTTAGTATATAAGGCCTCTATAACGACCCAGCCTCTATACTCACACTACATGGACTATCTATAAGAAAAAAGATAAGTGCTGGGAACTTATGCTCTAAAGCTTAAGCGTAGGCTTCCCGTATTTCTCCCATGTGGATATGGTATCACAATGGTATCAAAGCCGACCCGGGACCGCGATAATGTGGCATAGTAGGTGTGCACATACATTGTTCACGGGGCTAATCTTGGATTAAAGAAGTTACTTAGTCAGGCTAAGTAATTCAATTAGAAAGATTACTAGTCTAAAGGACCAAGTAATTTGAGTAACCCCAATGAAGATGTTGGGTACATAAGGGGGGAGTTTGTAACACCCTTATATCCCACATGGGAGAAATATAGGAAGCCTTATATGGATATATAGGCTTAAGTTTTAAAATATAAACACTTAGCACTTAGCTTTTTCCTAAGAATATCATATGTGGTATAAACATGTGTTTTGTGAACCGGTTCTGGATTTGGGTCATTACAGATGGTATCAGAGCTAACCTAGGACCGTGATGATGTGGTATACTTTGTGTGCACAATTGCACACCCAATGGTTAGTCAATAAACAAAAGTAGGGATAAAAAATGCCATAATGCTATAAATTTCCCCACGGGTATAATTAAAGAAACAACATAATAATAGATGAACTTGCAATTATCATAAATTCTTAATGTACAATAACACACCCAATGGTTAGTCAACAAACAAAAATAAGGATAGAAAATCCCACAATGCTATAAATTTCTACATAGGTATAGTTGAAACATGTAAAAGATCAACCTAAGTGCAAAACAACATGTGTAAGTATGCCATTTGAATTAGGAGAGCAACAATAAGGCGTATGTCCTCATGCTTAGTATGATGTAATTGCAACATTTTAAACCATTATACACAATGTGAAATAAAAACACAAATGTGGGAACCAAAACTGACATTAAACCCTTACACTGACTACACAAATGAAAGATTGTAGCATGCATATATTCATGTTGAAAAGCTACTGTGATTAATATAGTCTTGTAGCAGATAAATGCTACACAACTAAAAAAACATACACTTTCTAATGGCCAAATTTCCAACGGCCAACATGAAGAGCCGTTGGAAAAAGGAAGCCTATTTTCCAACAACTAACACATTAGAAATTTATATCAACATTATTTCCAACGGCCTAGTAATTGAAAATTTTCAATGCATTAGACTGTTGGAAATTTCAAAATTTCAAGCTTGTAATATGTTGATTGTTAGAAATTTTCAACTCGAAAACCCATTGGAAATATATTTTACAAATATTTATAATGGTAAATTCTGCCAAAAGTCCTTAAACTATATTTAATATTGCTAATACATCCCTAAACTATCAAATGTTGCTCAATCGTCCCTAACTATATTCAGTATTACTTAATCATTCTGCCGTCTATCTTACCGTTAATGATTGATAGAAAAGTGATGCCACATCAGCAACCATGTCATTTTTCCATACCACATCAGTAACCATATCATTTTTCTATCCAACCTTAACAGTTGTGATAGATGATAGGATGATTAAGTAACACTAGATATAATTTAGAGACGGTTAAGTAACATTTGATAGTTTAGGGATGAATTAGCAACATTGGATATAGTTTTGGGATGACCAGTGGAATTGAATTAGCAACATTGGATATAGTTTTGGGATGACCAGTGGAATTTACCCTATTTATAATATATTTTACACATCTTTATAATATATTTTGACTAAAAATATCAAAAAATATAAAAAAATGAATGTGTGTGTGTGTGTGTGTGTGTTAGAATGTGTCATATAATAATATATTAGAATGTGTCATATGTATCATAATATATTATATACTACTTCCATCCCATATTCTTTGTACTATTTGACTTTTTTACATAGTTTGACTTGAATTTATTTATATTAGTATTTGTTAGAAAAAATTTAAAAAATATGTTTAGAAACTATATGTCTTGATTTATCATTCTTATATAAAGGTTCTTCATTTATATACAAAAATTTTGAAAATAAAAAATCATAGATTAATTACTGAAAAGTGAATGATACAAAGAATTTATAATTAATAATAATAATAATAATAATAATAATATTATTATTATTATTATTATTCACTCCAAGAAAAAAGCAAAAAATTGACCAACAAATTGGTTACTAATCGGTAACTATTTTACTTTTTGGTGATTGAAAAAGTCGGTCACCAATTGGCCACTAAATCCTTGGTCACACCAATGCTAATGACTGAAAAAATCGGTCACCAAATTAATTACAATACTGAATACTCATCTCATCTCTTTGATTTCTATTTTTCTAGGATTTTCATTGGATTTTCCTTTTAAAAAGTCTTTTATTCACTAATTTTTAGTTATGATAAAGTTTCATGTAAGTTCTTTGAAGACTCTTAACTCAATTTTGTAGAAAATTGAAGATGTTTGCTACACCGTTTAAATTACTATGTCTCTGCAACTTCAACTTTAAATCACTCCATACTCTTTATCCTCCCTGAAAGTACACTTATCAGCTTTTTTTAACCAAACAAAAAGAGCAACTCTAATCTAACATCATCTTCTCCACCACCCCCCACTTCATCAAAATTGGATAGCTTACTCGTCCAACTTTGCCTTCTAAGTATCAATCTTTGGCACATCATTCTCCAGTTACTTTCACCAGCTGGTCTTCTCACGCTTCATTAACAGTAGTGAGAAACTATAGTGTGAAAAGGGAAAAGATTAGTGAAAGTTATAATGTAGAGAGAGGCAAGATTGGTGAGAATGGCGAAAGCCCCAATTTTAATTTATATGGGAGAGGTATGTGAAATTTGATTAGTTGGATTAATTCTCATGGATTGCCAACATAGAAGCTTTTTGGTGACCAAATAAAGTTGGTCACTAGGTTGGTCATTATAGTGACCAGTTATTAACAGCCTAGTGACCAACCTTAGTGACCAAAACTCATACGGCCACTAATCGGTCGGTCTCTTTGTTGAGAAAACCACTGCACTTTTTGCTGATCGATTTGGTGACCAAAAGCTTATTGATCGCTTAATCGGTCATTAAAATCAAGTTCTGTTATAGTGTTATTATTATTATTATTATTATTATTATTATTATTATTATTATTATGTATCCTATAAAAACCCTAACCTAACTCATATAAAAGACTTCATCTATCAGACCTCCCCCACTTTCTGCCTTAACCTCGCCGTTCTCACTCACCTCACCGTCTCTTTACCCTAACCTAGCTGTTCCACTGTTCACCTTGCCATTCCGTCGTTCTCCTTGCTCAGTCTTGCAATTCCTCATTGTCGTTTACTGTTTTGCCTCCTTAACCTCGTAATTCCCCACCACTGTTTGCCGTTTCACTCTTCAGCCTCGCAATTCATCGGCAACGTTATTATTATTAAATATATGATATATTGTTATTATGATATTATTGTTATTATTGTTGTTATTATTATTATTATAAGTATATATCCCATACAAGCTCAGCCCATAAAAACCTTAACCTAAATCATATAAAAGCCCTCATCTTTCAACCCTCCTTCATGGGCTCCACTCTTTGCCCTAACTTGTCATCTTCCTCACTTCTCCCTCTTATCTCTGGTCTCTTTACCTTCACCTACAACCTACCTGCCCCACTTTCTGCCCTAACCTCGCCATTCTCCCTCGCTCAATTAGTTACTCGCCTTACCTTCTCCTCACCCTAACCTAGCTATTTCGCCATTCACCTCATTGGATCACTTCTCTACTCTGCCATTCTCCATCCTCAACCTCACGATTCCTTGCTGTCATTCACCATTTCGCCTCTTCCGCCTTGGCCCTCGGTCATCTATCCTCGATCATCAAACCGATCTGCTTCCACCATTTAGATCTGATTTGTGATAATTTTCAATTTTTGTGAGTTTGTGAATTGTTGTGAAATTTTTGCATTATTGTGAATTTTTGAATTGTTGTGAAATTTTTGAATTTTTGAATTGTTGTGAGATTTTTTTACTTTTGAGTGATTTTTTTAGTTATTGTGAATTTAGTGATTTTCAATTAATAGAAAAATATAATTTTAGTACACATGTCTTTGTAATAATACAAAATATAACTTTTGGGATTCTGCATTTTTTTAAATATCAAATTGTAGTAATATATAATATATATTATCATAAATTATTTATATATTTTTTATTTTAAAAAAAATACTTTCCAATGGCCTAAGCCATTGGAATTTTCCACTAACTAAGCTGTTGAAAAACGTTCAGCCATTACAAATAATTCTCCTTAAGTTAGGTTGTTGGAAAATAATCTATTGGTAAAACTAGCGACTAACCCATTGGCTGTTGAAAATTTTTTTTCCCCTGGTTTTCCAATGTGTTTGTTTCTTCACATTGAAAAATCTAATTTTCCAACTCGAGGCTGTTAGAAAAGGCTATTAAAAATTGACATTTTTTTAGTAGTGCTAGAGTTTTGAAGTCTATATATTCTTTGTATTTTTTTACATATGAAGGATTTGAGATAGATAATAGTGAGCAAGGTTGTTTCTTCCTTTGCATGCTCAAAATTGAGAATAGAATACCCACAAATGTCAAGAGGTATAGCACTTTGCTAAAAAGAGAGAAGATGAACACAAACAAAAGCACAGAAAAATTTCCTATAGAAGGTTCAACGACATAAGAAGGCAGCGGAAAGGGCAGCTTATAGCAGAATTCAGGAAGAATAGTTTTTGGTGATAAACAAACCAATTCCATTTTTTATAAGATGGCTGCTGCACAATAACAACTATAGGAAACAATATATCTTGCGTAAAATTACATCATTTTTTTTAATAGAATAAAGGAAATACGAAAACATACTACCCCGTCCCATATTCTTTACACCATTTAATTTTTTTTCATAGTTTAATTTAAATTTATTCATATTAGTATTTGTTAAAAAAATTAAAAAAATATATTTAGAAACTATATGTCTTGATTTATCATTCTTATATAAAGGTTATTCATTTATATACTAAAATGTTGAAAATAAAAAATTATCGATTAATTACTGAAAAGTGAATGGTGCAAAGAATTTGGAACGAAGAGAATAATTAAATAACTTATTTTTCAACTATCTATCTTCTTTGACTACCTGTACGCAATAATTTTAGAATTGAAATCCAACTAACTGAATATAAATATAAATGAAAAATTCTTCAAGTAAAATAACATCACTTTTTAACATAATTAAAACATCGTAATAACAATGAACAACTAAAATTATACGCTATCTACAGTAAAAAAGGAATAAAGAAGAATCAACGTTTAGATGAAAAACTAATAACTAGCTCTCTTCTCCCAGCAACAGTAGCCTGTCCACAACAGTAGCCTGTCCACGCCCTTTATTTATAGGAAGCCATGCACATGCTTATCCTCTGCTTTTCACGCCTGTTAATCTGATTTTACTGCTTCCTTAAGCCTCCGCTTGCCTAATCAGCCTCCTCCTCCTGAAAAACACCATGTAAGTCCACACATAACTCCTCATCCTTCCACTCACTGACACGTTATCTTCCTCTCCACCAATTACACACACATAGCTCCATGGAAGAAGCATTCACCGTGTAAAAGAAATCAACTGCAACTATTGCACATATGTGTAATGATTACAGTGGCATTTAATGCCGAAGCAAACTTGACATCTGTTTGACCTACCTTCACTGGAATGAAACGGAACAGGCCAAAATGAAAGATCGAAGCGTCTCATGCCTCCAGTTATAATAGAGAAAAGTAATGTGGGTGACAATGGATATTAACCCAATCAAGGAACAAAGATTTTCTCTTCAACCCCCACTTTCCCACAATCCAAATGTATCCACATAAATTCCTGAAATTCCATACACAATTTTACATATAAATATCCAAACGAAACTTACTACAATAACTTACTACCATAACTGCTGGACGGAGCAAAAAATAAAAAAACAAAGAAAACAACTTCTCAGATGAACTACACGCATAATGATGTGAATCGAACAACTCTAACATTTAGTACCTGAACAACCAATCCGGACAATTTGAGTACTTCTCCTGTAATTATGTTATGCAAATTGGGACAGGTGGCATCAACCTACCCATGAGTAACATATGTATTGGAAAACAGCGACTCTTAAGTCTTAAATGCAAAGAACCAAAAAAAAAAAAAAAACTAAGGACAAAGCTGATCACTATACCATAATGCAAAACATGCTTGTCAGAACGATATCAACGTCTTGTGCTTTAGTATATAAATATAGATATATAGATGTTTGTCTATTGAAAGACTAAAACTTTTACGAAAATTAAATAACAAAATTGCAGAGACTATGTTATAAGTAGATTTTTAATAAAAAAGGAACAAAAATTGACATTGTAGCCTACAAATTAAAGCAGTAGCTGTTACTAATCTACACTATAAATTGTTCTTATCAATTACCTTATGAAATTGGATTTCATCCCCTTTCCCTTTTTAGCTACTGTCTCCCTCTCACAATATTTAGCTTTTATTTCTTTATATATATATATATATATATATAAGAGAAATTGATAAAATAAAAAAAAGTAAAGGTAGGGCTTATTAAAAAAGACACATACTAGTCTCTTATTTAGAAAAGTACATGCACGAATTCTATATAAAAAATAAATAAAATAATAATTTTATATTAAAAGAAGAAAGTAAAAAATAGAAAATTTTTAATTTGCATACATTATCAAAAGAAATAGATTTTAAGAGACAGATGGAGTATTTTTTTTTTAACTAGAATTGTAGTAGAATTCTAGTCTACAAATAAAAATATTAGTAATGGTTTCTTTTGACAGGAAAATAATACGGAACTAATGGATGTATTCCTGTTAGAATTGATTTCGTTCTCCATTACCTTTTGCAGCCATATATATATATATATATATATATATTGAAACTGAGTTGAATGCAAACTGGTTGATGTCCTAATCCTTTTGCCCTCTAAAACGTTAATGGTGAGAGTTCCAGCACAATGGATGCGAATTGGTTCCAAGCTCTCCATCAGCTACCTCATTTCTACTTTTTTTGGAAGAACGATTATGTAAACGTGAAAGCAATAAACAATAAATGATGTTTGTTAGAATAGTACTCGCACAATAACCTGTACTAAGGATGAGTATGGATCAGTTTGAGTTGGTTTTCTGGTAAAACTGAACTAACTTGAAACAGGTTTGGTTTTAAAATTTTTTTATCCAACTCGAGAACCAAGAACCAAAAAACCCAGAACCATGGTTTTGGGTTTTTTATTCTAGTTCTCGAGTTTATCGGTTTATATAATATACCTATAAGAACATTTAAATTCAATCAAATTGCATTCACAATTAGTTTATAAAATATTTAACATAATACATAACTAAATCCATATTTAAGTACATACGTTCTTAATAATATTCAAAGAGTTTCACATGCTGTTATATAATGCAATAAGAAGACAAATGTATCTAGTTGTATGCAATTTCACAAAATACCTTTGCAAATTTTGGAAGATTACTGATTAAATACTTTATCTCATTTCTTTTATCTGTACAAAGAAAACAATATTCAATCTTATACATATCCGCTTGCTACTTAAACCAAACCAACCTCTATGTCATTGTAATTTCTTACAATATAAAAACATAACAATTTCCTATCCCCTGTTCTAATTTAGATTCAAGATTAGGAACATTAGTTTTAGGATTTAATATAAAAGACTAAAACACTCTCACAATTCTTTATTTTTTCAATACATAAATGTATGAATAATTTAGTAATATCATAACTTTGGTTCGGTTCCACCTCAGGTTGATTCCATGTGAAACCAAAATCAACCTAAAAACTGTTGGTTCTCACATATATTGAACCAACCCGTGAACCATGGTCAATTTTTACCCTACCCAACCCAACCCAACCCAACTTAACGTAATAGAGGTGGTTTGGGTTGGATTTTAATCTTACCCAACTTATGCTCACCCTTAACCTGTACCAATAACATTTATATAACTTTCATACATTAGTAGGTTGGTGGAGTATGTAATGTTGATAAAATGAAGGTGATGGAAAGCAATGGTTCTTTGTGGGTAGGAGTTACTGGCTAGTAATTCGATAATCTAGGAAAAAAGGTAACATTATGAGAGGATTTACTAATAGATTTTATTCTTTTAGGATTTTACAAATATAAAATAACTACTTGGTTAAAAAAGGTAAAATTAGATTCTGATGTTATCTAAAGCCATAAGTAAAATGAGAAATTGCTAGGTGTTACCCTGAGATTATTTGAGTTTGTCATATTTTAGCACCGAGAAAAGTTTCAAACTTTTTAAGCATGTAAAAATACTATCAGCAGATTTCTTTTGGTAAAAAATTTAGGGAAATTTTCAAAAACCCCATTAGGGTTTGCTTTAACCTACATGGTTACGAGTGTGCAATATGTTTAAAACCATGCTCTAGCCAAAAGTACAAGGTTCACTTTTTATAGCAAGGGAGAGTGGGTGTTGATCTCATGAGGATTGTAGATTGAATTAAACAACTACCACTATTTTCACAATCAACTTTAGCTAAATCAACTAATACTTGAACAGCTCTACTCAAATTTATCAACTACTTCAACTAAGAACCTAAAGTTTTCAAATCTTAAACTAGCACTTAAGCACTAAACTTAAACAACAACTCATACTTCCTATGGTTTTCATTACTTGACTAGGTTTAGTTGGAGAATCAATCCTAGGTTTGAGCTTTTTCTACTTATTGGTGATGTGTTTCCTTTGATTTCTTGCTCTCCCAAGCTACGAAACTCTCTCTCTCTAACCTAAGGTAGTAATGATCTCCATCATTAATACTATCATAGGAAAAGGTATTAACAAGATCTATTTACCGTTACCTTAACAATTGAGACAAGTCTCCCAACTATGCCTATAATCACTACCTTTCTTGCTTAGGTTTATTTCTTCTTTTATTCCCAAGCATAAAGTTGAATCTATAGCATCAATTGATTATGGCCATCAACTGATCAAGCAACAATTCAGCATAAGGCAAGAGATGAACAAATATTAAAGAGGAAAACTAAACGCTTATTCATGTATTCAACCAACAAAACCATTATCAAGTAATTACAATCATAAAAAGTGTAAAACAAACTACTTCATGGCTAGATGAAGAACAAACATTATTCTTGAATTCAACAAGTTTTCACCAATGAAAAGAAGAAAAAATAGGAAGGAATGAACCAAGAAACTCTTATAGACATAATGACTTGATTTTCAAGGCAACTCCTAACTCATCATTCAAAATCTAAAAATTCCAAGATGAAGAATACAAGAATCCTCAAAAACAAGTTCTAAGTCTCTCCAAAAAGGCTACAAGAGAATATAATGCAAAACATAAGCTAAAATAAGATTCAAATATAAGGTTGATCCTTATCTTCTTCCATCTTCCCCAAATGCTTAAATAACAAACCTGGTAAGTGAGGAAAGTGGCCCTAAAACTCATAAAACACCTCTTAGAAAATATAGTCCCCTTCTTGCCTAGATACAAAGTGTGATCGCACTTCTCAGAGTACAGTCGCACATTTGTGTGCTCTAGAAAAAGTGCAATCGCATTTACTGGGGTGTAGTCACACTCAAACTCCTTGAGTTAACTTTGCTCAAACTGAAGTGTGATTGTACCTTGAAATGTGCATTTCACTTTTCTTTCTTCTAGCTCATTTTTGCCGTGTGTCTATCACTACACTTACGTCTCTTTTTAACTCAGTCAACTCACCAGTTAAAAAAAAAAAAAGAGAAAAAGTCTACATTATCCTTCTAACTTAATTTTTATGAACCCAAGTACCTAAACCTTTTAGATTTAACAAAATAATTTCAAAGCTTTGATTACTTTCACACACTCTTAAAGCTATAAATCAGAACCCACAACTACACCATTTTCTTACAATAACCCACAACTCTCTAATGGCTTGTTCTTTCTTTTTCTTTTCCATTTTCTTATCAAATAAAACCCACCTAAGCTCTTCTTCCTCAACCTTCACATTCCCTCATGGGCTACCTCTCTTGCAACGCCCACTCTACTATCATCATCTATGACCTTACAATTGGGACCACTGCCACAACCCTACCAAAATCGTCTTGGCCACTACCCACCATTTTATTGCTAACAACTTCCTTAGTAAAGGTAGCCATGACTTTTTACAAGGCCATTCTCAACGATAGCAAGCTCATCACCATTGTGAAAAGAATCACTAGCACTATCATGCATAGTAGAAGCAACTGTAGGGTAGCTACAATAGTCTGACAAATGCAAAAATTAAGATCATGTTCCAAGTTAAGAACCCTTGTATCGTCAATCTTGGGAACAACGGCACAAATGATGTCACTTATAACTAATTGGCAAAGATGCTTATTCTATTAGATCCAAAATGTCTAGGTGCTGGGGCTTAAAAAACATAAAATAGAAAGGTAGTGTAGGCCTTTTATCTGTTTCTCATAACTGATGAGCTAACTAAGTTGGTAAATAAGGGGGTAATTTTAGGTTTTTGAATAATATGAAGAAAGTGTAGGTTATGGAAAACCCCTAGGGGTTATTGTAAAATTCCTAAAAATTTATTTAGTAATTGAGCATAACAAATGAAATGGATCAGTGGCCCGTAGTTATATGGTAAGAAAAATGAGTTTAGTGGTTTATTAAATTAAAAAGGAAAAAGGGGTAAGTAAACCATTAATGTTTTTGCCTCAAGGTATATTGCCCACTATATTTTTTTTACAGTTAAATTACCAACTCATATTTATAATCAAGTGAAATCTAACACTATTGTTTTGAACTTATAGGCAAATTTGCCACTCACATGACTAATAGAGAGAATATTCTTTTTTATTAAGAATATTCTGTTAAGTATATAAATAAAAAAGCCATGTAATTAGCATCAGTCTGGGAAAATTACAACATATTGATAGCCAAAGGCTGTCGCCTCAATCTGGCCGAATACCCTGCCACAACAATGGCCAGAAGAACTGGCGCTTCCCGGGAATAGGTGGAATCATGCACCTCGGGAGATAGCCTGAGAGCTCCGAGCCTCGGCACGCCAGTAAAACTTGAGGACTCCATTCGCCCCCCAAGGTTGTGAACAGCGCGCCTTCGGAAAAGTGGCACCAGACATTGCTGCCCGAATATGATATCCCCGAAGGCGGAACCCCCTGGAACTGGGAACCCCCGAACTGAGGGTAGGCTTCCCGAAGAGGCTCTGTCCGAACTAGAGGACGACCTCGCCCAGGGACCTCGGGAGTACGGCAGGCGCATTTAAGGAAGCATTTAAGGAAGCCTCTGACACGTCCCACCACAGACGTAAAAAGTCGCCCTGACGCGCAGACGCCATCAGAATCATATCATGGCCCGTCTCAGCACAAGGCTCGAGGCCATCTAGTTACCAACTATCTGTCCCCTACGCCCAGACGTTCAGGAGCATCCGACCGCACACGTGTCATGATCTGAACGGGCTAGGTATTCCTATATATACAGGAAATAAATACTTGACAGGAGGTTGGCAGGCCGGATATACAGCTCCCACACTCTGAGAAAATACCAGGCGAGACTTTTCTGCCTTTCTCTTTGAGCTAGTGACTTTCTCCTTCTTCCGGCCACCACTGACTTGGGCGTCGGAGGCTCCCCCCCCGGAAAAACACTCCGGGGGCCTCCTAACCCTGTTTACCAGCTTTTCAGGTACTCTCCTTGGGGCGATCCACCTTCCAGGCGTTCTTCCTCCTAGAAGTCTCCTCAACAGTCATCATGACTCACAACGATGAGGCCTTGGGCCATCATTTACCACCTTCCAGGCGTTCTTCCTCCTAGAAGTCTCCTCAACAGTCATCATGACTCACAACGATGAGGCCTTGGGCCATCATTTGGCGCCGTCTGTGGGAACCTGCTCGCAGATTGCCGTCGTTGAGACTCGGCGTTCTAAGGACAAGGGACTCCCAAGGTCCTCGTCCGCGCCTGAGATACAACCGGCTGCTGAGCAGACACTCCCAGAGACTTCTACGCCCGAGGAGGACCGCCCTCTGGTAATCACCATGAGCTTCTTGAGGGACTTTCAGCGCTCGGTCGTTGCTGAAATGACTCAGCAGATCGACCGAAGATGGCCACAGCAGTCACGGGCCCAGAAACCCTCCTCATCAGCACGCCCTCGGGAGAGAAGCCCCAAGTCTACACACCGCAGTTCAGGAAGTGGAGAGCCTCGCGGAGAATCATCCACAGAAGATATAGCCCTCGGGAAACGGCCTGTGGGACAAACCGGGTCCAAGCGACCGAGAGTCTCACAGCGAAGCAGTTCGTCGCCCGAGGCGAGGTCCCTGACCCCTCCGCGCCGAACTCGCTCCCCGAAAAGGCGCCGTCGATCTCCCTCCCGCGAAAATGGTCCTAGCGCCACTGCGCTTATGGAAAGGATATTGGCACGGCTGGACAGAGTGGAGAAGCAAGTGACCAGAAAACCCGTTTGGGACAGGCTGTCGGGGGCATTATGCGAAGATGGCTCCCCGTTTATTCGCACCGTCGTTGAGGCAGCTATGCCAGGCGACTTCAGAGTGCCTAGGCTGGAGATCTATGATGGCCGGACTGATCCACAGGCCCATCTGACGAAGTACAGGCGGAGCATGATAATGCACGGAGCTGATGACGCTACCATGTGCAAATGCTTTGAAGTCACCCTCACGGGCCCAGCAACAGCATGGTACAATTCTTTGCCCCCAGGGACTATCACTGAGTTTCAGGAGTTGTCCACAGCCTTTACCCAGCAGTTCATTGGGAGCAGGCCGACGGCCAAAATGCCTGTGCAGATGTTCGACATAGAGCAGAGAAACGGAGAGACGATCCGAGACTATGTCGAACGGTTCAACAGGGAAGCACTCAGCGTCCCGGACTTCCGGCCCGAAATCCGCATCCTCGCTATGACACGGGGCCTTCGGCGTGACTCACAGCTGTTCTACGAGTTCTCAAAGGACCCCCCGGAGACCCTCGGAGAATTTTACCGAAGGGCAGAGCAGCACATGACAGCCGAGGAATTGAGGATGGCGGGGCCGAAGTCTGATCATCACCGCGCCGAAGGGTCCAGCCAGCAAGCTCGGCATCTTTCTGAACACACAGGTCGACCACGGCGAATGCGAGGAAAGAAACCTCAAAGTTTCACACCCTTGAGCACGACACGGACCAACATTCTCATGGCGCTGGAAAGGCAAGGGACGCAGATTCGGCGGCCAAAGGCCATGGCCGCCGATAATAAGAAGAATGCCAAGAAGTTCTGCCAGTTTCATCGCGACCACGGTCATGACACCGAAGACTGCTTCCAGCTGAAGAAGTACATAGAGTCGCTGATCAAACAGGGCCAGCTTCGCAAATACCTGCGGATGCCCTCCCCAAAAGGCAGAAAAGAGGAGGAAGAGAGGGCCGAAAACGAGGACTATGACTCAGACAGGCGGAGAAACAGAAGTCCAAAAAGGCGCCTTCCACCTCCAGTAGGGGTCATCCAAACCATTACCACGGGGCTCCCATCCTCGGAAAGAAAGCGGAAGGCCAGAGAAATTGCGGTTATGGAGTATCAAAGTCCATCAAAGAAATTGGCTCGCAAAGATGGCTCCACTGTCGTCTTCCCCCACGACGACCCGCTGCTGATAATGGCGAGAATAGGGAACTGGGACGTCAAGAGAGTGTTGCTTGATGATGGCTCAAATGCTGACGTCCTATTCTCGCACTTACTGCCGAGCTTGGGCCATCACATATATTCCTAAACTATATTTATTGATGTATATGGGTTCCCAAACTAGAAATAATAACACTTAGGTCCAAATCCTTCTACTCAAACTTGTCTTTTGGACTTCGCACCATTGTCTAAACTAACTCAATCAGCATCTTTGTCCACCTTCCACCGTCTTCTTCCCTTTGTTTCCGGCACAGCCACTGTTCTCTACCGATGCTTTTTCTTCGATGAGTTTCCCTGTTAATCGAAACCCTAGACCTAACCTTCAAACCCACGAAAGGCAGCCCCAAAATCCGGACTCGTCTTCTTCAATTCCTTGTAAAATTGTCCATGGTGCCTTGAACTGGGGTCAATTTAGTTTGAGAAAACATCTATGACTTCTTGAATTAGGGTCGATTTAGTCTGAGAAATCGTTCATGGCTCCTCGAATTGGGATCGATTTCGTTTGAGAAATCATCAATGGCTCCTCGAACTGGGAACAATTTGGTATGGATCATTTTTTGGATTAAATTTCGTGGTTTGGAGGCTTGTGAGGCTGAGAAGGGATCAATTTGATCTGGGATCAATTTACGGTTTAGGAGCAGATTCAGGTGCTGATGAACAGAAATAAAGGCTGCTGGCCGAAGAAAGGGAAATGAGAAAAGCGATGGTGGAAAGTGAAGAAATAAAGTTTGTGGGGGGGATTTATACTGTTGAACAAAAGTTTATGAGTTTAAGTTATGTGTTTTCTCTTTTTTTTTTTTTTTTTTTTTTTTTTTTGCGCACAAGTTTGCCACGTGTACAGCGACATCTATTGTCACATCATCATACAGCTAGACAAACATAATGATAGTGACTAATACCTACTAATAATGTAATGCTAGTAGGTAATTTAATTGAAAAAAAAACTATAATAAATGATATATGTTGAAGCAAAAGTATCTGTGGTTTATTTGCCTGGATAAATTGCACCCGCTACCCCCAACCTTTAATTGTTGTCTCACTTCTAACCCTAACATTCACTTTATTCGTAGCATATCCTTAACCTCAATAAAATGTTTCATTTTGACCTATTTTTGGACAGAAATCATTATCTTGGATAGAAAAAGTCACGTCATCAAATTATTGTAGGGAAAAATGCTTGTTTTAAAATCTGTAAAATTTCCATTTGCCAAAAAAGCCTTAAAGTTTTTAAATATAACAAAAAACCTTAAAACTTTCTTCGGCCAACTCTCTCCTCCCTCTCCTCCCTCTCCAGCAACCCCATCTCAGCTGCCCCCCTTTCCAGCAAACGCCCTCCAACCTCTCATCCTTATCTGACTTCTTCTCCACAGTGAGTTTGGTTAACCGGTTTCCTTCTAGCAAATTGAGCCTCCCTTTCGCAACAAAATCAAGTTCGGTCTTCAACTACATCTCTCGGTCCTCGTGCACTTGTCGTCAAATCACCGTCACCTACTCGCCACTGAATCGCCTTTGCCCACTGACACCGAATCGAAAGGAAGCCGAATCAGGCTGCTCTCTCTCACTTCCTTCTCGCGAATCGGGCGAACTTGGATGAATTGCAATGAATCACGACGGAATTGGGCGAAGGAGAGGAACCATGAATCGTGATGGAATCGGACGAAATTGGACCGGATCGCAAGCAGGGATGGGGAAAGGAAGCGGGGATGGTTGAGTGGATGGGTGAGTGACGGCGAGGATGGCAAGTGGCAGTGAGCCTGATTTGTTTTCAGATTTAAAAGCTTTAAAGCTTTTTTGGCAAAGGGGATTTTAATAGGGATTAAAACAAATATTTTCCCTACAATAATCTACTGACATGGGCTTTTTTGTTCGAGATAATGATTTCCGTCTAAAAAGGGGCTAAAATAAAATGTTTTAAAGAGGTTAGGGATGCGCTACGAATGAAGTGAAGGTTAGGGTTAGAAGTGAGACAATAACTAAAGGTTGAGGATAGCGGGTGCAATTTTCCCCTTATTTGCCTCTTTTACCGATTAAGAATCATATACAATTTGATGGCCTGGTTGGTATATGTGAAAGGAGAAAACATAACCCGACCCGACCCAACATTAACAGTGGGAAGGCTTGTTTATCGTCGTTCCCGCAATTTCTAGGGTTCCACATCTAATTCTCGATCTCGATTCGATTCCTATTAGCAGGATCCGATACTTTAGTTCGTGACCTGAAGCAAAGATGCCGCAGAGACATTCAAAGAACAACAACGATCTAGCCTTTTTCACGTACGACGAGAAGAGGAAGCTAGGGTATGGAACCCAGAAGGAGCGATTGGGAAAGGACTCGATCAAGCCCTTTGATGCTTGCTGCCTCTGCTTGAAGCCTGTCATCGACCCTTTGTCTTGCCAGAAAGGCCACATCTTTTGCAAAGAATGCATTCTCGAGTGTTTGCTCGCCCAGAAAAAGGATATCCAGAGGTACCTATTTCATCTCTCCCAAAACTTTGTTCCAGTATGCTTCGATTGGTTGGAATAGCTTATAAAATTTTGGTCGGGTTTTCAAATTTTCATTATTTGGATTTGTTGGTGGGATGAGGGGAGAATAAGTCGAACTTAAAGTTGGGTAGATTTTTATTCGGCTTTTCATGTTGCCTTAGCTTTATGACCTGATGAAATGCTTCTTTAGTTTGCATTTTTATCTATTGTAGGTTCTAAATTGGTGTTTGTATTGCTTCATGTGTGTTTACCTTAAAGTTCTGTTGGAACTCAAGGCTGGTTTCTGGTGTTGTGCTTAAGTATTTGATTCTACAAGTTATTTTGCAATTATCTTGTAGAGGCAAGAACTTTTGTCGCTGCTTCTCGATTACATTCTGCAGATTACTGAACCTTAATCCGAACTTAGTTGAGGTCAATGGTATGAAATTCATGATGTCAAGTAACTGTTTCAAGTTAATTAAACCTATGAGTTCACCCAAAAGCTTAGTGGCAAAGATGATTAAACCTATATTTTGCGGATTACTCGGGAAAATATTGATTGTGTTTCAGAACTCATTTTCTTGGCGGCAGAGCCATGACAGCTTTGTTCTTTTATTATGTGGAAAAGATGGTGAAAGTGGATGCTGGATTGCTTCTCTTTGGCGTTTTTCCTTCTATAAAGTTGAAGTTGGTGACCATAATTGGTCTTATAATCATTCATTTCCTCTCATAATTGGGTTTCATTGTATGATGTATTTCGTTGAAGAAAAGCCCAGCTAGTGGGTCAGGACGTTATTTTACAGAAGGAAAAAGGGGCTGTCCTTCGGTGGTCGGTGGCCATTCTTAAAGCAATCAACTTGTAATGAATTGGCAATTGGTGAAGAGACCTCACAACAGTATAAAGCACTTGTGAAGCCCTTATTCAGCATCTGGGATCATATCATTTAACAACCATGAACTTTGAAATAACTCTCTCATGGCATCATGTCTGTTTTTACTCGTCCCATAAGTAGCAACAATTTTGTTCTCTTCAAGTTTCAGTTCATGTTTCATTTCAAAATTATCCATGTACAATGCTTTTGCTTCTGTATCGGTTTCATGAGTATTAACTATGAACCCAGTCCTGTCATACAGAGAAGGTTTGAACCTCAGGGAGTTAGGGTGCAGATAGTTCCATACTCCACTACAGATTATTTGTGCTAAAAGCAGACAAGTGCTACCTGTTTGCTGTAGTCCATTGGCACTTGAGTCAGTTTGTTGTTTGCAACTTTGCATGATGACTTGTTTGCTATAAGCTTTATTTCTTTCTTTATATCTGGCAGGAAGCTTGCTGCTCATGCTCTTCAACAAAACAAAGAGAGGGAAGAAGAGGAAGAGAAGCTGATGATGCAGAAAGCAAGGGAGCTTGATGCATTTGACCAGCAAAACCATGGTGCAGTACCACAATACAGTGACAGGAACTACAGCCGGGACAAGAATGGTTTCCATGGAGCAAACAGCGTCAAGGCTACTTCTTATGAAGAGGAAGCACTTCGGACAATGAAAGCTTTTTGGCTTCCCTCTGCCACCCCTGAAGCTCCTGTTAAAGTTGAGGCTCCTTCCAGCAGTACAGTCTGTCCACAGGGCAAGGAAAAACTCAAGCTGAAGAGCCTCTTCCCTATATATTTTACTGAAGATAGCAGTGAAAAGAAATCCAGTGCCCTTGATAAAACTTATATTTGCCCCAGTTGCAAGGTTACCCTAACCAACACCTTGTCACTAGTGGCCCTGAGCACCTGTGGGCATGTGTTCTGCAAGAAATGTGCTGACAAGTTTATGGTTGTTGATAAGGTTTGTTTGGTATGCGACAAGCCATGTAAGGAGAAAAGCTTGGTTGATTTGCAGAAAGGAGGGACAGGTTTTACTGGCCACGGGGATCATCTTGAAGCAAGAGACTTCAAGCACTTGGGAAGTGGTACTGGCTTGGGCTTGGTAAGACCTGCAACAAAGACATAGATTGAATGGGCAAAATAGATTTTTACTCCTCGTTGGCTTGCGGTACTTTGGAAGAGAGAAGCAGTGGAGGAAAAGAAGAGAAGGGCATGTAAGTGTAATGTTTTATTGTTCATTACGTAAAGCAGAGAGACATGAACACAGACATCGCTGTATTGTTTTTTTTTTTTTGTTTCCTTCATTAGTTGCTTGTATTTTTACCCTCGCACCTGATCTTATTTCTTTTTCTTTTCATCAGCCATTTAGATGCCATGCAAATTCTTACTTAATCATGGTCAGAAATGGGGAGATTTCTTTTTAAAAAAAAAAAACAGAAGAAGAAAACGCCTCGAATCATGGAAAGCTTGCACGGTTACAGGTCAAAGTACCAAGTTAACTGTGATGTTTGGCATCAAGGTCAGATTTGGCACAGAAGTTTGAAAGCCATTCCGTTTGAAGTGTACGGGTTGGCAATGCATGATAATGAAGCGGATGTGTGATGGTTTGTACTCCAAATCTGACTCTAGATTTCAATATTATATATATTTTCTAAAGGTTTTGGATTCCATTAACAAACACACATTAGAATTCTGAAAACTACAAACATCATTAAATGACGTTTTCCACTTTATAATATGAGTTTTCTAAACCTTCAAAATTAAAGTTTTCACATATGTTAAATGTCAGACAAACATATTTAAGTGGGACAGAAATTCTGCAAAGAAAAATGGAAAAGTTTTTCAAACCTAATCATACACTAGATTTTTATGTTCGTGGATATTGAATTCCATGAACTTTTCTGTAATCTTACTTTATTAGCGTTTTGAGTTATCCTCCAACCTCAACGCAACAATCGAGTACAGTGCACTAAACTTTTTCTATAAACACAAAAAAAAAAAAAAAAAAAAAAAAACAAGAAGAAGAAGAAGAAGAAGCTTTCTTGAGGGACTTGATGAAAATATGTACTTATATACAAGCGACATTGGAAAACATGTGCAATTGAGGTACCCATTGGCTCCAAGAGTGAATTTGATTTCTAACCCAAATCCTAAACCTCCAGCAAGTTCATGTAACTTGAGCAGTTATAAAAACTAGGGTTTAAAAGCGCGGTTTAAAAGCACTTTAGATGATCTGTGATATGTATGATTTTTTATGGTTATAAATGTATGGCCATCATTAGATGAGTGGGTTTCACATGACCTTCACACTGTCTGATAATGATTACGTGTTCATGACAATATTACAATGCTTTCATAAATTCCCTCAACATACAATACATGGATCCATTTCCATTCAACACTATAACTTATAATTGGTTATGTGTAAGAGAAAAAAAAGTACTGATGAGTGATGAGCAAAGTTGATGAGTCCCGAAACCTACAAATAAAAAGGAACCTAGGGCAAGGGGCAAAACACAGAAGTCTAATGCTTCTCAATTTCCTTGAATGATGATTAACAGATTATAGATTTTATAGCACGATTACCAAAGTGAGTTGGAACTTAGAAGACAACAGTTCGATGCAATTAAAAGCTAACAACTAGGTTGCTAGGTTTGGCTAGAAGTAAAGGTATGGCCATAAATAAAATTGCGACTTCTCAACAACGATTCTACAATCTTTTAAGAAAGCTACATGCCTTCACCATTCCCTCCTTTATCTTCTTTTGTTATCCCACTCACCGTTGACACATTCTCATTTCCCTTTCCCGCCATTCCCTTACAATATCTTACACAACCAATTTTTAAGGAAAAAAATCATGTGTAATTATGCATGACCTTGATATGATGCCTTGACGCTAAAGTGCAGGTCTCCATGTAACTATATGTTAGGAGAGAGAGGGAGAGAAAGAAAGAGAGAGAGAGAGAGAGAGCGTAGAGATCTGTAAACATTTATCAACGTTTAAATAAGTATGAATTCTAGATAAAGGATACATACCAAGTACATGATCTCATGTCTCATAAGTGAATATGACAACATATATATAAGCATTGGAAATAGCTCATGTCATGCTTATGACTCATATAGGCCATAGGCTATGTTCAAATTGTACGTAAACTATACCTGAGGAATACATAAATAAGATACAAGTCATGAAAATGGCTAAGGAAGGCAAACAAAGGTAGGCGCCCGAGGGGGTGCCCAAGGTGCACTAAAAGGGGGCATGTGTGGTGGTGCTATGTTTTGGAGGCCAAAACTGGCTAAAATTGAATACCAATGTAGGTCTTCAAATGAAGGTCAAAACTAAGAAAAGCTTGGTTAAAGAAATTTAAGAGTACTAATGTAGGAGGCTCACAGACACACACATGTGCACTTATGTGAATAAGAGGTTCAAGGCAAATTGTCCTTAATGCAAACCTTATGGGATTCAATGCTTGGATTATAAATAAGGCTTAGAGAGGTAAACTAAGTGAAAAGGGGGTAAAGAGTACATAGGAAAAAAAATGTGCACTATTGGGTGCAGTAGGAGGCCCTCAGGTGGCCTTAAGGGGTTTATGTGTTCTTGCAAGATTTGGGTGCCTAAATTGGCCAAATTAGAAGACAAAGTGAATGTTGAAAAGGACACACAAACTAGACTGAATAGGTTGACCAAATCATCAAGCTAAGTAAGTGCCTTAATAGGAAGTTAAGGTTGAAAATAGTCAAAGTTAGTCACCAAGGTGGAACTGGATTGGACTTCTTCCACCTCTTGGACTTAAGGCCGAATTAAGGCAGCTTCTAGGCAGTTCTTGTAGCTGCTAAACCCAGGAAATACAGGGCAAAAATCCTGCTAAGGTCGAGAAGAGTTCCAAGAGCTATGAAGGTGAAACCGAGCATAGTGATCTAGGTAATATCATAGAGGTGCCTTAGTGGGTTTCAGCCAACTAGTTGCTGTTTTTACTTGGTAATGGTCCAAATACATTCTTTCACTTGAATTCTAGGTTTAACGCTAAGCTTTAATAGGGAAGAAGCTGCCCTAGGCGATGGCTTGAAGCTAAGAGAACCTAAGAGCTATGTAGGGGCTACATGTGTCGTGTGCACTATGGTTGCTAGCTAGCCTATGTTAACGCAAGAATTAGGGTTTTGTTTCAAGCTTGGCTGAACTTGTACAAAACCCGGAGCTCTTTGTAAATTCGCTAAATTGACTAAATCAAAGTGATCACATGCTTAAATTGACAAAAAATTCACTAACTTGACTAAATCAAAGTGATCACATACTTAAATTGACAAGAAATGCTTGCTAGGCCCTAAACTATGAAGCTGTGTGTTTATGTGCTTGGTTGTTTGGATGTGCATGTGCTAACCCATATTATACTCATTATGATTTTATGGTATTGTCCTATGTTTTTTTTTTTTGTGTGTCTTCCTTGTTTCATTTATCAGGTGCTTGAAGAATGAACTATATATATACACGTTATGACAATGTCTTGGACATTGTAGGCACTAGGTGCCGATTTGGACTCTTATTGAGTGCTAAACACTTATACTTTATTTTCTCCACTTTTCAAGGAAGGAAGTGGAAGATTAATTGCTTTCCAACACTTGTTTAAGGTATATGAATAAGCAGGTATGACTTAGGTGCATTAGAATTGATTGGTAACCAATGTTGCTCATAATATAACCTAATGGTTTACGGATGTAGGTTATCATGGCCACTGTGGGAATAGCTACTTTTGGTTTTGTTTTGGTCTTTATAAAAGCTAAAAGATATGTAAGACAATGGATTACTAAATGGCATGTAAGAATGGAAGCTCGCTTGTTCGTAGGTATGAAGACTGCGTAAGAAGACATTGAGGTGGCCTCATAGTGCATGTAGCATGCATGTTGCCTAGCCTAGCTTAACATTGTACATATAATTTTGGCCATGTAACCTCAATATTGCCTACTTGTGACGTGTAAATAAATGTATAGAACAATGGCATGATAACTTATAGGCAAGTTGGCTAGTGTCTCAGGGGTGCATAGGAGGGCTTCGGGTAGTCCTACTGAGACACTAAAAGTGCTTGTTGAAGCGTGGCTCATGTATGATTACTCATGATCATATGTTTATAATTTGTTGGCATGTAAAATTTTGGTGCAATTGTAGTGTATGTATGTTCTGTAAGTGCACCTGGTAGGCCTAAAGGTAGGCCTGCCTGAGCACATAAGCACACACCAATCAATGCATGCCCTGTGCGCACACCTAGTAGGCTCGAAGGTAGGCTTACTCAGACGCTAGCATACACCAGTGCATGCACTCGGTATGCCTGAAGATAGGCCTACCCAAGCACCTACATACACTTAATCCGCCAAGTCCTAACTTTGATAATTTTGTATATTTAGTTAAATAACTTGGGCTCCACCCATCTTTGCTTTAATCATGCATATAACTAAGCAATGAAATGCAAAACAGACCCTTAATAATCGATGAATCCTGCTTAATACCTCCTTAACTAAAGTTGAAAAATTAAGCATGTAATTGGCTAAGTGTCCTAGTTGTCATGTTCTAAATCACCCAATAAGTTTGAACTGATAAATTACCTTATGAACCTCCTAAAGAACACTGAATTGATCATAAGGTAGGGGTGATTTGGGTCATAACAACTCCCTTTAGATTAGGCCACTAGTAAAATGAATTTTTTGCATAGCCTCTAAATTGTTGGAAATTTTTCCTTTGGTGGGCCTCATGAGTGGCGTCTTTTCAAGAGAGTTGACTATGAGACCTTTGCAAAAGTTTAGCTTTTATGAGTCATTTTGGGCTTTAAGTGATCTTGGACCTTTTGGACTTTCTCCAGTCTAATAATGTCAGGGTAGGTATCACTAATGTGCATTGACATATAAATGTGTTGCAATTACGTAAATCTAACTTATCCATGAACCTCATGATATTTGAGTTTATAAAAATTTACTTTTTTTTGATGTTTTATGAATGTAGCACTATCTTGCTCATTCTATTTCTTGCTAAATTGCTAGTTTGTCTCCCCTATAGTCTTAAAGAAAGTCAATGGCTATTTTTATGTATTTACATTGAACATATACATTTATTGCTTACTACGCTCTTTATGGGGCAATTCATTTTCATTTACTCCAATCAAATGGATTGCAATATTCACGGGTCAAAATTCGGTTCAAGATGACCTAAGGGTAAAACTAAAAAATGGACTTGGGCCTTAGTCTTATCTACATTCCTTTGCTTTTGTTACTTGAAGATTCTTTCTTCTCTCTCACTCAAACAAAAGCTTCTCAACCAATCCTTCCTAGAGAGCTACTCGTGATGGTGAATTCGGACATCAACCAGGGTTTTGAATTCACTGGCATCTCTTGGCCTCAAATTTGGTTATATCCCATCAGATTCACTTGTCCTGAGCTTCACCAGCAAGATTGATCTTATATTAGAAAAAAAAGGACTTGGCATTAGAACAAACCAACTTTGAATCAAGAAAAAAAATTGTTTTTGTATCATTTGCGCAGACAAAGGAATCATCTACCACGGAAAAGATTATTCATCCCTGTGAACTGGTCCTCATAGGAACAAATCTCCTGTCTTTTTCCTTGTTCATGGTCAACCCGCTTCACTTTCTTTGTAACAATAACTAGTGGCAAAAAAGGGTAAATAACACCAAACTTCGGGCCTGATTTTCTAGCCTTCCTCGAGGGCCATTTTGAATAGTGGTAACCTGACTTGGCTCATAAATAATCTACGCTCTTTAATTGGATTATATGGAAATGAACTGTCTCTATACCAGTGTTACCAATATTTTACTTTGTCAATAATTAATCACCTTTTCCATACAGTGATTCTTTTCATTCTCAAGTTCATCATTCTGCTATACATATAAGTAGCATAGAATGGCCAATACACTTACATATGATATGAACAAGGAAAGCTTATTTATTTTTGTATATAGGAAGCATCATAACACTTATATTATTGAAATAACTGGTCAGAGGCTACAGTGGCCGATAAAGAAGATGGTAAAACATTCGCCCAAGGAATAAAGTCATCACTAAGCGCGTATTATATAATACTAATTACGTGTTACAGTTATTATAGATATACAGTAAAATCAATTAAGCCACAAATGAATAGTGACAGGTCAATTCAGGAAAATGTCCGAAAGAGGAAAACTGTGAAACTCCAAAATAGGTCAGTAAAGATATTATTTTTTTTACTCTTTTGGTGGAGTTCATTGTATTCAAGTCTCTAGAATATTGGGTTTTATTTTATTGGTATTCAGATCTTTCTTTGTAAGAATCGGGCACCCAATTATGAATGTTCATCGGAACCGTCGCAACAGGGGGCGGTCACGTGTTTCACACTTCACTTAATTATGAATGCTGTCGCGAGAAACAATTATGAAAGAATCCGTTGTTTTTTTTTTTTTTTGGGAAATAATGAAAGAATCCATTGTTTACGTTTATTTTGTCAACCAATGCATATAATTTCTCTACCACTAAATTAAGTTTGACCTGTTACTATTTTCTACTTCAATCCCTTTTTTATTTATCTTTTTTTTTGGGGGGGGGGGGGGGGGGGGGGGGTGGTGGTGTGGGGTGAGATTGCTGTGAAATGTTTTCGCTGTTATTATTCCCTCTCCATAGTTTAATTTTTCTCTTTTTACCAATGGGTGAACAGAGCATAGATAGTACCAAAAAGACAAAAACTAAAACAAAAACAAAAAGACATGAGTATTGGGCGGCAAGGATTTACTCATGTACTGTCTCGCAAGGGCGACGGAAATTCTCCATGGTCATCCACTCATCCCGAAAGCTGACCCCTTTCTCGGCGCAAAGGCCGTTCAACTTCCGCCGCTTTATGGCCCTCTCATCGGAGACTGTGACGGCGGCGCTATTGCATTCTGTTTTCGTCCACCTTCCGTCCAGAACACTGGCCGGCGTTCCGGAACTTGATGCTCCTTCCGAATTGCACTCGCTTCTCTGCATCGTCACCGTTTCTTGCATCAACTCTAACGACTTCAAAACTTTCTCCTGCTAAAACAATTCACAGAACAAACTAAACTAAACTAAACTAAGCAAACAAAGTGAACAAACCCATGAATGAGTTTAATCAGACAAACCAAGAAACTTGCTTGCTCAGTCCTCACTTTATTTACATATTCACAGGAGAAAATTGATTCTTTGAAGGAAAGGAAATGACTTGGGAAGAGCTCGCTGGCAGCCGAAAGGATTGCTGAAGCCGCGATGGTTGACGGGTTGAACTCTAACAGATTAATCTCTGTACCGAAACAGAGGAAAGAAACAGTTTAAATGGAGATGATGAAGCAGAGCATAGAAGAACAGAGTACTGGGTACTTTTGATTACTATTTTGAGCTTTGAAGACGATGCTTGTTGCTCGATCCTTGAGAGAGGTCATCAATGGAGGCTCTTGTAGCTGGAGGAAGGAGATGAAGAAGCAGAGAAAGGAGAAGGGTGTGACGGATCTCATTCTCCAATTCAAAGCATCAAGCATCAGAAGCTCCATCCTGTGAATCGTCTCAGCGTCCAAGATGAACCCTCCTACGTTCTGCTTTAGTTTTACCAGGAAGTCGGAAGCCGTAAAGCTGAGGCCTTTCATCTTCGCTGAGAGAGAAATGCAGCAGGTCACCAGAAGCCCTAGTACCCAGGGCTTGCCTTCCTGCAACAATCAAGATCAGACCAACACTAAGAAAATAGAAAGCGGGTAGGGTAGCTCTTGCTCTAGCTCCCGCACCACCATTTATGTACCGGGATTTCTTTGGCCGAGAGGAACCGATCCAGGTAGTTCACAGCAAGATAGGGTGTGAAGGGGTCCAAGTCACAAGAATACTGAGCCTGAGAAGCAACAAAAACCACAACATTCGAAACAACCCAACTAAAAAAAATGTAATCTTTCGATGTTCTCTACTGATTTCTACTTACCAGGAAGATGAGAGACATAGCTTCCTGCCGGAAGGAGGCGTAGAAATGATTAGTCTTTAAGCATTGCAAGTAGTTTTTGGAGGGCATGTGGAGGGACTCTGAGGAGAAGAGAGCCTGCAAATTTCTATCAGATTGCTCTTCTTTCAAGCTTGTGAAAGGGTCCTCAAGGTCGAAGCTTTCCATCATTACTGGTTTTTGTTCAATTGGGTTTGTAATAAATTCTTTGTATATTAGTTTTCCTTATTAATCTTTTCTTCTTTCGTGGTTTGGATTTCTGATGGAATTGTGGGAAACCGGAGAATGGTCAAGAAGAGAATGAGGAAGAAATAAATGCAAAGAGAAATAAGTGTGGCAGAAGAAAAAGAGTAATGGATAATAATGATGAGGAAGAGAAGCTTGGCTTTCTGTGCTGAGCAGGGAAAAGAAAAAGAAAAAGAAAAGGGAGAAGAAGCTGTGGAGTAGAGACGAAGTGGAGGTGCTCAACTTTCTAACACTGAGTAGCTGTGAGCTTCTCTTCTTCTTCCTCTCAGTAGCAGCTCCCATTTACTGTATTTGTAAGGATTTTGGTCCCTCACTCACTCCCTGACAGCTCTCTTTTCTGGTCCTTGGAAAAGAAAAACTGCAAAATTTTAGGTCACACTTTGGTGTTATAACAGTAACTGTTTAAATAATGTTATTGACAATAATATTTCTTATGTACCACAAAGTTTCTTTACAGGTCAAGTCAACAGCAGAAAATGGATGACTTAATTAATTATGATAATTTTCTTCCTATAAAAAATTAACATTAGGGAGTACTTTGTTAGATGTAAAATGATTTGGTCTTATCAATATTATAAGTATAACCTAGAGTGAAGAACTGAAGATGAAGTTAAGTTTGTTTTTGTTGGAGAGGAATAAAGCATGATTATTAAAGTTTTGACATAAGTCTTAGAAATTTAAGTTTCTATAACTCTAAAAATGAAAAATATTTTAAATCTTAGTAGAAATTTATATGTAGGTAGAAACGGGTAGAATTTAACTTTAGTCTTAGAAACTTAAAAATTTTATAATTTTATATTTCTATGTATTATGTCAAATTTACTAACATTGGGCTAAAAAATAATAGCAAACAAAAAATATATTAATTTATTACCCAATTCAATCTTTATACATTCAAACTCAACCCATTTATTGTTAAAATAAAAAAATTAAAGATACCCAGAAAAAAAAAAAAACAAATCAGCTCTTTTTTTTTTTCCTCACGCTCTCAATGTCACTTAATTACTCTCCTTCACTATGACTTTGATAATCCTAGTTATTAAATTTATGTAGATATAGATGCAGATAAAGAAAATACCAATAATGATACAAATATTTACATAACTAAGTTTAACCTATCAAATGATAAAATGACAAAAGATGAAGATATGAATTTTTGGAAGATGATAATATTGATATTGTCATTGGTCACAATGTTTCATGTGTTTCATTAGATAATTGAGATGTTTTCAACTTCTCATTTATGAATTATGAATTTGAATTTTTTTTTTTTTGTATTCTATGTTTATGTCAAGACTTTTTTTTATAGTATTAAAGTATCAGTAAGTGAAAAAATTATACAATATGAACTTCTTAAAATAATTTAGATGATTATATTTTTTTTATCTTTTTCTAAAATTTTTTTTTTAAGAATCTTACGAGTCTACAACTTTTTACAACTTTACAGCTGTAGACAAAGAAAACACAACTATGCAGAAAGCCTACTTCGTTCCAAGTACAAATAGTTTTTGAAATAATAAAGTACAAGTAGTTTATTAGGAGAATGCTGTTCATACATAATTTTTTATAATGTTGTTTTACATACATATTTGACAGTATTTTACTGGTTTCTAATTAACTATTTTACTCCAATTTGAAGTAGTTAATCAATTCTATGTACATTTAGAATTTTCCTCACATATTCAATTACAAATCAAAGTTTTGAGTAGAATTGGAAGAATACATTGCATATTAAAGGGGTTTGAAGAAAACGCTCCAATTAATAACATTTGAATCCTAATTTTTGGGTTTCCTCAAACTGCGTTAACTTGAACATTAGTTTGCCACATAAACTAAATTCAAGTTCAATATTTCCTTCATAAGAATAGTGCTTCTTATTGTAGATTTTATAAGTTTTAGTGTCAATATTTTGATTAAATTTTAGCACCAAAAAGTTATTGGACCGTTTAATTTTAAGTAGATCACATTTGTGATTTTACTTCAGTCACAGTCTACCACTTTATCTTTATAAAATTACTTCTAAAAAAAAATTATAGTTTTACCATTACTTTAATTATTCACTTAAATTAAAGCAACAAACGGTTTTAATTTTGTTCGGTATGATACTAAAATACTAGAATTTTCACTAGAATCAAGAAACAAAAAATTTCTTACTGACATAAGTGTATCGTTACTCAAGAAACATCACTCTAATTCAAAATACTCTTATTACAATACTTTTTTAAAATCATTATCTTTTATCTTTTTATTTTTCTACAAAAATAAGTATTTGAAAAGCTCACCCAACACTTGTCTACTTAATCTAAAAAATTCGAAACAGAAAACCTTGTTTAAAGAATCAACCATTTGAACCAATAACCAGTCTCTTTCAGATTTTATTAGATAAAATATACTTTTATCAGCTGTTCATATGTATTTCCCATGATTTCAACTGTGCCTGCCAGTTTTATACGATGGCCATGGGGAGAAGGAGAAGAAACCCAGATTTTGTGGTTCAAAAATAATAATAATAATAATAAGTCATTAGTCTTTCTTTAGAATTGTTTCACACATTCGAGCCAGACCGTTACTGAGGAGAAGAAAAGCGAGCTATGCGCCAAACGACATGTTAGGAAGAGAAGAAAACGCCTTTTCTTTTTCCTTTCTTTTTCTTTTTCTTTTTCTTTTTTTTTTCTTTCTTGCTCCTTTTCTACTAACTCATGATCAATGATTCAATCTAACTTAATAAAAGAAAAAGTCATGATCTATCCACTGTTTTAGGTGTCTTTACTTTGACTACCGAAAAAGACGGTATTGAAGTTACAAAACTATATCCTTTCATGCTTTTTTTTTTTTCATTTGGGAAAAATACCAAATTGCCCTATTGATGTTTGGCTCCAGCTTTCCATATGGCTACTAATATTATAGTTTGGGTCCAGATTGACCACTACTATTAAAAATCTATAGATAAACGTGAGAAGTAGTTAACTTTGAAATCCTAAGTTACCAATGCAATTTTTGATAAATTTTAGAAACTTTATGTAACTTTTCATTTTAATTTTTTTATGTATTAACTACTGCATCGGTTACTATTGGATCTGCCATTGGGTGATAGAGGCAATTCCATAAGAGATAACATTGGATATCACTATTTATAAATAGAAAACTGTCATATTTGAAATTTGGTAATAAAAAAATACATTGGTATTGGATAAGTGGGCTTCAATTAATCAGAATTCAGGTTATTTGTAGCATCAAAATATGATGACTAATTTAAATATTATCTTTTGAGGGACCAATGGCAGATCCAATGACGAATGATGGTGGTTGTCATATAAAAAAATTTGTTAGAAGTTATATAAGTACCCCAAGATTTCAAAACCAATAACTACCTTGTGTTCACTGTTAAGTTTTTAACTATTGGTGGCATATTCAGCACAAACTATAACATTAGTGCTCAATCTGGTCTTAAATTATAACGTAAGTAGGCATATCAAAACTAGAGAAAACTATAGTGAGTAATCTAGTTCAGGAGCCAAACATTAGCAAGAAATTTGGTACTTTTCCCTTTTCATTTTTATGATTGTAGTTTTAAATCATTGCATTTTGCAGGGATTTTCAAAATTGATTTATTAGTAATTATTCTTTTATACATTAATTATTTACTACACTTGAAACTTTTAAGAAGTTAAGAAACAATTTCTAACTTTTCATAAAAAAGGAAGAAATTTTTATTTATTTTTAGGCTAGGTATGCAAAAAAATTTATAAAAAATAAATAAATAAAGGAAAAATGTGATTCAAATGGTAATTATAAAAACATAAGTAAAAAAATGAAATAATGAATTTTTTTTTTTAAAAAAGCATCTAGTAGTACCCTTAGCCACTATTGTTGGTATAGTACTCTATCCGTTCAAATTTCCTTGCAACGATTAGTATTTAGTTTGTAGGAGTATAAAAAATTATTCTATCATTTCTACATTTGTTAAATTTTCATAATCAATTTTGCCATGCTATCTACATTTCAATATTCATTTTAAAATTACGGTATAGTTCTAATTTTTTTAACATATGTCAATTTGGTCCCTATAATTTTTAAAAAAATTTTATTGTCATCGTTATATATATTATTCAAACAGTTGCAAAGTGATTTTTTAAATTAAATTTAATAAAAGTTTTAAGTATGTTACTAAAAAAGTAACCGTTTAGTCACAAGCATTTTCATGGGCAAGAATGAAAAAAAAAAAAATACAGAGGGGAGTATTTCCTTAATCTCCGATCTCAAGTCTCAACCAGTTTTGCAAGCATTTGTGTATACAGGGGGGAGTATTTCCTTAAGTGACTGATGTAATGAAAAAAGCACTCAAGTAACGGAAGATAATAGGCTTGTGAGTAATTATTTGAAAATTTTACGCTTATCATGGACTGGTGAGTACCAGAGGCAGAGACAAGTGGTGCCTGGGGTGTCCGCCCACCCCCAATATATATATATATATATATATATATAGATAATGCATTTTTTATGAAATATATTGAAAAATTAAATAGTAAATCACATAAACACACATATATGAGGTAAAAAAAATTAACTATTGATGTTAATTTTCTTCATCTAAAAATTTATACTTTTATCTGTATTAAAAGAGCCCTAAAAATATTTAAAAACATTTTTTTTTTTATGTTTTATGAGACACTTTAAGGCCAACAAAAACGCATCATCTTTCTCTATTTTTTTGTTTATCTCTCTTAGACTCTTAAGGTTACTATATTGAAAAATGAAACTAGCATTAAAATGATTTTTTGAGGATTTTTTCCACTCAAAAGTTGTATAAGGAAATGCTACGAAAATGTTACAAAAGATAGTATATATATTATATAGACACACACACTCTAATAAACTATATATCCTATATTATCCAACCTAAATCCACTCACTGACCATTAAAAAAAAAGATAAAAATTTTTTTTACACAAGACAAGACTTGAGCCCTAACCAATTATGTGATATGATGCTTTTCATGTCAATTTTTTTTTTGTAGGCAGAAATAATGATGCTCTTCGTGTCAATTGAGTTAAGATCCAAATGATAGTTTTTTAAGAATTATTTGATTGTTTATATTGAAAAAGAAATAACTCAAAATGATTGTACAAGTAAGATAATAGATTATTTATACTCTTGATAAAAGAAAATTGAGCACATATTCAATTGCATAAGTTATATTTAATTGTTGATTTTTGTTACATGATTTTATACTATAATTATCTTCGTAGATCTTTCATTATTGACATGGACTCTCGCAATATAGTACAAAATTGTTACTTGAAATTACTACCTGAATGTGAAATTTCATTTTTTTTATTTTTTCTAATCATAAGGACCTGGTTTACAAGTCGTAAATATTCTTTTTGTAATTTGAATAAACTTATTTTTATATTATATTAATTTTATATTGAAAAATCCTAAGTCCACCCCTCAACCCAAAATCTTAGCTATGCTCATGGTTAGTAAAGCATTACATACATTTTCAAAGTATTTGTGGGTAAAGAAAGAGAATTAATTTGAAGCACAAACAAAAATTCACAAAGTTTAATTAATCTAGCATGAGTGAGTCTTATCATTTTATTTATTTTTTTCACATGAAGGTGTCTAAAAACTATAGTGTAATAAAAGAAAGAAAAAATTACAAAAACCCTCCCAAGGTATGGTGAAACCTACAGTTTTGTCCTTACTATTTCAAAAAACTATAATTACCCTATGAACTGTTAACTCCGTCTATGGGATCGTTATAAAAATAGGACCCAATGAATGTTGAAAGGTATTAACCCGAAATTGTGCCTTTCACCAATATATATGTTGGGGCCTAATGGCTTTCTCCTTCATCTACTGACTTTGTCATCGTCAGCCGAATCTTCTCGCCAATCATTTCATTCTGCCAACATGATCAAAACGATTTTGAACATTTTCTTCAACTTGACACTATGCCAACCATCTGTTAGTGTTAATGGTAAAGGTAAATTGCTAAATTGAACAGATTTGTTTTTTTTTTTTTTAATTTTAGGGTCTGGAGATTAAAATTATAAATTAGGTTGGGGACGAGGTTGATGACTGAGGGTTCCTATCATAGATGGTTGCAGCATGTTTGGGAGTAGCGTAAACCAATCCAATTTTGAACATCTGAGGTTTAAGAATAGCCGATGTTAGTGCGGGTGGCAAGCAGGTGTCAAAATATCAGAGTCAGAAAAAAATCCAGGCAAGCTTTACTATGCATGTACTGAGAAGAAATGCAAATTTTGGGGTTTATGTGTGCTGACACAAACTGGAGGACAAACCAAGATAGATTGACAAAGTTTAAGCAATTTTGGAGATGCAAGGGTTAGTGGTTTAGGCTGTAATGTTGGAGGTGGGTTTGAAAAGGGAGACGAAAACACATGTCTGGGTGTAATTGCAAGTTTATGTGTCATGTTCAAAGAACAAGATAATTTCTATGTTTAAGTTTGAAGATGAATATAATTATGTTTGTAATTGTACTAAGTATTTTCATTATAGTAATGAAGAAATGAAGTTCTGTAGTTCTACATTTATGTGGATTCACAGATTCGTTACCATTTTCTTTTAGGTGTTTTTTGAAATATTAAAGATATCATGAATGGATGCATGTATTGTTTTCTGTTTGTTTAAGGGGTGTTGTGTAAAATTTAGAATTTTGATGTTAACATCTTATGTGTCAATTTGGGTACACTAATTTTAGAAGTGAACCTAAACATAAAAGGATAATTGTAAAATAAATAATTCTTTGCATAGAAGAGAGCCATATTCACTAAATTGTCACAAACATATTCATTCATTATTAGAAAGGAGATTTACACCAGCATCTAAACGTTAAAAAACACAACCAAGTTGACCTTAATCCTTCAAAATAATCACAAAAGTTTCTAACTTTAACATATGCATCATCTTGCATAGATGTTAACTTAATCCTTCAAAATAGTCATAAAAGTCTTCTTATGCTAACACCTCCTACAAAAGTGTTCCAAGACATCCATTATCACAAATGTTGTACCCTTATTCCAAACATGATTTAGTTGGCTCTTGTTTGCTTCTTGCTCTTGTGTTTAGCCTGCAGCTAAAAACAATGGAGATTGTTAAAAATGGTTTTTATGTGATAGAAACAATGGTTTAAGTGAATGTACCTTTTTAGCTACAGTTCATTGGTTAGTGCAAGTTCTTCAATTGTGGCTAATTTTTTACATTTGTTGTAAGTGACTATGCTTGACCTTGCTGTTGATTTTTCTTCACCAACCTTTCTTCTTCGGTTTTTCCTAAGCCTTTTAGGTTTCCTCCTCATAGGCATAACATAAATAACTAATCATTCAGTTTAATAACACAATTCTATAGCCTTTTGTTTATTACTCATAAAGGTATATGACCTATTACCAATAGCCTCTTTGATGCTCTGCATAAAGAACAGATAACTGTCCTTATACTTAGCCTTTACTACAGCAATTGCAAGAGGGAAAATTCCATTATTCCATCCAAGGCAACAACATTCAAATACACTCCTTCATATGGACCTTTTAGGAAATACATGCATTAAAAGCTCACAAATAACCTCTTAAATTGTGGCTGTGTTGCAGTTGGTTTAGGTCCTAGGCTAAACTACATATTCACCACATTGCTTGGGTTATGTTCCGAAACCAATAGGGCCCATTTCCTCAGCATGGCATAAGACTCAACATGTTTCCCTTTATTTTCATCTCTTGCCTGCCTCCTAGCCTTGTACAACTACATCTTTGAAACTTCAATGCCAAACTACTTCTCCAAATGTTTTGCCATTAAACCATAGCTTATTTCTAGTTCCTCTTTAAGAAACGACTTAAGCTTGCTTGTAATCCATTTGGAAGTTTGCGTTTGAGTTCCTAGAGGCTCTAAGGCATCTGTGTTCCCCATCCAAAGTCTTCACCATAAAAGTCTTCTTATCAAGCAATAAGGATGCTAGTGTGCACTAAGTGCAATCTTTACTCATACAAATAGCTTTCACTCTAGCAAGTTCATTTTTTATATTTTTCAAATCATATCCCTCTTCAATACAATAATCCCTTAACACATCTCCGAAGTGGCTAACATCTTTGAAAACCTAAAATTTTCAAACACAATCTTACCTTCTAGGGTCATTTTAAACTCCTTAGCCTTGGTCTCCAAGTGTTTACCAAATTTCTTCCCTACCCTCTTCACACAAACTCACAAGTATTATCATCTATTGTATACCCATCATGAGATAACTCATTCCCCAAATCACTCAGCACATAGTCATCCTTATCTCCTTCACACTCTGATTGATTTTCTTTTTCTTTACCTTGACTTTTACTTTTCGTGCTCAGCATCCGTCTCATCAAACCATTCATCAACACCAAAATCTTCTAAAAACTCGAACACTTCACTACTCAAGCGAACATCATCAATCCCTTTAGTTTGGTCCCTATCATCTACACTACTCCTCTTCCTTTTTCCTTTATCCCTTCATTTTTTTAGTTCCCCTCCTTCCACATCTCCCTTTATTTGCCTTATTTAGGTGAGGTAGATGATTTTATTCATGTGCATTGGTCTCCCCCAACCTACCCTCTCCTATGTTTGCCTAATTATCAACTCCAACATCAACTTCATATCTTTTAAACCCTCTATTCCGTTCATATTTAGCCCCCGGCTCATCAACTTCAACATAAATACCCATTTTTTAACTTACTTTTTCATTATCTGAAAATTCCTCATCTTTTTCGAACTCTACCTCTACACCTACTAGGGGACATAGTTCAGCCTTCACATAAACAGAAATTTCAACTTCTTCATCATTATTTCTAAACATCTTCAATAAGTTAGCGTCATTCCCAATCCTCATACCACTTTCAATCATTATCTTAAAAAGTTGAATAACACTATTCTAGAAACAGTTTCTCCCAAATTGTGTCCATCAGGTTCTGGCATAAATAACAATCAGGATCAGCCCCTTGTGTACATATACAAGGGATGCTAGAACATTATCATTTTCTCTATAAAACAACAGGTCATGTAGCATTGTTTCTACAAAACAGACAAACAACCAAACTTCATAAGTAGATGCAAACAATGAGAAACTTACATTTTTTTCATCTGATCAAGAAAATATTGGCTCCACCACAAACCCATTCCAAAAACCCCTTTACCAAGCAACGAATTCTAAAGAAAATTCAATTTTCCCTAATTGATTTGCTCTCTAGATACAACTTCATTGGAATTACTTCATATCCAACCCTGACGATGATGAAATTCTTTGATCGCACAAACCCTAACCTCATGCTGACAAAATAAAGCAAAATAGAAGTGGAGAACTAAAGATTTTTTTATCCTTTTGTTTATATCCATGTTTAGGGAAGAGGTTGGACATAAGAGGTTGAAAGGAAAACTGACACCTAAATCCCAAGGGTTTTCTTGACATTTCATTCTTTGTCTAATGATCCAACAGATAGAGTTAACAGCTTGGGGGAGGGGTAATTGTATGTTTTTGAAACAGTAAGGACAAAACTGTATGTTTCACCGTACCTCAAGGTGTAATTTTCCCTTAAATAAAAAATGGTAAGAAATAAAACATATATAATTATTTGAATAAATTAATACTTATTCCCTCCCAATCTTTCTTAATTTTTCTTTTAGAGTCATCCCAAATCTTAGCAACATTTCCATATTTAGTTACTTACTTTACCATATTACCCTTTAAATTATTATTTTAATATTCACTTTTTTCAACTTTTGTTGACTTATATGTAAAAAATTGACAATAAAAGTGAAAACAACACATAAAATTTTTTCACTTTATTAATCTCTGCACCAAACCAAATGGAGAAACATTAGTAAGACGAGGGGAGTATTACAACACTACGCCACAAATGTTAAATTTTGACTTAAATTTTTGTTCAATCACCTTATAGCAACTAGGCAGTGGGACTCATTTTTTTTTTAACAAATGACTGGTAATTGACTACTTCAATCACTCATCAGTTGACCTTCAACAATAACTTTTTCCCTTTCAGTCACCCTTTAGTGGATATCTTTGCCTCAATCAACCATGAAAAAAAATTTGTTGTTCTATTTATAAGAATTTAATGTTCCGATCACAAGAATTTGTTGTTGTAATTCTTACTTCTTTTCACTTATATCTACTATAGAGTTTTCTTTTATCTATTTCCTCCGTTTCATAAAGAATAGTGTATTTTTTTTTTTTTTGCACGAAGATTAAGGTATATGTAGTTTATGATATTTTTCATTTTTCCCTTGAAACTTAAATTGAAAAAAAAATTCATTTTTGAGTTATATGTAGAAAGAGTTTAAATGATGATTAAAAAAATATTTCTTTTGGGATTTTGTGTTGTGAGAGTTTAAATGAAAATTTAAAAAGAAAAGAGTTTTGCCTTTTTCTTTTTTTGTTCTCAAAATCATCTATACAAGGCTACAGGGTATAGGGAGGTATCTATATTATAGGAAGAAGGTACCCTGCAAGCATTTGGGGCCTCAAAAGCCAACTAAAATAGCACTCAAGACATTTTACGGAATTGGGGGAGGGGGAAGAGGACTTGAATCTAGCATATTGGGTTTAATGACCCTAACGCTTTTGCCGTTTTGCCGGCTACACAAGGATGTGAAGATTTCTTTTTGAGTTTTGTGTAATAAGAGTTTGAATAAGGGTAGTAAGATAAATTAAATGTTAAAAAAATTTCAAAAAAGGAAATATTTCATTCTTTTTAAAATATCTCAAAAAGGATTATGCTTCATTCTTTTTTTGGTTGAAGGGAGTAATTTGTTGTTTGCGTCTATGTTTACATTTTTTGTAGATCTAGTGTGGAATTCACCAAAATTGCAACAGAGTGACAAACTTTACACTTTATTGAAAGAACAACAATCTGGAAAAAAAAAACAATAATATCAGCCAAATGAACAGCAAGGTAATTTCTTCTAATTCGTGCTTCTTTTTGCTTAGAGTTGGTTTTAGAAGTAGTCTTATCTTATCAGGTGTTTACTTCTATATATGTTCTAATCCGTTCAAAATTAGCAAAAATTCTGAAGGGTACAAGAAGTGTGACCGAAGGAACAATGCTTTAGAGAAAAGAAATAGAATATCGAGCAAACAAACACAAGAAGTCTAACGAAATAATTGTGAAGGAACTAAAAACATAGAATTTGTAAATGGAAGAGGAATAACAATATCAACTAAAAAAATAATACTGTAACTATTGTTTCCACATATTAATTATTATTATTTTTATAAAAAAAAAGTTGTTAAGTTCATAATGACTTATTGTTCCGTAAAATGGTATTAATTTCTAAAAAAATGTTGTTTTAAACACAATGGCAATTCTGTAATTTGTGAGTTAGTAAGCGTGCATAGAGTGCTCAGCCTGTACAACTCCTTAAGTAAATTACTCTTTCAGTGCTAAAAATTTTGCTTCATTTATTTTTTGAAATTAATCTATAATTTTTTATTTTTAACATTGTAATATATAAATAAAAAAATTTTATTCATAAATGAAAATTTAAGATATATAGTTTTTAAATATATTTTTTTTTATTTTTTTTAATAAATAATAATATGAATAAAATTGAGTTAAAATACAATAAAAAGTTAAATATATCAAAACTTCTGGGACAGAGAATGTAATTAATATCTCTATATCCAAATACTAACCAACAGAATATAATAAATTTTCTGAATCGAATTTTTGGTACGTTTAAGAAAATGGATGTAGATATGACGGTGTAGGGCATTGTGGTCCTCTGCCTGGAAGGAGTAGACCAGAGGAGAGATGAGGAGTAGCATCTATTTTCCGCGATAAGCGCTCGCTGCTACCTTTAGACAGCTGACAACATAAATCCAAACGTAAATCCACACTCCCACATCCTTTTGTTCTCTTTCTCAACTCAACTTTTCTTTTTTCTTTTTTCCTTTTTCTATTTATTGATGACCAAATCTATCATAGGAGAAAATGTGTTCATGTTTTAGAATTTAAGAAAATTTGATGTAGGGAAAATTACACTTACCTCATAAGTGTTACTGTTTGAAATTACACTTTTAACCGTTAGTTTGAAAGCTTACAGTTCCCCCCCTCATTTTTACATCACTAGTCAATCTCAATCGGTTGCTTGTTCTGAATAATAATAATAATAATAATAATGGGATTCTTGGGACCGCAGACTTCACAAGCGCAAGAGAAAGGAAAACTGGAAATTGAGGTCGTCTGTCTGAGGCCGCAAATCTGCGAAATGAAGGAGAGTCCTACAGAACAGAGGAGGATCTGAAGAGCCAGAAAAGCTTAGAACCGCAATCTGATAGAAGAGGATAGGCCGTACATATGACTCACGTGTCCCTTGTGAAAACAATTATTTCTCGTCTGCCCCTGTGGTAATTGGTAAACCTGGGCCTGCCCTTGTGTTTTCGTTCTTTGCTTTCTAAAGGGAATTTGATGGTCCTATTAAAGAAGCATCGTGTAGGACACAACCCCACTACCTTAAGGGATCTTATTGTTCCCAGGTAATGTTCAACCATATTTCTTGACTCCATCAAAGAATATTCCACTTACTAAGCTAAATTTGTCTTCCCAGGAATTCGTAGTTGAAAAAAAAAACATAAGAAACCTCTAGGTATCATACCCTCACATGGTCATCGAAATAATATAGTGAAAATATTACAGAAGGTTTGGTTGGTAGCCCCCTTGGCTGGCTATCAAAAAGAACAGAGATGATGTAGAAAGAAGGTAAAAAAGGCTGTACCAATTAGCTGGGAGTGAACTAAGCTGTAGGGCCTTAACGTACAAACAAGTCTCATTCCAGGATACAGCAAACATGGAGACCCCTCCATTCACATATCTTAGGATGCCAAGCCAAATCCTTCTGAGAAAGAAACAAATCTGATATCTACACCCATCTATGAACTGTATATAAATTGTAATTTTGCATGTGTCTCAAAGAATTCACTTATGTAGTTCCTGAATTATTACCACACAAATATTTTCATTTTTGTCACTATTTTCAGGAACAAATATACAAAGAAATTTAATAGTCTCTGCAGTGTGACAGCCTCAGCCTTCTTGTCCTTTTGTCTGGATAGAGCCACCAACCATTCTTCCACATGCTTGTTTCTGCAGGTCTTTCTATTCTTGCTGCTTTTTCTTTTAAGTACTCTATTTACTTGACAATTATGTCGTGTTTACTTGACTGTATTGCGCCCATTTACAATTTTTTGGTTGGTTATTTACTTCCAAACTCGTAAATCGAGGATTGTTCTTTCAGAGGGCTCTAAGTTCACTATGTTTTGGCGGTTACTCCAAAATTATGGAACATTGGTCTTTATGAGGGAGCTGAGCTCAATCATCTTGTCCTGGAATTACCTCTTACAATGCTCAGAAACAGGGGATTAGGACAAAAGTCACGTGATTATTGTTCCTTCCCCCAATCACCTTATTAATATGCACAGTAAATCATAAGCCACAAATCACCCATCAAACTCTGTGTAATTATGAATTTTGATTGTTGAGAATATGTGCAAGTGATATATTTCATGTTGGTGACAGTCACCAAAGTGAGATACATAAAAGTAATAGTGGTCTTTCTGCATATCGACTTAAACAAATATGGTCTCGCTGGATAGATCTCATCAATTCATAACTCCTCAACATTACTTCTCATCATACACCAAGAAAAAGAGAACTGTAAATACCAGAACATATTTCTTCTTTTATCTTTTTAACCTTCAGCTCGGTAATATAATCCATCAGTAGACATATAAATGCACGTCAAAAGGATCAAACACTTGAAGACAGACACAGGACGTGATTCCTGAACATGTGAGGCAGGCAGCTCTTGCATTTTTTTTTTTTCACTCTTGTTTTTATGTGCATTCAAGTTGGCAGGCCAAGGATTGTTTTATGCTTTAGACAAACTCATTTCCTGCAATATTGGACCAATTCCAGTTGCTCAAACATCCCCCTCCCCCCACCCCCCTTTGTCAGAGATAAAATTCTCGCCTTCTCTGCAGTCATCCATCATAGTTGCAGCCACTGACAGAGAATTGACCCAAACTCTTTATGAAGGCAAATTAAAAATGTTTCCCGTTGGAAGCCCTGACACAACCCTCTTGCGCGATGATAATGAGATGAATATCTAGGTCTCCTTAGCATACTTGTTCTCCACTTGCATGGAAAAGGATCATGAGATAATGAATTACACAACTTACAATGGCAATTTCACTTGCTAAGGGTAATTTAATGGATAATAATCATGTGATTAATAGACTTATCTGTGCTTTTCTTTTTTTCCTTTTGGTTTCTTCAGTGAAGGGAATTGGACAGAAGAAGAAAAGATTTGGGTAGGAGAGTGGAGAGAGAGGATAGGTTCTTATTTTAGGCTCTTATTTTGCCCCCAGAGGTTGCACCTTTTTGTTGCTTTCTCACCTTTGTTTGTTCCTATATTGCTTTCCTACTGGGTGCCTTCTTGCCGGGGATCAAATAAGTTCTCTGGCTGCAGGCTTTGGTCCACGAGAAAGTTCAAAAGCTCGTTAACCATAATTCCATCTGTATAGTATAATACTTTGGAATACATACCAGGAAACTTTGGCTTTTTCCTTTCTGCTTCTCATCTATCTGACTAGCTATCTTTTTGTTTCCTGTAAGGCTGTAAGAAAAACATATTTACAAGCATACAGACCATTTTCATCTGTAATTTTTCCAAACAAATTATATATTCAGTTAACTAGTTTGTTCTCATTTCAATTACATGACGATTCCAGGCTAAGCCTAGTGGTGAGGATTGGAACTAACTTTCATCAACAAATGTAGGGAGCAACCACTAGTAGTCCTCCAATTCATCTCTTCCATTCCTTACAACTTCCTTTTCCACTGCTTTCTAGTGAGTCAGGAGGCTGGCCGAGATATACAAGAACTGACTGATGAAAAGTTAAAAAAGATAATAGGAAAAAACTCACAAATTACTGGAGGCTGGAATTTGACATCTGCTTAAAATTTCTCAGGACTGGTATACTCTAAGCTCTTGCTCAAAATTGTTCTCCAAAAAAGAGCAATGATTGAGGATCATCTTATGGAGCCATCAGGCAATCGATAGTGTATGACAGAGACTTCACCAAATCAGCCTTCAGCAGCAGATTTTGTAACGTGTGCATCACATTGTATCCAGGATCAAGCTTCCTCTGCCAACCCTGAACGTTCACAGCATACAGAACAGGATCAAGAATCAAAATCAAAGCACTGAATAGCTGATAAACTTTAAACCGCATAATAATCTCCATCAAAATTAATCACTGTGCCATCCTAGCCAAGTCAATGTATGTACATTCATTCCATGTTTTCTGGAAATTGCCTGTGCATATACAACTGTGAACAGGGGACATAAATGTGCTTTTACCCATCTATCTGCGAACTTCTTACATTACTAAAACATACCAGCAATATAATCTAACATTCAGTCTTACTTCACCTATTGAGAATGATTTCACCAATGCTTAAAAAATGAATAGCCAAAATAAATTACCTCAAGAACTAAGGTTGTGACCATCACAGTGCATACATTTCCGTCAATGTTAACTTTGTGCCTTCTTATTTTCTCAAGCAATTCTTGCATACATTCAGCAGGATGTATTATATCAGCCTCTTGAGTACCCCAGAAAGTGAAAGCTTCTTCTACTTCCTGCAGTAAGGAGAAATTAGAAAACCCTAAAAAGTATGTGAAACATTTTGAAGCTGTATCATGCAGTTCAAAGAAAGCTTAGAAACAATGCAATAACAGCTATTAAAAAATAAGAATTAGTTAAAAAAACATCAATATTTAAGATATCATTCAGCTTCCTGGTTTTGCCCGTCTTCAAGAGATTGCATGTTCACAAAGATGTACTTCACTGGTAAACAGCCAGGGCTGAAGCCAAGAATTTCAACTTGTGGTTGTAAACGATTGTTTGAGAACAAGAATAATGTCATGGTCTCCTAGAAAGAAATGACCCCATTAACTTCCTTCATCCAAGGGATATGCACAAGAATGCTAAACAAAACTAATTGTCCCCATACTTGAAAAGGAGAACGTTATCTTTACTTGAAAGTCGCATCCTCTGGTCATTCAACCAATTTTGTATTTCAGCAATCAGGGCAAACTGACTAAAATTTAAGGAATCATATTGTTTTAGTGTCTAGACATGTCCTTAAGAAGACATTTCCCCAAACTGAATGTGGAAGCTGCCAGCACTCAATTGTACCCAGTGCAACCCCTGATTAGCAAAGTCATTGTATGGCTATAGTCCAGTCTCAATTTTCAAAAAGAGTTCAATGCCTATAAATCACCTTAATAAAAGCCTTAGGATTCGGGCAGTTCTGTCGCTTTGATAATCTTAGGGTGCATTCTGCAGCAGTTTGACCATCCCTGCATGCAACTGCCTTAAACATCTTTACTAAGTTTGCACGATCACCCTCAGAAAGCTCAGCTGTCATTCCAACGTCAAGGAAAATGACATGAGGCTTTGTTTTGAAGAGCCATTTCCGAGCAGGCTGACCATGACTAACTCGCACAAGGATATTTCCAGGATGCATGTCTGCATGAATAAAATTGTCAACCTGAAAGGTAACAACAAAAAACAAAACAAATTAGTAACTTCTAACAGATACATATCATAACGCACCTCACATACTTGCAACACAAGGTAAAGGGGGCAGAAACAGAAATTACATTATGATTTACGTGCTTCAACACTAAGCTATAGATAGGGTAGGGATTTGAATTAACCAACTTTTGACCTAGAGAGAGAGAGGGGGAGGGAGAAAAGAAAAAGCTCCCAAGCTGGATTAGGCCTCTTATTTAGCATTGCTTCTGTGACTAATTTTTTAATCCTTTACCTTAAAAAATGAACATAACTTAGCATTAACCAAGTTTGTACACAAGCTGTTCATCATCATGAGCCACATAAGTTGGTCACAAAAATACATACAAATAACAAAGGCCAGAAAATATTGAAATTGAAACAGGGTGTGGATCAGAGTGTGTGGATTACCAGGAGCATTTTTAAGAGTGCATGTGTCCCAATGTGAGCAAGTGCAGCCTTAATCCGGTTCTGTCCTTCTAGTTCATCAAGATAGTATGACACACTTTCCCCTTGCTCATAACTTTCCACCAAGACTGCAGGATGTACAAGAGGATAAACAGGCTTTGGAAAAGACACATCCTTCCATTTGCGGAAATTATAAATGAAGCGGCTCAAATGTGCAGCTTCTCTTGCAAGATCCACCTGAGACATCATGAAAACGGCAAACTGTTGGACACTCTCATCCAATCTCAACCAGTTCAGCATTGGGATGAGCTTTGATATCTGTGCAGCCAGATTGATTATCACAAAATCTCTCCTGATGGATTCACCCACTCCTGGATGCCTAACCTTTACAGCAACCACCATGGGCTTCATCTGTTTACCCGGATATTGGAATCTCAAGGTAGCCCTATGTACCTGTGCAATACTTCCTGATGCAACAGGAGCCTCTTCAAAACCTTCAAAGATTTCAGAAAGCTTCCTACCGAAGGCCTTTTCAATAGTTTTCTTTGTGAAAGCAAAACTGTGTTCAGGAGCTTTGCTGTGAAGCTCTGAAAGCTTCAAGCAAAGATCTCTAGGGAAGAGATCCGGCCTTGTTGCAGCCCACTGCCCCCATTTTATGAATGCTGGACCTGCCATTTCCAATGTACGATGAACAATCTGGATCCACGTGTTCCTTAGCTGGGGGCCACAACTTTCGGCAAACAGTGACAAAATTATACTAGGAGAGAATAGAATTGTGAGGTAGAGAGCCCTCAGCAACAATATAACAACTTCAACGGCAGAAAACAATAATGAGGCCAGAAAAGCATGGCCGTCTTGCGCATGCATGTAAAGCGATTCCTGTAATGGATGGTGATCGGCCTCTGTCAATTTTCCCTGAGCAAAGGCCACCTGTCCACAAGCCAAGGCAAAAAAACCGGGCACTAGCACGTGTGTGTGAGATAATGCCAAGCTAACAGCTTGAGCAACCTTGCTTATGCAAGGAGAAGTCTTGCTGCTTCCAGCACATTGGTGTATAAACTTTCTCCAAGCTCGATGTTGATTATAGTTCACTATATTCATAGCAGAAGGGGCTGCATGATCTCTACAAACGTGACTTTGGAGAAACCTTTCCTTAGTAGTCTGCCACAAATGTGAAGCATGCGCTCCACTCTGAAACCTATAATTTGAGTATAACCCATACTGTGGACGATATAGCCCCCCTGTTCCATACTTTCTATATTCTGAATTGCTTATTCTCTGGTTCGTAGCAATAGATTTCACAACTCTTCTAACATTCCCCAAACTTCTGCGTAGAAACAAACATCTAATGATGAGAATCAGATTCCACAGATCGTTTGAAGAACATATTCGGAGAAAGAAAACAAAAACTGAAATGCAAAAATTGAAGGCCAATTAGAGACTAATCAACACACAGCATCAAACCAATTAGCTTCCAAAATTCCACAGTGCCACAAAAAATTGGTACAAGGAGCTACAATGATTTCCCACCCAGCAAAAAACTACTTTCCAGTGCCGATTTCAGTGACTTAAACCTCACCCAGCTAGCAATGCAGTTTAGCAAACAGCAACAAATTCATCGAATCGACGCAGAGAGAACAACGCGCAAAAGACCCAATGAGGTTCAGGAGAGAAGAAGGTAAGAGGAAGCGAACCTGGACATGGCGATCTGAACAAAAGATGAACCGGGTTTCGACGGGGACTAACTCGAGCAGGGAAGCTGCGGAAGCGGCGATCGTCGAAAGCATGTTGTCATGGATGATTGCCGTCAAGGGTCCGAGCAAGTGTCTGTCGAAGTTAGGTTTCCGTGACGGCGGAGGGCGGCAGCGCAAGGCGGTTGAGGAAGCATACAAGATCGCGATCTTCGTTCTCTTTGTTGTTATTGTTGCGCCTCCAAAGTTATGGGAGGACGGCGACCAGGACGCCTTCCTGGGTCACTTTTCCGTGCTCCTCACGATCGATACGCTCCTACCCTCCTCACCATTGGGGTGAAATTTCCACCCTTATGGTACAATTTTGAGAAAAATTCATTATAGTACCTAACTTTTAATTGTTTTCAAATAAAACATATCAGAGTATAATAATTGACAATTTGATGTGGTGAATTGTTATTTGGATTATCTGAATTTTTTAATTGGATCTGTAAGCCACACTTGATATTATGATGAAAGTATAGAATTAGATAAATTAATTTGTACAAGGGTTTAGAATTTTAGATGAAAGTCTCAAGCTCTGGCAAGGAAATAAAACATCTCTGAATTTTTATTAATAAAATTATAAATAATCTGACTGTTATTTAGAGCCTTAGCTGAGAGCCCCTAATTAGACTCAATTTAGGAATCCTTCCACAAATTGGAATATTACGCCTAGTTGGACAACAATGCTAGCAAAATAACTGAAATCTCCGTAAATCCTAGTTGACTTCAGAGACCATAAGTAATAATATAAACTGGTATGACTTTATTTATCATAATAAAATTCAAAAACATAATTTCTAAACTAATAATATAAAAAATCTACAAAATAATTGTGAAAATAAAAAAAATACTAAAATGCAAACTTTCCAGGTTGTATCAACTCATGAACTAATCTTCCATCTCATCAATTTATAGCCTTACAATGAGGTTATGCTGACCCATATATTATAGCGAGTAGTATTTTCTGTAACAAATTTAGCATTAAAAAATTTTAATAATAAATAATTAAAAAAATTTAGAAAAGCTGACTAAAATTGAATCAACCCGAACCATAACTAGAAGTAGGCAAATATCAATCATATAACATCGTATGTATTTCAAAATGATACATAATTTTATCATTAAAAATAATTCACTAAAAATTGTCATTTTTTATCAACTTAAATTCTAATTTTTAATATTGATAAGAAATTTATTTATAAAAATTTACTTTCAATTTTAGCAATTATGGATCAAATTATTTTATTAAACAGCAGAGCTTCAAAAGCAAATAATTCATGCCACAAAACTCAATCATAAGTAACAAAATAATATGATTGAAAAGTAAAAATCTATTTAATTTATGTTAATCAATTATTGATTTAACCATTAACTTAATAAAGATAAAAAGAAAAGAAAAAAATTTGAGTAAAGCTGAATCAACCAAAATGGTACAACAATAAAAGATTAGATACCACAGCGCAATTTACTTCATAAAATAGGGTAAAATTGGAAAAATTACAAAAAAAAAGTCTCTCAAAAACACAAGTGTCTTGCGAAAAGATAATAAAACTTAGGAAAGAGTTAATTGCATTTGAAAAATGGGGAAAAAGAAAGAGGCAAAAGCAAAAAATAAAAAGTGATACTGTTTATCTACAATGATTTACACTGTAGATGAACAATGAAAAGCCCACAACTTTTAGAAGTAATTTATAATTTCCCAGCATATATATTTGTATTTATAATATTTTCCTTTCCATTAATTAACTATGTCATTCAAGTTATTTTAATTAGTTAATCAACTATATGCATTCATTACACTAAAAAAATGCAACATAGCAACTAAAAAAGGCGGCTAAATTTCAATCATTAAGACGGCTTAGTCACCTTTAAGAATGTCATTTAAATCCAGGGATGGAGTTAGTGACCATCATTCAATTGCCATGTTTCAATAGTTGGTTAGTTGCCACCTATATAGTATTTTAGTGCTTTAGTTGCCCTTAGTGGCTGTTTGGGTTTAAGGTTTGGAGTTTAGGATTTAGGGTCTAGGATTTTTTAAGATTCATGGTTGTATCATGCACTTAAGGAGGTGGGATCATTCTCAAGCTCAAGCTCAATAGAGCTTGGCTCAAAATGTCTCAATTTCAGCTTAAGTTGCCTGAGAAAAACTCAACTCAGCTTGTTTAATCACAATACTCATAATCTCATCATGTGAGTATTTAGTGTAATTTAGGGTTTAGGATTTCAAGAGTTTAGGGTGTATGCTTATTGAAGAAGACAACCTTATTCTTGTCAGATTTGTTGGCTCAAATTCAACAAGGTTAAGGATTTTGATTTTCTTTAGGATGTGGTTTAGTTTTCCTATTTGTTTAGGATTTAGTTTCCCTATTTTGATATAGTTTGGGTTTGTGTGTGGTCTACAAAAAGGCATGTTATAGTAGAGTTTTAGGTATGAGAGAAAAGTCAATGTGGTGAAGAAATAAGATGTGAGGGTTTTAGGAATGAGGAAAGATCCGGAGGCCGAAAAGAGCTAGAATGAGAAGCCTTTTGTGATTCTCATATCTTGTAATTGTGTCAAAGTAAGATATTGAGATTGTTAGTAGTGTGTAAGGGGTTTATATACTAGTATAAGGGATTTATATACCAGTGTAAGCACTAAAAGCATACATCTATTGTAATCTCTATATTTTGTTTTAGTGAATTTCTCTCATTCATGGATATAGGCTAATTAAGAGCCAAACTGCGTTAAATCTATGTGTGTTTGTTTGATTATGTTAGTTGTTGTACTGCACGTGATGGGTGATTAGGGAAATTTTTTCCTGACAAGTGGCATGAGAGCTTACAGTTTGGTTCTGACATAATGGAACTTGTGATGTATTCTTGGTATGGTGGAGCTTGTGGTATGTTCATAACACGGTAGAGCATTTGGATTATTTAGTGGAGCCATAGGGAATCATCCTAAGGATATTTGATAATAGTTGTGAAGTGGTACTGACGGCTCGGTATAAGTTTGAATATTAAAGATTTTGTTTATTTGTATTGATGCTTATGTTTTGATATTCATGATGTTATTCTTTGGAGTAATGTTCATGTTGTTTATAGTCATTTTGGCGATGTTCGTGGCTTTTGTGTTTCTGATTGTGATCTTGTATTAGTGATGTTCATGCTCATGGTGAAGAATCTGAGCCAATGTGGAGATTATTAGGTTTGTTGGCTCAAACTCAATAAGGTTAAGGATTTTGTTTTAGTTTTCATATGTATTTGGGATTTAGCTTTCATATTTTGATGTGGTTTAGGTTACTGTGTTGCTTATAAAAAGACATGTTATGGTAGGGTTTTGGGTATAAGAAAAAAATTAATGTGATAAATAGGTAATATGTTAGGGTTTCAAGAGAAATGAAAGGTCCGGAGGTCAAAGTGGACTAGGACTAAAAACCTTTTTGTAATCATCATATTTTGTAACTGTATGATGGTAAGATATTAAGGTTGTCAATAGTATGTAGGGGATTCATAGGCTAGTGTGAGTACTAAGGGCAAACCTTTATTGTAATATCTATATTTTATTCAAATAGATTTCTCTCATCTGAGGATGTAGATTAATTAAGAACAGAATCACATTAAATTTGTGTGCGTTTGTTTAATCGTATTTATTATTTCATTGAGCATGATAGGTGATTAGGGAATTTTTCTCCCAACATTTCTATTTAGCAAAACCCTAAGGTCTTATATTGTTAATATATGCAAGCCCAGAAATAAATGTTTCATATTGTCTTCATTAAGCATAACCAAAAGCTCTTATATTATCTAGAGCCCTTTAGCCTAATATCTAAGTGTTCTGTGAGATATGGGGGAGATCCAAGATTCCAATGCTCCTATTCTTTCTTCTTACAATATGTTTATAAAAGCTAATTCGATTGTTATTCCGATCCTAAAAATACAGGCATACCCCTTTTTCTAATTACTAGAATAGTATATCTCTCTTTTTATATATTTGAAAGATGATTCTAAAAATTTTTAAAAAACTCTTATTTTTGTCTTCATATATGTTAAGGTTATATAATTCGAAAAGAAAAGAATATGTTTAGCGTATGATACAGAGGTTTCATATTTTATATAATTATCCATAAGAAAAAAAGCCTATATAGTAACTTTTTACCTTTGGATTCTGCGGTCAACCTTTTTCTTTTTGACGCCACGAATTTGGGCTCGAGATGCACGGATTAAAAAAGGCCAATGCAGAGGTGGATGTAGAATTTTAATTACGGCAACTAATTTAACCATTTAGTTCAAACAAATCCAAAGTGCAAATTTTTTTTAATGGCTAAATAAATAATATTAATAAAATAGAGTACAGGAGCTCCCAATTTCAGATAGGCACTGAAACAAGCCACCCCAACTAATACCTATCAATAAAGGGTTGCTCCATGTTTTCATGAGTGGGTGTAATTGCCACCACTGAATTTTGAAAAAAAAATATATAATTAGTGAATAATCTTTTATGAAATATTTGTTTTACCTCCACAAAAAATTTTATAATACTATCACTCAGTCAAAAGTGCATAAATTTAGTTTTGATAAGTGATCTAAATATAAGTAAATAAAAGCTAGTGGTGAAACTAAACACCATAAGAATTGTTAATATAATTATAGGACTTAACACACAAATCGTGTAAAAATAGAATCACTAACTAAGTACTAAAGATTCACTAAGAAGTAGAAATAATAAGTAAAATAAGTGGTGAATAAGATTATTCTCTTTTCTCTAATACTAATGCAGCTTGCAAAAGCTTGTCTTTTTTTTTCCCCTTCTTACTAACAAGTAGTAAAATATTATTGTATGAATCTCTAAATTTTATTTTTATATAATCTATGCTTATAGATATTGAAATTAAAAAAAAACTTTGTTCATGAATAAAATAGATATTGATACTAAAAATAATCTATTAAAACATTAAAAATGTTATATTCAATAATACAAATAATAATTATTATGCAATGTTTTCAAACTATGAAACTGCATAATTGACGATTGTAAATATAAAATTATTTTATTAGTTATATTTTTCATTACCGCACTGAAAATATTTTGTGGCTCCGGCCCTACTTATCAAACATATAGAGAACTACCGCTATATCTGAGAACTCAAAATCCAAACTAAATCTCCCTTATTCTTTAAAAAACACAAACACCCTCTACTAACATCATATAAAATATGCTTAAATACCCCATCAGTCCTTTAACTTAATCAACTCGAACGAATTGGTCCCTCAACTGAAAATCAATTTATGTTAGTCCTCAAACTTGGCAAAACATGATGACTTAGTCCCTGAAATGAGTTAGACCGACATGTGTCATCATGTGGGGGGTAATGTCGTCCACATTCCCCAATCCCTAAGTTCGTTTGTCGCCGACATTGTGTTTACGCTGACAAAGATGACGGCAGCCTCAATTTCAACCTACCCTGGCGAAGATAAAGGTAGCCTCAATTTCAACCTGGTTAATCTTCCTCCCCCTACCGCCCTCACTCTCCCTTCCTTCCCTCTAGGCCTTCTTTCCTCTCCCCCCTTCCGTTGCTCTACCTTCCCTTGTCATTGGCCTATCGGTCCTTTCCCACAACTGTTTCTCCAACCTTCACTTCGTCGCCACCTCGACTCACCTAATTTCACCGGTTCCTTGACTCAGCCCATAGAAAAAAATCAAAGCGCCTGATTAAGGAACATGAGATTTTAACCATTGAATCATCCGATTGAGAAACGGAGATTTACCAGAGATTGATGTCAAGGATGGGGGAGAGAGTGAATTAACAAATTAACATCGGAGATGGGAAAGAATAAGTGAATTGGGGACTGGAGTACAGGGTTGTTGGAGGAGAGGGAGGCGGACAGAGGTGGGGAAACCTCGATGACAGAGATGCACGAATCGGGTGATGTTGAGAGGGAGAGAAAGCAGAGCAATTTTGGTGGGGAGAGGAAGGTAAGCCAAGAGGGAGGGAAGGGAGTATGAGGGTGGTAGGGGGAGGAAGGCCAGAGAGGGGCGGTGGTGATTAGTGAGAGAAAGACCAGAGAGGGAGGTTGCCCATTAACTATGCAGTGATGACGTTTTTCCATGTGAGAACACGTGCCATTCCAACTCACTTCAAGGACTAAGTCAGCACATTTTGCCAACTTTGAGGACTAACTGAAACCTATTTTTGGTTGAGGGACCAACTCGTGTAAGTTGGTCAAGTTAAGGGATCGGTGGGGTACTTAAGCCTATAAAATACAAGCCTCATTCCCAAATTTATAATGTTCAAAACCCAGTGAGAAGAACAAATTAAATAAAACCCTAATCTTTAATTCCTTATTTTAATTTTTTCACTTTACATTTCATCGCTGGCCTTTTCATTGTATTATATTCTTCTTGCTTTCATTCCTTTAACTTTAATTTTGTCAAGATTCTCTAAAATTTTCAAAGCTCAATCATCACAACCATTAAAAAACATCTAGGTAACATTGGAATCTTTGCTTCCTTGATAATTAACTTCATACTATGAACTCCTAGTGTTCTTCTTGTCACAAAAAGGTCTAGAACCGTTCGATACCAAAAATTCATGCCCCTTGGTTTATTCAAAGACATTGGAAGGACCCTGGAAAAATTAAATAAGGCTTATCTTCCCCATTATTTTCCCCCACCTACGAGTCCTTAGTTGCTGTAGTTTTTTTAGAAACTAAATTCTTTGAAGAGATATTCAACCCTAAGGATTTTAATGGAAAATCCAAAGTCACATCCTCATGTCCCTGAGGCTTATCCAAATAAATTAGAGGGACCCCAGAAAAAGCTAAATAAGGAACATCTGATGAATTATGTAACCCTACACCATATTCCTTAACTTCTTTGTAAATAATTTTAGAACCCTCATTTGAAACATGAAGACCCAATATTTGAAGAAGAATTTGACCCAATAGATTAAGATCCCTTCACAAGCCCACCAAATTCCTTCACAGGCTCACTTAAGCGGCCTATACCTAAAAAGGATTGAGAAACCATCACCCGATTTTTTGCTATTTGACTATCGATTGAGGCGCTCCCCTTTTCCACTGTAAACTGCTTGTGTTCTTCCCTGTCGAACGCCGGCTGTCTCCCTTTGTCCTTCCCATGCACTTACTGAATGTTCATCTTTCATCTGATGCTGTGAAAATGCCTTCTCCACTGACCTCAATGTCACTTTGTTTGCCGCCTTCCTCACGCTGCCTCATGGTCATCAGATGATTCTTTGCCTACTCCATCATTGAATCACCCCTTCTTAGATAACTAAGCCATGGACAGATCTATATATAACATATATGAGGAAAATAAAATATAAAAATGACTAACTAAAATTATTTTTTATAAGTACATTAAAATTTCATCTTTCTTTTTTTATAAGTATGTTGTATATAAAAAAATAATTATATATGAATCCTATAGAAAAAAATTTCTAGATTCGTCCTAAACTCAGCCTCCACTGCCTACCTTAAGCATGCTTCCACCTTGACTTGACTCCACTATTGGTTCACTTTCATGCCGTCGCCGTCAACCAGAGATGAATTGTTACCTTCTTCGCCGGAATTCATGGGCGCCTCAATGAAACTAACTATTTCTCCACCACCACCACCACCTTGATCCAGTTTCCCATGACTAGTGATGCTCTCCCTCCCTCCCCGTTGCTGCTCCCTTCCTCTAAGCCTGCCATCACAATTACTAGCAAGAAATGAGGGTGCCAACCACCTGATTAAACTTTTCACCTTCGGTCGCCAAGCCAGACAAGACCCTAGCAGCTGCTACACCACCATCAAATTTCATATCCATGTCTGTCAGAGAGCCTAGCAAACGATAAAACGAAGATTTTGCCTCCCATTGCTTCCTAAACAGCCACTACTCCCCTTCCAACATGAATAAAACTAAGAAACCTCTTTTCTCATAAGATCAATGGAACTCAAACACTGGCCCTTATTTTCAACAATTCTTACCACATCTTCAACTTCCGCCACTAAAAAAAATATTGAAATATTTTTTTCTCAATGGAGAATATTATCCATGCATCGATTCTCATCAAGAAATGTCCAACTTCCTAGAGAGAAAAATAAGAGCTTCTCACTCTAAAAACCGTTTAATACAAAAGTTAAAACTTTTTGGTTAAATCCAAAGTGAAATGTGAAGTTATATTTACAGAAAATACATTTATGTACTAGAATATTATTCAAGAATTTGTGAAAATGCATCCTATTTTTTTTAGGGTGTCTCACCAATTAATTTAATTTAATTATCCTAAAGTTAGCAGTCTCAAACCAATCAGACAATTCAATACTTATAACAAGGTATCTCCAAATATTGCGAAGTTGGCCGACCATGCCTCCAACATGTATAGGGGACTCTAGTTTCGTAGCCACTCTCTTTTTCTTGTTCTCTATTGTTTTATTTCTGTCTACGAGAAAAGGAAAAAAAAAAAAAAAGGATGTTCATCCATAACTCACAAGTAGATTCATCTACCTTGCCAGCTCAATGACTGCTATGATCATGATGTATGATCCGACCACCGGCATGTTATTCTTCTAACCAGGCTTCTTGGGCCGTTCATCGAACATCCCCAGCAGGCCTGTCACAAATAGCCCTGGGCATGCCAGATCACAATAAACATTAAAGACGACAATTAAATTATTCATTTCATGTGACTTTAGTGAAACGTACAAAAAATTTAGGGGCATAATTGAAAATAATTAATAATTTAAATTCGACCTCAACCAATTACTTTAAAGAAGAGTTTTTATTACGCGTAGCCTCCCTTTCTCTAGAATCCCTCGTAAACCAATAGATCAATGCTGGTTCTTGTGATTGCTCAAATGAGCTTAAATAAAGAACTAAAATTAGGAGAATAAGTTTCCAATTCACTTACACGTAAAACCCCTACACATTGCTACGGATCTCAGGAACCAAATCACAAAAGAGAGTAAAAAAGATAAAAGATAAATTTTGCCTTCCAGATTTTTTCTCCCAGATAGAATGCTTTGAAATATTTTTACTTCAAAAAGAAATTTATATATCTTCAAACACCTTATACAATCTCCTTTTCAATTGTAAACAATAACAATTTCTCGACTTAATCAAGTGGGGAATAGTCTCTAAGTATGTATTTTCCTCATCAAAAGAGACAATTTTAATACAAAAACAGTCTATACTTTAATTTAATATCATCTATTGCACTTAATTTTGGAGAGGACATTCTTTACCTCTTTCTCACATGGTTTCAATCTTTCTATTGTGAATACAATATAAAGATAAATTTTTTTATCTCCATTGTGTCAGGTTATGAGTCAATAATAAGCAAATGCCATAGAGAAAGTAATTAAAAAAAATCCCACTAACTTAAGTGGTGCAGTTGATTCAATAGCTTTAATAATTGTGTTCTTTTAATTACACAAGTAGATAAGTTTCAAGTCAACTGTGAGACAGCATATAATTAAAATGGTTAAAAATTTACATGTAGGAAATCTAGAATACTTTAGTTTGATTGATTTTGAAAAAAGTAAAGTTTAATAGCGGTAGGAAATAGGCCCAGTACAAGAACAATTAAATATCTATCTAATAGATCCACAATAGAAAAGCCCAATAAACTAATAAAATAACTTTAATTCCCAAAAAAAATAGAATCTTAAAATTATGAGATTAGTTATAAAATTTTTATCTAAGAACTATTTACTCAAATCTCATTTGGCTATATGATTATGGCACTCTAACTTTTTGTCGGACTAGAAAAATATCTCAAAATTTTGACATTGATTTTACATGCAGGACACGTATGGTTTATGAGCTTTTCAACACTTAGATTACTAATCATACGTACAGTGACACGTATGGTTTTGTACATCAATTTTAATACATTTAGCAAAAATTCTTAATAAAAAAATAATAATAATAATAAAAGTTAGGCTAGTCAATGGTCTAAAGTTCGAAGCAATGATGATGGGTCACAGCTCGCCCTGGACCTGGACCCTGGTTACCTTTTTCCCCTAGCTAGCCTAGCAAACCCAAAGAAGGGAAAAAGAAAACAACATCTTGTAGATTGCTTCTGAAATGGCAACAGAAGCAGATTTGTCGACACATGCCATAATCCAACCAACAGGCCAAGAAATTACTTTCATATTCTTGGGAAACAACACAGTTTCGATTCTCCTTTTAGCCAAAAAGACGTCGTTAACTTTTATAATAGTCAACGAGAAAGTCAATCTTTCCGCAGCAGAAATCTTATTCTACTTGTACACATTTTCCATATCCAATAAGTCTAATATTGTATGTAAACTATCTTTTGTCATGTCATCATCTGAATTGTCATGCACAAGTAAATTAATTAAAACATAAAAACAAACAACAAAACCAAGACTAATTAACCAAACAGAAAATTCTATCTCAAGGAAGAAGACAGAACAGGAAACCACTTTGTTATTGGCAATTCAGACTTCAAAGCACTTGATGAAGGGAAGAGAACGGGGTTCTTTTTCTTTGGACGGCCGAGAAATAGAGAGACCGTCGCTGTCTCGGAGCATCTGGTCGGCTCCTTGTCAAACCCAATTATAAGCCCACCCCTAATTAATAAGTTGGCTCATTAATGTGCTTAATTACCCTTGCATGATGATATTTTTATATCTAATTTCCCATATTATTCTAAATTTTAATCATATATTTGAAAACAGCCTTATAGTAATTTAACTGAAAAATAAAATATATATTCAAGGTTAGAGAACTCACAAAATTTAATCCTTCCTTTATCTTCTTTTTTTGACAAAGAATTATTCATTCCAATTAAAAGTGAGCTACATGATATCTTACAAATAAATGACAGTATAAGATTTTAAAGGATAATAGGAATATAGAATTAGCCAACAAAAAATTACTCATTCCTAGGGTGATCAATATTCGGTTTAAACTGAAAAAATTGAAAAATTCAGTTCGGTTAATTTGATAATTTGATTCAGTTTCGGTTGAAACCGAATATCAAAAATTTCAGTTTCGGTTTTAGAATTCGGTTAATTCGGTAACTAAAATAACCAAAATTTTGTATACAATTTTTTTTATTTGTTTCATGAACAATAATGCTACCAAGTAACCCAAATTAGCTTAAATTCTTATTTTCTTTCTTTCCATGGACAATGACTCTTCTATATTGAATGGAATTTGAAAAGAAAAATAATATCTCTATATTATTTCATCTCTTATAGAATTTAACTACCATTTTTTCGGTTAATTCAGTTTGAATCGAACCGAACCGAAATATTTTGGTTCGGTTTGAATTCGGTTTTATAGACTAATTCGGTTAATTCGGTTTCTTAGCATCTGAAACCGAAAACTGAATAAATCGACTAATTCGGTTCGGTTTAAACCGAATAATCACCCTTACTCATTCTTTCAACACAGAATAAAGGGAAGAGAATCGGATCAACCTGAACCTTCTAGGTAAATCAGAATAAATCTAGAGTATAAAACTCACAAATAATTGGCATAAAGCTCAGACCAGGTCAACAACAACTAAGTAATGGTAGAACCAACCAAGCATTAGAGGCTTGAACAAGATTATCTGTAAAAATAAAAAGATCACCCATAAAACCTAAAAAAATAAAAACTAACTTTATTCCATACAATCGTCTTTATATCAATTGGCAAGTGTCGGGACATCCCAGTAGAGTCGAGATTCTGGTGAACCCAAGAGACCTAGATCCATCAGTTTCATATTCAATTGAATATTTATCCTGTGAGACTGTCTAATCACTCTTAACTACTAAAATTTAAAGGAGATTGCATCCACCATAAAATTCAATATATAATATCATATGACGTCAGTCAAATAATAAAAATTTTAAAAGAGAACCAGCCAGATATGTACTAATGTTTGGATTTAGCAGAAAACAATAGAAAATGATTGAGGAGACGAAAAATGGAAATGGGTTGGAGGAGAAGAGAGGAGGTGTCAATCGTCTTCCTTTATCTTAAGCCATAATATAATAGAAGCAAAAGTCTCCACTTATAGTAAAATTCTTCTTTATTTTGTGTAATAAAAATTCCGAGTACAAAAAAATATTGATTAAGAAGACAAAACCAATTTCAAGAATCTTATTATCCACAACATAAAGGTTTTAATTACATGACATTAATGTTCAATAAAGTTGAGGATTTATAAGAAGACTTTAGGCTTTTTGCTTTTCATATTTTCTTGGTGGCGAAGAAAAACAGACATCGATCTCATATCTTTCTCATGTTCAAGAAATAAAGAGACTGTTTCTGATGTATGTATGATGAGAGTATTGCGTATGAGGGTTTTTTTTTTAGTTTGGCTAAGCTGCGCATGTGACGTTTGACCAACACTATTCCGAGTCCCGAAAGCAAACAATGGTCGGATTGCAATGGTAAAAGATATTAATGAGTTCAAAAAATTTTCATATTTTATCAATTTAATCATAAAATTTATTTGGCTCATGAAAATACTGGTATGACATATAATGTTGTTTATTTTTCGGTAATTAAACTAATGCTTTTCAAACCTTAGTTAATCCTATGTTGAGCGGCATACTATTCTTTAAAAAAATTGATTAATGGCACTATTTGTGGAATTAAAAGCAACTTTAGCATTGTAATGGGTGAGATTTTGGAATGTAGGCAAAGTTTCACAAAATGCTGATATAGGCACCACCGGTGATATACCGAAATCATTGGACTAATAATCCTTATTCAAGGTTGTCAATCCCGTTAAGGCTAAGATATTACATCCTATAAATTGTTGTTATATTATGTTACCGGTTTTATAAAAAAATTAGATATAATATTTTTTTATAAAATTTTATGTATTCTAACGATTTTCATCATAATTTATTGAATATAAATAAAATATATATCAAGGGAATATGTTTTATACAAAAACATAAAAAATGAAATATAAATAACAATTTTCATGTTAACATCATTTGCAACTTAAAATTCATTTTTAAATAAATGGCATCAATATTTATGTCAAAATATATGTATTTCTTATATTTTTTTATCATTTATATATATGCATGCATGTACTTCATTGATGTAAAATTTTTTTTGAAAAATTCTGTAACACGTGGCACACGCACTTCCTCATCGAGCAATGGTATGTGCAGTTCTATCATCTATGAAAGAATAATCTGAAAGAAAATAAATAGAAAATGGGACCTGTTTTGCTAGACAACGATAGATATGTTTGCTCTTGCGTTAATAATAAAATATAACATACCGATTTAAAAAGTAGCTAGCAATGCATTATGTTTTATTGCTAAAACCTTAATTAAATTCGTTCCTTTCTCTCTCTCTTTTTTTTTTTTTTTTGTTACTAACAGAATTGACAGTTTAACGATTATATGACTCGTTTGGCAACTTGAGTAATTTTATTACTCACTTGATAAAATGAAAAAAAATTATAGGACTGAAAATGTCTTTTTTCAAGAATTTAACGTTCGTTAAGTGCTACTTCACTTTTTTCATATTGCCAGCTAGCAAAACATCCATATATAACAAAGCTAACAATTTCATAATTTTAGTACTACTTTGACAAGTTAATGAATTTTAGGACTAAATTAACAAAATATTTTTAAATAGTTTTAGCTAGGACTAACTATTACTCCTTCTGTCCCATATTCTTTGCACCATTCACTTTTCAGTAATTAATCTATGATTTTTTGTTTTCAACATTTTAGTATATAAATGAAGAATTTTTATATAAAAATGATAAATTAAGACATATAGTTTCTAAATATATATTTAAAAATTTTTTTTGAACAAATACTAATATGAATAAATTCAAGTCAAACTAAGTGAAAAAGTCAAATAGTGCAAAGAATATGGGACGGATAAAATATATCTTTTCCTGACCGTAATTGGGAGAAGGATAATTACTATAAGATTTTAATTTTAATGCAAAAGGTGAATAATACAGTATAGTGACATAATAATTAATTACGTAAGGCAAACAATTACATATTTAATCAACTCTAAGTTTTGAAAACTATTTATGATTAGGATTAGAAATAACATGCTAAGAGATTAAAATTAGTATAAAAATAAATATTGTTGTTTGTAACTTTGATTTTATACGCACCCAGAATATATTAAAATTATATTTCTTTCCTTTTATGATAACATGATTGTATGTAACAAGAAAGCTTAGGCATTGGTTAAAGAAAGACATTAAGAAAGTTACTCTAAGATTATTCGAAAGAAAAGCAATGCCTTTTTATTGTGGTGGACGTTTCACATGTTTGTCGTGAGACTTCGCTTTCTTGGGACCGGGAGTGGGGAGTTGACAGCTCTCTTGTTAATAGTCTTTCGGTAATCAACAGCTAAAACTCATATGTATCTTTTCCAACTCTACAATATGACTTAAATTGCGTGTACAGTCCCATTTGTAGCCCAACCGGTGTAAAGTCTAGAATACAAAGTCTCTGCCAGTAAAAAAACCAAAACAAAAAATAATAAATAAAATTCTAGACCAATTGTAACTAGTTGGCCGGATGAGATCAGTCTGATCCACTGACTTGGAACACCTCATGGTAGAACAAAGAAAAGAAAAGATCACCTAAACTAAATACAAGTTTTATGATTTCTCTTTGGGAAAAATTTCATGATTTTAATAAATACTAGCAGTTGAGGCTTAAGAAGAAATATATATATATATATAAACCAAAATTAAGAAATTCCTTGCACAATAAAAGAGAGAGATAGATAGATCAGAGATGATGTTTTTGTGTATAGAATTTGTTTAAGTCAATCACGACAAAAAAGTCAATAGAGTAATTTGATTCTAAATTTTTGCATTTTAATGAGGTTATTCTCGATGATTATACTGCTGTTTAATTAGCAACACAGGTCACTATTCATAATGTCTTGCAATTCAAATGATCGGCTATTCAAGGGCCTCTATCATTATTTTCCTGGTTTTCTTTTTTCCTCAAAGTTGTGTTTTTGGTAAAGCCGTTTTGAATTTATGAATTCCTGATCTTTCCTATTTAAGTCTCCAAACCTCTTATCTAATAAACGACTGACCCTCAAGTTTTTTGCGTTTCATATGCAGCACGTGTTAGTGCGGCCCTAGAATCATGTCTTACCCATTTGAGAACAAAATGATGCCCCTTCAACGCGAATTATTTGGTTCTGTCTTGGTTTTATATATCTTGATGAATATGTGTCTTTTGATACTGATATTGACTACTTTTATTGTAAATACTATCATAAACTGTACCCGCTACAATATGTAGGCTTAGTGTACCTCCTATGAACTAATTTAGGAGGTGATAAATTTGTACATTAAGAAACTGGTACTTAAGAGAAAGAGAAATTATTTCCCACATGAGCTAAGAAACAAAGGCAAACGAGCTGCACTGTTTAGTACTTTAGCCACCATAATTTCGTACGGAGAAAACTATTGTACAATCTGGGTAAAGAGGCCAGGATTCACCGGGATAGCCGGTGGCCCAAACCAGAGGAGGACCCACAGTCCATGATTGGGCGCCCAGGTGTCCCACAGGATGACGACATTCACCTTTGACTCCAAAGAGAGGCCAAAAACAAGACAAGAGGCACGCGAAAGTTTCAATAAAAGCGAGCGTCCGTGTGGTCCCCAGACAAGAAGGTCACCCCCCTCCAACAAAAGACACGTACCCTAATCTTCCTTGTCAAACCCTCGCCCGCCCATTTATAAAATCCCCATGCAAATTACTTTATGGGTACGTGACAAGACAGTCTCCTGAACAGGTGGAGGGGACACGTGTCCAGATCACGAGGCCCTGCTGCCCCTGTCCCGGAGTTTGACTCTGTTCTCGACAACAGATTACTATTCTTCACCGTTTTATTTTTTGTCTAGTTTCTCTTTACTTCCGCTACTGCCCCTTTAAAAAGAGACGAAGCTCATCTTTTTTTGGGTTATCCAAGAAAATTAAACCATTTATCATTGGTGCTAAAATCTTAAAACTTTTCTCAGTATTCAGCTAAAAACTAATCTGTCTTGAGGTAACATCGGTGAGTGAATTAATACATTTTATAAGTGAATTGTTTTTGCAAATAAAATACTGAATCGAATCTAAATTTTCTCATATAAGATATATCTGACTTCGTTCCACTCAAACAAACTGTTGTCACATAGTTTATTGGCCTATCACAAATTAATTTACGGACTACTCAATCGATATCTCTTTTTTTTTGTCTTTTATTTTTCTTGGTATGGATGAGTGTGTGTGTGTGTGTGTGTGTTAGAGAACTTCAAAAGTATAAACAAGCGGCTAGCGACCGAAGCAAATTAATGAAATGGGTAAAGACAACACGATAATATATATATTAATTCTTCAAAGAAAAAGACAATTGGAGCTTGGAATCAATAATGGTTCAATTATTACACAGTTACAGGAGTTCACTAACATCTAGAAGGTCTGGCACTTCAAACTTCAAAAGACTGCTGCAATAGCTTCCTCGTTCATCCTGATCGGTAACGGTGCTGCAACTGCCGGCCGCGCCGTTGTTGGTATATGTCGAGCTCGAGGTCAACGGCGGTGGGCTACACGACGGCGTGTTAACGTTGAAACTGAAACTGGTGTTGTTCTTCCTGTTACTGTTAGCAGAATACAAATTCGACGGCTCTGAAAAACTAGGGTCCGCCTGGTCAGAGCCGTAGCAGAAATTATTGTAATAACTTGGAAGCGACGGCACGTAATCGATATTTCCAATGTTTGGCCACTCACTAGTCGTACTGGTCCCGAAATGGTCCAAACTCGAGCTCATGAGCTGTGCTTGATCGGAAAACGGAACCTCACAAGTTGTGTTCAGGTTTGTGCTGTAAGCAGCTTCAAACTGGGGGATTTGGGTTTGGTTTTGGTCTGAAATGAGGGAGGTGGCGAGCTTTAGGAGCTGGGGGTCGACGACGCCGAGCAAGCGAGAGAGGTTGGTGTGGGATTGGTTATAGAGGGAGGAGTTGAAGATGGAGGAGAGGTCGAGAAGGTCGAGGCGAGGGCTGTGGGTGACGGGGTCGATCCCCATCCGGAGCAGCCGTTTCCGGATGTGGGTGTTCCAGTAGTTCTTTATCTCATTGTCGGTCCGACCAGGCAACCGGGCAGCTATCGCCGACCACCTACAGAAACACATACATAAATGTTGGACATAATTAGACATTAACTTCAACGTTCATAACATAAACTATACAAAACCAGATCGCAAAGTGTGTTAAGTGTTTACTTGTTCCCGAGAACACCGTGAAGTTGAATAATGGTTTCCTCTTCTTCGAAAGAGAAGCGACCTCGCTTGATGTCCGGACGCAAGTAGTTGGTCCACCTTAGACGACAACTCTTTCCACATCTTTGCAGGCCTACCCCCATAATTGAAACAAAACAATTAATTAACCAGTTAATTAGTATAAGTAAAGTAATTTGACATAGTCTTCTTGAGACAATCATAGCCATTATTATCAAGTACAGGAAGCTGGATAATCTAAACTATTGGACTCTAAAACTAATCAAAAAAGTTATTACAAAACCTGAATCGGGCTGGTGCATAAAATATGTGTTCTTACCGGCATTCTTGGGGAGGGTTCTCCAGTTTCCGCAACCATGTTTCTGGATGTAGTCGATCAATTTCTGATCTTCCTCGGGCGTCCATGGCCCTTTCTTCAGCCCATTTTTGTCGCAGCAAGGACTTCTTCCCATTGTTTCGAACCGATTAAGTTACAGCTAATTACGACTGAGCGGCTATAAGCTAAGCTAGCAGGTAACTGAGAACTTGGAAGAGATGAATAGCAGCAGAGGCAAATTGATGGGTCCGTATGGGGACGTACTTGGTTTAAATAGGAGAGGGGAAGAAGGGTAGGGAAGTCAAAAATATTCGGTGCCGTCCTCGATTTATCTCCAGTCCACGTGTTCCCTTTATAATCTCTTCAATAAACTTCCAGTTCTCTGTTTCCTACAAAATAATTATGCGAAACACCTTCCCTAATGTCACTAACATATTTTACCTGGTTCCTAATTTCTTTGCCCCATATGCTATGTATAAGAATAGTAACGAATTTCTTTTCTTTTTTTTTTTTAATTGTAAAACTTTCGGTTTATACATAAATGTAAAATTTAAATTCACAAAACAGTAAATGAAAACTTGTAGTTGTCCAATATATTTTCTTAAGTTGTTTAGAAAACAATAAAACAAGTAAATTCCAGATATAAATGAGTAGTTTACTCAAATGAACTTCAATCTTCATCCATCCAATTCAGTTGACAGTGTTTTGATCACCTCGGTCCGAATTCTAAATTTCATTGGCTGTATTTCTATAGATCAACTAATAAATTGTCAAATACAACTCCATACTTTCTCAATTTCATGAAGCAGAGAATTATATCTTCCAATTTTCCTATACGCTCCTATGACTTGTATTTAAATATCCTTATAAAATAGTTCTCATATAGGAAAAAATAAAAAACTTCATAATTCAGGTTATATCAGGCGGAAGTGAATGTCCACGATATTAGCTGTCGCCAATATGAAACAACCACGTACTCCCGGCTTTTGGAGATGACCTTTATCACGAGCTGCCAGCTTCACCGTTGCATAGCTCTTATCCCAAAATGAGCACATTTAAATAAGTCCCCTCCAAAATTTCATATATACACTTATGTATCTCGGTTTTATTGATGAAGACTAACCTCTTTTAAAATATTTTTGTTATAAAACCGGAAATCATTCTTAATCAAAATCCTTTTTTTTTTTTTTTCACTATTTTTCCTTTTAGAGGAATGGTAAATTCATTTATGAAAAATCATCTCAAGAAAAGCTAGATCAGTACATGTGAGACATCCACCAATACATATTCGCCAATTCTAGGTGACTAACACGCTCACGGATGTCAAAACACACCTTACTAACAATAATTGAATTTTTGTTCATATACTAGCTAGTTCATTTGTCTAATCTATGATCTTTTGCTTCCACTTAGATCAAATTTTCCTTTAGTATTTGCTAAACTGTATCCTCTTCTTATCTACTGAAATCGTTCGAGAAGAAGATAAATAAAAAGTTCAAGCCAAGTTATTTTAATTTAAGTTAAACTAATTAAAAATAGCTTATTTGTATTTTTAATTTTTTTAAGAATTAATGTCCTTTGAAACACAATATTATATATACGATGATATTAAATTGAATAACATTTTTTTTTATAATCTAATTAGTTTTTATGAACTTTTTACTTACTCAACCTAACAAAATAGAAAAATTAATAAAAATTTAATTATACTATAAAAATATTATTCAATTGATTAATTCATATAGCATAGCTTTCAAATGATATTAGTTTCAAACAAAAAAATATATATTTAAGTTAAAATGAATTGACATGAACATCATTTTATTGATGTGTGTGTGTGTGTTTTTGTGTTTTGAAAGAATTATAGTAGTGGTAATTAAGTGCGGGAGGATTGAGGTATATACGTTGGGCCGATTGCTAGCATTGAATTCAAAACAGCAATAATGATAGAGTCCGATTGCCAAAATACAGGAACGTTTCTTTTCATGGTTTTTATAAATTTTATAAGGTGAAGAGAAGCTACTAGGGCTATATGCTCCAATTAAATTCAAGATAAGCTTTCATTTTCACACAATATTGTCAATTTTTGTTTGCCGCTTCAATTAGGAGGAGTCAATCTTGTCCCTCTCTACCGCTCCCGACAACTGCCAGCCGAAGTGCGGCGCCACCTCGGTTTGAAGGCAGCGTGGAGACATATGGAGGGTGTCGTCGCCATCCACCACCGCCAGGATCGGGACTCCACCGGCGAATCACACTACCTCGGTGTCTACAGCGACCTGGCCGGGTGCTCTCACGTAAAGCAAAATTTTGCGTAACCAAGCTAATTTCGTTTTTTTTTTTTTTGGCGAGAACTGTTCTAATTGTCGGGATTTTTCTTAGGTGGCGATGTCGTGCTGAGAGCGGTTGCACGAAGTGGTGAGCGATGTCGGAAATTACGAGTGGAAGAGTGCGATGGAGTGAGGAGGTACCCTGAAGGTATGGTAACTTTGACAAACAGCCGATACAAAGAGGTAAAAAAAAAAAAAAAAAAAAAAGGAGGAAAAATGTATATTTTTAAAAGTGAGGGGAATATTTTTAATATTTACCTAAATTCATGGGAAAACTGTAAAAAAACCCAAGTTTAATGAAAACAGCACAAATAGTTTCAATTTGGTCAGAAAAGCCTACAACCTATACAGCTCCGGGTTACGTATCAAAAAAGGAGCACGACGAAAATAAAACATCTAAAGAAGCATCTGAAAAGAAGTGCTTGGCCAGATGCTGCAAATTGATGGGAAAGTATACGACTTTTTTAAATTTTAACAACAGGCTCTAATCGTTCCATTGACTATGATCATGTGCTCCAGGAAAAAGATTGGTGTCCCGTTTTGACAATGTGTGTGTTAAATCCCATTGCCGCCGACGTTTTCTTTTTCAAAATTTTTTTTTTGGCTAATTAGTCTCTAGCCATATATGGTCGACAGGGCCGCTAGTTTCTTTCACTTTTTCCCCCCTCATTTATATGAAATTATTTACGGCCAGAATTATTGATCGATTCATCACTTCAAATTTTCTCAAATGAAAAGGACTAGCGTGGTGACAGAACTGCAAGATCAATTTTCCACATGGAATGAGTTTACTTTCCAAATGAAATTTAGGTAAGTTTAAAGAAATTTTATTGCTAATTTTTTCAAGTAATTCTTTATCCAAAGTAGGGGCAAAAAATAAGTGAATAGCTCGGATTCAAGTTCAAGCTCAAACTTGACTTAGTTTAAAATTTATCCATTGTTTGTCTAACTTGTTAGCAGTGAGTAAATTAAAAATAGACAAGCTGTCGCTAAATCTAAAATAATGATGACTAGTTATTGCTAAAAAGAATTGCTAAATCAATTTTTTCTAGTGACAGTACCCATTTGCTAACTGCTATTTTGATTTCTAGGATAACTTAATTTCTTACCTCAAACTTGAATTACAATAACGAGTTGTCCGTACAACATCACGTTTTTAAAATATATTTTATGGAGATGATCAAAAGCATAACCTCTGGATTATGTCTCCATGCCTGCTGCCATGGAATCATGTGGAACGTGTAAGCTACTCCAAGCCCTAATAATTAATTAACTTATTAATCGAAGATGAGCTTATAATAAGACTACAACTAAATAATTTATAGGTCCTTCTTTGATCTAATTAATCGTGGCTTCATCCGGCAATTACATGTCCCTAATCTAGGGATTGCTTGCGCATGGATTGCCCAAAAAAGGTTGCTACATATACGTGTTCACCTTGACCAGCTATCTAAACGTAATGAGGAGTTTATTAATAGTAAGTAGGTAGAAATTATTAATTATATACACGTGGTAGAATATAATGTAAGGTTGCTAAGTTTCCCCTTGCATGCGAGCTTTTCGGTTGATCCTACTCACGTTGAATATGTTAAGCTAGATATGTTTTAATTTTAATAACTATATACATTACAAGAGCTAGCAAGTTCATAACAAAAAATGGCAACAGAAATTTCAGTTATCTGAAATTTGGAAGCCAATCAGTTGCCAAAAGGTATCCTAAGGGATCTAGCAACCAGAAGATTGCCAATTTAATAATTTTTTAATCGTCAATCAGTTATCAATTGATTACCGTTCAATTATTGGCTTTTGGGACTAAGGATTTCAAGTAGTCTCACCACGCAGACCAAAACGGTAACTGCTATTTTGATTTTTTATTGTAGTGATATGAGACAATGAAAACATAATCGTGAGTTGGTTTGAGTAAAAAGACATCTAATCAGAATTCTTGGTTTGATATCCGAAGCTTTCTCCATACAAAAGACTTGTTTGTGATATGTGTCGGACAACAACTACATGCGTTTAGTCCTTGTCTATTGAGGGAATGATATTTCTAATCAAACAAGAAAAAGATGATATTCTATTAATCAGAAAAAGAAAAAAAAAATAGAGATGACAGGTGCTATTTTAGGATACGAGATCCAAAGCATTTGTGGCTAGAAAGCTACTCCCTCTGTCCCGAAATCTTTGCTCCATTTGATTTTTAGTTGTATTTTGACTTGATTTTTTTCATATTATTGTTTGTTAAAAAAAATTAAAAAATATATATTTAGAAACTACATATTTTAATTTATCATTTGTATGCAAATATTTTTTATTTATATATTAATATGTTGAAAATAAAAAATTTTAGATTAATTACTGAAAATAAATGGAGCAAAGATTTTGGGACGAGGGAGTATTAGTTACTATTTTAAGCAAATTAAAAAACTGAGGTCCTGCAATTATTCATTTTACCTTTTGTTAACGTCATCTGATGTGGTGCATTACCAGTATTTTGTGGTTGAACTGTGGAGAAGATAGACCACCTGGCCTATTGTATGAGATTGAGAACTTTCTAATTAAAATAAACAAAGCACAGGAAAAGAAATTTAATTAAAATTGCATGGCATTTAATGTAAGCTCTCTCATGCAAACTGCAAAGAAAACGAAGACCAATAATTAACGATCGGTAACAACAAAAAAATGATTTTTTTAACCAGTTTATATATATATATATATAGCTTAGAAACTGATCATTGGATATGCCATATCGATGTTGGTAGCTCACACTCCAAGAGCAATAGTGGACTAACATCAAAGTTTTTATGATTAATAGGATAAATGAAAAGAGTTTCAAGGGTCAATAACTAATAAAGTTGAGAGCTTTTGCATAAGAATGTTTTATTGCACATCACTAAAAATTATATATATATATATATATGAAAGGAAGTGAACCTTTGACATATAACTTAAGATTCTGGGTCACATATTTCACGTCTTGCTCGGGGTAACTCTCTGAGGGCATAACTCCTTCTAATTATTTGTTTTGGAAATCATGGCTTGGTAACTAATTTGTCAAATGATCATAACACTAACCTCTACTGAGTTATTAGCAATCTCAAGAACAGTTAATTCATACAACCTTGTGTTGCAGTCAATATTGTAGTCCCATTGCCTTAGACTTTATATGATGAAGTGTGGTTGTTTCATCATAGCTTCATTCCAAGGGGGGGTTTAATGACCATGTAGCGAAGCCATTTGCAAGTAAGGAAGAGAATATTTTTTGGAACGAGGGGTTGGGAAAAGGTAAATCTTATATTAAAATTCGAGATGACTATTGCATTTGATTATTTTGCACTTGTAAAAATTGTTAGAAGACGAGAACTTCTCCTAGTTGTCATTGACTCACTGTTTGAAGATGCATAAGGTCTATGCAAATTAAGGACGCGAATATGCTGACTTTTAAGAAAGAAAAATAAAAGGGTTAACTCAACTAATCATCCCTAAACTATATTCAATGTTACTTATTCATTTCTAAACTATTAAATATTACTTAATCATCCCTAAACTATATCCAGTGTTGCTTAATCATCCTACTGTCCATTACAACCATTAATGATAGACAGAAAAATGATGTAATATAAAAAAATGACATGATTACTGACGTGACATCATTTTTTGATTCGTTTTAATGGTATGATAGATGGCAAAACGACTAAGTAACAATGGATATAGTTCAGGGATGATTAAATAATATTTGATAGTTTAGAGATGAATATGCAATATTAAATATAGTTTAGGGATGACCGATGGAATTTACGCAAAATTAAAAACAAAATGGGCTTTAGTAAGCAAGGCCCATTTGTTCTCTCTTAACGCAGTCCAATTTTCTATACCCAACTCAAATGAAGCAAAAGTGATGAAGATGGACAATAAGAAGCCCAAGTAGATTGAGTGCTTGGACATTTCGTTTGGATAGAATCTTAAAAAATTTCTAAGACCGGCTCATCCACACCACACAAACATGCAGATTTGAGAAACTCAGTTCCACCATCCCCATAAAGGTTTTCTGCTTCAGCTTATGTAACTATGATTTTTGTCTTCCTACCCACCAGATGTCACTCCCACACTCCATTTGCGTGCAGCCTTCCGAGGCTTGAGAAAACCAGAAATGGGCAGAGAAATGGTACCGGGCCAAAGAAGGCGTTGATGAGCAGAAGAAGAATGGTTTTGGTCAGAGCAAGCAGCGGCCAAGATGGAAGGGAGAAGCAGGCAGAGAGGAGAAGCTTTCTGAGCCCGGAAGAAGCAGGGTTGGTCGAGATTTCTGGGCTGAGCTCCCATGAGAGGTTCCTCTGTCGATTAACGGTATCTTTTGATTACTAAAAAACGAGCTGTTGATGGGCGAAAACTTATTTGTTGATGTTCATACACCATCAATATGACTTTGACTTGGTGAATATTTCTGATATTTTGGGGTATGAAGATATGTTCAGTAATTAACAAAATCCCTAGTACAAGGTCTGGATATGAGTATATATGAATCGTTGTAAGTTGAGGACTATTCAAACTAAAATCTGTGTGATGAAGGTTTGGGATTAATGCTGCAGATATCGTCGCTGAATCTGCTGAGAGTGATAGCGGAGCAGGAAGGGTGTTCGATCGAGGAGCTGAATGCTGGAAGGGTGTGCGACTGGTTCGTGGAGGACAAGCTTAAGAGAGAACAGAACATGGGCTCCGCTGTTCTTCAATGGGATGATGCCGAATTCCCTTCCATATAACCTCACATGTCCACTCTTCTCTTCTTTCATAAGTTATGTATATATATATATATATATATATGTATACATACATACAGAGAGAGATATGCCGCAAAGTTGTTTAATGTATCTGCCATTGGTTTTCCAACTTCACAAGATGACATGTAAAGTAACAAGGTCTAGAGGCGTAGCAAAAAATTGAGCCTATGGGTGGGGGTATGGCGTGGGTGGGTTGTTATTATTTATAAATTTATAATCAATAATAAAAAATATTAAATAATATTATATATAGACACATGAAATTTAAAAGTTTACAATAATTTAGTTCATTTTAAAACTTTATAACTCAAAATTCAATAGATAGTTTACATATATAGATACATGAAATTCGATAGTTTATAATAATTAAGTTCAATTCAAAAATTCAATTTGAAATTAGTAGTTTTTTTCATGAATCAAATAAGTTCAATTTATAGAGTAAAAATTGTTATTTGAATTTTCTATTAATAATAAAAAATTTATTATACAAATTAAATTTATTATATAATACTTATTGAATAGTTCAAATTATGATCTAAAAAATTGTTATTAGATAAATACTATGAGTTAACAAATTTCATACAATGGAACCAAAATGAAACATTTTTAATAGATTTAAGATTAAAACAAAATGTTTTTAATACATTTAGAACCAAAACAGAATGTTTAAAGGTTAGGGACTAAAATGAAATAATAATTAAAGGTTAAGGACTATCACGCAATTCACAGTGAGGCCAGAGCCCCTTATTAATTATAAAATTTACAGATAGATACCTAATTTTATTTTTTCTACAATTTTATCACATATCCAACAACCCAATGAAAATTTTTAAAATTCTAGGCGGCGACTGCCACCTCCTGCCTCTAAGAAGCTACGCCTCTGACGAGGTCCCAACTATAGACAATGATTTTGTTGCTTCATTGGTATTAGAATTCCTTGTATGGCTAATATATATGTATACATGTCTAGCCTTGAGATGTTTCACGACCGTCGTCGGAGGTCCATTCACATTCACCTAGCCAAGCTCCATCCTTGGTTACAAATTGTTGCTCTCCCTTCTCGTAGCACTGAATCATCTTCCACTGCCATGCCATTTAAAATTACTGGCTGTCGTGCTCCAACGAGATCTCTCTACTTCATTCCCTTGTTCATGGATTGACCCAAGCCTACCCTTCCCACCGCCACATCTTAATGGAAGTTGTCGTTTGCTTCGAATTTTGATATTCTCCATTAAAGAGCAAAGAGACTAGAATCAGTTTCAAGAACAGTATGTAGAGTTGTGCCCCTTTCAGAGGACGAGGTCAATTAAATAGATTTCATGACTAACAACAATCCTAGGGTAAACTTCACTACAACAAATCAAGGCTTTTCCTATGCCTATAATCATAGTTGAATTGTAACAAAAAAAAATTTACTATAATAAAAATAGCAGCACAAAAGTGTGTGAAAATTTCTATGTCCTAAGTAAAAATTGTAATGGAATTGATGCATGCCAAAGATTTAATTTTCTATGTCCTAAGTAAAAAATCAATAGCCCAAATCGACTGCCTATATTCACTTAGAACATGGGGAAATCAACACTTGCACATCCTAACCATCGTCCCACTGAGATGAAAAAACATCCATAAAATGGAAGGATAAGAGGAAAAATGATGTGCCTGAAAGACAAGAACTAAAGATGCATCAAAGCGACTATGACTTTGGGTGATGCAAGAATTCAAGAACAAGACAAGATTGCCTCAATCACCGGTAGCCAATGACGGCATAAGTCTTGATCTCTGATGATCAGCAATGATGATTGATAGCTAAGAGATGAAGTAAGCAATGTCCATGCCAGTGGACCAAAGTGAGGTAGGTTGAGAAAATCGATAAACTCAATTGAGCAAAGACGGATGGGCTACACTTGTGCGGCTGTGAAGATCAAGGTAGGAAAGTTGTTGAGGGCTAGTGAGAATGATGGTCGGAGACGTTTTGAGATGAGGGTATTTTCGGCATCAAATCAGGTTGACTGAACCTATATCCAGCTTAGGACTCCATTGTTTAGTATACATTGTTTTTTTGAACAACAAAAAAAAAAAATTATTAATAATACATTTTGAAATATTTAGGACTTAAATAGAAACTTGTAAAGTTGTAGGACTTAAATAGAAAAATGATCATAGCTTTAGGACTGAATGTGTTCTTTACCGCTCTAACTACCAAATAATTATTAAGGTGTACTTGGAGCAAGTTTTAAAAAGAGTGATAATTTACTTGCATTGCATACCAATTGATGTTTTATAATTTAACTAGCTTGAAAATAACTTTTAAAATACATATATTTTATGTAAAAAGCAATGATTCTTGTTAGTTCATAAAAATTAATTACTACTTTGTAAAAATAAATATGATTCAAGTAATTATTAGATAAATAAATATTAGCTTTTGAATGATATTGGTACTAGATAAAAAAAATAAGTAAAACAAAAAAATAGTCATTTTAAAAAATGTGCAATGAATCATGCTTTAAATAGTACTTCCTCCAACCCGAGTTCTTTGAAACATTTGGATTTGATATATAAATTAAGAAACAAGAAAAAAGTATAATAGCTCATCCAAGAGTTGCTGTGAATTTATGGCATTCATAAGTTTTAGTTCGCAATTACTAGTCTTTTGCTTGTGGTAAAAACTAATGTACGTAACTTAAGCTTTCTAACCTAGTCAATAATGCCTCCTCCGTCCCACTTTCTTTGCTTTATTTGACTTTTTTTTACTAATTTGACTTGAATTTATTCATGTTATTATTTGTTGAAAAAAAATTAAAAAGTATATATATATTTAGAAACTATAGGTCTTAATTTATCATTCATATATAAAGATTTTTTTTAATTATATGCTAAAATGTTAAAGATAAAAAATATAGATTGACTGTTAAAAAGTGAATGGTGTAAAGAATTTGGAACAAATGGAGTAAGATATAACGCATGAGTTCCTTTGGCGTGTAATTTAAATATAAATAAAATATTAAAATAACATTAGCAAGATCCACACTTAAAAACAACCATGAACTATCCAAAGCTATAAAAATTTTCTAGAAGTTATAATTCACTATGTACATAAGTACATGAAACTAGGAACTAAAACATATAACTAATCAATGTTGTTAGGGGCATCTAGTATAATAAAGTACTCAAGCATAAACTATTGAGACATACACAGTAGGCTAAACATCTAAGCTCGACTTCTCAATTATCTTTAGCCCCCACCTTCCTTTCTGCTTCTAGATCTACCATTGCTTAAGGTTAATTCATATAGTACATAACATAAACAATAAACCAAAACAATGAACTAGCAAGCATAATCACTTATACCTGCTCAAACTAGCTCAACAATCATCCCCGAGTTGCAGGTTGAACTACCTAACCCGCACACATAAACTATAAATTAAGGGGTGAGAAGCTAATATTCTTAATAAGGGATCCTAAGGGTACATGCATCTAAAAGTACTAGAGGACACTAAACATGATAAATATATCAAATTTGCCGCAATTCAATATGGCTTGAAGGCTAAACATATGCGCATAGTTAAGGTCCCTTGGGATCTTTCCTCATCATAGTCCTCCTATGGGATATTGTCTTGTATCTAGCAACTCCTAGCCCCTAACTTGCCCTAGCAAGCCTTGACTTCCCAAACTATGCGAGACCGTTGCCTTGACACTTAACTACCTTTTCTTGAATACTACATGCAGAATGATCTAAGTCTGCCTGGCTAAGTCAAGTTGGGGGCACTAAGGTCCTACACTAGTGCCTTAGTTACAAGACCTAATTACGTTACCAAGTGCTATTAACTTTCATCCTTTCCTATAGTAAACCTTGACTAGCACATGTCCAATCTAGTTTAGGCATACTAAGTTCCTGCTCAAGTTCCTCAGGTCCAAGACCTAGATAGGTAACTAGATGTACTAACCTTTCACCTTTGAGTGCACTTGGCTCCTATCCAAGTCCTCCAGGTCCATGACCCATCTAGGCGACCAAGTGTTATTAAGCTTCCACCCTCCTTAGTGAACCTTGAATGACACTAAGCTCAGTACTCACTACAACTTAATGAGTTGGCCACTACTAGGAATCATGCTTGCTTTAATTGCTCTTTGTGGTTTCCAACACATACTAAGATCTCGAATGCACTAAGATGACCTAACTACCTTGCAGCCCACGGTGCCTTAGTGCGACCTAGTGACTTAGCTTGAGTCCCAAGTCACCAATCTTTTTAGAGCTCTTGTGTGTCAATCAACCTTCCAAGTCATGTCAAGCTCCTGCATTATCCATTTTTGAAACATGTATAATTAAAACATAAACAAGTAACATGTATAATTAAAACGAGCAATATGTATAACAAAATTGAACAACACGACAAACTCATATTGTGATAAGAAAAATTAAAGTTTGAATAGTTATAGAATGATATTGGAACAAGATACCCCAACAGCTCTATCAAATCATAAAACACCCAAGCTAACTCTTATAAGACATAAAGCCACATCCAACTTCGAGAGCCCAGAACCATAAAAACCTCCCTTAAAACCATAAAGAATCACATGCCCCCTGCGAACACCAAAATTGCAAGCTTTAGCCCAAAACCCTAAAAACTTGAAAATTACATGTCCCTTACCAACATCAAAATTACAAGCTTTAGCCCAAAACCTTAAAAGTTATAACATCCAAAACCCAAAAAGAAAAAAAAAATAGATACCCTATTCTTTAAACCCTTATTCTAATCTTTTTAATACACTTCTCAATGCTGACCTTTTAGATTGTATATCAGTCGTATTTTGCACCTTCTTTTGGTCCTTAGCCATGTCGAGATTTTTTAGTATACCCAACGCTAATTTATCACAATAATCCAAACTCCTGATACTTTCCTTATCTCGATCTAAGGAACCATGACCTTCAAATACCACAATTTTTAAAGACAACTTGGAGCTCCCACAGCTTGGCCCACACGGATAATCTCTTTGTACAAACAAAACAAAATTCACAGCCCTCTACCCCTAAGACTTATCCACTAATTTTAGAATTAAAGGTACCTTGGGGGAAAATTAAAAAAATGCATCTGTAGAATTAATTTTTCCAATATTAAGTTCATTGTTTTCTTTAGTAACTTTAGAACACACATTAGGAAAATATAATCCATTATTTGGTAAAATTTTTTACCCAATACCTTGAGATCCCCTTTCAAGACTGCCATAATCTTTCTTAGGGCTACTAGAAAATATCAAAATTTTCTAGCCTAAGAGTTTAAAAAATTGGCCCACACCCAAATGCAATTTACCAACCCTAACCTTTCTTTGATTGTTGCCACCGCCTGTCTCTCTCACCAAGCCAACCTTTGACTCTTCACATTTTCCTCTGCCAAGAATTGCTGCAACTACTTTCTCCTAACCATTCCTTAATAGTGCCTCCTATTCTTTACCATATACCTTTGCCTCATTCCTTTCAATTTTTTCTTTTTCCTTTTCACATTTATTGCATTGTTTGCTTCTCTCATCAAGCTAGCCAGCAACTCTTCACATTCTCCTTTGGCAAGAACCACCATAGACACATTTGCCCCATCGTTCCTCCAAATCACCTCATCCTCTCTGCCATATCCCTTTGCATCTTTCCTTCTAATTTCTCCTTTTTGTATTTTAGACACCACCAGACAATAAAACCTCCATTCCTTCATAGGCATTGCTACATCTCCTCGAGCATCCTTGCCACTCAATGAAGACATCACATCTTGCAACTCATTTCCTTTTGCACTACCATCTCCACTCTTAACCACTGATAATGAGTTCGCTGCCTTACTACTCTATGGATACCATTTAGGCTACCACACCTGTTAATTCACACCATCAGTTCTCATTGCTACCATGCTAGCTGCCGATTCTTTCTCTGAGATAGTACTCAACATTCAATAAATATGCTTCCTACCCTTCAAATTCTTACTGTCTGGAAATATAATATACGACTAACTGGATCTCATCAATTCTACATGTTTAAAAAGTCTCTCATGGTTATTCAATTTTAAACCAAATACCAGCTCCCTGCCAATTAATTGGATTGGCTGTTGTTGCCTCCCCCCCATATGCTTATCCTGCAAACTCCTTCCACGTTGAGAGGAACCATCAAATTTTTTCTCCTACAAAATCAATTGATCCCCGAACTCAATGACCAATTTCAACAATATGAATAATATCTTTAAAATTCCCCCAATCAACAAATATATTGAAAACCCATTATTCAATAAAAATAGAGATTTTGTATCAAATCTCATGATCTTCTAAAATTTTCATAGAAAGAAGTAAGAACTTCTCACTCTAGACCCTAAACGTCCCATTAGACATTGTTAACACCCAATTTTGTCCGGGCATTGACATTTGTTTAAGTTTCAGGTTAGACAATTTATTTTATTGGGCATTTTCATTTTTAAGGGTTATTTGGTCAGTTGTTAGGATATTTGAGTCATTTTTGTCATTTTAAGGTTAGTTGGCCTAGTTACTTTTAGGTTATATTATTGTTAGTGTTATAAGTTTTTAGGCATTTAGAATGGTCATTTAGGGTTAAAATAGGAGTTAATCTAGTTTAGGTACTAATTTGGAGTCTTGAAGGTTTTGCAGGGTCAATTTAAAAAAAAAAAAGGAAAAGTTTGGGTGGAAGCCGAGGTTTCTTAGAAAGTTCTAGGTAAAATTGAAAGATTTGGGGTAAATTTGTCAATTTTAGAGAGTTTGAGCTAAATTTGGCGATTTTATGAAATTCTAGGAAAATCTGGTTATTTTTTGCAAAGTTCTGGGCTAATTTGATTAAACCTGGAAGTTTTGGGTCAAATTGAAATTTGCATAGAATATAGGGCCAGATCAGTAGCTTGAAAGTTTTAATGGACTTAAACTAGTAATTTCACCAGATTATATCCTAATTGACTTAAACTTCTTCAAGTCTGATTTGCTCTCAAAACCTTGTTAATAACGTTTTAAACCTCCTCTGGTATAAATATAAGTCACATTTGGGAGAAAATTCGAAGCCTTAAGCTTCTGGTGAAAAAAAGGAGAAACTGCAGCGCAAGTATCCTATTTTCTCGCCACCCTTCCCCAGAACCCTAAAGTTTTTCCTCCTTGCGCCGCCACCCCTGTCTCCCTCTCCCAGCCGACGCTTCAGCATACCCAACGCTTCACCTTCCCTCTCCACCCGACGACACTTCAGCTTCCCTCTGCTCTGTCACGCTGCCGCCGCCTCGTCACCTCCCCTTTCGCCGTCCGACCTCGTGCTACCGTCTCCGGAAGCCTCCCGCACCAGCTCGTGTTCGCTCCAAGCCCCACCGTCATCGTCTTCCTCTGTCCCACCGTCTTCGGCGCTGCCGGCCACCATACTCCCCTCCCAGGAGCAGCTATAGCCTGCGCCGTCGAAGCCCAGACGTCGCCGGAGAGGAGAGAATCGAAACCAGACCCGGTTCCTCCATCCCGACCCGTTCTCGTCCAGATCCGATTCGATCATCAACTCTTCTAGGCAGAACTCCTCTTCAGCCCTCTGACTTTTTATTTCATTGATTAAGTCACTAACATGTTTCTATTTTTGCAGATAGGCCATTAACAGCTAGGGGTGAAAATGGGCCGGGCCGAGCCCGAGCCCACTAGGCTTGAGCTCGGCCCCTTTGATATTCAGCACTACCCGGGCTCGAGCTTTAATTGCTCGAGCCCAAATTTTCAGGCTCGAGCTCGGCTCGAGATAGGACTCGAGCTAGGCCCGAGGGCTCGTTGGGCTCAAATGATAATTACAAATCTTTAGTCTTAAAATTATAATTTAGATGAAAGATAGGGACTGAATCTGTAATTTTCTATAGAGATAGCGAGAGAAGGGAAAATGACAGATCATATCCAAAACTTTCTAATTTTTTTCAACTTTACCCTGATTTCATAAATCTCACAAATGAGCCATCACCTTCCTCAAGAGGAGCCGGAAGTACGATTCAAGTTGCAGTAGTGATAAATGTTAATTTTGTGGTCAAACATGTTGACTTTTTGTCAACTTTGACCACAATTTTCTACCTTATCACTCAATATTTTTGGCCAATTCTTGCTTTGATCCTTCATTTTGTAGGTTGGAGAAAGCGGACCATAGCAGTGGAATGACACTGGGACAAGCGGAACTAAAAACGGGAATGCAAAAGTCAACGGACATTATAACTGTGGCGCCTAGGCACCATAGTATAAAGTCCTCTGCCAAGAAAAGTGCACTTTGGCGCCTAGGCGCCAGCCACCCCTTTCTGGCGCCTAGGCGCTAGTCACCCGGGAAAGTGGTCTCCTACCTTAAATTTGTACTCAAGCTTGCTATTGGCCAAGGATTTCTATCCAATGGGTTTGGTGAGTGAAAGGGACATCCAAAAGAGAAGAAGAATCTGGAACCTAGCAAGGGGGAGAGGATCTTCATCATTTTTCTTCATCTTCATCTTGGCTTGCTAGAACTAGTTTTGGGTTTTTTTTCCCACCATAGTTAGTATTTTCGAGCTTTTCTTAGTTTCTTCTTGTTGACCATTGGAGCTAACTTGGAGATTGCTTGGAGTGCTCAAGGAGACTAGCTTGGAGACTTTGGATTCAAGAGCTTCTAGCCATCTTGGGTTTACTCTTTCTTCTTCTTTGTAGTTCTTCATGGATGTTATTATGTTTACTTTCATGATTATGTTTTATTATTTATGGAGTAGTCTTCTTTTGCACTTTCTATGGATGTAGCTACTTGGATTGATTATGTTGGATGAATTCATGGTTATGTGATGTTAGTTTTCTACTAAATGTATATTTATTCTTCTCTTGAGCTTAATGTTGTGTTAGCTAGTTGATGGCCACAATTAGTTGCACTATAAATTGCATCTAAACTCTTGGAAAAGATTATAAGCTATTGGACCTAGGAGAAGAATTTAATGGTTATGGACTTGTTAGAAAATTAGTCTAAGTCATTAGGTAAAGGTAAATTGAGCTTTAATGCCTCTTTCTAAACTTGTAATCGGGTGGAAATCCTTATTAAGTTTAGATTAAAGAGATTAATTCTTTCACTTGGAAAAGTAAGAATTTAGTTTAATAACTTTATCAACATACAGTGAAAATTAACCCACTCACCTAAGTTCACCAACAAATCAAGACAAGTAGTGAACCCATAGGAAGTGTTCTTTCATGATTTGATAAAAACTACAATTTTTACATTGCATACTTGCATTCTAGGTTAATAGTATTCCATTTAGCTAAGGTTAGTCACTTGTTTAAGTTGCCTACATTTTCATCCAACTTTGGTTGTTTAGCTAAAGTTTACTTTGAGTAGTGGTACTTGGCAATCAATTTAATCAATCTTCGTGGGAACGATACCCACTCACCCGATCTACACGTCTACCGTGCACTTGCGGAATAGTGGTTTCAAAATTTCACAACAAGCAGCCTTGTCGGGTGTGTGGGAGCGAGATCAACTAGCACAATATCCAGCGTCGGAAATCGGAATGAGCGAAGGTGAGGAACAGGAATTACCAAGGCCAAGCCGCCGAAGGGAGTAGCCGACGCCGTCGCGTCGAGTAAGTGACTGGGTGCCGGTGGGGAGTCAGGGCAGCTGCCAGCAGGGGAGAGCCGGGACGGGGTCACGGGAGTCGGGACTCGAGACTCGAGAGTCGGGAGATTGGACGATACGACTGCTTGGCCAGCAGGGGAGAGTGACAGATGATTCGACGAGAGTCTCTGAGTCTGATTCTGATCGGAAGGCGCGCTGAGGCTGATCGGAAATTCTGAATCCGAAGACTGAGAGAGTCGAGATCGAGACTGGTCTGGAGGAAGAAGCCGAGAGAGGGACTGAGCGCGTCACGCCTCTGGGGCTAAGGGGAAGGGGCCGAAGAGGGGTAGGCTCCTGGGACTAAGGGGAAGGCCCAATAAGGTAAAAATCGAGCCTGTTAAGCTCGAGGGCCTAAAGGGCCGAATATGTGTGGGCTCGAGCTCGGCTCGAAAATAGTTCGAGCCCAATTTTCGGCTTGAGCTCGAGCTCGAGCTCAAAAATACCCGACTCGAAAATCTCTTACTCGAGCTCGAGCTCGAGCTACCCGAATAAACCCCGGCCCATTTTCAGCCCTATTAACAGCAAGCTTTTGATATTGATTTTTCTTTGTTTTCTTTCTTTATTTATTCATTTGACCCCATTAAATCTACATAAGAGCATAACATAGGGTGTTTATTTTCTTAGGTTTCTTTATTTATCTCTTAATTTTTCTTTAATTTTATGGTTGCGTAATTCTATTTTTTTAATCTCATAATGCATCTAGGAATTAGGAGAAACTTTCTAGATCCAATTTTCTAACACAAAATTTTTTTCAAGAGTCCATTTTTGGTGATTTGATAAAGTCCTGAAGCGGATTTTTTGTTTAAATCCGATTGGTCTGGTAAGACTCATGAATTAAAATAAAATGTTCCTTTCAAATTCTTGGTAGATTTGATAAAGCCCGAGATTTTAAGGACGTCTAGGATTCCATATCCGGTTGATTCACGATTGGAATTAAATTGAAAATTAAACATAATTAAATAAAATTCATAAAATCATTTTCAATCAAAGATTAAGCAAAGCAATAAGGATTTAGGAAAAGATAAAACCAAACCCCATGGTACCAATTTTCGAGCGCTTTAATAAGGTTATTTTAGCATAACCAACTCATGATCTTAGAATTTATCACAGACCATAACATGTATCCAATCCACCTAGGTGAAATTAATTGGTAGCAACTCTTAAAAATCACGTTGCTACAGCTTGGTAACTCCACTAGGGATGAGTCTAGCCATAAAAGGGGTTTAGTTTTGCTCTTTTTTTTTCTTGTTTGTTTCTTTATATATTGATGTGATGTGTTGTATATTTTGTAGGTCTGACACACATACACCTCAACATGCATAATGAGCTTGATACCCAAGCTCACTCCAGCAAAGTTTTGCAATACACCCAGGTTAGGCTAGTCGTGTGAGACAATGCTCTCCACACTTTCTCTAATCCGTAGTAGTAAGTAGTGTTGCTCGAGTGTTGATAGTCACCTCATGTGACCATGAAAGCTATGACTCGAATTAATCCTTCCTTACGTAACCCTTATGAGTGAAGAATTGGGTCTTTTCTACTCCGATAAGACTTAGCAAGAGGGATTTAAGAACCAACCCATAATCTTTCTTTAAAAAAACTACCTATGCATATAGTGGCTATAGATCCATTTACTAGGATTTCCATAAACAAGACGCGCATTGTTTAGTTGATTTGCTTCATTGTTTTCATAATTGGTGTATGTTTATTATTGTCGTATGTTACTATACTACTCTTTTGACCATTTTTCTTGTACTTTTTCTGTTTATAACTCTAATGTTTCTCTTCATGGTAACTTATATTGTTGTTTGTCCATATTAATTTTATTCTAACTGGTTACTAATTTTATTCTTTTCTTGTCTTTTTTTTTCTCAAACACACTTGAACTTTCCATGCATCAAAATCATATACCAAGCAATCCTCACTCTTGGATTTCTTGTCAATAATAAGTTTTGAAGTTTCATGTTTGTAGATAATCAAGCTCATTCATGGTATGCATACATTAATCCTCACTTTCATGCATTCATACTACAGAATAATCATTTCATTTAAGGTGCAAGATTTTCATCCTAAGTCGGTGTATCCATAAACAACATTGAGCAAGGCAAATGCAATCTTCAAGGAGACCTTATACAATTGTTGGATAAAGGAAGTTTCTATGCCCTTTTTGTGGATTTAAAAGGCATCTCTCCAAGAAGAATTTTTAAGCTAGATCCAACCTAGAAGTCTACACACATTTGTGAACGACAGGGAATCCTTCGAGTGAACTTGTATCTTTGAGAGCTTGCCAAAGTAACTTAATAGTAAAAATCTCTTTGATTTAGTCCAGAATTTAGGGTGTAGTCTTTGTTAAATGGACATTTGTTATTCTTTTCTTTTTCAATAAGGAGATGTAACATGTGCATTTCACTACCTTTCAAAATCTACATTTACTTCCATTTCACCATTTTTGGCCATTATACCATTCATTTCACAAACTTGAAATCATGTTTCTCTTTCGCAAACGAACAAAAATGTGTCAATACTACTTGTGGGTGGAAATGAAAGTCGAGAAAGATTTGATGGTGGTGATCTTGAAAATGCTGTCAAATCTAGTAAGAAGGGTCTTAAATGTTACACCTCAATTTTCATCATACAAACGTAAAAGGAAGTTCACAGTGATTTTTAGCATCATTGGAAGAAGTTCTTGGTCAGCTTCTAAACAAGCTAGCCCTCATATTAAATAGCTTCGGTGACATATCAATTCTTATGAATGCTCAACACAAGAAAATGTTCTTAGTTATCTACAACACAAGTTCTAAAAAGGAAAGAAGTTCATCCTTTCTATCAAAAGGCAACAAGGGAAATTCAAAAGAAAGAAAGAACTGAGAGTAAGCACAGGCAACTAATGTCACTTGACTTGTCTCGCTAAAAAAGGGATACCTAGCACCTCACAATCATAGCTCACAAAAAAAAAAAAGGAAAAGAAAAGGGCTCGCTAGGTTGTTAGTCTCCAACACAACTTAGACAAAAGTTAGAGCAAAGGAAAAGAAAGGAATAAAAAGAAAAGAAAAGAAAAAGTGAGCTATGAATTTTAGACTGAAAACCTATAAAGGCAATTTAGAAGAAAAAGGCAACCTTTGAAGCAATATTAGATACAGATTGTGAGAGTTGGGGGGCAACAAATAAAGTCACACTTTCTAGAAAAGATGGTTGTTTGAGGTTATCGCTATTGAACTTTGCAAGGTAATCAAATCTGCTCATGAGTGGCATTAAAAAGCTTTTCTTTCACATCACTCAAACTTAACTTTCCTCAACCTAACATTTGCCTCTTGATGCAATCCTCATTTATTTAAGAAGTTGTCACTCTGAAACATATTTCTACCTTTTACCTTGTGCATTTTGCATTTTTGAGTTGAAAAGAGGAAGAATAACAGAACATCTTGATCAAATACAAAAGCCGTAGATTAGTTTGTCAAGCTCTGCAAATTGATGAAAGTTTTTCTTTAAGGCTAAACCACTATTCATTGATGCGTGTGGGTCAAAAGCGAGAAAACAACCTAATAATTTTTTTTAAAAGACTAATTTCTTGGACACACCGGGGGGGGGGGGGCATTAAGCATCGAACACCAATATGGTCACAAAGGAGCAAAGGATGCACATTCGTGGATCAGGATCATTGAGGTGAGGTGAGGAATCATAAGCACCTCAAAAAAGGAAGTTAAGGTTGGTAAGCATGAATAACAGTTACTCATTTCTCATGCATCACGACTTTCATAAATCTATGCATTTCACCTATTGAGGTTCTTGTTTTTTTTATGTCATAAATCATTCATCATAAGTGACATGCATAATGCATATTTCTTTAAAACAATTTTAAAGCCAAGTCTTAAGAAGGTAGGTTTGAGGAACGTCTATAAAGATCTCTAAGAAGAAAACTCTGATGAGGCATGGTTTGAAGGTATTACAACTTGCAACAGAGCTTATTCATCAAGAAACAGTTCATTTCGCAAGTGTAGCAACGACTCAATGAGGGTTTTTTTTATTAAAGTAAGACCAACAAATAGAAGCATGGATATTCAACAAAGAGTTTTCAAAAATCGAGATCAAGGTAAGTTTTTTACTCCCAAAAAAAATTTCATGCTTAGGGGGCAAATTTGAAAGATGGGCATCCACGAGTTGTCATATGATTTTTCAAAATGATCTTCATCTTGTTTGGACAGTTGCTCCCGAAGTTCATTTCAAGACATTTTCAAGATATTTTTAAGGTATCTCAAGATACTTTCAACTCTTAAGGTTTCTCGTTGGACCAGTTTTTCACTTTCAAGATTCACTCATTTCGTAGAATTTTTGGCTTTTTGAAATCTACTCGTTTTGTGAAATTTCTCACTTTAAAGAATCTTTGGCTTTTTTAAATTCAGGTTTTGTAGAATTTCTCACTTTCAAAATTCACTTATTTCATAGAATTTTCAGCTTTTTGAAATTCATTCGTTTTGTGAAATTTCTCACATTCAAGAATATTTGGCTTTTTCAAATTCACTCATTTTATGAAATTTCTCACTTTTAAGATGCACTCATTTCGTGGAGTCTTTGACTTTTTTAAATTCACTCGTTTTGTGGAACTTCTCACTTTCAGGATTCACTTATTTCGTGGAATCTTTGGCTTTTTGAAATTCACTTGTTTCGTGAAAATTTCTCACTTTCAAGAATTTTCAGATTTTTGAAATTCACTCATTTTGTGGAATTTCTTACTTTCAAGATTCATTTATTTCATAAAATCTTCAGCTTTTTGAAATTCATTTGTTTTGTGAAATTTCTCACTTTCAAAATTCACTCATTTCATGAAATCTTCAGTTTTTTGAAATTCACTCATTTTGTGAAATTTCTTTCTTTTAAGATTTACTCATTTCGTAAAATCTTTGGCTTTTTGAAATTCACTCACTTTATGAAATTTATCACTTTCAAGATTTACTTACTTCGTGAAATCTTCAGTTTTTTGAAATTCATTCATTTTGTGAAATTTCTCACTTTTAAGATTCACTCATTTCGTGGAATCTTTAGTTTTTTGAAATTCACTCATTTTGTGAAATTTCTCACTTTCAAGATTCACTCATTTCATGGAATCTTCTGTTTTTTTAAATTCACTTGTTTTGTGGAATTTCTCACTTTTAAGATTCACTTATGTCGTGGAATCTTCAGCTTTTTGAAATTCATTCGTTTTGTGAAATTTCTCACTTTCAAAATTCACTCATTTCGTGGAATCTTTGGCTTTTTAAAATTTATTCATTTTGTGAAAATTTCTCACTTTCAAGATCCACTCATGTCATGGAATTTTCGGCTTTTTGAAATTCACTCGGTTTATGGAGTTTCTCACTTTCAAAATTCACTCATTTCGTGGAATCTTCATCTTTTTGAAATTCATTCATTTTGTGAAATTTCTTACTTTCAAGATTCACTCATTTCATGGAATCTCCGGCTTTTTGAAATTCATCTATTTTGTGAAATTTCTTACTTTCAAGATTCACTCATTTTGTGAAATCTTAAACTTTTTTTTTATGGAATTTCAAGTTTTTTACATTCACCCATTTTAAAAATTCACACTTTTGATGAAATTATTATAAATCAGGTTGCTTTCTTCAAAATTTTTGCTTGAGATTGCAAGGAGGGTTCCTATATCTCAATACTAAAACTAAATTGACGCTCTAAAAAGAAAGTAATTCTCTTCCTCGTAATTCAAGTCAAACCAAGATTTTAAATAAGAAAGGTTTCTCAACGTCATCACATCTAAAGCAAGGATAATATAAATTTTCAAAAGCAAAATAATTCTTTTTCTCATAATATGGGATAAATTAGAGGTGGTAAAGAGTCAGTATGCTCTACCTCAAGGAAATTTAAAGGTGGTAAAGAGTTAGGGTGCTCTACTTCAAAGGAATTTAGAGGTGATAAAGAGTCAGAGTACAATACCTCAAAGGAATTTTGAAGTAGTAAAGAGACAGTTCTATACCTCAAAAGTCATCAGAAGTGGTAAAGAATTAGGGTGCTCTGCCTTAAAGGAATTTATAGGTGGTAAAGAGACATGGTTCTCTACCTAAAATGTCATCAAATGTGATAAAGAGTCAAGGTGCTCTATGTTAATGAATTTTGAGGTAGTAAAAAGTCAAGGTGCTCTACCTCAATGGAATTTGAAGGTGGTAAAGAGTTAGGGTGCTCTACCTCAAAGGTCATCAGATATGACAAAGAGTTAGGGTGCTCTACCTCAAGGGAAAATAGAGGTGGTAAAGAGCCAGGATGCTCTACCTCAAAGGAATTTGGAGGTGGTAAAGAGTCTGGGTGCTCTACCTAAAAGAAAAAAAATAGAGGTTGTAAAGAAATAGTGTTTTCTACCTCTAAGGCAACAAGAGGTGGTGAAGAGAGGGTTCCCTACCTCCTACCTCTTAAATTATTGTAAGAGAAAGTTCTCTGCCATAAGTAAAATGAATGAGAGAAGAGTTTCTTTCTTCCATAGAAAGGTTTCTATGGAGAAAAAGGGTAAAAAAGGTTCCTCAACCCCTCAAGAAAAAAGGAAAAAGTTTTCCTCTTAGGTTTGGAAGCAATAGGAAGGTTTTTATTGCAAAAGGCTAGAAAAGTTCCTAAGCCTGGTAAACAAGGAGGAAAGAGTTTTGCTCCTTAGATTCTTAAACAATAGGAATGTTCTTATCATAGAGGTAAGAAGGAAGGTTTCTTAACCTCATAAAGAAGAAAAAAATTTCTTCTTAGGATTTTTTTGACGATGGGAAGGTTCGTATTACAAAATGGTAAGGAGAATTCCTTTGAGGTAGATTGTATAGTTAATTGACTCTTATATCGTTTATTCTCTTGGATGCTTCTTGATATTAGAAAAATAAAGATGACATGCTAAGTGGAAAACTTAAAATATTTATATCGTTATTGCGACAAAATCATTCTATAAGTCTCCCAAATAAATATGAGGTGGACCCTTGGGCCCAAAATGGAGTTTTGAGCTTGATTGAACAATATAAGCTTAGCTTCTAGGCCCAAGTAACACATTGTGAACCATGTGGTGTGGGAGACATTTTTCTAAACAAATGTCTTGCATTGTCAGCCCAAGTGGCAACAAACTAAGGCCTAAGGGACATGGGCTCATCCACATTTCTAACCAGGTTTAAGCCTTCCATTCTCCCTTTCCGTTAACCTTTAACTCCTTGTAATGCTTGATTCTGTGTACAGAAAAAGTCGTCAAATGACATATTTCAATTTGAAAAAAAAAATATGACGTCAAATGACCTACTTCAATTTGGGAACATGTACGAATATAATATATTACTTCTTTATGAAATATGCAATTCAATGCCATAAATTTTAAATTTTATGTGCATATTTTATGAATAACTTTTTTTTTACTACTCAGAATTTTTGCACACAAAAAGAGTCAAAAAAGAATGAAATGAGAGTGTCTCATAGTTAATTCTTGCAAAACTGATTATTTTTTCTTACTCTTTCCTTACCTAATCGGGACGAATCGGCTACCGTATAGGAGTACTCTTTTTTCTTGTTTTCTTTTCGAGTGCCCTACGATGTAACAACTAATAACCATCAGGCAAGATCAAAAGACTGCCAACCCATCTATGAGACGGTCTACGTCGGAAGAATTGAAACAAAAAAAAACTTGGTTCCATGATAAAGCCGAACTACGTAGACGATCAATAGATTCAACACATAAAAAAAGATCAAAATTGAAAAAAAAAAATGGGTTCAATGACAAAATCCTAAATTTGTAGTAATATATACTCTGAATGTCGAAAAAAAAAATAAAATTGGTGGTTTAGTATTTATCATAGGGCTGGACTTGTTTCCATAGTGGGGCTGCATCATGCTTGGTTGGTGTTTTTTGGGCCTTGCAGCCCTACCTGCGAGGAAGGTATGGTCCGCCTGGTCTGCCTGCCGAGGTCCACCAGGGAAAAAGAAAAACGGCGGCGACATCATGATAAAGAAGGAAGAGGCTGGAAGTGGCGCTTTTTTTTTTTGGGAGTGCATCAGAGCGAGGTCAATAGGGATTGGAAAATTGAAAATTGAATATTTTAGAAACAATCACAGGCATTGGTATTTAAAATGATATGTTGCCAAATCTAAAATATCATGTTTAAGATGTTCAAGTCTCTTAACGTGAACAAATTTGTGCTAGTTTTATAGGAATATTTTGAAAATAATCAAGTAGGGCTTAATAGTCAGTTATTTATTATTGTGACACAAAAATTTAGACCCTCAAATATCAGTGACCATCATTATATTGAAAGCTCAAATCAACCCATCACAACAACTGGTTATTAATTTATATTTTTCCATTTAAGTATGAGTTTTTCAAACTAGGATGCCAGGGAAGTGAAAAAGGACAAAAATTAAGGCTACTAAACAGTTGAAAGATGGTAAAAAAAAACCAACCAATCTAATCCTAACTTTTAAGTAAGAGGTCAATTCCATTCCTAATCCATCAAATTGAAGTTCACCTACTTTTCCACGTCCGCCAATTTCTCCTCGCCGAAAGTCTTCGTCCCATTTCAAATGGCAAACCGAGTTACACTTTTCAAACGTCGTCGTTTCCGGGCAGGTTCGTACGTCAATCGTGCTTTCCTTCTAGCTGACCAGCCCCCATTCCCCACTAACCAGCGAACGAGACGCGCAAATCAAGCAGTCAAACGGAAAAAGAAAAGCAAATCAAATTTCAACCCCGACGACTTGAACTCCAGTTCCGGCGAATCAAACCCAGTCGAAGCTCCGCTGGGAAGCCTCAGAGCTGACGGGATCGAAGGGGTCTTTTTGTGTATGTGTTAAAGATGGCGATAGCTGAACAGAAGTCGCCGTCCGACGGTAAGGTCTGGGGCTTCTTCAAGCTGCCATTTAGGCATTCCGGCAACGGGGGGAACAGTACCTCTTTGTCTTCATCTGCGGCGGTGCATCAGCACGGTCAGAATCACGTGCACGTGGATGGATCGAGTCATCAGAGCTCTGGCAGCTCGATTTCTTCGGTTGCGAAATCACTGATTCCGACTCGGCGTCGCCTCAAGCTGGATCCGCCTCACAAGCTCTATTTTCCATGTAAGGGCTTTTAATCTGTTGTTATTTTGCCGAGTATTGCTGATTGTTTTGGTTGTTTTTTTTTCTTCTCTGAGAATTCGGTTAGTTGTTGAAGGTTTCTGGACACGATCTGCGATCTCATTAACGAGATTGAAACATGGTAGAACTACGAACTCAATTTTCATTTGATTAAGTTGGAGGAGTAGAGATTGCTGGAAGATTAAGATTCTTTCTTGTGTCTAAGTTAGTTCCTATAGTCAGAGGAGCAATGTCTGTGGTATTATGTGTTTGTAGAAATTTGATCATAGGAAAGATTTAGAGACTCTAAAATACCCTTGGAGTACGAGTATCTGCCAGTAAGTAACTTTGAAGGATCGATGAAGAGCATTGGTTTCTAAAATGATAGCTTCTATTGAAGATGATAATGAAATTGTTAAAGTGGTAATAATTAAAGTCTTAAATGGAAACGCATATGCAAGAAAACCTTAGTCTTGGCTTTTTCTTGGATTGCATTTGGTGAAAATGACAAATGTAGTGGGAATTATATTGGGCATCTGGGACCTGCTCTCCCTCTGCCCTTCTCTGATCTTCAATTGGTAAATACATTGCTGTACATCTTCTCATCTATTTTTTGAGAGTAATTATCCCGTCATTTTCTAGATGAACCTGGCAAGCAAGTGCGGAGTGCTGTCAGGATTAAAAACAGTAGCAAGTCATATGTAGCTTTCAAGGTATACATTCTTCTTTAACGTATCCGCTTATTGTATTCATTTGTTTTTCTTTTAATAGTTATCTGCTTTTTTTAATCTACTACTTAAAGTTGAAAGCTTTTTACTAGAAAAGAAGATGCACCAATTCTGGAAAAATAACATTTATTAAGGATTTTCATGTTCCGAATAAATGGCATAGACATAGACTTGTACTATATTTGTCCAAAACTATACATGAAAGGAAGTTAATAAAACACCGGCAGTAACCTACAATCAATAGATGAAGAGTGGAAAGGAAACTTGCACTTAATATGATGGTGTGGCACAACTTCCTCTTTAATTCTACCTAAAGAAGTCAAAAGTTATTTCCTTTGGGATGTAGGGAGTATTACATTTTCTTTATGGTAGAAGTTAGAAAAACTTAAGGAAGCCTATGAAAACTAGCAGTTCCATGTAGCATTGTAGCGTAATGTTATTTTTAATCTCTACATGAAAATGTTTTACAAGTCTTTTTTCCCGATTTCCCAGTTTCAAACAACTGCACCCAAGAGTTGTTTCATGCGTCCTCCAGGTGCCATTCTTGCCCCTGGTGAAAGCCTTATAGCAACAGGTACTTGCTCTCTTCATAGCCTGGCAATATTCTGCTTCCAGATTAATTCATGTATTCTTATAGATTTATGTGCTTCATTTGGGTCTGTTTACCAGTATTCAAGTTTGTGGAGCATCCTGAGAACAATGAGAAACCAATGGATCAGAAGAGCAAGGTTAAGTTTAAGATTATGAGTCTAAAGGTGACAGGCCAAATAGACTATGTACCTGAGCTGGTGCGTTAAATCTTCCTATGATTACAGTTTGGTGTTTAATTTTACAAGGATGATGTTCCTGTAGAATTTGATCTTGCTTTTAATACCATGAAAAAATTGATATTTAGCTTTGTGTTAGGAATGGTGTCAGGCATAAAATATTGTCACTTTGCTTTTGACATGAACTTCATACAATCAACTCCAATGTTGTTGGAAACTTGGAATATGGCGTAATATGATGATGATTGAAAACATCGACACTCAAGAATTCAATCTATGGTATTTGCTGTACTACATATGAGTTTTTTTTTTTTTTAAGATAATAACATCATGATTTAATAGGCTCTGAGTAAATTAATCTTTGAAAATACATGAATTCACAAATGTTGTCATGCTTTGGCCCAAAAACTTTTGTCTGTTATTGTGCTTTGGTCTGTATATGATGGGATTTGCATGTTTTGACCATTGATTTTTATTCCATTTCTATTGGGGCTTTCATTATTCATTATCCATATTTTGCATTGCCTGCCTTGTTGGATATATTGTTAAGTTATTGCTTGTGATGCCACAGGTTCATAGCTTTTCTGCCTGGTGCATCAATTTCCACTTTATGATGAATTTATTTCATTAGGTTTTTTCCCCATTTACTCTCTTGCTTACAGTTTGATGAGCAAAAGGATCATGTGGCAATCGAGCAAATATTGCGGGTTGTTTTTCTAGATCCTGAGCGTCCCTCTCCTGTAAGTTGTTTCTTCTACTAATTTGGAGTTTTGTGGTTTAAGTGCTTCTGTTTGCAAGTGTCACATCCACTTGTGGATATTACTGACAGTCAAGCTTTTCACTTATGGTGTGTGCATAGAATTTTCCCAAGCTTCACCTTGGTTATAGCGAAAAGAATAGAAGAGAAAGAGTAAACATGATTGCGTATGAGGTTTCTTACCCTGTTGCTTAATTTAAGGCTCTGGAAAAGTTGAAGCGGCAATTAGCTGATGCTGATGCTGATGTTGAGGCACGCAAAAAGCCTCCAGAGGATACAGGTCCTAAGATTATAGGGGAAGGACTAGTCATCGATGAGTGGGTAGGTTATTTTTGAAGTGCATGCAAGGTTTCCTTGAAGCTATGTGTAGCATTCCATGTTTACCTCTTTTTGGTTGCTTTGCAGAAGGAACGCAGGGAAAGATACCTTGCACGACAGCAGGTTGAAGGAGCTGACTCGGTGTAGGGTAGTTATTTGATCTTCTATTGCTTGTGTGTCAAGCATATGGTTCAGACATTTTTCATGTTTGCGAGGTATGTTGTTGTGCTGGAGGAGTGGGAAATTCTACTCCTGTAGCGAAAATATGGGGGAAGTCTTCTGTAATTGTACAATTTTATGACAGGCATTCATTAGATTCAGGTTAAGTCTGCTGGGCACCTCATGTCTGTAGATAATGTAATTGTCTTTTCTAAGTGAACAGAACAATGTTTGTTTGATGAAGCGTGTTTTTATCACATCGTTATATGCATTATGCAACACCCCACAAAGTCAGAAGGATCTTGGATTCATTAGTTTCTTGCAATAGGAGCAACTTGGATGAAACAATCTCAGAGCCCCTCAAGTGGAAAAGGTTTAGTATGAGCATAGTTAAACGAACTGATGCATCATCATAGGCATGAATTTCGTAATGCATCCCCGGATGTATGTAATTTCCAGATGGACATATGTATGTGTGAAGCATGGTGACGGCCCTGGCCTGCAAAACTCTGAAATCTCAGTAGTTGCTTTGTTCTTTGTAAGGTTCGCCACGAAATTTTATGAACAATGTTGAGAATGAGTGTCTGGAAGCAGCGACAAAGAAATTGCCGGCTTCTTGAATAGCAAGTAGCTGCCGTTGCAAGCAAAAACACTATAAATATCGAATGTCCCAATAAAGAACTTTGACAAGCGAAGAAGAAAGAGCGAAGGCATAGATCAAGCAGGTAGCTTCATGGCCATGGCTTTAAGCAGAGCTGTACTGGTTTATCTTGCTCTTATTCTGTCCCTTTTCCTTGTCGCTTCAATGGCGGAAACCAGGAAACTTGGAAGTAAGTTTCGCTCTATTTCTTTGTTTTCTTTCTAAATATTAAGTTCTAAGGAAAACCCGTGCTCGAAAATAGAATCCCACTTTTTCTTACTTATTTCTTGTTTGTTTATGGTAAATGCAGTTTTTGAACCGTGGCCACCTGCAATAGAATGCGATAAACCATACGGCGTGCAAGTTGGGGACACATGTTTTGGCATACAGAAGGCGAAGAAGCTGAGCGGTGACTCCTTCTCTTCACTCAACCCAAATCTGAATTGTAGCTCCATTTTCGTTGGCCAGTGGCTTTGCATTTCTGGAGATGTGAATTAATCATGATTAGCAGGCAGCTAACTGTGTGATTAATTGTTGTTCGGCTGGGTTTAATTCAGTCTCTGTTCAAGCAAGAATAAGGAGATGCTGAAGTTGTCTCCACCTCGGGCTACTACTTTTGTGCTGTTCGTGTTGGCTATTCGCTTTTCCCAGTCGCCGTTTTTCTTTATGGAAGATCGTAACATTTCAGTTTGTGAATTTAAGTTCTGGATTCCAAAGTTTTAGATACATAAACAAAGTCTTTGTCACCTACAAACACCCCCAAAGCTTCATCACTTGGTGTAGTGAGCTGGTGAACTCAAATGCTCTAATTACCCATCAAAGTTTGAAAATCATGCGAATCAACTCCAAAATTCATCTCATGCCACCTCTAATCCAATTTTGCCTAAATATGCCATACATTTATAATAAATTTTTTGTCTCTGAATTTTTTTTATGTCATAAATTTACTAGTAATTTCTAAATAGACAATATTTTTCCAAGTTTAAAAACCAAGTTTATGTTTCTAATTAATATTGATATTTGCTTGTTTAAAATCATATTCATTTTTGCAATCAGTTCAAATATAGAACTATCATTTTTTATGGACAAATATAGTTTAGCTAATCTCATTCATTTTAAAAAGAAATTCTTATAATATAAAAGAATTATATACCTTCTACAATCTTTTTTTGGCAACAAATACTATAATTTTTTAGCAACATGTACTATAAATTACTCCATTCATCCTATAAAGACTAAACCATTTGACCAAATATGGAGTTTAAGGTGTGTTTGATTTATGTTTTTTATTTTTTCATTTTTTCCCCCTAAAATTTCATTGAAAACTGGTTCACAACTTTCATTCAATTACAAATTGATCCCAAACTTTTATAATTCATTGTATATTGGTCTTTACCTTGAGGAAGCACAAAAACCTGATTTACTGTGAGAAAAAATTGATAGTTTAAATGACCCATTAATTGTTAAATTTTTTTTTTTCACAGTTTGAGTTTATGATAAAATAATTATTGAATAGTTTAAATTAAAATTAAAGAAGTTGATGTAAAATAGTTAATGAGAGTTAAAGAATTTAGAAAAACACCTAAAAAGTGATCTTTTCTTTTTTAATCCTTATTGTAAACTTTCAATAGACAAAAAAAAATTTTAATTTTAATTTCAAGGTAAAAAATAAAATAATAATAACATAAAATACACATGCCTTAAATTTTGTACAAAGAGAAATGTTTCATCTATTGTGAGAATGGGAGAGTAATAAATAATAGTCATTTCTCACAAAAAGGAAAAGTTAGAGATTCTTAAAGTGTAGTACTTCAATAAATATACAATTTGTTGTGTATTACAAAATAATAAATGTGCAATTTAGACAAACAATCACTATATTATACGTAATTTTTTTAAAAAAAATTAATAATAATCTTAACAAACTAACCTCAAACATCAAATCAAATAAAGTAAAAATAAAAGAAAAAGGAGTAAGTACAAAAAAAAAAAAAAACAGAGATGTAAAAATGGAAAAACAAAGAAAGCTCTGTAGCTCTATCCTTCACGGTTTCATTGTCTTCGGCCTTTTCCTCCTTCACCTTGGTCTACCCACTAACTGTCGCTCTTTTCATCTGCTCCAATGGGAAGGAGATGTTTGGAATGTGTCTGGAACGTCAAAAGCCAACCAAAGCAACACTTTTGTCAGTGTTGTGTGGAAATGGGGGAAGGGGGAGAGTTGAACCCGGGATGTGGGGTTCAATGTCCCTTACGTCTTTCCCAACTAAGCTGGTGCGTGTGAGAGGGAAGTTTTTGCCACTTCCTAAAATCACACAAAACAAAGTATCTTATCATAAATCCATTAGAAGTAATCTATTATAGTAAACCTTGAAAATAGTCATGGTAACATCCCATTTTCGTCCGATTTCAAGTTGGAAGATGAAGATGGGTGAAAGAACTTTGAGCAACTAGAACTATGTCTATGACCCCTTTGGCCAAAAAAATAAAAAACACAATATATGAATTCATCGTTTAGAGCTTACTTCAAATAAAAGAGTATAGGTTAATGTTGAAGGACTTCTATGTACATAAGTGCCATTAGCCCCCAAGAGGCATTTCTAGTACAATACCATATTCTCTATTGTAAGTTTTTTACTTTGGTTTTTGAGCTTTGTTTTGTTATATTTTTATGCCCCAAAAGAGACCAATCCTAAACAATACAACATTTTCCATGAACAGTACTATATGTTTTGGGCTGGAAATGAGCAGGGAATGTTGGCCCGTTCCTGCTTTACCCTCCGTGGCCCAAGGAGATGCCCAGAACAGAATTGATGAGTTCCAGAAACGATCCCTTAAATCTCTACCTTTGCTTTACTAGTTCTCAGACTTTCAACTCTGTCAATTTAGCCCCTGATTTTCAATACCTTTGCACAACGCGACACTGGCACAGTACCACGGCAACAAGCAAGGCCATTACCTGGTATAAACTAAAATCAACCAGTAATGGTTGAACAAGCTAGAATTAGTTATCTGATACTTGTAATAAGAAGCCCACTCATATTCAAAGCCCAGTGTTGTTGTAGGTAAAAAATCAACCAATACCATATGATCCTACTTTTCCTAGATTTTGGATGAAATCAGCAATACAGGCTGTATTTCTGCACATCTCAAACTACATGTGGGAGGTAGTTGGCAACAGAAAGGAGAGAGCATATGATTCCTAAAACTCCTTATTTTATCCCCACTAACGTAACGTTTGGGTGAAGTAGACGAGTAACTAAAAGTTAACCTTTCACTTTCGTCCTTATCCGGAAAGATATCTGAAAATCAAGTTTATGATTTTTCTGGTGGGAAAAAAAAAAAAGCATCAAAATTGCCCACCCAATAGAGATTGTGTATCCGGTTGGTTAAATCCAAACACAACAATCCAACTGATTTTCGTTTGTATAAAATCGAAATGAATAATCTAAATTACATATTAGGATTGAACTAAACTACCCAAATTACATTATCGATATTACTAATCTAATACCTCAAGGTGAACTTTGGCTTGGACTAAACTGAACTAAATAGTCAGCTAAACAAATCATTTTATCCAAGTTTAGTCGATTAATTATTTTATTTGATCTTTGTGTTGTATCCCAATAATACCCAACCCCACCCATAGCGACACGAGCCCAAGGGCTGGTCATGCGATTCCCTCCTGCTTCTTCCGTGCAAGATCGTGAGCGAATTGAGAGGCCCATTCTCTTTTTCTTTTTCTCTTTCTGTTTCCCCATTTCCTCCTTTTTGTTTTTTTGTCACACTTACGTTTCTCCACCGGAGGCTTGTTGGAACTTCTCATTATTACATCAAAGAAAAGCTTAGTCCCAACTAGCAAATCATGTGACACCGTAAAACTTTAATTTGATTTTCTTGTTTGGATAAAGTTTGTGGATTTTCTTCTAGTGTCTCACCTGACCTCACTAGAAACCCCATTACCAATTTAATTTCCAGTTTAATGCGCCATTAATAGCTCTATTATTGTTGATCAAGAATATCTAATAATTAACAGCTCCATTTTTTCGGATTCTTGTTAAAGAAATTAGTTACTAGGGGTGCACATTTGCGTTGGTCTAAGTGAGTTCATGGTACCCCTATTCGTCATTTGTACTCATGGGTTCTTGCTCAGCAAATAAAATTTCTTACCCATAATTATTATCCGTGAATAATCTGTACTTGCTTGATTCTTTTGTCAAAATTACACTCTTCACAGGTTCTGGGTTTATTACATTACAAATGGCTACTACTACAAAGGGTATAATATGTAAAAACGCATTGGACATCGAGAAGAGTATGTTTAATGGGGCCTGTAAAATGTTTTAAAAGAAACATGCAGTAAAACGCAAAGGATTTCAAAGCACGAAGTGAAAATGCAGACTTTAACGAAATCAGATGTTACTTTACAAATAAATTCTAATTTATGTACACTAACTAGTTCTAAACACAAAATAAATCAAAATTAACTACTAAATATGTTTAATATGTAATGAGAAACACAAACCCGATCTTGCTCAGCTGTCACTTCCACTCCACTTCCCTACTTTCTTCTTCTTTGTTTTTTCTTCTTTCGACCTTCCATGCTACTTCCTTTAAACTTTAAGAGTTTTTATTCTTAATGCATGATTGACAATGTTTCATCTGTAGCACGCTTTTGTTAAAACCTTCCATCACCTTGCGCTTTCTAAATCGCGCTTTTGATGACATTGGTATACTTTGTTATTCATATCTAGCTCGTTGTGAATACGGATTTCTTTTGCTCATCTACCATCCTTAGATCATCTAACCCAACCCCCACACTAAGGAAACAATTATAAATTTATTTATCTGTAGCAGCAATGGGCGATCTGTTAGTTTTAACCGAAATTTTTAAGTCAAGTTCCTCTACTTTTGATGGATCCTTAATTTATCTATGAGTTGATGTAGTCGTAGTGGGTAAAAAGTACCTTGCTTCCAAACTTTTACTTGTTGCTGCAAATGGGTCCTTGATATCTATCTTATTACAGATTTGCCTTATACTTTTATAATTTGTTATATATTAGTCCATAACTCTCACCAGCTATCTAATATCAATTTTTTAAATTCAAATTTAAACTTATTTCGTAATTGTCTTCTCAATTGTGCCATGATTTTTAATCATTAGTGAACTATTTAAATTATTTTTTTTCCTTTTTACAAATCAGGTTTATGTGCCTATCTAGAGAGAGAGAGAGAGAGAGAGAGAGAGAGAGAGAGATCAATTACCAATATCAACTAATTATAACGGTTTAGAACCAATTTGAAACAAAATAGAGGTAGGAGGCCAGCTTGCAATTGCAATTAAAGGTTTGGGACCAATGAGATATATTCCCTTGGTGCAGTACTATTACTATTAAGAATTTGACAAAGTCAGATCTTTGTTTGATTCTGTCTGGAATTTGAAAAAAGAAGCCCGAAGAAAAAAGCAACAAGTGAACAAAGCAAAGGAAAAGGGTTCTGTTTCATGTATAGAAATTCCGGTTGAAGAAGATAGATGGCACTTGTACATTGTGACAATAATCTAAAAAAATTAAAAAGTCGCGACTAGAGAATAATCTAAAAATCGCAACTAGCGAATAAATACTACTATAAACAAAGGAAAAAGAAAATCATGTTATTTCTTTCCCCCGGATGAGAGGAAGGGTCACACATTTTTTGCACCATTTCCTTCCTTGCTCATCTCCAGGCCCCCATTAGGGTAGCCGTGATCTTCAACGAATCTGGACCAGTACCAGTGAGACTTCCACACGGTGTTCATCTCCTCAATGGGCAAACCCTTGGTCTCGGGAAGGAAGAAGTAGACGAAAATGGACATGAGAAGGACGAAGAAGGCGAAGAAGATGAAGAGCCCGAACTTAAAGTGGCAGAGCATGGTTAAGAAGACTTGAGCCACCGCAAAGGTGAACAACATGTTGACGGACACATTAATACTCTGGGCAGCTGATCGGATTTCCAATGGGAAGATCTCACTAGGGACCAACCAACCGAGGGGTCCCCATGACCAGGCAAAGCCAGCTACATATGCACAGATGAACAACACCACAACAATCGCATACCACTTGGGCAGATTGCCAGGATCCCCACTGACCCCGAACTTAGCTCCGATACAAGCTGCCACAATAGACTGCAGGCCAGCAAAAAGACACACATTAAACAACCAACAACATTCACATAAAACTTACTTCAGTTTTGTACCAATGTCAAGTACCTGGCAGATCAGCATTTGAGCTCCCCCCTCAAGGAAAAGGAACCTCCTTCCCCATTTATCTACTCCATAGATGGACACCAATGTCGCGAAAACATTAACTATACCAGTGATCACAGCAGACATGAGGGAAGCATCGTTCCCGAAACCAATTGTGTTGAACAAAACAGGCGCGTAGAACATGATCACATTGATGCCGGTAAGCTGTTGGAAGAAGGGGATCAAGATAGACATGGTGAGATGGGGCCTATACTTCCTCTGCAGCAAGTTTCTCCAAGGATGCTCCACGAGCTTTGACGCTTCACTGGCAGCGACAAGATCGTCGAATTCCATGTCCACATCGTCAATTCCGCGGATCTTCTGCAGCTTGGCTCTGGCCTCCTCCTTTTGGCCACGTTCTATCATCGAGTTTGGTGTGTTCGGTAGGCACAATGACCCGACGGTGATTATGAGAGCCGGAACCATGGCTCCTCCCAAGCTCAGGCGCCACCCCCATCCACCCTTGATCTTGGCAAAGAAGTAGTTCAACACATTGGCAATAAGAATTCCAATTGTGATCGACAATTGGAAGCCAATGTTCAAAGCTCCTCTGTACTTGTAAGGAGCCATCTCAGACAAGTAAAGTGGCACAGACTGTAATAATTAGGCAAATAGATGCCAATTAGTTACCAAAAAATATTTCAGTACCAGCTAATGTGGATAATAATTGCTTACAAATATAGGTGGCCTAATGTCCTTGTAAAGAGGGACCACCTGGCTTTGTCAAGTTGTCAATATTTCTAAACGTTTGAAACAAAACCGTAGTAACAGAACTGCATTTGGAGTATTTTCTTTTCCAATAATCAGCCGGCAAGTTGTCTTTTTTAATTTAATTTTCAAAAACCACGTCTTTTTGCACTGAAAAGTAAACGCTGCCCCGAAAAAAGGGTCACACTGATGCAATGAGAAGAAAAACTTGGCACAAATTTCTCGTCATGTGCGAAAAAGAAATTAATTAATCAAAAGCCTCAACTGACAAAACAAAACCTTGCTAATTCTTTTTTCTTTTTTTTCTGTTTCAAAGAATTTCATAGTTTAATCAAAACAAAAAAGAAAAATAAAAAAGAGGAACAAATTTCAACTCCCATATTCTGTTAACCGCTGAGAGATATGCAAAGTATACTGTAGTATTTTGACACAAATAAGAAAGAATTTTCAGAAAGAAAAAGAAAAAAAATAACAAAACAGAGAATGATTCATCTGAAAGACTGGAAAATCTGGATCAGAAAAGCTTGGCAATTGGTATCAGAAATTCTATCCCAGAAGCAAAAAATAAAATAAAATTCTTTTGTCGTTTTTCAGCCAAGACATTGTTTGGTTGATTGCAGATCAGACAACCCGCATCGATCGAACCGAAACAAAGGAACAAGACCCAGAAACACAGAAAAGCCTCGAATCAAAATACAAGTCAGAGCCAGTAATTTTCTCTAGTTCTATTGTTACCTACCTGATTGGCGAAGCCGATACCGAACCCGAGCAAAATCCGGCCGACGATCAGCATCCAGACGGCCTTAGCGAGGCCGTTGATGAGAGCCCCGGCGAAGAAAAGGATACCGCCGAGAAGCATGGAGAGTTTCCTCCCGAGCTTCCTCGTGACGATGGAGGCCACCAGCGATGACAGGAGAGCGGCCAGGTAGAGCGATGAAGTGAACATGGTCAGGGTCTGGCTGTCGTATTGACAATACTGGTTGGTCGTTTTGTCTGCCTCCTTCTGCCTCCACACACTGGGGAAGAACTTCTTCAGGAACGGTTCCATCGTCGTCACACCACCTGATCAGAAGGCAAAACAAAAAAAAAATTAAGAAACTTTCTGATCAAACTCTTTCATAATCACCTTTTCATACCAATTACAGAACACAAAAAACCCGAGGTAGATCTACCAAGAAATTACCTGAAATTCCGATATCGTAACCGAAAATCAAACCCCCCATGGCTGCAACTATACAAGTGATAGTGACGTAGAGGGTGAGTTTTCCGGGGTACTCCTTCCCGGGGTCCTGCCGCATTCCTCCGACGGCGGGCATTCTTGGAGACTGAAAGAACTAACTCTGAGAGAAGACGAAGAGAGAAGGAGAGAATTGAAGAGAATATAGAGAAGATAGAGGATGAAGACGGAGCTGGGGAGTGTATTTATAGATAGAGGTGTGGAAACTCTTCGGGTAAGGTACGCCGCCTACGGCGAGAGTTAGCTGTCAAAGGAAAAAAAAATAACTTTTAATTCGAAGATTAACATATCTCTTAGTTTCTCTATTTAGTTTTTTGGACGGATAAGGTTTCCAACGGAATTTGGGAATATTGTAATTTACACTCTCCGTCCCTAATTTTTTTAGAAAAGTGCAATGGTTCCCAGTTGTGATTAACATTTTGGCAGTTGCGTATAAACTAGTCATGAGGCATTGGACGAGTGGTGGATACATAAGCAATGGTTGAGCGTGCAATTTTGTATGCGCAATTGTAGTTGATGTAAAGTGTTAACGACATGAAAAATAATTGCAAGGGCTAGAATTGAACATATGAATATACTTGTAGATCTTCTAAAGAAATTGTCATGCATGGGTTAATGTTTTCTTCCTATATATCTCGTTATGATTAACACAATTTCTTTCTCTGTCTTTTCCAAATATGGAAAATAAAAAACTGGTACCGTCTGTTTAACCTGTAGGGGACTGGGATCACTTTTACGTTTTGTCAACAATAAAATATAAGTTTTTTGGGGTTATAATTAAAGAGAAGAAGTGGGAAAGTAACGTAGTATTAGTTTTTGGGCAAAAAGTAATTATTAGTTACTTCAATGCAGAGCCAAGAAAAAATGGGTGATTATAAATGATTTGGGCACTTTTTAGATTTCGAAATTTGTTTCATTAACAAATTTTAGGGTTATTTTATGTTTTATTTCAATTTTCATAATTAGTTTTAGGGTTATTTTATTTTCTCAATCTGAGTCATTTTTAGTTCTGTTTGATTAAACAGAGTCCAAGTTGATTATGTATCACGTAGGGCATCTAGTGCCAACTGCCAAGTAGGATTCTAAGACTTCTGATCTGATGCTCTTTTTCAGCCTTATTCCTAGTAATTCCCTATTAGAGTTGACTAGGCTTACAACTCCGAATCCTAGCAGGATTCAATTAATTACTTCTAATAGGATTTCAGTTAAGGGCTGATGACCAATAAAATTCATAAATTTTCCTCTTCCAAGATTTTGTCTATTTTCCATTAGTGATTACTTTGTTTCTTAAATTCTAACTTCTTGTGTACAAATTAGTCTTCTCTTTTATAATTTCCGCCTAGTGTATGAGCACGCTCCTTAGTTGCAAGGCTGCTTGCTAATATTGAGTAGGCTCTGTTGAGACTTAAAAATTCTGCCCCTAGTAGAGCGTGCTGGCGCCTGGCGGAGCATTGCCCTTCAACTAACAAAGGGCTATACCTATATTGAAGAGGAGAAGTGGATGGTTGTTAAATATCAACATTTCAAGACCAAACTGAATCAATTAAACAAAACTAAGGAATAAGGTAGAATATTTTGCTTCTGAGCCCGAAGGATAAAGGCACACAGAGAGCAACCCGTTGATGAAATCTACCCAATATAGTTACTCCCTCCATTGGTTTGTTTGAGCTTGAAACATTTATTTCTATGGGAAAAATAATGAAAAAAACCACTAATGTTATCTGTTTGACCCGAACGGCCATTAATTTTTTTTTTACCAGATAAACCACTTATCTTTTGAAAACAAACCAAATAGCCCACTGGTTATTAACGGTGCAAATATTCCGTTCAAAATATGGTATATTCCATTGGTAGAGGCTAATGTGGCTTTAAAATAAGCCAAATGGAGTAGAAGACCAAGTCAAAATTGAGTAGAAGGATGATGTGGCTTTCAATCATGGCCATCCGGTACCATCGGCCCAAGCCCACACCACTATCCCTCCCATGCTCTCCTTAAGCGCTCTCGATCTACAATGCCATGGTCACTGACCCTTTGCTTGCACCGGTCTTCGCTTTCCTTCGATGCTTCCAATCCAAGATGTCATGCCGTCGACCTCTGATATCCTTCAAAGTTCGCCGGCTTTCACTCTTCTTCGATGCTCCGGCCGCTTTCTATCTCTTGCTCCGATCGACTGCCAATTGCTGTTGTCTATCCTTTACTTCGACCAACTGCCAATTACTACTGTCTTCCCTTGCTTCAATCGACCGTCGATTACTGTTACCTGTCCCTTACATCGTCGAACACTCCGACCTCACCTTGCTTTTCTTTAACCCTCTAGCCATTCGCTATCTCCAGCCCCAATCCTAGGTTTGTGTGGGCCTCTGATATCCTTGTCACCTAAAGATCAACATCATCAGACTGCAAGCAAGCGACAGAGTAGAAGTCAGCCATGCATACGAATCAAATTTTACTTTGGCTAACTTGATGGGCGAATTGCAAAAGAAGTTGAGAAACTCTTTGGCCGGGTTGTTGAGTTCCCCAACCAATTCTGATGTGGCTAGAGGGAAGCCACGTGGGCTTCATTTTAACAACAGTGGGTAAATTGGCCTAACTCAGAAACATTAGTAGTATTTTTGGCCAAAAAAAAACTTTAGTGGCTTGCTTGGGCTAAGTTATAAACATTAGTGGTTTTTTTTGTTATTTTTTCCTATTTCTGTATAGAAATTAAGAAAGAGGGGGAAAAAATTATAGATTGCTTACGCTCTTATCATTCAACTTGGTCATCCAAGCAAGAAAGATAGGAAAACAAAATAAATATTGAAATGATAATTCAAAGGATAATAATATGAAATGACAATTTACTAAATACATAAATATTGTAAAAATTTGTAACAGCTGAAAATAGTAATTATTGAAATAATTAAGTATACGACAGATGAAATATTTTTTTAAAATATTCTAGCTTTCCAAACAATTGATGCTTTTATTGATCGGCAAAAGAGATATAAGTATGTGCTAATGAAAGTAATAAAAATGGAAATAGATGCTAAACCATTAATTGTTTATTGTAAATGCTTCTAACTTCTAAGTACCAAACAGATATATTATTGTAATTTTTTTTCCTTTTGGTGACCAAGGATTATATGTTCAATATTTATCTTTATTTTTTTTTTGAAAGAAATATTTATGAAATTGAGTCGAAACGAAACGCCGCCTACTATATGATTGAAGCTCCAAAAACCTCCTTTGCACTAGTGGTGTTCAGAGGGGGGGGGGGTAAGGACCAGCCTAGCTCGGGTCAAACTCGGCTCTGCATGGGCTCGGGCTAAGCACGGCATCGGGAGGGGCGGTTATGGGCCTCAGATAGGAAGAGCGTTGAAGTGCGCTCAACACTGCCCAAGGCGGAAGCGGGCTCAGCACGGGGATCGGCTCGAGCCTGGCCAGGCCTGGCCAGTCCGATTTTGTCCCAACAATTGCCTGGCACTCCTAACGGCTCCAAATTAAAAAAGAAAAAAAAGGGAAAATTACACTGCATGTCCCTTTAACGACCTGCAGTCTTTTTTTTTTTAATCCCCAGAATTACTTTTTTGTCCCTCCCAACAACTATATTTTAAGGGCTTTTTAGTAAAAAAAAAAATCTTTCCCTTTAAATAGAGAGGTCATTTCCACAATTTCTTCACACCAATCTTAGTAATATTTCCCTCTCTACTAATGCATTTTCTCATTTTCTTTAAGCTCTTAGCCTTATTTTCTTCATTTTTTCTTAATCATTCCTTAATTACTTCCAAAGCTCTTCATCTTCTCAATTTATTTTCACACAAATGGCATCAAGAGGAAAGGGGAAGGCCTCCAGCTCTTCATTCTGCACCGGTTTGAGGTCTTTTTTTCGTGACCTTTCCCGACCAGCGACCCATGGGGCTTAAATCCAACAAACTGATGGGGATGAGCAATTCGATATGAGTCAATATGACTAGGGGCTTGACGATCAACTTTCGGATGATGATATTGAGGAGGTGGAGCCAACGGCAGTAAAGAATGTTGGTGGAGGAGATGGTTCTCAACAGATCCCGACAAGCCATCAACCCGAACTTCCATCACATAGTAAGACGTCGAGGCTCACCGCATGGGTTTGGGAGCATTTTGATCAAGTTTCCGAAAATGATGGTCATGGCAATGATGCGAGTTCGCAAATTGCAAACATCGCGCACAAGAAGAACTCTGACACGGGAACACTCCAAACGGCACATGGAACATAAGCACCTGAATCTATGTCCGGATGGAGCTGCCAGTACCGGCGGTCGGACACAACTTGCGAGTACTGTCAGCGGATCAAGTATTTTTAGATTTAATCAACAAAATTGTAGAGAATGCATGGTAGAATGAATGATGTTAAGTGTAAAACCATTTACACAAGCGGAAGATAGGCACATGGAAAAATGGATTAAATCAGAATTAAACCCTGCTTTTAAAAGAACATATAGGAGTACTGCTAGGATAGAGGCATTTAAAATTTATGAAGCTGATAAATCAAACCTACGAGCATACTTCTTTGCTTTTGATCATTCTATCTCATTCACTAGTGACATGTGGACTTCACCACTAGGACAAGATTATTATTGTATCATTGCACATTGGATTGATGATAATTAGGTCGTTCAAAAGCGTATAATTGCATTTAAGTGGATGGAGGTCGATCATACTAGTTGAAACATATTCCAAGTTATTTCAAAAACTTTTAAAGAATTTTTTTTGTCATGACAAGGCTTTTAGCATAATATTTGATAATGCATCCAACAACGATGTTGCGGCTGAGACATTGAAGGAATCATTAGAACTTGTCCGGGATGCCACATTTTTTCATATTAGATGTGTATGTCATATTTTAAACTTAGCTATCCAAATAGGTCTTCAAGTTTTGAGTATTGAAACTACTTTAATCCGGTGAGCAATCCATTATTTGAAGTCAAGGACCAAAGTTTTCAAAGAGTTTAAACTATATTGTCTTGAAAATGGACTCGATTTTAGCTAGAAACGTTTTAAACTTGATTGCCCTACCCGATGGAACTTGACTTACGAGATGTGAGATAATATACACCGGAGCAAAAAATAGTGGCCTCATAAAAATATCGTAGCACAACAGTCACTTTTGACAGTTTATCCAACATCTTTTATTTCAAAAGCATTTTAGAATCAAATTCTAAAAAAAGTACAAAAAAAAATAGCGGGCCTAGACCCGGACCAAGCCTAGCTCGGCCCAGGACTAGGGTAAGACCCGGCACGGACCCGGTATACCTTAACCTGGGTCGTACTTGGGCCCTCCAAACCTAGGACCGGCCGGGCCGAGCCGGGTCGGCCCAGTGAACACCGTTATTTTCAACACCGTTCTACATGTCTTTAATTTGTCTCTACTCGGCTCGCCTCGTGTATATAGTTTGCTTGTTGCTTATTATTCATCGCCGATGCAACAATGCTACAGGTAGAAAATTTCTTAAGAAAACTTAAAGTTGGGAAATGAGATTTCTGTTTCTGCTTATGCCTGGTGGAGGAAAAGAGATGGAAGAACCAGTCATTTAACAAATGGATATTTTAAGGGGCAATTGCAACATTTCTTAGTTTGAGGACAAATTGCCACATGGTGCATATCTCAAGGACCATTTGTTGTAATTATGATGAAAATTTTTAACCCAAGACAGGAGGCAGGTGTAATAGTGTATCTTTGCTTACAGTTTAGGACAAATCATGTGCGATTTCACTATTTAAGGATCAAATTGAAACATTTAGCACAAATCAAGGACTTCTTATGCAATCTATGCCAAAAAAGTACATACGAAAAAAAATACTAGAATATGCTTGTTAGATTAACTTTCTTATTTGGTTTTAATTGGCATCAGTCAAAAATACACTCTACAATACGTGCGCAACTCCCCCGAAATTACTGTTGTCCTCATTCAAATTGCATAATTTCTTGCACGTCCTTTTCAACCGCACGCCCTTCCTCGACTCTCCGCTCCCTCCTTCGCCGGTGAGCCATCGCTAACCTCCCGTCATGCACATCTTCCGTCACCGCCCCAGACGTTGCCCACACTGCCCTCTAGGTGGAGCACTGATCTAAGGTGCCCCTAGACACTGGCGACGTCAAATCAAGTGAGAGAAAGAGAGGGAGGAAAAGGCCGCGACCGTGGAGCCCTTCATATCATAGCAAACCAGCCAGCCCCAAGCTCCGTTCTGCCTCCGCAGTTGCTAATCACAAGCAAAGATGGTAGATTGGAGGAATGGTCGGCCGTGATCGAGTTGTGGGTGGACGGTGGCGAGGGCTGGACTATGATGTTTTAAGGGTTTAGGGTGAAACTGTTTTCTTATCCCTTGTTTTTTTACCTTTCTTCAAATGAACCCCTAATGTTTTCTCAGAGACACATATGTATGTACATACGCAAAAAAAGATGCGTACGAAGCCATAAAAATATATGTATACAAAAATAATAGCTTGACAATTTTAGTACCAAATTATAACATATGCAACTAAATAAATAGAATTATACAAACATTTATATGTTTAAATAAATAAATAAAATTGTACTAACATATTACTTACATATGCACAAAAGAATAAACCTATTTGTAAAAATGTATTATTATTTATATGTAAAAGTTTATCCACTTACATATCTATAACATATCTATGATCTTACTTGTACATATGTGGCGCATGTTGTGTACATATTTATCAATTGTTTTATATAGAAAGTTTTATACATATCTGCCATCCATTTGTACATATCTCAAATTTTAGAGGGAAATGAGATTTGACGTGTTTATATTTATTTTTTTTATGAGATGTTGAACATGTAATATATCTATGATATTATTTGTACATATGTTATACATTATTTATATATATCTCTAACTTTCTTATTGTACATAAACTTTATATATATTTGGTATCTGATTTATATATATCTCTAGTTTAAGGAAATACAAAATTTGATGTATTTACATTTATTTTATACTATAAAAAGTAATATTATAATATAAATATATATGGACATAAAGGGTGAAGTATAGGTTGGACTCACTCTTTTAACTATGCTATAAGTTGCTAAATGTGATTACTTATGGCACAAGTAGTCATTAATTCGTTAGCCGTTACCAACTATTGTCGGTGATAGGGGAGGGTGGACCTGATTAGATTTTACACGTCAGAAAAAGCTCAAGCTGAGTAGGAGAAGAAAAGGTGTTTTTTGCCTTATCGAAAATTGGATAATGTCGGATTACAGGAACCGTGACTTCTAAAGTGCTTTCCCGATTCCAACCAAAGGCAATTAATTTTGTGTTCTGTCGCCGATAAACACCAGTAAATTAAAACTTCTCCTCTGTTCAATGTAACCAACTCCGGTTATTTTCCACGTTTTTTCTTTTGCCCTTCAATTACGATGAAGATCAGAGGATGACGAAACTCATGGCTTAACTGATCAACATAGCCCCAGCCCTAGGGTGTGGTATTATTTTACTGAAACATTGCAAGCGTGAGATGTATAACTGCATATATATGTCACCACGGTGGCCGTATTTGAGAACAATTTTTAAGATGCCTCTTAGATATTTGGATTATTTATTAATGATAAAGATTAAACTATTAAAGTTAAAAATTAAAAATTACATTTAAATGATTTTTTTTTTTTAATTTTAACACTAATTTCAAAGAAGATCAGCGTAAACATAAATGTTTAAGTATTAATCGCTTGACATGAAAATCATAATGTCATGTGCGACTTTTAGGAATGGGAGTTTAATTAGTCAGGGATTAAGTCAACCGATAGACATGAAAGAAGAAAGAAACGCGTTAGATGGATATTGATACATTACACCACTCCAAGTGCGATGCGGGATAAGGATTAATAAGTAGTGTGAAATTGAAGACAGCAAAGAGTGGGCGGTTCATAGAATTGCAAATTATAATAAGGATTTTCTGCTTCTAAATGTCAACCAACTAAAATATTCCAGAAAATTATAAAAACATTATACTATAATGTTATACAAAAGAGTGTATACAACTATGATATATATATATATACCGCTTATTCCAATGCCAACTCAGGGAAATAACTCACAAACCCAAGACGTTTATGCTCGGCACAGCAATTTAATTAAGCGTCCCTTTTGGGTATTATAAGATAACTCTTCTGATTAGTGTTAATGTTTAAATCAATTTTTAAACGATATAATTATTTCAGATTTCTGATGTGAATGGTCCAATTTTTGGGGAACTGCGCAAATTGCATGGTGGTTGAAAGTCAAAAAATATATATCATAGCGGCTAGAAATAAGACAACAAATGCTTAACTTTGTTGTTGTAGATTGGTCACATGAGCTCAGCTGTCATAACACAATTACTATTCGGCCTTTGCGGTGTTCATGATTTTCCCGTCTTAAAAGTAACCTCCGGGTTCATGAATCAGGACAAGACTTCCTCATATAGTTACATTTGCAAAGGATATATTTAAGTGTAAGATTTCTCCCTAATGTTTGCCTTTTCTTTCAATTAGGGCATCATCTTATGTTCTTCTTCAATAACGTCAATAACATCTCTGAATCCTAGGTTAGATAAGTTCAGTAGATGGTACAAGTTTTTATTGTAATGCTGAAGCCTTTGATTTTGAATTCAAGAAGGCAGATAAAGAAACTTTGGCATAAATCACGACCGGAATAGACAGAGAATAAAGTTAATGCCCATGGCATAAAGTAAACTACACACTTTCCGCTCTGGTAGGGGAATTATACATTCGAAAGTAGAGGTGCTATATACAGTTAGCTTTCTTAAAAGGATCATAACACAGTGATGGACAGTTAGCTTAGGATTTTCCTTTATAAAACTATATAGATACAAGTGGCCAGATAGATATAGAGAGACATAAAGAGAGGGGGAGAAGAGAGTCATGTTACAGTATAATGCTTTAAAAGGATTTTATGACTAGTGAAAGAACTAGTAATCAGGCCGCATTTTGTTGTGTCAAGCAATAAGAATATAAAATTTTCATATCATTGTATTTATAGAGAAAAAATATTAAAAAATTATGAATTTAAAACTAAGGGACGATCAATTCAAAGGTTTTAAAAAATTGGAATGATTGAAAATTGTTAGTAACCAATTTGGTGATAGAAAACACATGGCATAAGATCAAGGTAGTGGATTTGAGATTTTAGTACAAATTGGGGCTTTAACTGTAACTCATGAAAGTTCAGGGGTAAAATCGTAGAAAACAAAAGTTTAGGACGTCTTTTGTTTGTCTATTGGGAAAGAGTGGCAAAATGTCTGATTTCAAAGTTTGGGGACCAAAAGTTGTTATTGTACATAAAAAAGAGGAAATATATTGTAATTTACATATTTATTTAAATTTCGGATGCTGGGAGAAATGCCTAAACGCCTACAGCACCAGGGAGGCCCCGGCGGGGAGACACTGTAGCATGGGACACTGTGCCTAGTATTCCATAAAAAAAATTTTGACTGATGTCGTGAACGGTCACTTTGGTTCTCTTTAATTTTCGGTTAGGGGCTTTTTTTTTTGCAAGGGGGGGGGGGGGGGGGGGGGGGGGGGGGGGGGGTTGGGGTTGGCTAAGGGAACTCAAAGATTGGGGTTGGCTAAGGGAACTCAAAGAATCACTATAATGCTTTCTTCGCAATTACATGAAAGGCAAAACATTTGGTGTTTGAAATGTGGGATTTGTTACAATTAAATCCTTAATTTAATGATACAATCTAAATTTTAGTTTGATTAATCTCTTGTTAAAGGTTTACATAGAGCTTTTAAATTGTGCCAAACAAGTTTCTAATTCAAAAAATTTCAAGTACATTTTAAGAGGACGTGTTGAAACTTGTTGAAAAATTTTGATTTTCAAAAAATGTTAGTTTGTACAATTAAATGCGTTTTTTTTATTGAATCAAAGATTGGACTAAAAATGACAAATTCTTTTGTAAAGATTCAAACTTCATATGTTGAGAAAATGTTTTAATCGGTCCCTTGGTAAATTTCATCTGTCCAGCTCCCATTTTCATGTTTTAATCGATTAAAACAGTTTAATCCCAAGTCTGGAACTTCTACCATTTTTGGGGGTATCCGTTAACAGGTTAAAAATGAACTTTAAGCTGTTAATTGAAGCTTTTTAATTGTTTCACAATTTTCTCCCAAATCGATGCCATTTTCAGACATTGTTGAATGTTGAGAAGACGAATTCACTGTTTAATCAATTGAACTTGAAGTTTAGTCCGTTAGTTAGAGAAAATCCCGCACAGAGAACAACAGTAACGTTTAGCAGATTTTATGGAGCCTTTTCAGGATACTCCACCTGTTCTCCAAAAGCTCTCTTACCCTGAAAAGGTACAAATATGTTAAGAAACGCTTTGGGAACTCTTGGTTATTAAAAGAGAGAATTGAACATCAGAACTCAAATTAAAATGCTCAAAAGTTTAGACTATTTGCTCATGTAGCATCTAGTGGTTCAATTGTTCTAACAATTTTATAAACACCAAATTGTTGGGTTCACCTTTGTGAGATAAGGTTGTTTTCTTGTGAGAAAAAAGGTGCTGGTAATATTTCTACTTAGTGATAGGAAAAGCCACCAAAGAATTGTAAAGCCCTATGTACCTTTAAATTGTTAGTAGAGGAAAAATTTTCCATTGTTGAATTAGAGAAGTGAAGTAGACTCTTTAAAAGAGAGACAAAAAAAAGACCAATTATCTATAAATATTATTATGTTTTTCTCACTCTCCTTGCTTGCTTATTGTTTGAGTTATTTGTATTACTTGAAGTTAGATGAAATTGTTGTCCAAGTAAGTTTTTAAAGTAAAAATTAAGATCCTTGAGATAAATTTTTCTAGTTATAATAGACTTATGTTTATTTGATTTGCTTTAAGGTTTCAAATTTTTATTTTGGTTAGTTTTCAAAATCCAACCAATTCACCTCTTTTAATTGCACTTGGGACTCATAATTGTTATTAGAAACCCCCCCAACACACTTTATGTAATTAGTGCAAATTTATCTATATCTTAATTATTGAAAGTTTATTAAAAAAATTTATTAATTAAATAAATAACATTTAATAATATATTTCAAAATTAAAATTTTTTAATAAATTTATCAAAAAAAAATAGGAGTAAACATAAAAAAAATAAAGGAAAAGAAAATACACACCATAGATATACAAAAAGCACAAGTTAATATTAAATATACCATTAGTTTTTATTTGAAATAAAATATATAGTACTATATAGTCCCTGACCTTTAATTTATGCTTCCCTTTTTCATTCTTAGCCTATTAATATTTTCTTTTGGTTCTAAACTTTTTAAAACTAACTACATATTAGTCCCCGAATGGATGAAATCTATTAACTCAAAGTAACTATGTCTAGGAGAATACGTGGAACCCGGTCAACTTACAAAACCATAAATCGAACCGCAATAAATAGAATGGCATGCAATTTTATGTGGTTCTGGTTACAGTTCGGGTTTATAAATCTTAAAATCGAATATCATACAATGTAGTTGCCGTTTTTTATTGTCATAACCGGTAAACAACCATACTGGCCATACATGTGAGGTCCAATCCAATATAAACTAAAGTTATGTATCTAATTGACTAATTCTCTCTCCCTTTTGTTCTTTTTGCTATCATTTAGAACTGATTTCCTAAACCCAAAATTAAAGTTCAATACTCTATAAAGAAAGGCCCAATCCATTATCCATCATGCTCCTATAGTGCCCAACCGGGCTTACTGAATCAGCCTACTGTATATTGTTTCTCCTGCTTCCTTAGGCTGCAGCATTGCTGACTTTCTGTTGTGCATTATATGTGAAATGATATCATCATCAGACAAGACGAGAGAGATTGGAAAGTGAAGAGAAACGACTTTGTGTGCTTTAGGAAATGATCATTGGTGCGAAATGACTCTATTCACGTTCAGGACCAGGGTTGTTCATGGGACGGCAGACACTACTAGCTAATTTTGTTTCAATTGTTGAATAGGTAAGAAATTTTTTTTTAATATTTTTTAAGGGTTCTCTCTTAAGATGCAAATAATTTCTTATTCAAGTACAGCAAATAAACTAGCTAATTCTCTTTAAAACTTAAAATGGAAGAAATTGTGAAAGGGTTTCTTATTTGTGTTTTAATGATGCAAAACAGACAATGAGTTTCTTATGTGTGTAGGATTTAGGATGATAAAGTTTATTTATTTGAGATTTTTATTTCTTATGTGTGTTGATTTTATGAACTAGATTGTATTTTTATTTTTTTTGTTTATTTTATGTGCTTATATTAATTATTTTGATTTAATATGATTTATTTGTGATGTGAAAAAACCACAACCAAACCGCATTTACGTGGGGTGAATTTTTTCGGATTTGTATACAAAGTGATGTAGTTATAGTTTTTAAATTGTGAAATCATTTACTATACGGTGTGGTTACGAGTTTGGCTCTAAATAGGATTAACTCGCACCATGAACACCTCTAACTATGTCTATATAACATCAATTTTCTAAAATTATTTTTAATTGCATGATATTTCTCTCTTAGAAATTTGAACTAGGAAATAATTTTTTACAATTAAATAAACTAATCTATTATCAATTTTTTTTCCATATATGAAATAGTTATTTTGCAATGTATGCACTTATTATGTAACAACTTTTGGTTGGGTTAACAAATTAAACCAATTGAGAAAAATTAAAATGTTTTAAATTATTTCCGAATGGAGGATAACATAAAAAAGTTTAGGATTAAATTTAGCTCACATAAATTATGTATATTGAAGAAAATTGATTTTTTCAATAATTTTATTATAAATTTTAATAATATATTTCATCTAAGTTAAGAAGTAAACAAATTGAAGATTATATTTAGGGTAATTTTCATGGGGGGACCTTATATCTAATTTTATTTTTTTGGTTTCATCTTGAATGTATGTACTAATTAAATAGATAAATAAAATAATTATCCACAAATGTAATTTTAAATGTTAATAAAAATATTTCATTAAGGTTAAAGGGTTGTGAAATTGATAAATATTGTGCTTAAGGTCTTGTTTAATAATAATAAGAAATAAAGAAGAAATTTGTTGCAAAATTAAACTTAATACCTCAATGATGGATAAAAGTGTAATTTGGTAGTTTAATGGAAATAAAGCTAGTATCTAATATTTAAAAAAGATGATTTTCGAACAGGCAAATGTGTTAGGCTGTTGGATAGTGGGGATGGTCTTGTATTGGCAAATTCAAATTGTAATAGATTAAAATGAGATATCAAATAAAAAAGAATTGAAAGATTGAGGTGCTTAGAAGAATTTAGCCATTGCCCTAAAATAGTTAAATTACAACAATAGGTTTATGTAAAGTATTACAATATATTAAGTTTTAATGACTAAAAGATCATTTAGCATTTGTATACTTTCATACTTTTTATAATATAATATAATATAAGATATGCGTATGTATATTTGACATTGGGAAAGACTAATGGGTACCGAAGCGTACTGCCAATAATGATTTTAATTATCTCTAAACCTCTCATGGCACAGTGTTCATAGGGATAGCAACAAGACGGATTGGGTATAGATACCTCTTTCCTGCTATCTGTGCCTGCGGTTATTTTAGTACCTGTGACTTCACAAATATCCGTAAATGGGTGAAAAATCTTACCTGTACCCACGACTCGTAGGGTAATCCGTACCCACAGGTAATATGCAGTTTAAACTGTGTTTTCTTTTATTTCATAAAAATAAAATATGAAAAATACATACAAATTTATTGTCCATATATAATACAACAAAAACATAAAATACACAAATCATAACATACATACAACAAAATATTTGATGAAAATTAGTATAAAATATTAGTTAAATATTGGTGTTGCATCTCATTATAATTAATAAGTAAAAAATTTATACTCACAGATTTCATCAGTAGGCGAGGCGTGTTTGCCTGTGATGGATACCTTATACCCTCCACTCACCTATACTCATTAAACGGTTGTGATTTGTCATCCATATCCGTACCTTCTGCATATTTTTATTTATTTACCCGCCCATTATAGGTAGATATTTTGGGAATCATGGATTTCACCCGCCCAATTTTCATCCCTGGGCATTCCAACACTTACCCTTAATTTCATAACAAGCAATTTTGATTATGTTTCTCTAATTAGACACTAACAATTCAGTAATCATTTTTTTTTTGTTTTTTATTCAAAATTAGTATTATAAAGTATGGGGTTAGAAGGGTTATAATTATAGTAGAAAAATCCAAACTTATTTAAAACCACATATTATGTGAATTTAGGGAGGGAAGCGGCGACTGGAGATTTGAATCCTGGCTGTTGCCGCGGATTAATATTCCACTTGCCAGCCGAACTTGGCTGGTGGACTAGTAGGCATCTTCTTTTCATTCCAAGATAATGAACTTGTAGGTTAGTAGGACAAATTAATATTTATTGTTCACACTTCTGCCATGATATATTAACAAAATACACACTAAACATTATTTTAATTTGAGTAATTCCATAATTGATTCCAAAACAAAGACTTGACAATAACCGCTCAGAATGAACTGGATATCTGATGGATTTTGGTTTTGATATTATGGAACTATACCAATACCCCTCTATCATGTAATTGGTGTGCATATTTTATGGTATTTAATTAATTTTTTTAGGTATGGGTGACGATTCCCTTACATAGAGATGATTAGTTTTATGTTCAAGATGATTGTAACGTCATCATTATGTCGAATTACAAATTCATCAAAGTCCATATACGTAAGCAACACCTTGTTGCAATGATTTTCTTCTTGACATGATAATCATTTTATCTCATGCAAGAGATCCTCATTCTTACTGTTAAATGAAAGGTTTATAATAATAGATGAGATGAGTAGCAGGATAAACTGGATAAGAAAATTATAATTAATTTTCCCATTTCCTGGAAATTTTTTAGTAGAAAAAGAAGAACAAGCAGTAGCCTGAGGAATAAATAATACCATAACTGATGAGGAATGTGGAAGTTGTATGTAATTTGAATGTGAAGACGATTGAGATGAAAAATACAAATATGTAATATCTCAACGGTTGGAAACTTTTATTGGGAGAGCCCCCCAATCCTTAAAGCCATATGCCCCCAAATTTGGGGTCAAATTCAACTCTTGTTTCTTATGTAAGCTAACTTACTTGCATACGACTGGTCAACGCTGTCAGTTAATGGATTTTTTGTTTGCAAGAGAAGCGAGAGAGCAACTTGCTTCTTCCTCTGCCTCTTCTTGATTCAATTTCAACTAAGCTTCTGATTTACACATTTCAAAATTTCCAGTTATTGCTTCCTACTTTCGAGTCTTGGATAGTTGGATGTCACATTTGTTTATTTATTATTATTATTATTATTATTATTACCATTATTGTTATTATTATTATGCATGGGTACTTTTGGACGTGGATCAAGTTATAGGAAGAGCACAACTTGCAATTCGGCTTTGGGCCGCACCGTTGGCTTTGGGCCCATTAGATAAGCATTTCCATGCAAATGTGAAAGAAGACTTTGACCATGGGAGGGTATATTACATTTTTCAGTCTCCGCACCACAAGTCTTTACATCAATTCACGCCGCTATCAAAACACCTCTAAAGTGAAATCATAATCCATTAAAAAAAAAATTGAAACAACTTTTTTAAATTGAACCCTCACACATACTTTGGTCGCTATCAAGTGTGTTAATGGACCATAAAGTTTATGCTGCTGTTCACTGTAATCACCAAAAAGTTTACCTATTGACAAATATATAACCATATTTTATAAGGCTTACATTTCAATCATTCCACCATATTCAATCTTTTAAATGTTGAAAATTGTAGGCATATATAACATGTCTGCTTACATGGAACTCTGTTTTCTGTACGAATTTGGCTTAAATCCTTAAATGTCCATGAATATACCCATCAGGCATCAGCTGATCAATTTTTTCTTTTTTTTTTTTCATTCTCATATACCCACCAAACATTCAAAACTATGCCCTTAGGACATTGCCATTGGCCATCTCAATTGAAAATTTGTTGAAACTACGGGCCAAAAATGTAATTTTTCAAAAATTTAAAAACCCACAAAGGAATTAGTTCACATTTAATAGTTTTAATTTTTCAGTCTTCATAACTACTAAGTACTGCAAACAAATGATGTCTTTATTTTGGATTCCTTCCTATGTGAATTTCAGATTGAGGAGTAAAAAAAAGATTACACGCCTTTTGTTCACAGTTTTAGAAAGTTTCGATTAAGGCATTCAATAATTTAGTCGGTTTAAAAGTTTAATGGACAGATGAGCATGAAAGAAAAAACAAAATTGATGTGTAATGCACAGATCGTTACAATTTTGATTGACATTTTGGATCCTACAACAAAAGTTTTATTTACAAACTTTTATTTTTTTTATATTCAAAAATATGTTTTACAAGTATACAAAGAAAAATATATTACTTCCTCCGTCCCAAAAGTTTTGCTCCATTTATTTTTGGCAATTAATTTATAATTTTTTATTTTCAACATTCTAATATATAAATAAAAAATTTTTGTATATAAATGATAATTCAATATATGTAGTTTTTAAATATATATTTTTAAATTTTTTTCTAACAAACAATAATATAAATAAAATTAAGTCAAAATACAACAAAAAGTTAAATGTATCAAAATTTTTGAGACGGAGAGAGTAGTATTTTAGGTAAGGGAATAAGAATGCTAGCATATTTGTATCCAAAAACAACTGAACTAACTGTAGGACATTTGTTGAGAGGAAATGAGTAAATTAAAGCCAAACCCTAAATCTCCTCATAATGTTTCAAACATTTTAATTATTGGCCAAAGTTACGAGAAAACTTTTATAATTTTTTAGTTGAGAATAAAATGAGTTGGTCGTATAGAGAGAGAAAAATGAGTGGAAGGCTTGGAATTTTTTTTTTCGGTAAGCAAGATTTCGAGAATTTAGGAAAAATTAGAGTACCTTCGATGAGAGATGACGTTGGCCTCCCACCACTCGACTGAGAGCGACTTTCCCATCTCATATAGATGGATGACTAAGATAGATTTATCACGTCTCTTTCCTGTCGCAATAGGTTTTCAAAACAAAATGGACAAAAGGCACAATTTTACTATTAAAGTTTATGGCAGAGAGTAATTTTACTATTAAAATATTTTTTAGAGAAATTTGTCACTAACAACTTTTAAATGAACATATTTACTATCAATGTCTTGAAATAGAGAAATATTTATTAATAATTATACTATAGACTTATGTTTAATTAAACATTCTAATATATATATAATTCCCCTATATATAACCTATAACACAGTAAAAAATTTGACTAATTTGTCTTTGTACCAAAACTCACCATCATCCTAGAAACCCTACCTCTATTGCTGCTCTTGCCGTTGACGTCGCCGCCTTTGCCTTGAGATCTTGCCGTGATCATCCACTTCCAAATCTCATGACCAATTGCCTTCAGATCTCGTCCTCATTCGCTGGCCCTCATATTTGGATGGTGTTACCACTTATATCTAGATCTTGCACCATCGATCACCTCCAGATCTTGGCATTGTCGCTTGCCGGATCGTGCCGATCATGGCTTTCGGGTCGTGTCGCTTTTTGCTTCCGAACCTACAAAATTGTCAAAGACAAATATTGAGAAATGTCTGACCTAGTGCACAAAGTGTCTACAATAAAATGTAACTATGTCTAATATAGTAAGTGGAAGTGTTTGCAAAGAAATATTAAAATAATTTTTTATAATGTGAAATTAAAAGCGTATGAAGCTATAAGAATACGTGTCTAATTAAATATTAAAAAATATGTAAAAAAATATGTAAAAGTGTCTGAATCAACTTGTGAACAATTTATTATCTTTAGAAAATAACTGTTTGAAATAAAAAAAAATGTCTGAAGCTATAAGAATAAGTGTCTAATCGAATATTGAAAAATGTCAAAAAAAAATATGTAAAAGTGTCTAAACTTTTTTTTTATAATTAATATATGAGGTATATATAAATGTTCAAATTTTATTTTTATTTTTTATTTATTGGGAAGACAAATCCCTCCATAGCCTCTTCCCCCTCTCATCCCTTTCATCTTTCATCTTTTCTCTGTTGGCCTCATCTCATGGCACGCCTCTCTTTCAATTTTGTTCGCCTCACCCGTCTGCCTTCTCAACCTCGCCTTATCATTCCCCCCGCCTTGTCGTTCACCTCGCTATGTCGCTCGTCTTGTTGTCATTGGGCCGCCTCGTGTTGGACCGCATTGCCTCACCTCCAATCGTGCCACCTCATATCATTGATCATCCACTCGGATCCATATCGTTCATCACCATCAATCATCAGCTCTGCCTCTCAAATGACTGTTGGCTCTACTTCTCATTTCCACAGTCTACACCGTAGCCTCGATCTTACTACTAAAGGAGAGTAGAGATGAGAGAGGGTTGGCGTGCAAGAAGAGAAGTGTGGAATAGAATGGACTTTAGGGTAAGGGGTAGATCTGTAAAATCACCTCCTATGTCTAATTAAACATATGTTCACCATATCTCTTTATGATATTTATCACTGTAGCAATTAAAGGTAAGAATATTCCATTATCACAAAGAAAATTCTGTTAGAGTGGAGGTGAGTTGGATATTCCATTGGCCACATCAACTAATATGTAGTATATTTACCATCAATATTTTTCAAAACAAGCATATTTGCCATCAAGTTTTTACATTAGTGATGGTGGCAACATCCATGAGAGGCTAAGGCTAGGGCTAAGACTGCTGCGGTTGTGTGAATGAGTTAAAGGGAAATTGTGGGGGAAGAATTCATTGGTTCACTTCTTTAGCCTTCAATTTCCAACGGGTTAAGGAAGATAAGTTGGAGATGGTGGGTTTGGTGTTGGAAATGAAGGATTAAGGTAAAAAAATAGGGGAAAAAAATACAACTTGAATGACTATGCAATAATTTTTCCTTTTTGCCATTTTCATCTATCCTTTCAAGTTGGCTTCATGTCAACAAAATACTGTTAGTCATTGCTCAATCAGCATATCTTGGCATGTTATTAATAGCAGTGGCAAAAAATGTCCATTTAAAAAATGTTAGTGAAAAATTTATCTGGAAAAATACTTTAGTGGCAAAATTACTTTCCACCTTATACTTTAATGGCAAAATTGCCTATTTTGAAAAAAAAATGTAAAAAGCATCAATTTCTTTGTTTAAAGTAGTAATAATCCTAAAGGTATAAAACTTTATGCAAAAGCTTTTGTATACAAATAATGTGATAAAGGCCCACTGCAGTGTTTCCTAAAAAAAATAATGTGATAAAATGTAATCACAGTAAATTTTATTATTTTTTTAGTACAAAAAAAGAAAAAAAAACAACTAAGTATGAACAAAGAAGACTTCTTGGTTATCCACTAGTAACCAATGACCAAGCCTTAAAGGAGGGAGGTCATAGAAAGTGACTTGTTGATAGTGAGCGTGGCGAAGAATAGCCATGAAGTCGGCACAAGAATTCTCTTTCTCATAGTGTAGTGTAATTCATCGACTCCCCAACGGCTCATCAAACCCTCGTAATCCATGAAAAGTGAGTGCAGAAGGTGATAAACATCAGTGTTGTTTAACAACATGACTAGAGACAAAGAATCCACTTCAACTTCAACCCCAAATAGTAGTATCTGTTGAATCAACAATAAACCCTGCCAAAGTTTTAGAAGTTCAGCCTACACCACATAAAACTTGTCCCAATGAACAAGAATACATGTGTGCCCATCTCTTAACACTATCTTTAATGATGCAACCAGCAAGAATTAACCTATCTTGCCTAAGAAACCCGTTAGACTTTGAATTAAAACAACCTTTAAATAGGGGCACCCACCTCACCAAAATTGGTTCCTTTTGAAGATGGTTGACCTCGATATTCCACAACTATGCAACCTTTGTAGCTTCTAGTTTTGGCCTACCAAAAATCAAAGAGAACTTTTTACCTCGTTCCTAAAGACTACATTGTTACTTGCCTTCTAAATTTGCCACAGAACATGGGAAAACAAAGAAGACTAAGGCATGCCCCCATACAGAATTGATGGCCTTCCATTTTCCAGCAACCAAACATCCCAAGCAATAAGTAGAAAGACGTTAAAGAACTTCTCACCAGAACAAGTCCCTAGATTGTGAACACTAGCTTACACCTCATAAATAAATGATTTAGATTAACCTCGTCATGGCTGCAAATTATACATGAAGGATCAATTATCCTCATCTTAACATATATTCATGCCGCTATCAAGCACCTCAAAAAGTGAAATCATAATGAATTAAAAAAATATTTAAAGGCATAATTAGCTAAATAATCCCTGTACTATAATGAATCAACCAATCACTATCATGAACCTTTTTTAGGGGTATAAATCGAGCCTCAAACTTTAAAGATTGGGACGTTTTGCCCACCTAACTCAGTAACTCAGAAGTTTTCCGTTAGTTATGTGATGGAATTTTATCTGATTGCATAATTTAAAATTTCAGGTCTCCAATCATACAAAGCAATAACTTTGGGACTTAAATTGTAATTAAAAATAGTCATATAAATCTTTTATCTATTTCAATCATTTACACCCAAAACCTAAAAACACCACAAGAGAGATATGTTGGAGATTGAAATTAACAACTAAATTTCAGTCGCTACTTACTTAGTCGCTAGTTAGTTGCTAGTGTGTGGGCCAACAAATTCGTACGATTGATTAGCAACTGAATATATTCAGTCACTAGTTAGTCCCTTATAGCAAATTTTAGTCGCTAATTTGGTCATTAGTCAGTCATTAATAGCAAATTTCAATCGCTATTTCAGTCACCCATTGTAAATTTAAGTCACTATTTCAGTTGCTTAAGCAACTAAAACCCTCAACTCCGACCTTCTTCCTTCTTCCTTCTTTTTTCTTCTTCGTTTCTCTCATCATCATCTTCTTCCTTCTTCTTCTTTGTTTTTTTCATCCTTCTTCTTTGCTTCTCTTCCTCCTCCTTCTTCTCCGTTTCTCTCATCCTTTCATCCTCTCTTTTCTTCTCATCCTCATTCTTTCTTTTCTCATCTTTCTTTATTTTCTGTTTCTTCTGTTTCTTCCCTTTTTTCATTCTTTGTTTCTTCTCTGTTGTCTTTTGTTTCTTCTCCTTTAGCCTACTAAGCCCGACTAGCAAACTTGGACAGATCAACCTGATTAGGGGGATGGTCAGCAAGACCACGATACTGATGCCCTCCTCGACTTCAAATTTCTTTAGTTCATTTGTTTTATTGTTAAATGAAATTTTCTTGTTTTTTATTATTTTTAAATTAATAATTGAACTTTCAGATCATTACAAATCATTATTAAAACTAGTACATTCCATATATATGTGTGTGTGTGTGTCTAGACACACACACACACACACATATCACCAATAAAAAATTTTCTTTTAAAATAAAATTGGTTGGAGCGACTGAATATTAGTGATTGAATCCTTTCGGTCACTAGTTTCAGGTGCTACTTAATTGTTAGCAACATAATGACTAAAGATTTTACCACCGACCGTTTTAGTCACTACAAGTGACTAAAAGCGAATGTTTTGTTAGTCCCTGTCCATCGTTTATGTTATAGTGAAATTATTCTAATTTTCTTCAAAACCCATCTAAAATCTGCACGAGGATCTGAAAGAGGCCGCAACCACCAGGATCTAAAGCATCAAGGAAGTCCTTCAGTTAGTCAGAACTAGAGCTAGCACCGTCGTCTGGTCAGCCCAAAGAACATAGTGGCGATTCTGCTTTTCGGGTTTATTGCCCGACGCTGGCTCATCAGCTTCCTCCTCTTCCCCACTCGAACAAAACCACCGCTTCTAAAAATGGGTTCTTGGAGTGGAACGAAGCACTGGTTCTGCCCCCACCACCACTGCCACTGTCAATGACCATCAGTTTCTCTGTCGTTGCTCCAATTTCTGGCGTGAGTTCCATCGTTTCTTCGATGATAGTTGGCGACATGGAAAGCGTCCGAAAATCGTTCTCCTCTTCTAGTTTCCAATTCACGAGCCCGTCTCATGTTTATTCTTTTGGTAAACCTCCAATTTTAACTTTGTCACTGAAGAGGAAGTGTGATTCCATGGATGATGCTGCCCTTCTGTGCGAATCCTCTAGGAGATGCCATTGCTCCAAGAAAAGGTTGGTTCTTTTTTATTTTTCTCTGTGAAAATTATTCTAATTTTTCCAAAACTCATCTAAAAAATTTCATCCTACTTTTTAAATTTGCCAATGAAATTATAAATTGTAGAATTTTAACTTTATAGTGTTTTTATAATTAGTCCAAATAATTTACATATTTTTATTATAATAAAATAAAATTCAAAAATTTGGATTTTAAAATTAATTACAATTTATATAATATACATTTTTAAAAATAAAATGGAGGCGAATAGCTAAAAAATGGAGGTTGTATCGATGGTAGTGGAGGTGGCAGAGAGGGGAGGCTGCAGTCGTGAATGAGATGAAGGCTTGGATCAAAGATAATGACATGAGTAGAGGAGACAAAACACTACAGTGTAAAAGATAAAAAATAGAAAACTTAAGTGGCATTTATGTGATTTTTCTTTTTCTAAATGGATGGAAGTTAAATCAGGTGAGCGAAATATTTCGGGTAAATTGCACACGTTACCCCCAACATTTTAATTTTGTTTTTGTTCTAACCCTAACCTTCATTTTATTCATTGTGCCTCCCTAACGTGGTTAAAACGTTCCATTTTGAACCTTTTTTTGGATGGAATTCGTTATATTGGATGAAAAATGACACGTCAACATAAGATTATAGGGGAAAATGTTTGTTTTAACCCTTGTAAACATTTTCATTGTCAAAAAAAGCCATAAAATTTTCAAATCTCCCTCTCCGGCATTCTCGATGGTGTCATTTCCAGCGGCCCCATCTTCAGCCTTCCTCTCCTCCCTCTCCTGCGACAACCTTGTACTCTATTCGCTCACCCTCTCCTACGATTCCCTCTCCCCACCGCTATCGAGATACCTCTTTCGATTCCCTTCCCTGATTCTCGTCGCGATACCCGTTCACTATCGTGATTTCTCTTCCTCAGTTCCCTATCTCCGCCAACGCGATTTACTGTCCGAAGCACCTATCATGGACGGCATGACTCTGCTAGTTGCCTTCCAAGAGCGAGGTAGGTTGCACCCGATCCGCCTTCATTTAACGTTATTTGGTGAATCGGGTAAGCTAACGGAGGAGAGGGTAAATGAATCAGGGATGGAGTACATGGTTGCCGGAGGAGAGGGAGGTGGACAGAGGTGGATTTCAGAGTCAAATCTGGGTGTTGTGGTGAATTGGGTGAGGCTAGAGAGGGAAGGGAGAACGACGATGGCGTGGAGAGGAAGGGAAAGCAGTGACTGTGGGGGGTGGAAGGCCAGAGAGGGACGACGGTGAGGGGAAGGCCGGAGAGCGACGACGATGAGGAGAAGAGATGAGAGTGGCGGCAGGTGAGGGAGGCGGACAACAAAGAGGTTGTTCCAAGAGGGAGGCGGAGATGACGAGGAAGAAGCATGATGGGTTTCTTGCTATATTTGAAATTTTTTAAGCTTTTTTTGGTAAAGAGAAATGTTTACAAGGGTTAAAACAAACATTTTCCCCTACAATGACGTGTCATTTTTCATCTAATATAACGGATTCTATCCAAAAAAGGTTCAAAATGAAACGTTTTAGCCATGTTATGGAGGCGCAATGAACAAAATGAAGGTTGAGGTTAGAACAAAAACAAAATTAAAAGGTTGGAGGTAACGCATGCAATTTACCCAAAGTATTTTGGTACAATTTTTCTTAGCCCACACATGTGAGTGTATTCGATTAGTCATTGAGATGTTAATGACGTGAAGTGCCATCTGACATTTCCATCAGATACATGCCAATTTCAATAGTTATAGGACTAACAGTGCCTACGGAATAAACATTAGAGGATTTTATTGGTGACTCAAGTAATTTTAGGACTGAAGTGGCAAAGATGACAAAGTTAGAGGACCTAAAATGTCCTTTCTCCAAATATATATTAAAGGCCGAGAAAAAAGTAAAAGCACCAAGAATATGCTATAGACTATGTATAGGGTCTATGTGGTCCCTTCCTCACTTCGCGGTCTTCTTCTATGGGCTTGCCTCATCATCGGTCATCATCACGGCTTCACTTCACCCTTTGTTTTGTGGGAACTCGACGACTGGCCGAATTGGCCCTTTAATAACATTTTCCTTTACTCATTTTCTTCCCCCTTTGAAATATAGCTACACAAACATTCACACGTCTAATGGATAGTGACTGGTGTAATTATATAAAAGCAAAGGGATAATTATAATTTTTCTCATGAGATTTAGGTAAAATTATACTTTATTTTTTCTATTTTAGAACTATACATTTTACCCTCTATATTTTTAATATAATCTGATAGTAACTTCTAAAATCTTAGGGCCAGTTTATTTTGATTTAATGCCTTCAAATTAACACGTTTTTGTTGACTGGATTCAGGCTGATATTAGAGCAAATAACCTTTACCCACGAAATTACTCAAAATTACGTCCTACCCTGCTCCAGCCCCAATCTGCCTTACTTCTTCCCCGATTTGCCTCCACTCGTCGCCGCCCGACTCTGCCCTTACCACACCGCTTTGCCTCCAGCCCCCGATCTGCCCTGCTTCTTCCCTGATTTGCCTCCACCCACTGCTGCCCCACTCTACCCCCACCACGCTCCGCCTCAGCTCACTCTACTTCGCCTCAGACCCGCTTTGCCTCCACCCGCCTTTGCTCCGCCCCCACTCTACTTCCACCCGCCTTTGCTCCACCCCTGCCCCATTCTGCCTCCACCCTGCTTTGGCTTTGCATCGTACTGCTTCCACTGCGCTCTGCCTCTGCATCGCTCAGCTTGCGTTCTCCGAGCAGTGGAGCATAAGGCGTTTTCGACATCAACGGTGGCTTGACCCAATTGAGATCCCCAATCGCCCAAATCTTTGTTCTTTCCAGATCTCATCAAGTCGCGTTGTAGATTGGCTAGGGGGAGAATTTCGGCTGGTAAAGCTGTGAGGAGATTCGGATTTCTTAAGATGGCGTTGATATTCGGAGAAAGCCCTGGAAGAATTGAGATAGGATCATAACAGAGGGAGGATTATAGAGGGGTAGGAGGTGCCTTCTGGGTGGAGGGAGATTTATAAGCTTCGAGTGAGTAGGATTGGAGCAGACGAGATAGAGAAGGGAGAGGAGGAAGACTGTTAAATCGAGGACGATTAGATTTTCGTCGCTTTTCCAACGAGCAGTGAGGCAATTGTGTAGCTTCCAGTGAGCGGTCCGGTGATTGTACCTATTTTCATCCCGTTTCTCATAAATGGTCTGGCAATTGTACAATTTTTGCCCCATTTTCCAGTGACCAGATCGATCATTGTATAGGACAACGACACTTGCAATGGAGAGAGGACACTGAAAGTGGAACAAAGCTGAGGTTCAATCTTGAGGGCAATTAAGGAAGTAATTTTGGGCCCCAATAAAAGTCACATGGGAAAACACAAAACATGTTAACTTGGGTCAATTAATGTAAAACGAACTGCCAATTAATTTAAACGTTACGGTAGCCATCTTTCAATAATTTTAATTTGTATAGTATTTTTTTTACAGTTAATGTACATTTTAAATTATCAGTTTTTTTCTGTTTCTTTTTAGTTTTTAAAATAGTTTTTTTTAAATGTCAATTAATTATTATAAAGTACTATACATATTGAAATTACTTTAAAATAATAACTGTATAGTCTAAATTAAGATTTTAGAAGTCACTGTTGGACTGTATTAAAAAGATAGAAAGTAAAATATATATTTTTTTGAATAGAAGGGTCAAAATATAATTTCATCTAAACCTTAAGGGATAAATTGTAATTAACCCACCTCGTGGAAATAAATGCTTGCAGTGACATTAATGCTTGTATCTTTTAGGATGAAAGCCATGATTCATTTATCAATAATAAATTATTTGAGGTTATTGTTTTTTTAGGAAATATTTAAAATATTTTTAAAGAAGATATGTAAAGTGTAATTTTCACTTAGACTTGAGAGGGTAAGTTGGAATCACCTTAATAAAGCCCTGTTTGGGAACATTATTTATTATTAGTGATAAAGTTTTAGATAATTTATTTAATGATTGATATTAAAAAGCTAAAACTAAAAGTTATAATTGGATAGTTTTTTCAAAATTCTAATGTTAATCGCTGACGCTAATATCAAAAGAAGCTTGAATAATTAGAATAGTTTAAAGTCTTCACCATTTTCTAATTTCTAATCTCATGTTGGAGATATTTCTTTTTTAAATAAATATACAAGAGATATAAGATCACTCAAGTGCATATCTAGTTCTAGGTTTCAAACTAAGCACCAACTAGATGTTCTTTTCCAAATAAAAACTCATATAGTGTAAGTGGATGCAGAGAATCAATTCTGAACTTAGGGCCACGATACTTTTTTTGTTAGGAATGATTTTTAGAATTTGTTTTTCCATTTTCACATTAAAAATTATATTATTTATTTATTTTGACAGAAAATATCCTAGAAAGAATTTGAATGGTCATGTTAAACACATAAGCACAGCGGCGGAGCTACGTTATGCTGGGAGAGGGCTGTTGCCCCCCGGGAATTTAGAAAAAACGTAAATAAGGGGTAGTAATTTGGTGATTTTTTTAAAATTTAAGGATTGTGTGTGCATTTTGCCCCCCAAATATTGTGGAAAAATATAAAGATGGGGGGGCAATAAGGTAGGCACTGAAGAAAGTAGGGACCCAGTGAGTAGTTATTCCCTCTACATTAAGGGGATATTCTAGCATGGCCTAAATGCACTATTAGTCCTCAAACGTTTCCAAATCGTACGATTTGCTCCTTAAGCTTTGAATTAGTGTGAATTAGTCCCAATTTACAGCTTTACCTAACCGCGACGTCGTCCCTCTCCTCCGGGCTCCGCCGACTCTCCTCCAGGCTTGCCCCTCCGAACCAAAAATCCTGGTTCCGCCACTGCATAAGCATAGAGAAGAGGAATGAACCACAAGGCGATTTGCCTGGCTGCCACAGCTATGTCTTCTTCCTGGCCTAGGAGTCTGAGGATTGGTATCACGAAGATGGAGAGAGGCAACAGTACAGTAGCTCTAACTCCATCCACAACCCAAGAACACTGCAAGTAAACCCCTAGCATGTGATAGTGCCCTGCTCCATAGGCTTGGCCACACAATATATCGGTTGCACTTGACTTTCCAATCTTGAAAAAGCAAAAATGTTATTGATTTATCGCGCTAGATTGAAAGATTAACCTTGTGGACGAAAAGGGGTGATGATGAACTAAACACTACTTACCAATATTCCAATCACAAAGCGCACAACAAGGGTTTGAATGAGTGCGTAAGTTGAGAGCTCTAATTCACTGATGTACCCCATGAAGGCCTGTGTCGCAACTAGGATACCGAATCGGCGAATCCTGTTACTCTTGACAAGATTGCTGGGAATGAGATCCTCTATACCCTCTTTCCATATTCTCTGCTTCAAATCATCCTCTTTTTTGTCCGTGGATACGACTAGATGCTCCTCAAAATGATTATCCGGGGCTCTGCAGAGTCAATGAGAAACTTGTATAATTACGCCGGGCGGAAACAAGAAAAGATGCCGAAATCTTGTAGGTTCTATAATATGGTTTCATGTGCAGACGTAAAATTGCAATACGGGAAGAAATTTGAGATGAGACTAGTTCACTTGGGGCTAGAGGCAGCGTCCAGTTGCACGTACCTTTTGATCCCAAGTTTTGCGCTTCAAATGTAGGCCTAAGAATCCAATTTTTCAGATGCTGCTCGAGACTTATTCAGTCAATGAAAACCTCAGGACGGGTTTTAAAATGAAGAAAAGAAAAACATAGAACTGTGTATGAACCATAAGGCAAAAATGTTCTCAGACGGTGACACGGAGAGGGAAGCGGATCCTATAAGAGCTAGTGTGATTCAAGTCACTGGTTTTTGTGTTTCTTCGTTGCCCATCGTAAAACGTGAACGAAAATTATAGATACGGAGAGAAAGCATTCCAAACAAATATGCTACCTCCATTCTATGTTGAAGATAAAAAAATTATAAATTAATTGATGCAAATAGTGAATTCTGTAAAATAAACAAAAAAAGAAAAAAAAAGAGAGAGAGAGAGAGAGAGAGAGAGAGAGAGAGAGAGAGAGCTTGAGACAGATAAAATAATTTAAATACGTACATCAAATGAGTGAGCAATATCTGCACTATCTACTTCTTGAATTTAAACTGTGGTCCAGAGTTCAGTGACCTGTTCGCAAAAATTTGGTAAGAACACCTTGAGCTTATATATGGAAATCAAATTCTGAAGAACTCCTAAAAGGTCCCGCGACTAAGCGTTCAATTATTCGACCAGTGGGAAAACAGAACAAACTCCCTTGTCCTTCCCTAGAAACGTAGGACATGGTTAATGCAAGCTACCGCTAACGTTAGAGCTAATTAGATGCCGCTTGTGTCCCTCCCAAAAACGAAACGCCTCATCCAGTCAGATATCACTAATGCCCTCGTGCGCCAGCTAACTTGCTTGCTGAAGGATAAAATAGAAAGAAGTACATAAGTAGACCATATAAGCCTTGACGTCAGGAAATACCACCACCAGAGTCCATCACGGAATGCGACCATCATGGGTCGTTAAATCCGTGCGGGCCCTTGGGACCCATGCTGATCTAACAGCTCAGGATAGTCGCAGTTTGTGGTGGGCTTTGACATTATCACGTCCCCTTTGTGTTCTATCATCTATGCGAAAAATAACATTTCATGGGAGCATGTGATCCAGTGAAGTTTGTACCTTGCATAAACAGAGTACCAAAGCCATTGTGTGCTTTGTCCTATGGAGACCCAGTCCCCAGGAAGCTGTGCAGCTGTTTGTTCTCCTCCCAGTGGAGCAAATTGTCCCAGATGCCTGTACCTGCATGGCAAATACCGGTACACATAAAATGAGTGAGATGCAAGACATGGTACATAAGTCGTTTTGGTAAGGAAACCTTGCCAAAAACAGACAACCAGAAGGGCAATATGCAAAGACATGGATCCTACCTGAATGGACGAAATCGATGGCGACCTTCACCCCTGAACCTCATTGGACCTTCAGGGTTCTTTTCACACTCTTCCATACGGTTGAAACACCTAGCTAGGTAAGCACCTTGCTGATTTGCAACCTGAACAGATAGAGATCTATAACCAAGAATGCTCTGAAGCAAATTTATGTCTAGAGTGCAATATTTGATCCCGCAAATACCTGTGCTGTTGCAGGCAAGTTCTTCATCTGAGAATCAACCTGAGAAAGAGCAGTTTTGAATTCTTCAATATTCAGTTCAATAGATTCTTTTGGACCATCGCCTTTGGCTTGCTTTAACAGATCAACAATGTCACTCATCTGCTTGTTCTTTAGATAAAGCTCCACTTGAGGATACCTCTCGCAAATATCATCTATGACCTCTTGAAATTCCTTGACTGTGAGCGTCCCAGAATTGTCCTTATCTGCTTTCTTGAATATTGCCCAGATATCTTCCTAAGAATTGAATTACACGAAAGGTAAAGACAGATTACAAAATGTACCCACTTAGATAAAATAACTCAAAAGAACTGGATAGTCATTGCTATAAGGGGCAGTCTGCGCATTATAATGTGTATATGCTTATTTATCAAGCATCATTTTACCACTAGAATTCCAAAGAGAGGAAAATATAAGCAACCACAATGGTCAGGTTGCATCATAGACGGGGCAGGAAATTCTTGTATACAGGAATTTTTTAAGAAATATAAAAGGAAAGTAAAACAAAGCATCAATGAAGCTGATCAGGGTTCAGGAAAACAGAAAGAAAATACATAGCAAGACTAGTTTAGTAGACATTTTCAGGTCAATAATCAAAACAGAAGAAAATGTCTACCATGACTCTTCGTTGGTTGATCGTTGCACAGTCACCAAGTGCATAAATGTTGTCACATCCCTCAACTCGCAGCCATTCATCAGTTGCTAAAGCACGCCTATTACCCTGCACCAACAAGCGCTTGTATCTATTAATGGGTGCAATCAACTTTGTGAAAAATCATCTACATGAAATTGAACAAAAAACTAGGGAAATTTTCAATTAGTATAAATTATTTTGTTCCAACGAAACTCACCTGACCAATTTGCTGCATAAACTGTTTTACAACAGGACGAGTTCCAATACCAGTTGACCAGAGAACCATCCCATATGGTGTAGAAGTAATTTCACCACTCTTTGCTTTTGTAGAGATGTCTTTATCTGTTACCTTCACAACCATTGACCCTAGTTTCACATCAATGCCATCTCTTTGGAATTTATCTTCAGCAAAACCTGTGATTCTTTTGTCAAACCTGCATGAACATAATTGTAATCGGTGGGAAAATATAGTTAATGTATATCATTGAGTAGAAACCCCTGAAAAACTTTTAATTAAAAAATGCCATCACATTTTAGAAGTCGAGTTAACATCAAGACAATGCAAATGGTAGCAGACACTTAATTTTCTAATGATAGAACTCAAGTTAATAGCTTCCCAGTTAATTTTCTCCTTGAGACATAGAAACAGATAGTTGCACTGTTCTACAACAATCCTCCAACAATAAATGAGTCTATGTTCACTACATAGCCGTGAGAAACTGATGGACAAGTTCACAGCACCTTCTAGAAGGGGAAAAAGTAAAAAGGAAAAAACAGAAAACACAACACATCTGCAGAGGCAAGCTGTAACAGAGTGGCAATGTATCTGGAAGAAACAGGCTTGAGGATAAGCCTTAGTTTCACTTGAACTAGTGTTTTATTGATAATTCTCAGGCTAAAGTTCCATCAAATAGGTAAAAACAACCAAACAACAGGACCTCTGAGTGCGAGTTAAACAAACTGGGTGGTTTCATAATGCAAGTTATAAAGTACTGAATGCACATCCTTACATGTTTAAAATATGATCTGTAGCTTCCACAAGTGTTATTTTCACAAAGTCTTTGACCATGGGATAAAGCTTGACCAAATCCTCATTTACAAAATCATGAAGCTGTGCAGCAAATTCCACTCCTGTCGGACCACCACCGACAACCACAAAATGAAGGATTTTCTTTCTCTCTTCATCACTTAGATTTGGCAAGGCTGCTTTCTCAAACGCATCAATAACAGTTCTGCGGATCTTCTGAGCATCCTCGACTTCCTGTATCAAGAATGGTGTAGACATGTTACTCAAAGTAGCTTTCCCTCCAACAATGCCCTCCCATAAATTATAACATGCCTGTCTACTCCTAAAAACTTATTTGAAGTAAAAGAACAGCCCCCCCACCACACACACAAACACACAAATTTGTCAGACATTTGTCAACCAAACGAGAAAACCTTTAAGTAATGACAATTTTCCTCCACACCAGGAGTGTTAAAAGTGTTAACACGCGCTCCAATAGCTATTACAAGATAGTCGTAGTCAACAGCAAACCGGTCATTCCCATCCAAGTTGGTATCAGCAGTGGAGCGACAATAAATTTTATGATTCTCCGGATCAATCTTAACACATTCTGCCTCCCAGTAACGGATGTCAACACCTTTCTTCCTGATAATGTTGCGGACAGGCTCAACAATGCTGCGTGGTTCCACTGTGCCACATGTAACACTTGGCAGCAATGGAGTGAATGCAAAATAATTACGAGGCGACACAACGTCAACCTCATAAGAAGGATTCTTCAAGTTCTTCAAGAAACTGGTCCCTGCCCAGCCAGTTCCCAGCACCACCACCTTCTTCTTCTTGGGAACTGCTTCAGATTGGGCAACAGCATGCTTGTCATCAGACACATTCGCAGATTGGGCAACCACATGCTTGTTCTCAGACGCATTTGCCTCGGCATAAGCTATAATTCCCCCACCACTGCCACATCAATTAGAGGGTTGAGCCAAAGGATTCACAGAGAAGCAAAGATAAAATTACATGGCCAATCACATGATATATTACCTACCAGGTACCTTAGGAATTCGGTTGATCATCGGATTTCCTCAATCAAATTAGTAAACAAGTCCAATACATTTCTCCGAAATGTAACGGCATAATTTCTCTAAACGAGAGATCTAAAAATGGAAATCTAGTCGAAAAACCTACTAATGGTAGCCAACCAGATCGGTGGAATTCCAGCTCAGGCAGCTACAGATCGGAAATCTACTACATAATTAGAAATGCAAAGTAAACTAGAAAAACTTAACAGAAGCACAGAAATCAGAGAGAGAGAGAGAAGCACAGACGACCGAGAACAATTATGTTTCAAAATCCAAAACCTGAATTAATCTTGGTCTATCGAACAAAAAATGAAAGATTAAAAACCGGTCAATGATGGGAAGGAAGAAAGATGGATGGATCACCTTAATGTGGAGAGGATGATAAGCCTGGAGAGGTGAGGATGATCATGGAAGGCTCTAGAAACTTGCTCCAGAAAGCTGAAGCGCTTCATTTCTTCCTCTAATTAGCCGAATTTCGGTCAGCCGAAAAGTCTGGAGAAATCTGAAAGGAAGACAGAAGACGGTTATGGAAAAGCCGCGAAAAGAAAGAAACATCTGCCTCCGCTGAGATTTTGGTTCCTGAGCTTACCAGCAGAAGACGAGGCGAATAAATGGGAGGTGTCAGCTCGGTAGAAGAACGAGAATACTACGAAACCAAAGCTTTGGCGTTGTTAGTTAGATTAGATCTGTCTCTTTCTCTCTCCCCCGTGTGTTAAAAACAAAAATAATTACTAGAAGACCCCGGTTAACGGGAACGTAGAGATCGAAGGAAATTGAGATTAGAGATGACAAATTTTAAGCCGATTCGAATATCTGATCTAACACACATAAATTCAAGTTTGATTTAATTTGATTTGACTAGAAAAGTCAATAACTTGAACCCGGCTATACTTAACCTGACATGAACCCGGCTATACTCAACTCGACCTGAATCTGAACCCGACTAAAGTAATACTAGAGAAAACTCGAACCCGAACCCGATATGACCCAATAACTAAACCCGACAAAACCTGATTTTAACTTAAATCAATATAAAATATATGGTCGGTAAAGACTTTAGAAAAATTATGATTTAATATATATGAGTGAGTTTCTTATATTCTGCTGATCTATTTTGCATTGTAGAATGAGTGAATGAGAACTATAGTAAACGATTAGTAAAACGGTGATTAAAAGATAAAAATAATTAAGTTTTAGAAATTATAGTACCCTTTCTATCTCATATTCTTTTAAATATTTGACTTTTTCGAATAGTTTGAATTAAATTTATTCATATTACTTCTTATATCTCAAATTATTTGCACTATTCGTATTTTAACAATTAATATATAATTTTTTGTTTTCAACATTTTCATATTAAAATAAAAAATTTTATACATGAATAATAAATCAAGATCTACAATTTTTAAATATATTTTTTTAATTTTTTAATAAATAATAATATAAATAAATTCATGTCAAATTAGTTAGAAAAGTTAAATGAAGCAAAAAAAAATGGGACAGAGGAGATTATTTGTTCGAATTTTTTTTTAAAAATATACATTTAGAAACTATAGGTCTTATTTATTATTTAATATAGTCATTTTTCATTTATATACTAAAATATTGAAAATAAAAAATCATAGATTAATTGTTAAATAGTGAATATTATAAATAACTTGATATAGATGGAGTATTTTAGTAAATAAATTATATATTAATATATCTTCATAAATTTTATATTATTTTTATATCTAGTTAAATTAAATTTTAATCAAAATTAAACAAAAAAAATTGAATCAATTTAGTAATTTTGGATTATGTACCAGTGAACCGAATAAACCTGATAATTAAGTTGAATCTGGTCTAAGACCCGATAATCCGACTTGATTGGATCCGAATCTAAATAAACCCGGTCTGACTTAACCCGAACTTGAAATCTTCTCAACTCAAAATCAACCCAAGCCTAAATAAGCTGACCTAGATCTAAACATATGCTAACCTGATTAAACATAAACTTGAATAATCTGATGCAAACCTGACCCGACCCACATAATTATTATCCCTAATTAAGATCCGCGTGGCGCAGTCAGGATGCTTCCAGTTACTCGGTCGCCCCTCAAATTTCATATCTTTCTGCTACTTGGCGGCTAGCGCGCATGGCACAGCGTGTCATGTTTGATTTCTGCGGCTTTAGGAGTATTAGTAATTTAGTTAAATATTTAATATTTTTTTTGAGGAATTTAATATACTAGTTTATTATTCAAGTAACCTTCTATATCATTATTTTTATAAAATTTTCTGTAGCTCTAAAATTGCCCTAATAATACTAAGTCACGGTGGCGGCTTCACAATGGGATAATGGGGGCAATTACTCCAAATGAAATTCTGTAAATCTGTAACTATCAATGCACATATCTTCAAAGAATATGTTACTGTCTATAATCTTTACCTACAAATGCATCATAAGCTCTTTAAATTTTTGAAATTTTAGGATTTATGAGTAATAAGTATATTAACATAGTTCTTATCATTTCATTTTACCTTCATTTTGTTGATGAACAAATAAAAAGCTTAAGGGTTGGCTTGTATTTCAGCCATTTCTCATCCTCTCTTCACTCTCTCCTTCCCACTCCCTAAATTCCAACCCAAATTCCTATTTTCTAATTAGACACCATACTATAGACATTGTAAAGGATTATGGAAGGGAGAAAAATATGTCGAACAGGAGACAAAAATCAAGTAGTCTCAGCATCAATTGTAGTTGTCGCCCTCCATTGTCTAGCGTTCGCCTAAGCCTTATTGGTCACTGTTGTAAATAGGGGTCATAGACCTAGTTGACGAGTGATGAATTGTACTTATTGTAGTTAATAGTCATGTATTGTACTTATCGATGATTTAAAAAGTATAGTTCTAACTTTACTCTATAGGAAAAAATTCTTGCAGCCGCCATGCTAGTCACCTCTAGTAGGTCGAAGTTGAACAAACATTTTTAGTTCACACCATAGTTGTAAGAGCTAGACCAAATTTGTCAATTCGACTACTTCAACCATGAAATAATTCTCTTGCAAGCCCGGTTATTGACTCATGTGGTGATTAGTCAAAACTAGTCAAGAATCAGGGAAAAACTTTAGGGAAAAATTGTTGAACTGTTAAATTGGAAAAAACTGCAAGCACATAGATATAAACTAGTTTTATGCCTATTCCGTACATGGTTTAGTTTTAGAAGTAAAATTTAAACATAAAAAAGTACAATAAAATATTACTAAATAAGTATTACATTATATGCATACATATACATATAAAGAAAAATAAATAAAAAATCTCAACAATTTTGATTATCAAACAAAAGGTACAGACTAAAACTTGATGCATATGTTTGGATAAGAAGATAGGACCACAATTGGAGTCTGGACCATGAACAAAAAACTTGGCTGACTCCCATTTCGATTTGGTTCTTATTACAAGAATGGTTGACGCCCACCAAGGCAAATCCGTTCACTCTTTCAAAATTCCTAGAAGTCCTACCTTCACGATAATAGACACATCTTCACCAATCAAGGGCCTAGCCTCTCTTTAAGCACATGGCTGCAACTGCTACCCTGCAAGTGCGTGATATATATAGGTTCTTCAGAGGATATATAGTCAGCTGCCAAAAGTTATAATAATAATAATAATAAAAAGAGCAACAAAGGATACGTAGTTCCCTTCAGCCAGCGGATCTGCCTCGCCCACCCATCCGAGTTCCTTTTAGTCCCTGACCAGTGGCTGTGCCTACAAGTCATTAAGTGACCCTACCTGGGAAGTGTTTTTTAGAATTACTATTAAATTTTGGATAATTTATGTTGATGGTTAATCTACTAAGTTAAAAGCGAAATAAGTAACTCTTACATAAATTTTTCTAAATTCTCGTAATAATCACTTTTAGTGATGCCTAACAGGAGGATAGATAAGCGACAAATTTTTAAGCTTGCGTCAAGCACATAAAGTTAGTAGAGTTGTCTATGTAGGGTGACCGCGGCCAACAATTCTTCCTATTTGTTGATGCATTTCTTACTTGCAGAGTTGTAAAAATCTTGCTGTAGAACATTCAATTTCAATGCTGTAGTATATCTTGATCAAGAAAACAAAATGTTGAAAAACAGTATTTGAAGCTAGTTACATGAAGGCAATGTTTTGTTCTGGTTAAGGAAGAAGTTCAAACCACAACCAGAATAGATGATCTTGCATATACACACAGTCATCAACAATAGCAGTCACAAAATCATCACATTTAATTTCAATCTCCCTTTTTCAGTTTCCTACATATTCCGCCTGGTTGTTGATTTTTCTATTCGACATTCCAGTCACTAGAAATGATTTGAACACCTTGCCAACACTTGCAGGCAATAGGTATTTTGCCAATTTTGTGTTCTGAGTTCCAGCTTTCTGGTATACTTTCGATTTTAAGCCCACGATCTCAGCTCGGCTGCTTCTTACTATTAGACTTGTGCGATAGGTCCAATATTCAGAAATCATAGGCCTGCGAAAAATCTAGGTCTGCTAGGTTTTGGGCTGATAAAGGAAAGTAGATTGCTGAAATAAATCCTTAACTCTATTTTTTTCTTTTTTTTCTTTTTCTCTATATTCCAGACGGAAAATCGAAAAATATATCACTTATTTTAAGTCATAGGAACAAATCACCTACTAATGTATTTTTTTAGGCCAATACTTCCTTGACGTTTTAGAAATAGACAAATAATCACTAACATAGCAGGTTAGAGACAAATTACCCATTGTGTGGTGTTAACAATAAGGAAATTTTCTATAATTTGGTTCCAATTTTACTTATGTTAACTTGAGCTGAATCTAAATGAATTTAAAATTAAATTCTACCTTAAATCTTAATGACACGATCCTACCCAATAGATGATACTGACATATACCTAAATTTTTTATGATTTGTAAGGTCCTATCATCTGAATCCTAATCTCAATGATCTTGGTTCAACTACTGTCTCGAATGCCAAAGTGGTGAAATACAATTTACCGCATATATGCAGTATACGGTATACAAATTTTCATGATTTGTAGGATTATTGTGTGAAATACAGTGGTTTATTGGGGATACTATAGTATTTTACATACCAATACTCTTTTATTTTTTTTCTTCAATTTAACTATGGTTTACTGTAGGATACAATGAGGTACACTTGCGATATGTTGTGTATCACGGGGTTAGAGATTTTTTTTTTTATCAATATACCATATACACACATATATAAAATGACAAAATATAATTATTGTACATATTTTGACATAAATGTTGATGTTAATTTTTTAAATAAACTTTAATTAGTAAATGATCTTTACATGATTGAGATTTGAAAATTATTATATTTCTTTTCTCTCCGTTTAATTTGTAATAAGGAAGTTATGACAAAATAATTAGAATAGATATAAAAAAATGTAAAAAAAATAATATATTTAAGCTTTTATTTTTTTTTGCCAATCATAAGTATCTATATAAGATATATAAGTTAGGAGAAACTCATATATAAAGTAAGGGTGTAGTATTTACATGGGAGAATAGAGGGGTTAGGATTCAAATTCTTGACTTTCCTTGTATCTAATCTGACGCATCTCCAACAATTTTTTCATTTTATATATTTTTTAAATTTTGAGGAATATGGAACTCTTTTTCACTCTAATAACTTTCTCATCTCATTACTTAAAATAGAGAATGAGATGAGAGAGAAAATCTCATTCCTCATATTTTAAAAAATGTTAAAAATTTGGGGGAGTGAAAAATTAATTAAATTTTTACATTTATTACTTCTTGTTGTTTAGTAATAAGTTATTTTCATGTTTATTAATTTTGCTAGCAAACAAGAGATAGCATCTATGATTGGAAAGAAAGCTAGTAACAAATGAGTACCCACTCACACATAAACAAGAAAGAACAAACTATAGAATATTTTGAATTTATTTCAAATATAAAAAATTTAATTATTGTAATAATTAAACTAATTATTAATTTAAATTTACTTTAAATACTTAATATTTAATTTTTATATAATAAATGCAAGATTCTACAAAATATGAAATCTGTTAGAGTTGAAGTAAAAAAAGTTGTAGGGATTTTAGTTTTTATTTCCTCATCTTGTAGAAATTATGGGAAAGCTATTAGAGGCCAAAGAGGGATTTAAGATATTGTTTTGTTTTAAGATAATATTTTAGTATATATTGTCTTGTAAAATCTATAATTTATAGGATATGATATAACGCACTGAAAACCTTAATGAAATCTATGAGAACCGTTCACAAACCATCACGCAAAAAAAGGAAAAAAGAAAAACACGTCAAAGTGCATAGAATTGAGATGCAAGTCCAGGTCCAGCGAAATGGAAATGAATGTAAACACTTGTACCCCGCTTCCCCTGCAAGAATAGTGCCACGTGTCCCTTCATCTGGTCTCCTCACGGAAAAGCCAAGACATTAGTCGTAATCAATGACAAAATCTTTCATCACAATTAACACTAATTTAATACTCGGGTTAAGCAAGTTAATCGCACTTAAACTTTTGCTTAACCTAGAATCCCAAAACATGCCTTTCCTTCGCTCTAGCCTCTAGTCTATTTTGGATTTGATGGGCTGATTTAATTTAAACCAGCGTTTAACTTATAATAAACCACATTAATTGAATCCAGTCTTGGCGGATGAAACATCGATTTCTATCAAACTATCTTCTTCTCCATGCAAATCCAAATCTCTCTTGTCCAGTGCAATCTCTATCATTTCGTCCCCGTCGTCCTCTTCCCATCTGAAGCACACTCTCTCAGGCGAACCCCAGTTTCCGATGGCCGCCAAATCCCCGTCAGACGAACTATCCGAGTCCGATTCTGGGAAGCACAGCGATAGAGATGGGTACCTCTCTATGGTTCGGTTCGATTGCGTCTCGTTCGGGTCACGTTCCTCCTGATTCGACCCGTCTCCCTCTTCTCCTTCGTACTCCTCGTATATGACTTCCAACGGCGCGCCCACGTTCCATTCGACGAAATTCTGCTCAAAACTGGGTTTTCTTCCTTCGTTGCATGCCACCCATTCGATGCTATGCCGCTTTGAAGAATCTGTCTCTTTTTCTACGGAAACGCTGTTATCACCTGTTTCATTGGCATCTAGTTTCTGGGTTTTGAACCTCTGCGCAGCTCCAAGGCGAAGGAGGGAGAGCAAGATGGATGAAGCGAGGATGAGGACCGGAGAGAGGAGGATTCTGACAGAGAAATTCTGGGGGAGGTAGAGGAGAATCAGAAGGTAGATGGTGATGAGGCAAGAAAAGAGAGGTTCGGAGGAGAGCCCGGAATCTGTTTCTGATGGAACAATGCTCATGACCCCGATTGGTGCCATCAATTCGTTCTGGTTTCTTTCATTACTGTTTGCTTTCGTCAAGATAGACGGGAGGAAGGAGATGGGGTTGATGGAAAATGAAGTGGCGAGAGGGGAAAGTTCTCCGGATGGAGAAAGAAAGGGCATTTATTTGAGTCGTCTCTGGAAAGATCTTTTTAGGCGTTTGAGTGGCTCTTCGACCCGTCGATTTCTTCTCTCTCTTATCCCTCTTTTGGTTTTGGTGCGCGTAAGAGTGAGGCGTCGAATATAAGGATGTGTGAAGTGCATGATGCAAGCACCAAAAACTAAAAAGACGAACCCTTTACAATAATCTTTGGTAGCCACATTTTAACTGAAGTTGAAACAAAATTTACGTGGAGGTATGTTGGACAGAACAAATATTCCCTAAGCTGAAAAGCACATATATGGATCACCGAACTCCATCGACACACTTAACCAATCAAACTTTGAAAATTTATTAAATGAGATATCATAAATCAGAATGATATTGACTTTGTTCTATAACAGTTAAACGAAATAGAGTTCCAAGACACATAAGCGGATATAACAAGAGATCAAGCATTAAAAGCATCTCATCTCCCTTTCGAAGTTCTTTGTTCACATGAAACACGTCACTTGCACATGTTTTTAATAAAAGTTTATCTTATGGAAACTATAAAAAGAACTTAAAAGGCTTAACCAAACCTGTTTTGAGGATTTGTACAATCTACTACAACTAGCGTTGTTAAACCTGATTTGGTCTAATCAATTGAACCGGCTCAACTACGATCAGGTAAATATAATGGGCAAAGTGACACCATTAAAACTGTTTAGGTCAAATCCAGAAAACTTGATTGATCTGTTGACTCATTAACTTGATTCACTCAGGTAAAACTAAATTTATGTTGGCCTGTCCCTTCTATTTTTACAATGTGGCTTGACAACTCTACTTGCTCAATTGTTTATAGTAATGCTTTACTTATTAATTGCCCCAAAATTGTAAAATTAAAAAAAAAAAAAAAAAGGCTATGACTATGACTATGACTGTATTGATGCTTTTATTCATGTGTGTCTTTGGAATATTAAAGATTTTAACTTTAAAATTTGAATAATTGATTATGCGTACATTAAAATTAAGTGTTAATTTATTATGAAATATGAAATGGTAAAGTATTATTAAAAGATTTATGTATGAAAAGATATGGAAGCATATTATATTTTAGATAGTAGTAACCAGAGATGCTTGGCATGGTGCAAGGATGTGTGTATGCAAAGATTGATGTGTTTTATGGTTGGCCCATCTGATTGAACCGATCAAACCGGTTAACTTGCCACCCCACCACCTCTCTAGGTGGCTCTCTGGGTCAAGTCTGGCAACATTAACATCCACTGCTTTTTTAGGAATTTGAATCACCATCCTCCATGTGATTGCTCACGTACAAGTGTAACTACAAATAAATGTATCCTATGATCGATGTTAAGAGTACATTTTTTTTTCTAATAAAGGGTATTCATTTCACTAACTACAAGCCATATGACATCTACAAATTGATACTGCACACTATAGCTCTAGCAGATAAACCAGCTCTATGTTTAGCCTTCTTTATTTCCATGTCTCAAGGATGCTGTAAGCAAAAGAAAACTTAACCCAATTGAAGTTAATAATCACTCATATCATTTTGCTAAGTTACGCGTGTATAAATCATTGTACTTGTCGCAGCAACCCTTGAACCCGTGAGCTCGCTGGAGAGCTCTCTGTGATCGAGTTCTATAACCATTCAGCAAAGAACATGTATGGCCAGTACTTGCTTCCAATTATTCACATTTATTTAAAAATAAAAAAATCCCATTTTGGTGTTCAGATATAAACCAAAATATCCCGTATTGAGATGAATAAAGAAATATCTTAAGCGAAAAGGAGTAAAAAGCTTATGCATAGATATAGAGTCTAATGGCTTTCAGAGAGATGATTAATGTTTTGTCATCACTAGCATATTATTCCAAATATATCTTTTCTATTATGCAGAGCTTATGAATGCGCTCATCATTATAATTATATACTTCTCATTAATATTTACACAAAAAAAGTTAAAAGTGACAAATATTTTAGAATGAAATGAAGTATATTGTATACAAGTCCTAACTAGAAAATGCAATAAAGTTAATATAGTAGTCCACCTACCTCACTAACTTTTGTCATTTACAAACTCTAGAAAATCTCCCAAACTTTCATTAATTAGATGGTTGCTCTATAATGAGCTGCTCTGCCGGTCTACCTACGTGATGCATGCTCCAACTCGGTTCAAGTCATTGCTTTTAGGATTAAAGCATAATTTGATTGATTATATCTACATTTCAAGATTCTTTGTTTGGATAATTTTGGTACAAATTAAACTATTATATTTATAATTTTAACTCATAATTGGGTGGAGATTAGGGAATATATATATTTTGGACAAAAGTACGTGAGCGCCTTTGCTGGTGACCTACCATTCTTTTCTTCATTTCCCCTTTTTCTTTAGGCGTCTCATTTCTTTCATGTGCAAAAAGTTGTCTGGTGATGTTGTGCAATTTCTGTTGCCGACCACCACCATTTTTCTTTGGCTTTTATTTCTTTTTGGGAAATCGATCCGAGCTTGGTAACTTGTTGATTCATCAAAGTATATACATGTGTGTGTTCTAGATTTGTTACTTGAACCTTCGTTACATTAATTCAAGAGATTGATATATGTTGAATTTACGTAAGTGCTGCATGTGCAATATTTTAGGCTATATATATTCAATGCTGAGTTTAGAGATCTCATTCCAGAAGACAGCTATTGATATGAGCATGATAAAGTCAAGTTGTTATAATCTTTTGAGATTTACCATGTATTATGGGATTATATATAAATATATATATAAAGTAACAAGGTGTACAAATGTTGAATAATTTTTTTTACCTTTATATTATAAGTTATTTTGTTTTCTTAATGAAACCTAATTTTGTCATTATCTACTTAATTAAAGTTATATTAGCACTAGAACACTAAAATGAACTCTTAAATTGCCACTAAATTTTATTTTTTATTATAAACTTTCCCGCGCTTGATTCTATGTTATAGAATCACATATTGTATATAATTTTTTTGTATTATTCTTACCTTTAATGGCCACAACTCTTAGATTGCCACTACAATGGTTTTTTTTTTTACATTAAATATATTGCCCTTGGTTCTATATTGCTATCAATAATCATCTTAAGTACAATAAATGTTTTATAAAACTTAAGGGGCTATTTGGTTCGAATTAATGGCATTAATGATGTTGGATTATTCACGGGTCAAAGGACAGGTCAAGAGGATTCGTAGGAAGTGTTGGAGAATTGGATAAATTTGCCCCTTGTTAAACCCGTAGCTCCCATCTCTTGCTCAGACTCATCTTCATCTATCACCCCTTGCCGCCCACCATTTGATTAAGTTTCACCAGTCTCCATAGGTCTTAAATTTGGTGCGCTTGAAGCTTTTCATGATTAAGTTTTGAATCTGGTGTGGCCATAGCCTCTAATTAAGTTTTGCCAGCCTCCACCCGTAGCTTGATAAGAAAAGAACAAAGCCCGTGTAGAGGCGAGTGTGAAGGCAATCACGTTGCTCCTCATGATCCTGGGTCTCGATAGGATCCATAAAAGGACTAGTCTTTATGACTTGGAACCTTTTAAAGTTGTTAATGAGGCTGTGGGAGGCAGATTTGGAAAAGAGGATGGCTAGCAAGGGGAAGGGGATTGGCGGCAGTGTGTGACAATCGAGGCGAATCACGGGCTTGGTGCATGTGAGGACCTTGCTAAATTCTTTCTTCCAGCTATTGGCCATGCTTGACAGTGGTAGCAACCGAGAGTGCGACAGAAAGTTTGGTACCTTTATGTTTGACTAAAGTGGAGTGGATGACATAGGGTGTAAATAACTAAAAGATTGGGGGTGTTTTCCATTTATCATCTTGACTCATTTTTTATCAAAAAACAATGGGGGCACATTAATCATCTAGTTTAATTTGAACCGATCTCCCCTTAAAATTTCAACTTAACAAGTATGACTTAAGTTTGTTCTACTGTAAAAAAATGTCTATGAATTGAATATAAAATTTTTATCAATTAAGTTTTTCTTCTAACTTTGATGAATATATACTATATAAAAGCTTACATATATGACCTATCTTAGAGCCATAATATAATACAAGTATTACACAAACACATATTAAAAAAAATAAAAAAATTATCATTATAGCAAACGTAATCAGGAAAAATTTTAGGCAAAAAAATTTCTTGGCTATTATAATTAGTTTCTTATATTATAAAAAAAACCACTTTTAGCATCATTTTTTAACATTTTTAGTGTTTTAAAATATTATAAAAATTTGTAAGAATTATTTTCTTTTTCACATGGTCATCTCTTTTAATATTGTAACAAAAATTTATATTCTTAGCAATTAAATCTTTTTATATACAAAATAATATTAAAATATTATTTTTATTTTTATTTTTTTAGTGCCAATCAAATCTTATAAGTTGTTTAAAAAAATTAAAAGTAATTTTTGTTTGAATATTATATTTTATGGTAGAGGCTCATAGCCTGAAAGTAGTTTTGGAGTAATTAAAAGATAAAGTTAATAATTTTATATTGTGCTTACAAATTTCCATTTTATCTAAGATTAAGTATAATAAGTAAAAAATTATTGAGATTTATATGTTCAAAATTTATGATTAAAATACATAGTTTTAGATCCTGATTGCAAGTTCTAACCACATAAGAGATTTTATATAATGATAAATGAAGAAGTTGAAGGATTCTTAAGAGAACTTATAATAAGTTTTAGTAGAGGAAAAAAAATTCCCATGTATTATGTGTATTGGATCAAAATTTTATTCAGTTTTATCCAAAATATAATTTTGTTGTCCTTGGTTCTATATTACAATCAAATAATACCTCAAGTACAATAAATATTTTATAAAATTTAAAATTTCAACTTAGCATTTGAAAAAATTTTATAGCTAAATCTTTTATTTGAATAAAAGATTTAAACATATGCTAAAACTAATCCAAAAGTCTGTATACTAAATATTTTATAAAACTTAAAATTTGATAGTACACATTGTACTCAACCGGAACGTGTTGCATAAAAAGTGCATACATTGTACAAAATAACTATTTCATATATGGATTGATAATGCAAGAGCTTATTTGATTGTAAAAAAATTATATCCCAATTCAAATTTCTAAGAGAGAAATTTTTAGAAAATTTAAAATAATTTAAAAAATTGATGTTACATAGACACAATTACTCTAAGTAAATAGATTTTAACCAACTAGGGACTAATAACCAAAGAGAATACTAATAGGTTAAAAATGAACAAAAAAAATAAATTAAAGGTATGTTGGATAAAAAATAATATGGAATTTTTTTAAAGTTGGATAAAAATATAGTACTCCCATTATATATTTTATTTCAAATAAAAGCTAATGGTATGTTTAAAATTAAGTTGTGCTTCAATTTTTTTATTTATGGTGTATGTTTTCTTTTCTTTTTCTTTTCTTTCTTTCTTTCTTTCTTTCTTTCTTTTTTTTTTGTTTCTATTTACGCCTATTGTTATTTTTTATAAATCAATTAAAAAAAATTTAATTTTGAAATATATTATTAAATATTATTTAATTTATCAATAAAAATTTAAAAATTTAAATAAATTTGTACCGATTACACCCACTTTATTCACTTTCAAAAAAATGTGTCAATAACTAGTGTGCGTGTGCATGTGTGTGTACATGTTCTTTGAATATAAATAAAGTGTATGTAATTAGTGTAAATTTATCTAATATTTTAAATATTAAAAGTATATTAAAAATTTTATTAATTAAATAAATAATATTTAATAATATATATATAAAATAAAGTTTATCAAAAAATTATGTTTTATTTTTAAATAATGTATAGTAATATATTTTATCTAAGTTAAAAAAATCATTTTCTACATAAAGAATAAGGCAAAATTTGTAGATAGTTGCTAACTTTTAATTTATACTTCCTTTTCATTCTTAACATATTAGTATTCTCTTTTGATTATAAAATTTTTAAAATATTTCATATTAGTCTGATTGGATGAAATATATTAACTTAGAGTAACTATATTTATGTAAAATCAATTTTTTAAAATTATTTTAAACATTATGATAATTTCTCTCTTAGGATTTTAAAGTGAAAAATTATAATTTTTTGCAATGAAATAAACTCTTGCATTATCAATTTCTTTTCCATATGTGAAATAGTTGTTGTGTATAATATATGTACTTATTATGTAACAACTTTTGTTGGGTTAGCAAATTGAACTTAATTACTGGGACAAATTAAATTGTTTTTAATTGTTTTAGAATAAAAGGATAATAGATAAAAATTTAGGATGAAATTTATCTTAGATAGATCATAGATATTGACAGTGACATAGCCAGGATTTGGTTGTTGAGGGGGCCAATATTGAGATTCTATTTAAAAAAATGTTCTCATATAGACAAAATTGTTGGATCCTATTGGGCATATGTACGATAATCTATTCAAATAAATTCATTACATTTCCTAGTTACTTATTACATTTCCCAGAAAATTATTGGCACCAAACAAAACAAGATATAACGAAGGAATATATATAGGAAAGAAGTCAAGTAAAAAAAAAAAATTAATTGGTTGTTTACCTAATTGTACGAGAAAGTTATAGCATTTCACATAATAATAAACATGTATTTTCAAAAAGAAAGAGCAATTACATATTTTTAAATTAATGATTCATATACTAAATTGGTACACATTTGACAAGGCAATTAGTTTATAACTTGGAGAAATTAGTCTATTATTCATGAATGTACTTTTAAGTGTTAATAAAAATATTTTACTAAAGTTAAAGGGTAATGAAATTGATAAAATTTTGTGCATAAGGTTGGGTTTAATAATAATATGAAATAAAAGTGAAGTTTATTGCAAAATTAAATTTAATACCTCAACGGCTGATACAAATGTAATATCATAGTTTAATAAAAAATTTTAAACCTAAAGAATTTGCATGCATTTTGAAGAATATAACCATTATCCTATCACTGTTTTTTTTTTAAGTATTACAATATACTTCATCCATCCCACCATTTTAGTTTTTTACTTAAGTTTAACTTAAATTTATATATATCAATATTTGCTATTTTTTTTTAAAAAATGATACTTAGAAACTATAAGACTTATATATTTTAAATATAATTTTTTGAAATTTTTTTTGAAAATATTAGTGTAAATTTTAAGTCAAACATCAACCAAAAAACTGAAAATGATGTATAAAACTTGACATGAAGGTAGTATTAAAATTTAAGGGTAAAATGATTGTTCGACATTTATGCACCTTCGTACTTTTTATAATATAAGATATATATACACACACATACACGCACGTGCATCAAAGCTAATTACTTATGCCCATTATATAACAAATTTATAGGGGACAAAAACATATATATAATCTAACAGTTATGTTGTTTACATTTCACTTAATCAAGTAAAGTTCAATTAATCACCATCCCTCTAGTGTGATAGATATCTTAAGAAAAGAAAGAAAGGAAACAATTCTAAGAGAAAGAAATGATGACCTGCAGCCTCAAATTAGTTTCTCTAAGGCTTAGGGACATCTGGTGGAAAATGGGGGTTTGAACCTTGCCTTGTCAATTTCCCTCTAAATACCACATATGCTGGTTGGTGGCCTTCCAACATCCTGAAAAAGGAAGCATCCTCTTTTTCTTAGATATATATATTCTTATCCTTATACACTTGTAAATATACTTCTCGGTAAGGAAAAAAGGACAAGTCAACTAGGGATGTTTATGGTTCATAAGATGCCCATAGTGCAATAGCCATACTTGTGTATTTTGAATATTACTTCCTCCATCCCATATTGTTTGAAACAATTGACTTTTAGCTATAATTTGACTTGAATTTTTTTGTTAAAAAAACATTTTAAAAATATATTTGAAAACTATAAATTTTTATTTATCATTTATATACAAATTTTTTTTATTTATATATTAAAAATAAAAAATAAAAAATTATAAATTAATTACTAAAAAATAAGTATTTCAAATAACATGGGACAGATGGAATAATTAATTACCAAGTGCACAGGTCCTGAAGAGCAGAAGAAAGGAGCCTAGGCCTAGGACCAGAATGGTCCAGCAGCCACACCTTGCTGTTGGATAAGTTAAGAGCTGCACGTCATTTTTGCTTGCCCATTCACATGGCATGTACAAAATCTAAAGTATTAATTGCACACACAAAAGCCTTTAAAAGACAAGAGAAAAGTGAAAAAGGTTCAACCACAAGCAAAAATTTCAAGCAACTAGAGGCTTTCTTTCTCCAACTTCCTTCTCTGATTGGTTCCTTGAGTGCAAGTTAACAATGGGGGCTCCCTGCCTCATCCATTATTCTAACCCTACAGTTACACAAAGATGTGGTTGTTGTTGGGTCCATCCACGGCACCCCATGGCTTGACTTCCACGAAAAACAAGGCGTCATAAATCTCATGCACCAGAGAGTATTCTAATAAAAGAAATCTGAACTTTCCAAAGTGATGACATTTTTTGTTTTTGCATTTGAAGAAATTATCATAACATCATCTTTTAGTCTGAGTTTCTCTCACTAGCGTGCGCGCACATATTACACTATACTTTTAAATATTAACATTGGTACTGTTGGATGAATGGTACCTCAGTTTTGGATTAGTGGAGCCCAGTTAGTTTTATGTCATGGTTCAGCAGATTTTTTCTTTAGCTTTTGACTTTTTTTTTCTTTTTTTAGGATACGATTTGCTTTTTTTTCTTAGTTTTTTTTTCGGTTTTCGTTTGTCTCATATTTTTCTTGTTAAAATGTAATTTCATTCCCTAACTTTCTAATTTTTTCTTTTTTGAATCTAAGTTACGTCTGTGTTACATTTTAGTCCTTAAATTTTATAACTATTTAATTAAATCTTCTATTTGTTCTCTTGGCCCTCAAGTTCTTCTTTTTATTGTTTTTTTTATGCACTATCTTCTAAAGTAAGACATGTATGACCATAATTTGTTTATTTTTTAGTTAAAATTTATGTATTTTTTAGTTAAACCATTTTTTATCTTTATTAACTCAATTGTTAAATCCTTAATGCCTAAAGTTTTTCCATTTTTTTGTCTTGATCATAACTTTTTTTTATTGATTTTTTTTATTATTGTTTTCTAAAATGAAGCCTTAATCATTATTTCTATCATTATTGATTATTAAGATTTCCAGTATCAATTATTTATTTCAAGCTCTATAGTTTAATAAAACAATTTGGTCCATAATTGTTAAATTTGAGAGTAAATTTTTCTAGATAAATTTTTCATCGATATTAAAAAGTAGATTTTGTGTTAATAGGAGATGAAAATTTTTGTTGAATTTTTTAATTAATAGACCAAATGTGCATTGTTTCGAAGCATATAACATGTTATGTGTCGCACTGTTATTATTAAAATTTATTACAAAAAATATCCGCTATAATGTGCGGGTCGCCAAACCTCTAAATTTGTTCTCTTGGTATCCAATTTTTTTGTCATTTTTTATTGTCTTTTAAAGTAAAATATTGGTAACCATGATTTGTTTCTCTTATGTTTCTGGAAGTAACATTTTTTACTCCAGTCTCCATTTAGTAAGGTGTGAACATTATTTTGTTACAAAATTATAAGGACTGAAACTTGAAAACATAATTTTTTTTGTTATATACTTATATCAAGTCTCAATGTCTTTCATACAATGATCATATGAACCGCCATAATGCACGACCTCCATATACCTCGTGTGTGTATATATATATATACCGACTTTGATGGAAGGAGTTTAAAAGTCTCAAATAAGAGACTCTGAGTTTGATTGCATTTATTAATAGAAAAAATACGGACATGAAAAATGGCTTCATTTTGATATTTGATAATATCCCAAAGTAATTATCAACCGCCTTACAGTCTAGTGGCTAATGTGGGAAAAGTAAAAGGTTTGAGCCACGATTTCATCATCCATGATACAATGCCTTAATATTGGTTCTAGCATCTTATGGGGTCCGAAAAATGGATATTTTTTTTATTTTATTCGTTATAAGTATTTTCTAACTCTTATTCCTTATATAGATATTTTTTATTTAAAAAAAGAAAAAAGACTTAGTTTTTGTCCACCACACGGAATAAAATTCGTGAAAAAAAAAAAAGAAATTACAGATTAATTAATTGGTCTTATATAATAATGTATATCTAGTAAATTTGAAAAAACATATGGGAAATTATTATAAATCCATATTGATTATTGAGTAGAACTGGTTTTGAGATTTAAAAAAGTTTAAATAATTATCGCTTTTTAAATTAAAAACAAAGAGGAGTGTTTTCTTTTGCACTGGCTTCGAGTCTGAAGCGTGAAGTTGCTCTGTTCTCTCTGCCATTCTTCTTCCTTAGGATTGAGTGGGTTTCAAAGGATATCGTTATCGCGCTTCGGCATGACGATTCATGTAACATCTCCATAGTCCCACCCTGGAGTTTTCTACTTCATTAGTTTTTTTCGTCGATTTTGATTGATTCATCAAGTCTGGGTACGACTGATCTCTCCTTGTTTGTTTCAGGGGTGCCCCTTGCATCGATAATTTTGTACTTGGGTTTTAAGCTTTGGGCGAGCCAGACGGTCCGCGGGAAGGTACTCGAACCCTAACCTAATGGTGTTTCCTTTTTTATTGAAATATTTCAAAGGAGAATCTCGATTGAATTTCCTCTCTTCCTTTCGAATGAGGCATTTGTTTTTGTTCATAGTTCATACAGTACATACAACTACCCATATGTATTTTTGTTTTTGTGGATTCTTAGTTTGCAGCGCCTCAGGCACATACAAGCTTCTACCAACATCAAGGGAGCAAGCTAAGCTTTGTCAATCGTATATAGTGATGCATGAAAATTTTATTGGTCAGCGCTGATTCTACTCTGGAGCTCCAGAAGCTTTGTGGGATCAAATTGTTTATTGTTCCCTACTACCTCCTTGTTGTCTGTGTTTGTGTGGGTAGTTGTTTGAGCTTTCATGGGTTATGGGTTAAAGCTGATAGGATTTGATCTTGATAAGGTCCAGTATTCGTGACATAGGGATGGAGAAATAGTTTACAATTGGAAACCTCCAATGATAAATAAGCAAATAGGATGAAAAATTACAAGTATATTATTTAACAATGTGACAAACCTACTTTGAGCTTGACTCAGTTGCTCACATCTTCTGGCACTCGTTCCCTAAGATGCGGGTTCAATTCCCCCGCCCCACAGATGTATTAAAGAAAATAAAATGAAAACCAAAACTTTCACGGCAGAAGGATATAACTCTATATATACACTTAAGTAGTACTACTAGCGTATGACACTGCTGGTCATGATAATTATCATTTCTTATGGTCAATTTGTGTGTGAAATATTTTTTCACTTTGCCTACTAAGGTTGAGCTTTGATATGACGAAATAAGATGTAAGGTAGACCATGTATAGGGTGTTACTTTTAACCATATTTTTTGTAATGTTCTGTGAATAAAAATAAAATGTAATTATTAACATTTAGGAGTGAAAAATGAACAAACAGCTCAAATTTAGCTTAGGTTTGTTTTAGTTTAAAGTTTGTTTGTAGCTTATTTAAATTGTTATCAAGCCAAGTTAGAACAAAATTTCAATTTCAGTGCATAATTTTTTAAAAAAACTCTATTTACTTATTACTCCATTTGGCTTAATTTGAATTTAGGTATTTTACTTGAATTTAAACAAGCAACTTAAGTTCTATTGAGTTCTATTGGATGAAAACTTATTTATGGCTCGTTTGTATTTTTTTCAAGTCACATATGAATAAAATATTAAATTTAATAGATGTTTTAATCCAAATATGATTAGCCTATTAGTCGGCTTGGCTCTAATCGTTTTCATCTGTTTGGCACAAAAGATTCTCAATTCGATCAAACTTTTGAAAACTTATATATGTATTAAGATTATACTAACTGCGGATTTGAAAAACCGAACTAATTCCCTCAAAAAGAAAAACCGAACTAATGGATCGGGCCTTTAGTAACTTCCTGTATAAGATTTCGCTCGAGCTCGTCTTTCTTGGGCTTCAAATTGAGTTCGAAAACAATCAATTGATTGGGCCGTATATGAGCTCAACGCAAACTTGATTAAACGCTACAAAGGCATGGCCGATCGTTTCCTACTGTACGATTCCTCACACCAACGCCTCCCTCTTCTCTCTATTGGGCTCTAATTGCAGGCCGATTGATAGTTGAATCAGTTGACATGAGTCTGTTGGACATTTTTAAGCCATAAAGAAATGGGATAACAATGAAAAATTCCAATATTACAAAATCTCTTAGGTGAATTACAAGTGATAAACAGTTCATGTAACAGAAACTCACAGAATCATAACCCCTAGGGAAAGTGCTTTTTCTAATTTTACTTTTACCAAACCTTCAATATTGATTTAATTCGGGGTTAGGTTTTCATTCTGATTTGTCTTAATTTTTTTTTAAGAAAAAAATCATATTTGTTCTTACTTTTCATATTTTGGATTTTTATTTTGTTTTTGTTTAAACAAAGTCCGTTTGGATTTTTTATTTATAAAAATATAAATTAACATAAAATATATAACGTAAATAATTTTATTACAGAAACAGAAAAATAAATGAATATAAATGGAATATAACTAAATCAAAAAATGAAATTGAAAATAAATTTGTTCATTTTAGTCTTTTTTTTTTATGTTCATTTGAGTTATTTATTTGTTCTTTCTCATTTTATTTGTGAATGAACAAAAATATATGAATAAATGAACATGTTCTTTATTTTTAGGTTTGTTTCTTGCTCTTTTAAGTCAATTCCTTTTTTTATTTTTCTCTATAGCCTCCATTCTTTATGAATGAATTTTATTCTTTTTAGAAGAAATCAACATGCAAATAAAAAAGAGAATGAAAAAAAAAAAAGTGGACAATTACTCATGAAATAATAGAGAACAATGAAAACCGAAAAAAAAAATTATAAACGGAAAAATAAAGAAAAACATGTTGCTAATTCTTTTATGTTATGAATCTGCTCTTTTGCAAGTCACAGAAAAACTGAAGCATCAATCAAAGATAAAAAATAAAAAATAAAAAAAGAAGAAAAAGGTAGACAAATTGGGAAAAAAAAAGAATGATACAAAAAAAAAAAGAATAAAACTGGGAAAATAGAAAATTTTAAATAGAAAATGGAACAGGAATAAGATGAAAAAAAAGAAAAGAAAAGAAAAGAAAAAAAATCAGAAAAGGGAAAAGGGAAAAACAAAAAAAATAAAGCTATGAAAAAAGGTGCATAAATAGGTTTAGTGGGGAATTCAGCATGCGCTGCCACCATTATTTTCACAGCATGCTATAAAGGTGTAAATGGGTCAAGCCTTTATCAAATGGCTCAAGCTTGAGAGCTCAATTTGAGGCTTATTGTGACGAGTTTTATCAAACTCGAGCTTGAGCCTAAAAACGAGTGTAATACATTAAAGGGCCAAGTTAGAGCTTGTGTCACTTGAACTCTTTTGTTAACGGATCTTTAAAAATGACATATACAATACTTTAATCATCTAAATAATCAAAGAATTATTAATTTAAATCTCTAAATTAAATACAATAAGTTTTATAAAGGGTTCTTCAATCGAGTTTGTCAGACTTTTACAGGTTGAGTTTGAGCCTTAAAATTTGAGCTCGGGTAATTCGAGTTCAAGCCTATATAATGCCAATACTGTAAGGGGTCGAGCTCGGCCCAACTCCCTTACACCCTTAGGATGCTAACTACCCTTAGAATCATCTTTCATTCTAAATAATCTTAACCATGAGTATTGGACGACTATTTCAATACAAAATGACAGAAGTCTCAAATTTGTTACTAATGTTTAGGTCAGGACACATATCTGCCACTATATATTTTTTTTTGCTTAATCTTTCACTAATGTTTTAAAGTCCATCAAATTTGCCACTGAAGTTTCAAATTGGGAGTGGATATGCTAATACCAATTAAAAGGCTAACAGAAAATATTAAAAAAAAATAAATTTAAAATTTTAGGCTGATTACGCAAATTTTAACAAACTTCGAGGATCTTAGATAATTAAACTCTCTCTCTTTCTCGAATTTTTGCTAGCCACCATTGACATTGTCTGGAGCTTTTTTGGCTACTATCCATGGTAGTCAATGATAAAAAATTTCAAATTTCAACTTTTAGTTCGGCAGTGCGAGAAGGGCTTTGTTGAAGGCCGAGTTCAAAGCCCAAACCCAATGAAGAAAAACCAAATAGGGAGACCAATTGTTATGCTATTTGGTTCCCGATGCTTGTCATGATGATTCCGCGAGTAAAGAAGAATGCAAGCACAGTGAGCTAGGGATTAGGTTTGCGGAAGGCTAAGAAAGCGATGAAGAAAGTCAAGGTTTTAGTCTGCATTGGCCCATTAATGCGATGGCACTGAGAGGCAATGACTGAATAATGATCTTGACAATTGTGGAAAGGAAAATCATGAGCAACTGCCATGTGTTTCTAGAAAGGCCACCAGGATGAGGACAAACCAAAGAATCACATTGGTAACAATTGACGTCAACAATGGCTTCATAGAAGCCCCTTGCAATGGCTGTGGAGCTTGCGTTGTTGGAGACATCGCCACCACTGCTTTCACCGTCAACTTGGGCCCTATCAAAGCTTCAAATTTCTTCGAATTTGTCACCAAAGGTAGTAGATTTACAAAGATAGAGCTCGGAAGTAAAAATTTTCAAAGAATCAACGCCTTAGGGTTGGATCTAATCAGGAGAAAATGTGAGAGTGGAGGCTAAGAAGTGCCACTAGTGAATTAGGTATGATTTCAGCGAAAATGGAAAAGAATTGACAGGCGGTCATGATATTTTCTAAAATATATATAATAACTTTAAGATTTTTAAAATCTGTTATTTTTATCACTTTTTGTTATTTTTTAATGGTGCTGGCATATTTAAATTAATTTTAAAATATTAGTAAAAGATTAAAAAACAAAATAGTAATAGATACACGTCCCAACCTAAATATTAATAGCAAATTTGAGAGTTTTACCGATACAAAATGGTTATAACACTCTTATACAAGAAGCAGCTATTTAATCATAATGTTTCAAGTTTCGTACATGTTTCTTGCAAGGTGACAAATTTCCTATTAATTTGTTTTCTCCAAGCTTGACTACTTCAACAGGTAATCGCGGACGTCTAACCTACATAATTAAGAAAGGATATAGCACGTCGAGTTCCACGTGTGTGAGCCCACAAGAAAAAAAAAATAAAAAGGATTCAGCCTCCCGACATAAACCTCGGATCCTTTTTTGCTCACATCCCTATTTTGGAATCCCCAAGTAAAATTTATTTTATTAATCTCCCTCGGATCCTTTTCTCTCCCGGCCCTCATGTTATTTAGTCACACCCAATGAAAAAATTGAGATAAATCTGTTGTTTTTATATTAATAACTTGTGGTTAAGATGATTAGCAAATCGACGCAATAAAATGTTTGGATAATAGTTTTAAATTCTCACCATGTCATATAAGTTTTATACGTGTTAATTCAGTGTTAATTCAGATATTTTTCTACCTCTTACAATAAGTTTGAAAATGATGGGAAAAACAACGAAAATGCTTTCTTGTCCATTCCATGCGAGGAAAAATCCCATTGCAATTAATTTCTTTACGTAATTTATTTGTTAATACAATTACCAAACCACCAATACAACTACCAAACCACTTAAATTGAAAAATAAGATTTTTTTTTTAATGTTTAACTTGTTCACGGGTGTGGAGGAAAAATATATAGTGCATATAATATCGAGACATGCGGAGATAAATAATTGGATATATGGACTTAATGCCATTAGATTGGATAAGTTTCCGCCAATGAAGGTTTTGATATAAATATAGTGTAGAGATATGCATAATAGAGAAACGAAATCTGAGAAAAACCTCAGTTGGCAACATCTCTAATTAATGATTAATTATTTTCAGAGAGTAGAAAATTAGCCAGCTGTTCTTATCTGAAATAATTAAGTGATCATATTGCTAATTACAGCATGTAGTTAGCTTACTTTACATATAACATTTTGAATAGATATTTTTAATCTTTCCTTCATATTGTTTTACGGGATTAAAACCAATATTGCAAGGAAAAACAAAGGAATTAAAAAAAATACATGTGGAAATGTTTTCTTTACCTATTAAATTTAAATGCAGGAAAGTGTTCAACGAATCCAGCCCCCAGAAAAATAAAATCTTATGCATATACGTCGTTTTTCAAGTCACTATAATGGACACGTAAAATTCTATCTCCGGAATTCTATGTCATTAGGACATGTCTCACATAATTACAATGTTAATTTGGACTGTAGTCACTTTATAATGTGTCCACGTGCGTGTGGTGTCTAAAAGATGGTAAAAAAGTGTGAATATAAGGAAGTCACGATACATGAAGTTCAACACTAGGGTAGTTTAAAAACAAACAAACAAACAAAAAGAAAAACAAAACCTTGAGGCACTTTTGATAAAAAAAAAAAAAGCCTTTAAGATCTGAGTACAAATGCAGATTGCGTTTTTATAGTTCGAAAACTTATACTTTATCCTCAAATTTATACACTTATACTAAGGAAAAGTATATCCTTTTATATTCAAATAAAACAAAGTTATAGTTTAAACTATTTACTATTTACTAACTGTATGAAACGATTTAGATAGTTTAAATTATGATTTGAAATTGATGTTAGAAACTATGACACACAGAAGAGAACAAGTATCAAAACTAGGAGGTTAAAATAGCTTTTTTTTTTTGTTGATAGAGTTAAAATAGGTTCTTTAAAACAAGCGGTGACAAATTATGTATTACCTAAATAATACTTATGATTTACCCTATAAACTTTACGTATCTTAATGTGATTAGCCAGTGCTAGAAAAAAAAAACCCGTAAAAGGTACATGTAAACAAACGAAAGGAAAAAAAAGAGCAACTGAAAAAGTTGTATATATCATGTGTTTTACACTTTTGAATTAGATAAACATATTGCAGGTAGAATAAAATCGTAAACTATTTAATCTACCAAAAAATAAAAATAAAAATAAAATCATAAAATAAGATAAGTTGGGAATTAATTGGCATTTGGGATGAACTAAAATGGGGATATTAGTAGCAATTTTATTGAAAAAGGGAAAATATAAACAGGCTCGAAAATAATTAAGGGTTGTTGATTTGAATTTAGGGATATAGAGCTGTTTTGACGCGTCGGCGGCCAGCAGGTGACATGGCTGTCCAAAATTAGAGGATCTTTCATGATTGTGTCTCCATATGTGTGCTCAGATCCTGATTCTTTTCCCTTCCCTGGCTACTTCACTGATGTTTTAACTCGCAAATTTCGCCCATTCGTCAAGCCTTAAACTACGTCGTCAATGCTTAATACCCTCATCAATGCCCCCAAAGAGGCTGCCTCGAGCTAGCTCTGTTTTGGATGATTCACACATTAAACAAAGCAAAATTGGCAGATCCGAGAAAAAAAAATAAAGCAACAAACAAAGTTCTCACATGTTCTCTACATGATAGACGCTGGAAGAACGCTACATGTTGTTACTTTGGTCCTGTTTAAAAACAGTTTTTATTAATGTTAGAATTTTAGATAATTTATTAGATTAAAACATTGAAATTAAAAATTAAAAACTAACCTTGGCAAACGGGGCCTTTATTGATGTTGGCCATGACGAAATGAAGCTTTATTCACTTATGAAGCTAAATCTGGCACTAGTTTTCTTCTTTTTTTTTTTTTTGTCAAAAAATAATCTGTAAAGTTTTCTTCTTTTGGAAGATAAAAGTTTTAATTTTTAAACTTCAAGATTTATCTTTTTATCATCAATCGGATAGTGACACAGCTAGTTATTTTGTATTAAAAAAAATCGATTAAATGAGCAAACTTTGGACATATATATAGATTGGTGAAGCTAATATTTAGTTGAAAGATTTGAAGTGCAAGAACTGGCTTCGAAAATTTAGCCTCCAAACATCCAGAACAAAATCTCCACTTGCGCAGAGAAAATTTTGCAGCAAGATCAACCGAAAAGAACAGAGTGACAAAAATCTGTTTTCTTTATCCTTCCATAATGATGTACAACGAGAAATCTTGAAAGCTGTTCTTTCTCTTTATCAGGAACAGAAGGGCAAAGATTGCCCTCCAAATAAATAGTATCTAGAAACTCTCCTGTCCTACCCTGTCTCTAGAAACTTCCTTAGATTACACACAGACAAGACCTCAGTCCCATTTCAACCAAAGAATTGAAGAACTTGAAAGCTTGCCTGAAACCAAATGATTTTCTCGCCATGTACAAAGATTAACTTATCACCCAAATCCCCTCCAAATCTACAACAACAAAAAAAGCTATGTACTTTTCGTGTAATTTTTCCTTCTTTTCTGCTTCCTCTACTAACCAAATAGAGACACAGAAATGTCTGCAAGGCTCTTCCGGCTGAGCGGCCGGCGTGGCCGTGGCTGCCTCGGCGCGTTTGGAGCTTCGGCCTCGTAGTCGTCTGCGGCGTGGAAGTCGACCGGAGTTCGGAAAGCGCGAGTCTTTGTCGGTGTACTGTAGGCGAAATGGGATTCTTTCGCAATCACAGTCTGTTTGATCAATAAAAAAAGACAGGAACTGTTAGAATTGGCAATAATTGAACCTACAATTTAGAAACAAATCAGAATACAAATTTTTTTTTCAAATGATAATACTTACAGCTTCTCTGATTGATTTTGATACATTAAAGAGCTGCTTCAGATCATCATGATCAACCCCGCACAGAATCCTAATCTGGGAAATAATAAATCAACTGTTCAAATCAAAACCCAATAAAAAGAAAAAAAAGAGCTCAGACCCATCACGATTTAAGGTTCATTTTCTTACCAGGACGTCTTGGGGGAGTGATTCCAGAGCAGACTTATTGTTTTCTGGGGAAAAATCCCCCAAAAGCATCATTTTTTCGCTGCATTGCCTCTTCAATGATGGTGTTTGAAGCACTGAGTCGTCCAGAGTTGAAGATTCATCCAAATCGTTGGAAATCACAATCCTCTTCCTCCCAAGTCCTCGCGTGTACCTCACGAACCGCAACTGAAACTCATCTCGTCTTCCATGGAAGCAGTCAGCAGAGACCTTCGCTTTCACCCAAGTGCAAGTGCTTCCAAACGCCATTTCCAAACCTGAACCTGCGAAAACCCCGGCCAAATCTTTCAACACTAGGACACAGAATAGAACCAGAATCTATAGGAAAAATTTTGAAAAAACAAATCAAATGAAAAGCCCCGAAAAATCAGAGCAGAATCCAGCAGAAAGAGTTTCTCAAATCACCTTGCTTTTTTTCTTTTTCTTTGCTGAAAGAGAATCTTGCAGAGAAAAACCAAGAAAGATTTTATAGAGATTAAACCCTAAATCCGAGAGTGGGCGGTTACTGTTTCTTAAAAATGCTTGCTTTGTGGCTGTGATGGTGAAAATGGAAACAAGAAACACTCTTTCGAGAACAGAGTTGCTTAAAAATGTCAAGTCGCCTTATATCGTGGGGAAAAGAGATTTTCTTTTCAAAAAAGAAAAAGGTTATAATTACGGGAATTAAAAATATCTACGCGTTTTCGCTTTATTTTATTCATTTTATCTTTTAACCCTCCGAAAAGAGGAAAAATCACAAAAAACCACTACTCTTTGTCCTTCGGCCAAATTGGCTGCTACTGTTTTTTTAGTTCAAATATATCACCCATGTTTCTAAATGAGCAAAATTTGCCACTCTTTGTTAAATCATGAGAATACTTCTATATGAAATGAGTGTATTCCATAAAAAAAAGTGTGGCATGATAATATTCTGAGTGAGGTTAGTATTTTTTGTTACAAATTGAGGAAAAATTAGGGTTTTATTAAATGTGTTAGAATTTGACTAGAAACTAAGTAGAATTTGAGTAGAAACTAACTATTGGTATGAAATTAGCTTGAAGAAACTAAAGAAATGCATTTTAAAAGTGATTCATTACTTTGCAAATTAGAATCAATAATTCAACGTATAGTTAGCTATTGAATTTACTATAGAGTGGTCAGTTTGATAAATTTTAAAATTTGAGTCTTATTTGATCTTAAAAAAAAAGAAAAGAAAAGTGATGAATTTGGATCAAGTCCCAAACATTGATGGTTGTTTTGTATTGTTTCCATAAAAATACAAGGTTCCTTCGCTTCCCTCCCTCCTTTCTGTGCCCTGTGCAAGTGCGATGGGCTAAGTACCCCCTTTTGAATTTTTTTTATTTTAACTAGTCTCTTGGCGGTTAAGTTTGAAACTAGCCGTTGGAGAACACGTGGCGAAATGCGACCGGAGGTGGGAAGCAACGTGTGTGCTGCGATCGGTGACGTGGCCGATATGGTCGGTCTAAGTCGGCTTGCCGGTCTACCACTTTAACACGTTTCTATGTGTTGGAGTCTTGCTAACCTGGCGGCCAGCTGCGCTTACAATGCGAAGCGCCGGTGGGATGGTGGCACGTGTAGGGCAGATCTAGCTCCAACCTATTTGTTATTGATGAGTGGCTGGGATTGGGTGCGGGCAGCCACTGGGTCGTTTGACCTTTTCCTATTAATATTCTAATCTGCCGGCGTCTGGTGGCTGTCTGCAGTTTTTACACGCTTAAATCTGATCCAGTCAAGAACCAGCAACCTTTTTCTATAATACGCTTGTGTTTTATTGAATTATTGTTTTTTCTTCTGAAGTCTCTATTTTAGTAGGTTGTTTTGTTTTATTTTTATATAATTTTATGGGTCACCTAACTGGGTTGAAACATGAAAGAGATTGGAATGATTCATGGACAAAACAAAGGGATGACTTTAAAGTGGAATGTTAGTACAACTTACAAAGACCTTTCACCTCACCTTCGTTGGTTTCACAGAAAGTGAGAAACCAGAATGTTTGGCAAATTTCTAGAAATTGCTAATTAGTTTACGAAATTGTTCTTACAAAAAGTTTGTTTGAACATTTGGGTTTTTAAATGAGGTTTGTAATTGTTACCAGTAATTTTTTAGGGTTCTTTGTTCCTATTTCACATGTACCAAAACTAATAAATTTGTTTGGAAAAAAAAAAAGAGATTAAATAACCTTTCTACTTTACCAATAAAATTTGTTAGATGTGAAGAAGTTGATTCAAGATATTGTTGATCACTTCAATTGTTCATTTTTTTTTACTTTGCAACACAAATTAAGAGATGAGGTGGGTAATTATTATCAGCAATTTTTTGGGTTCTTTGTTCCTCTTTCACATGTAGCAAAACTAATAAATTTGTTTGCTAGTGGGAAAAAAATGAGATTAAATAACCTTTTTACTTTACCAACAAAATTAGTTAGATGAGAAGTTGATACAAGATATTTTTGACCACTTCAATTGTTCATTTTTTTGGTTCTCAACATTACAATTTAAGAGATAAGGTTGGTAATTATTATTAGCAAATTTTTTAGGGTTCTTTGTTCCTCTTTTACATGTACCAAAACTAGCAAATTTATTTGCTAATGAGAAAAACAATTGAAATTAACTAATCTTCATACTTCACCAATAAATTTGCTAGATGAGAAGAAGTTCATCCAAGATATTGTTGATCACTTCAATTGTTTACTTTTTTTACTCAGAATTACAATTTAAGAGATTGCTATAAAAGAATCCTATTAACAAGTCTACCTAGACCTCAAACCATCAAATCTAAGTAAAAACGGTGAGTATAATGCCAATTAAACAAGAAGTCATCGTACATAAATACTTAATAGAATTCAACAATTCAAGAAATATTTATGTGAAAATTTATGATCAGATTTTGCGGTAAATCACAATCTATATTAACCGAATCCTCAGCAGAACATAACTTGTCACATTGTAGAAGATGCACTTACCATATATAATCATAGAATTACAAGACAAAAATATTATCAACCATTTCGTAGGTTATCTTTTGAGAAACAATTTAGAGAAACACATGCTTTTGCCCACTCATTGAAAAAGTATCACAAGTGTTACATGAATTACCAATCATCATTCGTTCTTGAGGTACTCTATGGTTCCAGTTTGCAATGACATTTCAAAGGATTCATTTTGTACTTGTTTAGTATCATATTCATGTGACCCCTAATATGATCTTTATGAACTCCACAACTAAACTAATCTATAGGAACACTAAAACTTTATTTGGCGTCCATGTGACGTCGTCGCCTACAGGGTTTTTATATTCTTATATCACAAGTTCACAATAATGTTTGGAATTATAAGTTCTTGATTTTGACTACTTTAATCACCTAAAATCTCTAGTTTTGTCAATTGAGGAATCAAACATTCCTTTTGTGCAAGTGAATCAATTCTAGCAGTTGAGGAAGAGCCAAAGGTTGGTGGCATTTTGCCATGATAGCCAACAAGATCCCACTATACGGTAGTGGTGCCAGTTTAAGCAATTCTATGAGTAGAAGATCAGTAGGAGCATAGTTCTAGTGCTATTACTTTGTGGAATTCAACAGTTAAATTTAGCCCCTGTTTGGATAGAAGACGCTAGTAGAAGGCTGAGAAGGTGTCCCTTCTATTCTACATTTGGATACAAAGAAATATAAGACTATAGAGGGTAGGAAAGGATGAAACACTTCCACCATATCCACTCTACATGCTTATTTTTCAACCCTCCCAAATTAGGCGGAATCAGATGAAAGGATGCGACGAAACCAGATATATTTCATCATTGTCAAAATTGGCCTCTTGCTTTGATAAGATTAAGCAAAGGCCAGCATCATGGAAAAGTCTAGAGTAGTCTGGAACTTCTAACACCATTAGATCACTACACTCGCTACCATGGGCTCTTGCCTTATTACTCCCAACCTCCACAGATATGGTGACTTTGGCACATTGTTGGCCATCAAGATTTATACCTGTTTTCACATCGGCAATACCCTAATTGGACTCTTGACTTCTAAATTCTTCAAAGCACACTCTTGCCACACCTTCATGCATGAGCACCCCTCACCGCCATCACTATCGCTACAAGAAAAATGAAAAAAAACTAAAAATTATGACTAAATTTCCATTATAATGGACTTTCAATCACCCATATGTGGGCCATGGGTAATTAGCAACTGACTACCAACTGAAAAAGTTAGTTGCCACTAAATTGTTGTTAGTCAGTCAAGATTTACATAGAAAAACTTTCCTTACCACTCATTCTCCCTCATTCTTCCATTTTAAACTTGCTGCATCTTATCTCTCTCATCGCTTGATTCTTCTCTTCTAGGATTAGCTATGGTAGTTTGTTTCAGATATTCTTCTAATTCTTCCATTAATTTGATCTCACATCTTTCAATTGCCCTTACTTCTTCATTCATCCTTTGCTAGTATTCTACCCTCCTTCATCGCGAGTGTATCTGCTGACGTTTGACCAGTTTGAGATGTAGGCATTATTCTTGGATAGATAGAGTACCAGGCCTTTCAGGACTATCGGGCTTAAGGCAATCAGGCTGGCGATGTTCAATTTTCGCTAGATCCCCTACCATGCAACTTAGATAGGTTTCCAAACAACAGTTGATAGCCTCTATCTGGCCATTAGGTTGTGGTGACATATAGTGGAGAGCTGTAGATGCACTAGCTGCAATGCCATGAACTTCTACAAGAAGTTGTTAATAAATACCACATCTTGATCATTAATAATTATCTAGTACAGTTCATGAAGTTTGAATATATGGTCCGCATAAGCCTTCACAACATAGACAGCTATGTAGGGGTGTACAAGGGCTATAAAAATGTGCATATTTGCTCAACCTATCTACCACCATCACCATAATAACTTCTTTCCCTTTAAATCTTGGAACACTTTCAATGAAGTCCATACATGCTACCATACCTTTTCAAGTATGGGAGAGGTTGTAATAGCTTAGGGGATGTTGCATTATCACTTTTTTAATGCTAACAAATGTGACATTCACAAATGAAATTTCATATACCTTTAGATAGCCTCTTTTAGTAGTAAAAAAAGCTGATCTTTTTTTTTTGGTCACTTCCACTCCCACATAGCCACCTATTGCTCTAGTGTATCAACTCAATGATCTCATTCGTAGAGCCATGTCATTTTTAATGACCAGTTTCCCTTTGTATTTTAAACCTTACAAGTCTAAGGAGTACTTAGGGTAGGTCAATACGTTAGATTTTTTATGTCTAATAATCTATTGTAACACTTCATCCCATGAATAACTTTCTTTGATCACTAAGATAAGGGGGTAGAACAAGTTGTGAGTGCTAGCAAGGTAAGCTAATGTGTAGTGGCTCAAGATAAGGCATTAGCTATAATATTCTATTTCCCTCTCTTATACTGCACTTCATAGTCATAAGGAAGCAGTTTGATGGTGATTTTCACTGAAAATGGTGAGAACTCACTGCTCTAATAGATGCTTGAGACTTTGTTAATCTATCTTGATAATAAAATGGTTTTTTGAGAAAATAGGGGCTATCAACTATGAAGATGATGGCCAGAGACTTTTTTCATATATAGATAGCCCCATGTGCTTGACAACTAGTGCCTTACTGATGTATGCAATAGACTGTCCCCCATGTTGAAGCGCAATACTTATTCCATCCTTGCATGCATCAACCTCAACAATAAAGGGTTATCTAAAATTAGTCAAAGCGAGTACTGGAGCCTAGATCATGGTAGATTTTAATTATTGGAAAGATTGTTGAGTTTCCTTTTCCCCATTTGAATCCATCATTCTTCAACAATTGAGTGAGATGCTTGTTAATGACACCATAGTTGTGAATGCAATTTCTATCATAACCAGTCAAGTCTAGAAATCCATGCAGCCATTTGATATTTTTAGGCTTAAGCCATTTTAGCATGACCGCCACCTTGCTTGGATCGATTGACACACTATTTCATCCTATAATATGCCCTAAGTAAGCTACTTCCATCACCCTAAAGTTACATTTTTCCTTCCTAACATATAAAGATTGTCGCTGCAATATGTCAAAAAACAATATGAAGGTGCTGAAGGTATCCCTTCTAGGAAGAACTATAGATTAAAATGTCATTAAAAAAGCAAGAATAAACTTCCTCAAGTGTTCATAAAAGACATTGTTCATGAGAGATTAGAAAGTAGAGGGGGTATTAGTAAGGTCAAATGACATTGCCAAGAATTCATAATGTGCTTATGGTGTTTGAAAAGTTGTCTTATGTATGTCTTCCTCACATATACGCATTTGATGGTATCCCGAACATAAATCCAACTTAGTGAAGAATTGGGCACTATGCAACTCATCGATCAATTCATCAATCATAGGAATAGAAAATTTATCTTTGATGGTCACTTTTTTAAGCTCCCAATAATTAAGACATAATCCCCATGAATTATCCTTCTTTTTGGCAAACACAATATGGGACAAAAATGGGCTATTCCTGTGCCACACTATTCTTGCCTTTAACATTTCATCAATAAGTCATTTTATAATGTCCTTTTGTAATGTAAGGTACCTATAAGGGCATACATTCACAAGCTTTGCCACTTACTACGAAGGATTTTAATGGTCATGTTCCCTAGATGGTGGTAACCCTTTGGGTTCCTGGAAGAGTCTTACATAATCATTTAACATCTTGCTAAGGCCTTGATCCTAAACCTCCAGCTTCCTCAAACTAGTTTCCTTCTCATTTATGATAAAACTAACCAACTGAAGGGCAAATGCTTACACACCAATCCTGTGTACCATTTGATAGATGGTCATTTGAGTTGAATTGGCCATCATGACTTCTATTGCAACCTTCGTAGTTTTCCTTAAACATAGTTTCTCTTCCTAGTACTTGAAGATTATTTTAAGAGTGTTGAAATTCCACTTGATATTACCCAAGGTCTACAACCATGTAACTCCCAAGACCATTTTGCAACTTCTCAGTGGAATAAGAAGCACATCAACTTTGAATTCCACCCTTTGCAGTTTCCATTTCAGTCCTCAACTAATGATGGTAAAGTAGAAAGAGTTTGTCCATCCACTACTAGGACCCTAAGAGCCACTATCAGCTCAGTGGCACACCCCAATTTCTTGGCCAGAGATGCATCCAAAACTCATGCATGCTGCTAGAATCAATGAGTATTTGCATTGGTCTGTTACCAATGAAACTAGTGACCCTCATCATAGAGTAGTTGAGTAGCCCATATATAGCATGCAAATGAGAAACAAGGGTTCTTTTGGTTTGGTGGCTCCCTTGTGGTTTCTATTTTATCATCGGTCTCCTTTGTATCCTTATCCTCATTAATTTCCAACTCAATTTGATTGAATTGTTCTTTTTTTCACTTGTGCCCAGGTGTGAAAGCCTCATCATACTAAAAATAAAGATTCTTGGTGTGCTTCTCATTGATCTCTTTGTCAGTCAGCCTTTGAGTACTCATAGAGGGCCATGGGTTTTTAGGTGGAGGTAGCCTATATGGAAGAGCATTTCTAGGGGCAGGAGTCAGCAACAAACCTTTACCATTGTCCTAATATATTTTCTTCACCTTCATGTTCGAGAAAAATTACTGACTCATGCATTTTCACTAAACACTAGACTTCATGCAACATTTTAGGTCTAAAAACCTTGACATCATTTTGGATCTCCTCATTAAGTACCCCTATAAATTGCCAAACTATAAACTCTTCATAAATTGGCTTTACCTTGTTGAGTAATGTCTCGAACTGGTTTTAGTACACTTTGATAGAGCCGGTTTGCTTTAAATTTTTAAGCTTTAAGGTAAGGTCATGATGACCTTCTCCAAATTGTTCTACAATAGCCATTAGATATGCGTCCCATGCTAGCTCCCTATTCTTTGGCCAATCCCTTTGAAACCTTTTATGCCATTGAAGTGCTAAGCCTTTAAGATGAATAGATGCCATCAGAATCTTCCTATCTTCCATCACAGTGTTGATCTCAAAGATTTGGTTGCAGTAGAAAATCTGCCCAATAACATCCTTCTCCTGGAATCCAGGGAAGTCAATACGTCCAATCCTTGCTATTCCTTGATGTCCAACCATAGCTTGACGTTGTACGATGTGACTTGAGCTGGCCTCATGATTGTTAGGTTTTACTTGATATGGTTGGTAATGAACCTTTGAAGAGTGTCAAACTCTTCTTCCTGTTTAGCTGGGCAAAGTCATGATCGTACTTATCCGATTGCTCCTGTATGGAATGTGCCATCAAGTCCCCTAGCCCACGACACATGCTTTTGCAAATGAGTAGTGTCTACCATAGCGAAGCAGAGATCAAGCCCTGATACCAAAATGATGTTGATCAACACCATATGTCAAGAAACGCGCAGAAAGGAAACCGGGTAGGTTGCTCTTGACTAAGGAACCATCACGCGAATAGGCTTCAAAGTTGTAAGATACTTATCATTGTAAGAGAATGTTGAAAGAGAAAGACAATAAAGGAAAGGGCAAAAGAATATTCATTCAATCATGCCCAATGCGAGTGCATACAAGGACTAATACAGTAGACTGCTTAGTGACGTAATATATAGAAATAAAAAAAGAGGAAATGATGCAATGGTGGCTGTGACATAACTGCCTCCACCTCGCAATGCGGCTTATACCATCCTTAAGCTTGCATTTTAAGCAACCGTATCATATGAACTATGAAGCAATAAGTTAATTTCAGGAAATCCATATCATCTAACTAGGAAGATATCTGTAAATTAAAGCGCGTCCAGTTGGCTATCGATTGGATGGTTGGTTTCCTAAAATCCGGTCAGTTCTCAATTTGCAAAACCCTAAATTCCTTATGGTTCTTGGCAGATAGTCTCAGGAAATACAGTCATCGGCGCTGCGACAAGTCCAGATTCTCCAAGGCCAAACATGACCCAAAGATCATCTCAACAGAACCGCCGGTGACGGAGACTCGCCTTAGCGTTAGATTTTGTAGAAAATGGCAGATGGTTGTGGTTGAAGGTTGGAAGCAGTTCCGGCAGGATGCAGGAGGTGAGCTTCAGGCTTCTCAGTGATCGGATATCGAGAAGCTCGGGCAGGTACATGAAAGGGGTATCATTTCTCCAAAAATCCAGATCAAGCTGCTGGACGAATTTTTCGATGCATTTCTGTACTCAACTGGTCACAGTTTCTTCTATTCCCCGGGCATCAAAGCGCAGTTGGAAGCTCTCGATTTGCGGACCCAAGTGAAGATTGAGAACTCGGGTGACTATGTCCTTCAAGTCTTGTTTTTCGGCTATGGCTTGGTCATCGAACCATAGTTTTCGACAGTGGAGCCATGAGCGTCTAAATCTTCAAGAGCAAATTCGGGTTGCCACAGACTCTCTAATCTGGAGGAAGGAGATGACTCTGTCGAGAACCTCGTCGGGAAGATGACTGGAATGGTGATCATCATTGATAGCCGAAGTGCTGTTGCCCCTCAAGCCCACAAAGCTCGGGCAAAGCACCACCCTCGGAAAAGATAGGCATCACCACCAAGGGATAAAACACCAACCTTGGAAAAGTAGGGTCTGACACTTGGACCCCCTGACCTTGGTGGTCCATCATCACCCCAGGGAATGACAATACTGACGTCGGGAATATGGTGCACTATCACCCTCGGAAGTATGACCTAACCAACTTCGGGGGAGGTAGACTCACCATATTCGGCAGGAGAAAACACCCTCGAAAGGTACCTTCCATGCCGAGGGGACTCGTGGATAACTGAAGCAACCTCGGCGAAAAGCCCTCCTATCCCGAAGAAGTCCCTTCTATCGAGGGGATTTCCAGAATACGACAAAAATGGTTAAGGAGCCTCTGACATGCCGCCCTCACATACATCCTGACATGACGCCCCTGTACACGTTTTGACACGCAGACCTACTATGGCCCTGGCTTCTAGTGCGGACGGCCTATGAGCAGCTAAAGGTCCCCGTTCCTGATGGTACGGACTACATCCGACCGAACACGTGTCATGATCTGAGTGGGTTATGTCAGGTGGATGTCTCTTTACATCCTCCTATAAATACTTGGGAAATGACCTCAATAAAAAAAGAGGACTCTCCAGGGAGGCGTATTTACTATTCTTTACTCATCACTTCTCATCTCCCTAAATACTAACTTGGGCGTCGAAGGCTCTTCCCCCGGAACAACACTCCGGGGACCTCCTAACCCTTGTTCTTTGAGTGTTTCAAGCAATCTCTCCCAGCAAGTCCCATCTTCAGACATTCCTCCCTTACCGGAAGTCCCTTCTAGGCTCACCATGTCATATAGCAAAGATGCTGACGGGCATCATCTAGCGCCGTCTGTGGGAAACCACTCTCAGGTGGCCGTCATTGAGACCCGACGTTCTAAGGATAAGGGACTCCCAAAGTCTCAATCCGCGCCGGAAGCTCAACCGGCAACCCAACATCCCACCGTAGGGACTTCTTTGCCTAAGGGCGACCATCTTCTAACCGTCACGATGAGCTTCCTGCATGATTTTCAATGCTCCATTGTGGCTAAAATGGCGCAGCAACTGAACCAAAGGTGGTCACAACAGCTTTCGGGACGAAAGGCACCCTCGCCAACACCCCGCCAGGAGAAAAACCCGTAATCTACTCATCGAAGTTTGGGGAGCGGGGACATCCGTGATGAATCCTCGACAAAAGACATACCTCCTAGAGTCCAATGTACTGGAGAAACGAGGTCCAAAGGGGTTAGGACTTCCTGTCGCCGAAGTTCCTCAGCGGAAGAAAGATCACAATCCCCCCGCCGCCAAAGTTACTCCCCGAAAAGGAGGCGTCGGCCTCCAGGCAATAAGAAGAGCCTAGGACCACTGTTCTCATGGAAAAAATACTAAAAAGATTGGAGAGGGTGGAAAGGCAAATGGCTCGAAAGCTCGTCTGGTCAAGGTTGTTGGAAACCTTCACCGGAGATGAATCACTATTTATCCAAACAATAGTCGAGGCACCAATGTCGAGCAACTTTCGGGTGCCTCGTTTGGAAACCTATGACGGGCGTAGTGACCCCCCAAGCCCACCTAACCAAGTACAGACGCAACATGGTGCTACACGGTACCGACGATGCCACCATTTGCAAATGCTTTGAGGTCACCCTTTCCGGTCCTGCGACTACGTGGTACAACTCCCTCGGCCCTAGAACAATTATAAGTTTCCAAGAACTGTCCACAGCATTCATGCATCAGTTCATCGGTAGTAGGGTGACAGCAAAGATGCCCGTCCAGATGTTCGACATAGCATAGAGGAATGGGGAAATGATTTGTGACTATGTTGAAAGATTCAACCGAAAGGCCCTGAGTGTGCCAGACTTTCGCCCTGAAATACGCATCCTCACCATGATACGGGGACTTCGGCGAGATTCACAACCATTCTACGAGTTCTTGAAAGAGCCCCCGGACACCCTCGGCGAGTTCTACCGAAGAGCCGAACAACATATGACAGTCGAAGAATTAAGAATGGGAGGATCGAAGCCTAATCACCATCACCCCGAAGGCGAAAGCCACCAATCCCGGTATCCAGCCGAGGGTGGGGGAAAGACTCGGAAGCAGAAGGGGAAAAGACCCATGTCATTTACTGCCCTAAACACCTCCCGAACAAACATACTGCTGGCCATGGAAAGGCAAGGAAACCCGATCCAGCGTCCGAAGGCAATGACTTCTGAAAACAAGAAGAATATGAAGAAATTTTGCCAGTTCCATCGGGATTATGGGCATGATATTGAAGATTGCTTCTAGTTAAGGAAGTACATCGAGTCTTTGATAAAGCAAGGCCAACTTCGGCGCTACCTGCAAATGCCCTCCCCAAGGGGGAGGAGGGAAGAGGAAAAGAAAGGAGATGATGAGGACTATGATTTCGATAGGCGTCGGAACAGAAGTCCCAAAAGACATCTGCCACCTTCGGCTGGGGTAATCAAGATAATCACCATTGGATTACCTTTGACGGGAAGAAAGAGGAAAGCCAGGGAGGTCGCGGTAATGGAATTCGGTAACCCGTCAAACAAACTTGTTCGGAAGGACGAGTCTACCACAATTTTCCCACATGATGACCCACTCCTCATTATGGAAAGAATTGGGAGTTGGGACATGAAAAGGGTGCTCCTGGAAGATGGATCCAACGCCGATGTTCTATTCTCCCACTTGTTGCCAAGATTGGGCATCGGCAAAGCTGACCTCAAACCTGTTACATCTCCCACCTTCAGGGTAGGTCCTTCCGAACTCCCTGTCGTAGGGTGCATTGATCTACCCCTGATGTTAGGAGGAATTTCTGCTCAGAACAATCAAGAGCTGTTCACCTCAGTCATAACCAGATTCATAGTCATTGACGTTCCTTGTTCATATAATGCCATCCTTGGAAGACAAGCTCAAGGGAACTTTCACATTCGGCCAGATGTGAAGTACCCGATGGTCACTTTCAGCACGAAGGAGGGGGACGCAGAGATATTTATTGACCAAGCTGAAGTCTGGAAGGTCTTCGTGAGGGCAAGGTAGAGCCCAGTTAGAGTACACACGTAGACCTCAGGAGAGAAGGGCACACCAACCAAAGAATTTACAGAAGGGGAGAAAAGCGACCTAGAAAAAATTAAAACTGAGGATGTAGAGCTTGTCCCTAGCCAAAGTACCCGTGTAGGGAAACACTTGGCCGAAGGTGACAAGCAAAAGCTTGTATCTTTCCTTTCAATGAACAAAGATTTATTTGCCTACTCGCCAAAGGACATGCCTGGGGTAGACCCTCGCATAATTCAGCATAATCTTAAGATATGCCCCGACGCAAAGCCCGTGCGCCAAGAGAAAAGAAGCTTTTTGGCACATAAGAACAGCTTCATAAAATCCGAAGTCCAACGGTTAATGGGGGTGGGCGTAATAAGGGAAGTCAAATATCCCGAATGGCTCAGTAATGTGGTTATCGTCACAAAAGAAGGGAGTGACAAACTCCGAATGTGCATCGATTTTCAAAACGTGAACGATGCCTGCCCAAAGGATTCATATCCTTTGCCACCAATAGACCAATTGGTGGACTCAACCGCCGAGTATGGTCTCCTTAACTTCCTTGACGCATTTAGTGGGTATCATCAAATCGTGATGAACCTCAAAGATGAGGAAAAACCACCTTCATCACCGAAGTCGGTACATACTACTTTATTAGAATGCCTTTTGGGCTTAAGAACGTAGGAGCCATATACCAAAGGTTGATGAACAAGGTCTTCAGCTCACAAATTGGAAGAAACATGAAGGTCTACATCGACGATATGATAGTTAAGAGCAAACTGCCTAGTAGTCATATCACAGACTTGGAGGAAACATTCCACCAACTCAGGACCTTCGGAATTCGTCTAAACCCCGAAAAATGCGTATTCGAGGTAAAGGCGGGTAAGTTCCTCGGATACATGGTGTCGGAGAAGGGTATTGACGCCAATCCAGAAAAGGTCAAGGCCCTACTGAGATTCTGAACTCCCACGACGACTAAGGATGTGCAGAGACTCGTAGGGAAAATCACATCCCTCAGCAAATTCATCTCCAAATATAGGGATTGCTGTCGACCGTTGTTCAAAGTCCTCACTAAGGCAACAAGAAATGGGGGCAGCCTCGGAAGCGAGTTACATCCTTGGAACGAAGACTGCCAAAGGGCCTGGGAAGAGTTTAAGGTCTACCTGACTCACCTACCGATACTCCGGCAGCCACGGGAAGGGGAACCCCTTATGTTATACCTCGCGGTCACCGAAAAGGCGTTAAGTTCGGTCCTTGTGAAGGAAGAGGGGCCGGAGCAATGGCCAGCATATTATGTGAGCAAGTCCCTACATGGTGTCGAAGTCAGGTACCCCTCACAACAAAAGGCTATTTATGCTCTGATACTTGCAAGAAGAAGGCTATGTCCGTATTTCCAAGGCTACCCCATTTTCGAGGTATCATAAAAAAGGTAGACCACTCGGGAAGGTTTTCGAAGTGGTGCATAGAGCTTGGCGAGTATGACATTACCTATGAGCCGATGAAGGCAATAAAAGCTCAAGCTTTGGCGGATTTCATTGCCGAAGTACCCATTGCCGAAGAAAGTCAACCTGACCTCAGGAATAATGAACCTGAGTGGACTCTTTTTGTTGATTGGGCCTCCGGCTCTGAACATCAAGGAGCTGAAGTAATTCTTCACGGTCCTGAGGGTATGACAGTTATGAAAGCCATCAAATTCGGGTTTAATGTCACCAACAATATGGCAGAATATGAAGCCCTTGTAACAGGGTTACGCCTTGCTAGAAGAATTGGCGTGAGAAACCTGAAGGCCCACAGCGATTCTCAGCTAGTGGTCCGACAGATGGCAGGGGACTATAGCGCGAAGGACCCAACTTTGGCAAAATATCACGAGCTTGTATCAAAGCTCATTCAAGAGTTCGACGCAGTACACATCGAGAACGTGCCTCACCGAGACAATACTGAAGCAGATGGTCTGGCCAAGTCAAAAAAGTCCACTGAAGTACTAAGCCACCCGAGCATAGCAATAATGAGCATAGCGACGTCGGAAAAAAGATGGAAAAATCCCATAAAAAAGTATCTTAGAACCTCGGAGCTTCCCGAAGACCCTCGCGAAGCAGCAAAAGTGCGAAGACATTCCAGAGGATATTTCCTAATCGGGGAAGAGTTATACCGACAGGGGTATGTGAGCCTGCTACAAAGGTGTGTCAGCGAAGAGGACATAGAGACAGTTCTCAAAGAAATCCACGAGGGGGCCTGTGGTTCCCACATAGGAACTGACGCCTTGGCAGGAGTAATACTTCGCCAGGGGTACTTCTGGCCCACCCTAAGAAAGGACGCGAGGCAGTTTGTCCAGAAATGTGATAATTGCCAAAGACACGCTAACATCCAGAGGTTACCCTCGGAATCGATAACCTCGGCTCACTACCCCTGTCCCATTGCAGTATAGGGCATTGACTTCATCGGGCCACTCCCGACTGCACCTGGAGGAGTAAAGTTTTGCGTGGTCGCAGTAGATTACTTCATTAAATAGGTCGAAGCAAAGCCCCTGGCAACCATTTCAGCAAAGGACATACAAAAATTTTTCTGGAAGAACATCGTATGCAGATTCGGCATACCCAGGGTGATAGTGGCCAACAATTGTTCCCAATTTGTTGACAAGGGATTCTAAGAGTTTACTGCCGACCTCGGGATAAAAATGCACTTCATCCTGGTAGCTTATCCTCAGAGCAACGGACATGTAAAGGTGTCCAACAGAACCATAAAAGATGGTCGGAAAAAGAGATTGAGAGAAGCAAAGGGAAAATGGCGAGGAGAACTTCCTAATGTGCTATGAAGCTATCGGACAATGCCCAGAAGGGCCACAGGTGAGACACCATTCTCACTCATCTTCGGCGCGGAGGCCATTATCTCTATCGAGGTGGTTCAGCTGTCGGTTCGGATACAAATGTTCGACGAAAAAGGAAACAACCTTAGGCTGAGAGCTAAGCTCGACCTAATTGACGAACATAGAGAAGTGGCTGAGCTTAAAAGAAAAGCTTTTCAGCAAAGGGTAGCCATGACCGCAAACCTGTGTGTCAAGCGAAAAGGAATCGTAAAGGGAGGCCTTGTTCTCGGAAAGGCAGAGTTTGAACCCTGAAGACCATCTCACGGAGTACTTCGGGCAAACTGGGAAAGGCCTTATTTGGTCCTTAACGAGGTACGGCCAGGAGTCTACAAGCTTGGCAATACCGAAGGTGGAGAACTGAAAAATACATGGCATTCAGATGCCTTGAAGAAATTCTACACTTAAAATTTTATCAGGAAATTGTACAGTTAGAAATTTTTCTAAGTACAGAAATTTTTTGGGAAAAATAACCTCACCTAAGAATCTCGCCGAACAAGGTTCAAGTATGTACTTGTGAAAATCACAAATTTTCTCCGAAGGCGCGTCCACCGAACATGGCTGATAAAAGTAGGCAAAACTTCGCCAAAAGAAATTTGCCAAAGATAGCGTTTTGCCGAAGATGGTCGATAAAAAGTGCGAAAAATATCTTCCCGAGGGCCCTAAACCGATAGAGGTCCAGATAACCCTTGGAAACAAAGATTATTTAAGGAGAAACTTGCCTTGGGACTTAGCCAAAATTTTGAAGGAAAGAAAAAATTTCATTAAGAAACCTTATTACAAGGAGGAGATTACAAGAAGAAAAGCACAAAGAAAAAGAAGAAGAAAGAATAAAGCCCTAGACACCTAAGGGACCCCGCCATCGTGAGATGCTCTATCCCCTGCATCCTTTGTTACAGCCTTCGACGCTGAAGGAGGAGCAGAGTGCAGGTTTAGATGATCAATCTTTGACCAAGCCCAGCGAGGCCCATCGGGGATGTCTAGGGCAGCTAAGAAGGATAAGTCGAGGTCGGGGTACTTTGCCAAGACTTGGTGCCGAGCAAGACAAAAGCCATCTTGATAAGCGACTTTGGTAGCTTGATCTGCCTTGTCTTTTTTGACAGACAAGTCGTCTAGCTCGTTCCTCAACTGAGCAACCTCCTTCTCGAGCTTCTTCGTCTTCTTCTACGTCTTTATCTCCTTCTTTAGCGCCTTGACTTCGACTTGAAGGTCGGCATTGTCAGCAAGGGCCTTCGTCAGGAGAGCAGAGTCTTCCTCCTTCTCCTTTTGATAGGCCTCATTGGCCGAAGTCAGCTCAACGACCTTCGTGCCGAGGTCGGACATTTTCTAGGAAAAATTCTTCAAGAGTTCCTCCTGACCCTTCAAGAACTCATCTCGAAGTTTGGCAACCTCCTCCTTGGCTATTATGCTCAACTCGGCATTCTTGATGACCGAGTTGGTGCAGAATACCTTGGCTTTCTCCAGACGTTCTTTGCCCCAAGATCGGACCGAAGACTGTTTTGCTGCCCAAGCTCTAAAGTATCCGCTATACACTAAGAGCTACAAAAAAAAAAAAAAAAAGGGAAGGACATTTGGTAAAGTTGCACAAGGAAAACCAAATACTTAGAAAAATTTGGAGGGTCTGAAGAGTACCTGGGTAGCGTGCTCGGACATCCTCGCCGCGAGGATTTCCTCGTTCCGGCACTCATCTACTACGGACTTGAAGGTGGCTTGGGTGAGCACGCCCTTTACATTTGGGGAGCCATTTGCTGGGTATCTTCGAAGAACAAATTCATGTCCTTTGTAAAAGACCAGAAAGGCTCCCTGGGAACCTTACCCTTTGGGATATGAGAGTCTTGAAGGGCCCGCCTCTAGGCATGCTCCACCATCCATGCCGAGGGCACCAGTTCTTCTGCAAAGTCACGACGCAGTTCCATCACTACATTGTCCATTAGCCATATGTTTATAAGATTGAGAGTGCTAAAAATGTCTAAGTTTATAAAGGGATGGCTAAGGGGCAAACCTAGTGGAACCTTGGTGATGTCATCGTCGGAGTTGTGGACTTCTTCTACGTCGGCAGGGACGTGTTTGCCTTTGCTCCTTCTGCGCTCCTCGAGCTCCTCAGCAGAAGGGCCTCCTGGCGAAGAACCCAAGAGGTCTACCGAAGTAGTGGGACTCCGGGGAGTGGACCTGATGGCTAACTCCGACGGTAGGTCGGCCTGGACCTCAAGCTGGTCCCCGACCTCCACAACGTCCTCCGGAGGTGGGGGAAGAAGGTCCTTCTTCGCCTTCTTCGCCACAGACGGCTCGCCCCCAGACGTCTTTCTCCTCTTCAGGGCCGCCTTCTTCTTCTGTTCTTCCTTCTCGGCTTGACCGAGGAAGAGGGATTTGTAGAAGACGGCTGACTGGTTGTACATCTCTGTAAAAAGGAAAAAATATCAGTGTAAGTCCAAAGGCATACTTATACCAAAAATTTGGAAAGTAACTTACTCTCAAAAAGAGCTTCGTAAGTGAGCTCCCCCCGAAGGAGCATCACCAGCCAGGACTTCTTCCCGTCAATGGCAGGAGCTGGCATGCTGAGATCGGTTTTATGCTCCTTGAGCACCCCTAGCTCCCGAAGAACATCTTCGGTCATAAGGTTCCACCTAATGGGGAAGGGATACAAGGAGCGTGGTGGGACCTCGGCATCTCAGTTGGCGACAGCTCGGATACGGCTGTCGAAATCCTCAAACTTCACTGCCAACTCAGGAGTTAGCAACTTCTTGGGATCAACGATGTCCGTCTCCAGCATCCCCCAGGCCCACCTAGTCAGCACGTGCGACCATGCCTCTGCCACCTTCAGGAAGAAGAACTTTCTTTGCCACCCTCACCAACTATCTCTAGTGTCGAAGGTGAACATGTATTTTTTGCTCCCAGATCCCCGAGGTAGCATGAAATAGAAACCACCATTCGGGACTGGATAGAGCTTGTAGTACTGCATGAAAATGATGAAGTGAGGTTCTATCTTGAAAACCCCACACATGTAGAGAAAAGTGTTGAAGTAACAATAGGAGTTGGGAGGAAGCTGATTCACGGCTATGCCATGGAATTGGCAAAAGTCACAAATCATCTTCGGCGGGAGAAACCGAAGTCCGGCCTTCAGTTGGGCTCGGAAAATAGTAACCTCGCCGCTATTGTTCATGAAGCTGAAATGGCCGAGATGGGATAGTCTGGTGGTGACATAAGAAGGAAGAAAAAACTTAGTTGTCCACTTCGCTAATTTCTCCGAAGTGGTACAACATGGGTGAGACATAAGAGGCTGTCAGCTCTCGGGAATAGCTTGGACGGACATGAGGGGGACAAGAGAAGACATGTTCGGCTAAAGGAAATGACTTCCGAAAAAAATGTCAGGGGACTTTGGAAACAAGAAAATGACTTCGGAACCTATAAAAAATGGAAACTGAAGAAACCGAGGGACCTTTGAAAGGGAAACCCACCAAAATGTTTGCCGAAGTCGGGATTAGTAGACACCATCGTGAAAGGTTGCCGGAAATCGCTCCGTTGCTTGCACCGCCGCAAAAGAGAAAGAAGAGCTCGAGAGCAGACGAGAACAAGACAGAAGCAAAGGAAAACAAATGAGGGCTATGAGGGGAAGGAAGGTATATATAGACCGAAGAAGGGCAACTGAATCGTCGCCATAACTACCTTGCGAAGGCGAATCGTCGCCATAGTTACCCTTCGAAGATGAAAGGACACGGCTGGTGTAACCGATGCAACTGCCCCCAAATCACCGTATGCCACGTGTCATCCAACACAGGAAATGAGGGCACGCCTTCTGACACCATGAAAACCTAGGCACGCATACCTGAAGTGACGCTCCTGACTACGAGACGTGACGGTCCACTGACCTACAGCAGAAAAAGTAATGAAAGGAAACGCTCACCTCGGAAACACCAAGGGACCAACCAGGGGGGCAAGGAGTTACAGCTACGAGCTATCTTGGCTAGTAAGACATACCTTCGGTGTCGAAGTGTCCCCTACACAATGTCCAGCTATGGGCCCTGCAAGGTGCCCCCAAAGATTCTACAAGCCGAAGTCTCCGCTTCAACTTTCTAAGGGAGGGCATGTGATAGCCGAAGCGCTGGTGCCCCTCAAGCCCACAAAGCTCAGGCAAAACACCACTCTTGGAAAAGATAGGCATCACCACCAAGGGATAAAACACCAACCTCGGAAAGGTAGGGTCTGACACTTGGACCCCCGACCTTGGTGGTCCATCACCACCCCGGGGAGCGACAATACTAACGTCGGGAATATGGTGCATTATCACCCTCGGAAGTATGACCTAACCAACTTTGGGGGAGGTAGACTCACCATCTTCAGCAGGAGAAAACACCCCCGAAGGGTACCCTCCACGCCGAGGGGACTCGTGGATAACTGAAGCAACCTCGGCGAAAAGCCCTCCTATCCCGAAGAAGTTTCTTCTATCGAGGGGATTTCCAGAATACAAAAAAAATGGTTAAGGAGCCTCTGACACGCTGCCCTTGCATACGTCCTGACATGACGCCCCCGTACACGTTCTGACACTCAGACCTACTACGGTCCTGGCTTCCAGCGTGGACGGCCTATGACCAGCTAAAGGTCCCCGTTCCCGACGGTACGGATTACATCCGACCAAACACGTGTCATGATCTGAGCGGGTTATGTCAGGCGGATTTCTACTTACATCCTCCTATAAATACTTGGGAAAATGACCTCAGTAAAAAAAGAGGACTCTCCAGGGAGGCGTATTTACTATTCTTTACTCATCACTTCTCATCTCCCTAAATACTAACTTGGGCGTCGGAGGCTCTTCCCCCGGAACAACACTCCAGGGACCTCCTAACCCTTGTTCTTTAAGTGTTTCAGGCAATCTCTTCCAGCAAGTCCCATTTTCAGACGTTCCTCCATTACTAGAAGTCCCTTTCAGGCTCACCATGTCATACAGCGAAGATGCCGACGGGCATCAATCATGGAGTTGATATGGTGTTTTGATTCTTTTCTGTGATTGTTGGGTCATAAATTTTTGTGTTCGGCTCTGAATTCTTTTTTCAGTTGAGACTTTTGGTGAAAGTTTGCCAGAGTTTATATTGAAGTGGTGAGTTAATTTAAGGGAGACAAAAATGAGAATAAATAGATAAGCGAATATGGCAGTAAGCAGCCAGATTGAGAAAGAATTTAAAGTAATAGTTAAATGCCTTTGTTTTCTTCTACATAATTGCTTACAAGTAATTTTGTCATAGCTCTTGGTGTTCAAGATTTATTTCTAGGCTGGTTCTTCCTTTTTCGGACCTTTCCCTAAGATTTTTTTTTCCTTTTTTGGATGGACAATAGTAAAGCAAAGAACTTAGAGTTGAGTGCCATGAATGGCTACTTCATGGATGAAAGAGAGCTTGTTATGGAGAAGCAAAGGAGACAATTGATGATACAGGTTACAATTATTTCTGGAGTTGCACAAACATGAAGAATACATGTCATTGCTTTAGAATTTTCCAAATACATATACATGCTTGAACCAAACCGGGAAGTCTTGTCATGTTTTTTGTACCAAAGTGTACCAGTTGGTATGACTGTCTTAGCTATCTTGTTGTCTTCAGCGATACGCTCCCCATCCCCGAAATCTTGCTTAAAATCCGAAATGATGTTGGAGAGAATCGAATTCTCTAACCTATGGTAATAGGAGGAAGTAGATGTTTCGTTACGCCAGTCACTCCCTTTTGGAATAAATTGCACAAATGGTCCCAAACCTTTAGGCATTGTTTCCTTTTAGTCCATAACCTATTGAATGTTCTATTTTGGACCTAAACCTATTAAAATTGCTCCATTTTGATCCCTCACCAGATGAAATTCATTAACTTAGAATAATTGTTTGATAGAAACTTTTAAAATTCTAATTTAAATATTCGGTAACTGTCTTATAGTAAATTTAAACAGTTTAATATTTTTTTACAATAAATAGACAATTTAAATTATTAATTTTTTCTTTTTGAATGAAATAAGTTCAATTTACAAGGAGAAAAAAAGATGATTTATAATTTTCATTAATTATAAAAAAAATTATTATACAGATTAAATTTATTGTAAAACAATTACTGGATAGTTTAAATTATGATATAAAAAATCGTTATCAGACAAATACTTTAAGTTAACAAATTTCATCAAATTAGGACCAAAATGAAATGTTTTCAATTGATTTAGGACTAAAATGAAACATTTTAATAGGTTCAGGACTAAAACAGAACATTCAATAGGTTAGGGACTAAAAGAAAATAATGACTAAAGATTAGGAACAATTCATGAAATTTAATCCTCCCTTTTGACATAAGGAGTGTGACTGATACTTTTATAGTTGTTTTAGTTTAAAATTCCTACAAGTTAATTTAGCACAACTACCAAGCCACCCATTCAACTTCCCTATGTCAACACTCATAATTAATTTGTACTTATGTCGTCAAAATCTTACTACTTTTTTAACTAATCAATGATTACTACATTTTTTTAGGGAATCAATTGTAAATAATTAAAATTTCTTTTCCACATATGTTTAACTATTCTATTGCTCTTATTTTTCCATATCTTTTTTGCAATTCACCATCATACTTTTGTTTTTGGTGGGACATTTTTATGTTTTTTTATTTGTTGAACTAATTGATGGAAAATGTTAAAATGAAGAGTTGCTTACTTATGCTTTTTATTTTTTTATATGTTGGTAACTTGTTATATCTTATGTATGAATTGGAACTTAGAGTTGAATAATGAAAATTTCAATGTGATGATATGTTCCATATATAGTTTGTGTTGAGTGATTCGGCTCAGATTAAAATTCAATGGACCTTACTTGGAGTTTAGCCAAATTCTTAACTAGGAATAATCCATTAAAGGCCGAAAGATTTGAGAAGTTTGGGGCGAGTTTGCTTTGAATTAATTGGTTTAATGCAACCTCATTTTTTATGGTGTTGGGTCGGGTTAGCATGCGGGTCACGAAGATCTAACTGAACTGTTCTCAAATTGTCTTCTCTGTTTGTAAAAATTACATTTTTTGCCACTTACCGATTCTCTCTCTCACACCACTTGCCGACACCCCGCCTCCACCCCAATATTTTCTAACTCCGGCCACACTTCTTACACCTCGGATTCATTGGTTTATTGTCGGATCCATCGATTCTCTCTCACACGGCTGTCGTCTGCTATTGTCATGATTCCCAAGCTGACGACCTGATTGGATACCAGGGTAAGCCTACAGTGGATAAATAAGGGCAACGTCGATGGCGGTTAGTAGAATCAAGAACAATACTGAGGACTGCGTTTACAGGGGCAACATCGGTGGCAGAATTGAGAGCTATGGCTGTCTACTGCACAAAGGTGAGGCTGCCACGGTTGACCAGATCGAGAGCTATGGGTTGAGAATACGTTGGTAGTGCGCTAAGCGGGAGCGAGAGCTGGAAAGAGATGAGCAGTATGATTCGAGACTGGCGGAGGCTGGTAAAACTTAATCAAAGGCCAGATTCGAGACCGGCGGAGGCCGTTGAAATTTAATCAAAGGCCGGATTCGAGACCCGCAGAGGCCGGCAAAACTTAGAGGGTGGACGGCGCGGGATGATAAATGACGATGTGTCTGAGTAGGAGATGAGGGCTACGGGTTCACCGCAAATTTTTCCATTATCCAAAACAACCCGTGGATCCTCTTGACCCGCCCAATGACCCGCCAATAATGGAACCCCATTAATGCCATTAATGTGAACCGAATAGCCCCTTGATTTTTCTTGCCAAATTGATTGCATTTGGTTATTTTTTCTTTGTTTGGAGACCAAGTAAGTTTGGGTTTTATGTAAGTTTAGAAAATTTATGACTTTGAGTTGGTTTAGGATTTTATTTCCTATTTTACTTAATTTTTGTAAAGCATATGAAAAGACTTGTTGTGTTAGGGTTTTGATTATGAAAGAAAAACTAATTGTTGTGAAGAATCAAGATGTGATGGTTTCAGGAGAGAGAAAAGGTTTGGATGACAAATTGAGCTATGGCGAGAAGCTTTTTATGATTATCATATTTTGTAATTGTGTGAGGCCTAGATTATGAGATTATCAGTTGTATGTAAGGGGATTAATATGCCAGCATGAGTATAAAAGACATACACTTGCTGTAATCTCTACATTTTATTTAAGTGAATTTTTTTCATTTGTAGATATAGACTAGTTAAAAGCCGAACTACATTAAATTTGTGTGTACTTATTTGATTATATTTGCTATTCTATTACACGTAATGAGTGATTAAGGAATTTTTTTCTCAACAATTTGATATGTATGTGTGGGTGTGAGTGTGTGTGTGTGTAAGTATATACCAGGTACATCTGAGGCAATACGATATACGATACCAATATTACACCATATCATTGGAAAAATGGTATGCTATTTGGTACAAGATTTAAAATCTTACTTTTTTTTTCTTTAACTTATGGCCTTTAGATTAAAATTTCACGGAAATTTGCAATTTTTTTTTCTGTTTTGATTTTTGAGAGTGAATATAAAATTTTTCTTAAAATGTTAATGACTAGTTTCGACAATATAATCATTCACAACTAAAAAGGGTAAAATCTCTTTGCACTCACTTAGTTTTAACATTTGTCCTAAGTTTATTAAAAAGCAATTATTAAATAATTTAAATTAAAATTTTAAAAATTGCTATCAAACAATTATTACGTTTTGTTTGTTTCTTCTAGGTCAACCACGTAACAAAAAAATCACATATATTTTGTATTTCAATTTTCAAAGTTTATATTTTTCTAAATGAATCATAGAAAATTGCAACTATGTAAACAATTAAAATCCTAAAATTTTCATTTCTGGGACTGAAACAGAAAATTGGTCGAGGTACCTCTCTTTGTGATCTCTACTTACAAGGTTTGGACACTATGCTTAGCCTTAGAGCTTCGGTTTTTCTAAATGTTTTGTTTGCTTAAATGCTTTGTTTTTCTTCATTTTTCTTTTCGGGTACACAAGCTTTAAACCACAGTGTTCAGGGGTTATAGATTTTGGATGATTTGCAACTAACTGGCTCCTCCAGAAGTTAGGCTCAAGCTTGTATTTTCTTTGATCCACCTCAAGAAATGTGAAAATTGCATTTGCCAGTTGAACTAAGCTTGAAGTTAGCGAGCCTGGTGAGGTTCCCAACTCAACTCAGATGGTCTGGTGAGGTTCCCAACTCCCAATCTATTCTAATCTAAACAACAGATTGGGCCATATTACACCCATAAGAGAAACAAAACAACCAAAAAAAGACTCCAATTAAGAGCCTTTCATTTCAATCATAGGATGCACATTTTTTGCCATTTTCCTGTGTGCATAGTGTGTGAATTATGACAGAAGAGTAGTCATTCAGTGACTTGTCAGAGATTACAACACAATCCCAAATCGATTTTACAATGGGAACAAATTTCACCAATTCTTTAGCCTTTTAAGTATTGATCCTCCTTGTATTTTGCGTACAACGGTAGGTCAAGGGCAGTCTCTGCTATCCTTCTGTCCTCTTGAATCTTTGCTATTAGGCTTTCAAGGGATGGGAAGTTAGCCTGCATATTTGGAGCCATTACTTCCAATAGAAGCATATATTGGATGGCATGGAACCATGATAACTGAGAAAGCAAATGTTTCAGCACAAATGTATCATAACTCAAAATGATACCTCCGCGCGTATATAGCCAACTATAACTAGGCGCAATTCTTCCCCATAAAAATTCTCATCAAACTCATGAAGCAACCAGGGCTCCTGCAGACAGAATTAAATGAACATATGATGGGAAAAGAAAATGACTTGCACAAGCTATAGAACAGATTCTGGATGCTGGAAAGGCGTGAGTCGAAATTAAACTTACGACGGTCTTTTCAGCATTGTCAAAATACGGGTTCCAACCAATACTCATGACCATTTTATAAAGACCTCCTGTAGACAATCCAGCCCAACCAAAATAAACCCCTGAAGGATGCTCTGAGAGGATATCTGAATAACCTTCTGTTGATAAATTAGCTGAAATATTTGAGAACTAAGTTAAAACCTCAAAATGCATTCCCAAGACAGACACACCAAAAGCTGGAAGTTGGACATGACAAATTGCAATCCAATTGTCCAAGCATAGTAATTGATCCTTGGTGCCAGAGGTAATGCACATGTTATATAAGCTCTAACCTTAAATAAGTGGGGTACCATATGAGAGAGAGAGAGAGAGACATTTGTGACAGACCTGTAGGGATACCAAGTACTTTTGAGCCGCGGCCAAAACCCTTAATGACAGGACCTCCCATGTGCCAAGGCTCAATAGGCAAAGTTCCCTCTACCCCTGGCATTGGATAAATATTTTAGAAGAAGATCATCACAGAAACTGAGTTAATAAGCTGACAGAAAATGATCGCACTCCAGTACTTACAATCTTGGAAGGGTGCCAAACCCCACTGCTCGAGTTGCAAGTCAAGCAAAGAGTTCATCACTTCATCTGCTGCTGAAAAGAGATGAGTCTGTTTCGGTATTGATGGTACAGCAACTACTTCCATCTCAGCAGCCTTTCCAGCAGTAACACCAGGGCTGGTACAATAGCTTTTGGTGTCAGGAGTCGAGGAAAAAATTATCTTTTTAATTTTAGGGGAAGGACGTCCAGGCACACAAATTATTGATGTAAGAAAATTATCTTTTTGGCATGGGCATACCTATGAAAACAAATCAATTTCTATTTTCTATGAGAAAAAACCTTATCACAGCATCAAATAAATGCAGAAAGAGAATTACAGAGCTAAGTAAGCTAAAGTCTCAACCAAAAGATAAGTATGAAAACAACAGAAGGTCATAAGTCAAGTAATTAAAGTGTGCATCTGAGAGCCTACCAAGAGCCAAACGTGTTTGCTGAACAGCTCGGAAAAATAAAATATTGTCCATGTTTCAAGAGGCAATAGTGTTCGTTCATACAAATCACACATCAACTATTGTAAACAACGCAGAAAATGAGAATTTGAGAAGTATAACTTTATGACTTAATGCTTGATGTCAGTATGAGGAAATGTGCAAGTAGTAGAGTTGAGGGTCTGCCTTAAGGCTGAGTTTGTATTGACCCTTTGCAATGCCTAGCTGTAGATGTATGTCTTCTCTTGATCAAACGAACATAAAAATACCAATAAACTGAAGGGGGAGTGGAGGAGAGGGGTAATTCTGAATTAAATTTGGAAAGTTGTTCAATCATTTCATGCAACTCAGCCAGATTTTAATCCCTCCAAAACACTATAATGGAACCATGATTTTTCACGAAAGGAAGACAAATGAAAACTAGCACACAGAAAGGAATACAAGAGAGTTTGGAAGTTTAAACAAGAGAGTTTGGAAGTTTAACTCACAGAGAATCTTCAATGACCAAGCAGCTGGAAGGTTCCACATTTAGCCTTTTAGCTGCTTGCAGGAATCTTAATACGACAACTGAGACTGTCAGATTTAATATTCAGATATTCAACTTCCAACTAAGAAGCAAAGATTAGTGCATTCTAATTGAACAAGGGAACATTAACAGGAATTAAGATCAAACTATACATCTCACATTTCAGGTGACGGCTTCCCTTTGGTCACTTCATCACCACCAATGATGACAGAAAAATATTCCTTCCAACCTATAAAGAATACTTATTACGAGGAAAATCTGTGATGACCTTAGAGAGTTTCAAGGAGGTCCCACAAACAAACCTGCATGATAAGATAACTTGGACTCTATGTTGGCCCTAGGAGAGTTGGAAGCCAATGCCAAAGGCACAGAATGAGAATTCAAATGTTTAAGCAGTCGACCAGCACCAGGAAGGGGTTTAATTTTGTACACCCTATAAGGAAACTCATGCATATAAGAGAACTGCTGTTGAAGTTTTATAATTCATTTTTTAGCAAGAATGGCCTTGAAAATGCTACATCAAGGCCAGGGCTAAAAGACAGTAACCCAGTAGATGCATGACCGTGATACGATTAAAGGACATTGGCAAACTATGACATGTTCTACCACCATGATACAGTAATCATATGAACAAAAAAAAACATGAAACTTATATTTACCTAATATTTTGTACCTTGAATCCCTTTTAAATATTTCCTGTTTCTTAGAAATGATTCATATATAGCTTAGATTATGCATTGCGTACTGCAACCCAAGTTTAAAACGGACTATCTAATTTGAATATGGTACAGAAACAAATGCACCAGTGCACAATATCCTAACAATCATCACAATATTGCACCTCAATTCCAACTATGCTGGGGATGGTGGCATGAAACTCATAACATCAATCTTAAAAGTAATTAAATGCAAAAGCAAAGGTGTGATGTCTCATGACAGATCCCTAGTTTATGCAACTCTCTTGTGGAGGAATAAAAAGATGAAGTTTCAAAACCTTCATCATTATTAGTTTCCTCTACTTGCAAAGCAAAGTATCATGAGATGGTGGCGATGAAACTTATGCATAAAATATGTTGGATATATTAGAACAGACAAGCTCATTACTCAGCATTAAATACTGCATTGACTTCTGAAAGAAACTCATCCTTTCCACAGGGAAGCTCATAATCCTGCACAATGACAGCTGCAGCTTCCGCAGGTGTTTTCCCCACAGTCTTTTGACCTTCCCTCCCATCCCAATTTTTCCCATACTTATGCAGAATAACTTTTAAAACATCAGCCACAACACCATCTGCATTGAAATAAGACATTAATTACCTCCTTCAGCAAGTTCAAAACACAGGAAAAACAGAAAGCTGTGAAACCAGGAGCACCAGGAGCCTAAGCCTAAACAGTCTAAACACCATAACTCCATTCAATGTTTTCCTTTCCTTTTCTTCTTCCGTAACATGTTTGTCCATATCCTTGAATTTAGGTCAAATTACTGGGCAGTTTAAATTGCACAGATAAACTTGGAAAAGATGAAGAACATTGATTTATTATCAGCACTAAACAAATATAGCAAAAATCAGAGCTCAACTGGAAAAAAAAAAAAAAGAAAAAAAGCTACCGGTAAGAGCAAAAACTGACCAGTATTAAGCAGTGTACCATCCAGATCAACAATAACAGAGGACACTAACTTCCTCAGTGTGCTGGCCATGGAAATTGTAATGAATCACGTAGAACCGAACTGGAAGTTATATGTCCATCCACTTCATATATCTGAAAAGCAGAAGACCATCAGCTTTAACGCAGAGTCATTTACAAAGCTATCTAAAGTTGAATAGCAGCAAACACAAAAAAATCTGAAGTTCGACTAGTATCAAGCGAAAGGGGAAACCAGAAAAAGGGTACAGATCAAAACCCTCAAACACGAAATAAGAGTTCTTGAGATATACCGTAGTACAGGTGAAATTGAGAAGAGTAGACTATGGAGAGTCGACTTCTGGAAGCAAATGAGGTTGAACCGTGTAGATGAGGCTGCAAGAACAACACTTAAAACGCCAAGCGTAGAGCCATTTGCAAGGGTAGTTGTTGCGAATCTTATAATGAGGAATGTTCCAAAATGCCTGTCTGAGCCTCCGATTCCCTCCTTTTCTCAGTTGGCTTGCCAAACGACTCGATTCTGTTCACATTAATCCAAAAGAAAAAGTTCAATTCAATCGATCAGGCCCCTCTGCCTCAACCGCGAGGCTGGATTTTTGTTCTTCCAGGCCTGCTCTGACCAATAGAACTAACTGGCGCGAAAATCAATAGTAGCCCCTAAACTCGAACAAAACGTATAGATAACCCACTGAGCTTAAGATCAGGACACATCGCCCCTTGAACTCGCCAAAATCGGACACATAAGTCCAGCCTTTAACGGTAGTTAATCACGTGCCATCATATGATTAACGATTGGGCGAAGGAGGGAGCACCTGTAGGGGTTAGTACGTGAGACAAATGGAAAAAGAAAAAAAAGAAGTGATCCAAACAGAAATTAGCATTTCGTCGCCTCTTTCCCCTCCCTCTCCACGACACTCAAATTTTTAATCACAAATATTTGGTTCCTCCGAATCGAGCCTAGAGGCATTCCCTATTCTTTTCCACTTGAAGAACTGGAACAATTGCTTGACAATGCCAAAAACGTCTAAGTTCCCAAATACCAGATCTCGCTGTAATCGATGAAGGCGCCATTGAGTCACTGCCCGGGAGTGGCGGAGCCACGTTAACGTGAGAGGGGGCAATTGGCCCCTACTGAAATTTGGAAAAATTACATATTTAGTATTGTATCTTCAATAAAATTTATAACTTAACCCCATAAATTTTAAAGTTTACATCTATTTATTCTAAAAAAATTATCATTGCCCCCACTGATAATTTTTTCTGGTTCCGCCCTTGCCGGGAGCTACTGATTGAGACGACAGAGAACAGAGCAGCAAGTGGATGCTAGTCGTGTTGATGGAGCAGCGGGGAGATTTAGTAAGGTATACAGCATGGCTGACGTTCTTCTCAAAGAAAATTCTTCAAGTCCAGCAACTGGGCATTTAGGGTGACCATGGAGGAAGAAAGAAGTATGCACATACATACGTATGTATGTATATAAATATATATAAAAGATCGAAAAAGGTTGACCAAGTTTGAAATTTCATTTTAAGCACTTTTTTTGTTTTTTCAATTCTTGGTCAATTACGTCTCTGTTAATCTGTTATTACCCATCTTTCAGAGAAAATATTAGATGTTACGAAAGCTAATCACATGATGGTATGTGATTAATTGTTGCTAACAGTTGGGCTTATGTGTCCAGTTCTAGTGAGTTCAAGGGGTAATCTGCTCCGAGTTTATTTTCAGGGAGTTATATGATCATTTTGTTCGAGTTCATGGGTTAAATATGGATTTTAGCTGTTGTTGGTTCTAACAAATCCCATAGAGATAGATGCATTTGTGACTTAAGTTCGTGTTTCTTTTCCTGTTTCTCTTTTTCTTTTTGCCTAAGCGTCTTGGAGCCCTTTGACTTGACCAACTCGAATAATTAATTGATACCTTGATTGACTCGAATGATTAATGCCTTACCTAGAACTTACTTTATGTTGGTCCTCCAACTTTATGCTGCTAAATTTTTGTTTTAATTTGAATGGATTGAACTGTAACATTTTCTATTCTCAAGGTCTTAAAACATGGTTTGGTCTTGAAATTTCCTCTTTCCTCGCGGGAATCATTCGCCAGCTCCATCAGCCACATTTCAGGTCTAAGTTGCAACAACCAGTAGCAGCTCCAGCCACAAAAGGTTCCTCAGAAAGTCTACCTTTTCCCCCTTGAATCAAGCTCTCTATCCTACTCCCTGATTCGAAGCTTAAATATGCAGCAACAATGTAGCAGATTTAGGTGTCGTTTACCCTCCAACGGCCGAGATAATGAAGTCCCTCAACATAGCTCAGCCGCACCAAAATGTTGCAAAACCATGGTCTCTTAAGCTTACAGCCAGCTGCAGAAGCTCTCTTCTATCCTGTCCTAACTGCGGCTGTGAATTGAACCAGAAACTAGAAGATGAAGTGCTACGGGAAGGGGTTTAAGCTAGCAAGGTCTAGAGCAAGTTGACTTCCTTTTTGTTAGGGGGCTCGGAGGGACGTCAGTGATTTGTGCATAAGACTCGTCATTATAGACGGCATTCCACAAGAATTATCAAGTCGAACTAGATCTAGACCTACACTTGTCGTTTGGTAATGTTGGTCGCATCTTGTTAGCAATATGCTGAACGAATAGAATCAATCTATTGACTGAATTTGAATCCCAAGATTATGCTCAATGTTGCTCCTCCATCCTCAAACTATGAAACCTTGCGCTATTAGTCCTAAACTACATGCAATGTTGCATTGATTAGTCCTGAACTATTGGCAACACAGAATGATTTCATGCATAACTTAGAATCATTCTTCATTAACTTGTTATTGTTTGGGTTATTTTAGAGTGATCCTGAGCCTCCTACGGTTATGTGCTCTTGCAAAAATGTCAACTTGGATGTTCTACTACGCTAAAATTTTTAAAAGAGGACCAACATTTCAATGTTTAGGACCAATCATGCAACATTTCATAATTTAATTATGAAAGTGCAACATGAAGCTTGGTTCTAAGCCTGTTCACGCCATTTACCTGAACAATTGCTAGCCAAGTGGAATAATGCTGATTAAAAGTTGAAACCAATTCAGTTCCTGCGAAAATTAGATGTGAAACTGGTAGATAAGACAGGATGCAAGTATTATCAAATACTTTCTCACTAACTTTAGTGTAGGATTTCGAAAAATAGAAAAGTGAATGCTTAATTGTACTCATCTTAACTGTACTTCAAGGAGGTCAATATGATTTCCCAAAAGTGAATGAGACTAAAAATCCTAGAGCAGCCAAACTTGGCAGCTAGTTCAGAGATTCTACACAAAAGTTAACCTGCACCAAAACAAAATTTTTCTGTTTACAGTAGCAAGAATAACAAGATTCCAGCCATCGCTGATAATTGACCTTGCTATATTCCAAAACTATTCCTCAAAAAGTAGATGCTTGTGGCAAAGAACAGGAAGACAGACATGGCATATGCGCTCTGAGATCAATCAAACGGAATAATAGCATTTGTTGAAGCTCTTGGGAAGCTCTACAATTTTCGAGCAATTTTTGGTGGCGTTTGGATGTGAAAAACAGTTTTCCTTTTCCTTTTCTGTTTTTGGTTTTCATTTTCTATATATAGTTTTCCAAAATGCTTTTCAGAAAATATGTTTAGTTGTACTCACAAGAAGACAATTTTCTGGAAATAAAAGTTAGGAAACATGTTTAGTTGAGAAAATTATTTTTATAACAAGATTCTATATTATTGCACGGTTAAAACACCCAAACGTAGTACTCATATAAAAGAAAAAAAACATGTTCATCTAATAAAAAAAAGCTATCATAGTCATAATGTTTGTCATTACATACAATATAATTTTGAAACGAATATGATACTATTAAATGTAACTAGATATACTAAAAGTCACTGCCTTTTTTGGATGATTAACAACTCTCTCATACAAAAGTTGAACGAAGGTGAATCTATTTTTCTCAGGTCACTCCGTATCATCTCTCTTTGATGTTCTCAGCCATCCATTGTAGACAAAAGAAAGTACAATAATATCAGTAAAGCTTTTATTGAAAATCAGAATTGATGCTGTTATTTTGGTCAGACTCAGACTGAGACATTTTATGTTTTGAAAGTAGAGAATTTATAATATTACTACAAAAGCTCTATGTACAAAGCTAACAAACAGAATAAGTAAACTAATACATAAATATATATGTATATGTATGAGTATGTATATATACACAAAGCTAACAACTCTCAGCCTTCAGGAATCACCAACTAGGCCACTACTAGAATAACCGGATTTTCCAACGGCCTATCTTCCAACGGGCTGACCGTTGGAGAATTTCCAACGGCTTTGGCCGTTGGAGAAAGAGAAAAAAATTTTCCAACGGCTTTCCCGTTGGAAAATTAATAAATTGAAAACTAGCCTGATTTCCAACGGCCAGGGCCGTTGGAATTAAGTTTGTGAGGTTTAAAAATTATTTCCAGTAAAATTGTAATTCTGAAAATTGTAAATTTGAAAATTTTGAAAATATTTCCAACAGCCTAAGCCGTTGGAAAATGAAGTTAGTTAAATGAAGTTGAAAACGCACCGTTTGACTTAATTGTTTCCAACGGCCTTGGCCGTTGGAAAATGCAAAATTAAATATCCCCACCTCGCACTTCGTCTTCTTCGTGCGAGTTTTTTTACTTCTCTCTCTGCTCGCGTCCTCTGCTCCAAATCTCCACACGCACACATAGCACCTTCCTCAAGTCTCCCAGGGCCGGATTAACGTCGATCAGAGCCTGATTTGTTGGATCTGTTGCTCGAACGCGTCGATCTGTAGGTAAGCTGATGGTTACGTCTTCAACTTCAATTTTAGGAGTTCTTTGTAGATCTGTTTTCTTATAATCCTGACGCGTTTCCGGCGGTCTTCTGATCCTCTTTTTTTCTTTTTATTTTGTTTTGCTGTTGTTTTTGTCGATTAGTTCTGGGTGGCGAAGCAGATCTCCTGTTCTCTGAATCTGTCCAACAAGACCGACAATTATGTGGCTTTCAAGGTCAAAACGACGAATTCGAAGAAATACTGCGTCAGACCGAACACTGGAGTTGTGCTTCCTAGGACGACATGCACTGTCGTAGGTCTCTTCCTTGCCCTTTCTCATATGAAATTCCTGCTTACAGGTTAATTTTTTCTAAGTTCTCCTGGACATGAATCTCGTTCCCTTAGGTTTTATCGAATTTAGTTTTCCCTTTTGGTTTTTCAACATTGCCTAATCATATAGTATATTGTTATCTAATTAAGAAGGAGCGAGGGGATGCCCAGAAGATTTTCTGAAAGATAATAGGTTGAAACCCTCAATAAAGGTTTTCTGGAAGATTGAAAGCCTCAACAAACATAAGGCCGTGAATAACAGCATCCCTTGTAACCCAGAAAACAATAATCTGAAGCCACAACGAACATTGCACTAATTATTTTGCTGAATTATTCGGTTTTTTTTTGTCATTATCGATTCAGTTACAATGCAAGCTCAAAAGGAGGCACCTGAGGATATGCAGTGCAAGGATAAGTTCCTACTGCAGAGTGTGGATGCTAGTCCTGGAGCCACTGTAAAGGACATAAATCCTGACATGGTACTACGTTTTCATGATCTCATTACATCACTTTAATATGCAAGTTTTGTTATGACATGGTAGACGTAACCATCAAGGAAATGAAATGAAACTTTCTCACATTCCCACATGACAAAGGAACTGAAAGTTTTGCTAAATCTATTCATTCAAAACAGGATCTTATTATTTGTTTGGGGATCTCCAACATCAGCATGTCAATGAAAGTTGACTAATACAAGTTCAAGAAGATTAGTATGGTGGATTGTGTTCTTGAGGCAATAGAGCTTTAGAACATACACATGTATAGGAAATAAGTCTCATTATTTGAAAGAACTGTGAAAGAACAGGCATGTTACTTACCTGTCAATAAGCCAAAGGACTCCATCTCTTACACCAATTAACCACAACCAGAGGTCCTACTGGTCGCTTTTGTTCAGTTGGAAAACGAGTGACAGCCACTAAGACCCCTCCACCTCCAACACCAATTTGAATAGGAAGAATTATGAATGACAGATGTTAAAAGTACATGAAAATCTTACGAATTATAAGCCCAGGAGTTCCCCACCTTATTGCCACTATCCCAAATCTGTCAAAACTATCTCCATGCTCTGCAATTGCCCTTGTTTGTGCCTCTTTTATTTTCATTTCTTCTTTCATCTTTTTGGTTTCTAGATCCATTGCAGTAACCCCAGCATCCACAAACACACACCTGAAATATTCAGCATATTGGTCTGGGTGGCAGATGTTTTGATGGTGCATTTGAATATTGAGTTTATGAAAATTTTGTCCTTTCAAGATGCAATGACCTTTAATGTTATGGTTTTCAGGGAGCAACTAATTCTTGAGTGCATGATTGCAAATTTGTTTGAGGAATACAGATTTTTCCCAAAGTATCCAGAAAGACAGTTAAAAATTGCTGTAGTTATATTTGGTGAGTTATAATATGTATATTTTTGCTATTATATGTTATCTCAGCTTTGAATGTTTTAACAATCCATTGTGTTCAGTTATATCATGCTTTTAAGCTAGTTGCAGTTCATTCTATGAGTAGTCTTTCTCTGCAGCTGAAGAAATCTAAAAATTTTTCAGGTTCTGTAATCAAGCATCAGCTTGTTACTCATCTGACACTTGGGATTGCTCTGCGTGGTGTTTTAGATGCATTGCGTAAACCTGCAGATTCAAAAGTTCGTATATCATGGAACCTTTTTCCTTTCTTAGTTGAATCATTGCAATTATTTTAATGGTTTTTTTTTATTCTACTTATAGATGTTTTTGTTCGGAACCAAAGCTCTGGAGCAGTTTGTGGATCATTTGATTGAATGGCCCCAGTATTGCAATCATATTCTACAGATATCACATCTACGTGCTACTCATGCTGAACTTGTTGCTTTCATTGAACGTGCTCTTGCCAGAATTTCATCAGGTCATTTGGAATCAGATGCAGCCAATAACCCTCCGCCTGTTCAGCATCATGTTTTTTCTCAGGCAACATCTAGAAATGGGGAGGTGGAAATGTTTTTTTTTTTTTGTTTCTGAACTCTTGAAAAGTGATTACTAAGTGAAGCAATCATTCATTTCTTGCGTATGGCCTTCATTTAAGAACTTGGGACAAGCTTCCAAACATTTGATAGTGTGTATGTTATATATGCTTTCAGAATAGGTATGTTTGTAGCGTGTCATGTTAAATCTTATAGGTATTATTGAAGCAGTTCATTCGAAACTTTTGTTTCCTCACCTAGCCTTTTATTTTATCAGTGAAGAAAGCCACTATAATTATGACCTTTGGTATTCTGATATTCTAGTATGTAAACTTGTCCTGGTTTACTTGCATCTTTTATTCAACCATATCCTATTCTTTTCTTCGTTCTCAATGATGCATGATCAAGTTTTCTTAATTAACCTTCCCATATTTGCATTCATGCTGCAGGCTCCTGCATCTGAGGTTCAAGATAAGATATCATTTATAATCAATAACATCTCTGCTGCAAATATTGAAGCTAAAGCAAAAGAGTTTACTGAAATATTGAAGGAGCAGTACTACCCATGGTTCGCTCAGTATATGGTCATGAAGAGGTCAGAAACCTTCTGATATAGATTTTTTCTACTGTGCATTTTTACAGTGGTGGTTTCTGTTATTTGATAGTGTTCTATGATGATTTGGTATCTTGCTTGCTTGCTTGCTGATTTGGCATTTTTACAGTGGTGGTTTTTGTTATTTGACAGTGGTGGTTACCCATGGGCTTGCTTGCTGAGATTTATTCTATGCCAAACTTAAAAATGAACCTGAAGTTTGACATAGAGGTGTGCATCTAAGTGCATTCATCAAGACTTGTTCTAGGTTTGATAGGTTTTGTGTAAGGTTTGATAGGTATTAGTCCTCATGATTAACCCAATATCAGTTTCAACAACCTTACACACCACATGTTTAGTCTTAAATCTGTTCAATTGAAAAAAAAAATTGAAAACATGATTCTGAATATATATATGGCTTCTGGTATTAAATCTGTTCAACTTAAAATTGTAGGAGTCATTCAAGATATCAATATTCTAGGTTTGATAGGTTTTGTGGCGTGCATTGGAGTTAATAAAAACTTGGGGCTACTGGTGCTGCCTACAATTTTGTGTTTTGCCATTGAACATACTGGTGCTTTTACTGGCTATTAAGTGGTTATTATGGTTTTTTGTTTAATAACTGTAATGGGTGGAATTTTTGACTTGTTCTAGCAGATTGGAAGGAAGAATAAACGTATTTGAAGGAAGGATAAACACTTTTTAGGAGAATGGAATTATGTAATTTCAATTATATTTGTTTTTATGTGGATTGTAACTATATTTGTGTCATGATCTTGTAATTTCAATTTTTCCAACCAATGTGTATGTTATAAACTATATTTATGACATGATTCTGTATTATCAATTGTGTATGTTTTCATTGAGTTTTACAACTGAATATATGCACGTGCACCCGTTCAGAATGTTATTACATACGATCCAATAAATTTGAACCGCTTAAGTCGTTTTACGTTTAAAGAAATGCATTGGAAATATAACCGGAATATACAAAATATCAAAAAACCAACTTTCCAACGGCCTTGGCAGTTGGAAAATTTTCCAACTGCTAAGGCCGTTGGAAGCCAACATTTCAATTTTCCAACGGCCAAGGCAGTTGGAAACCACCATTTCAATTTTCCAACGGCCAACGCAGTTGGAAAAATTTCCAACGGCCTTAGCAGTTGGAAAATTTTCCAACTGTCTTGGCCGTTGGAAAATGGGAAAAATAAAAAAAATAATAGAGCCGTTGGAAAATTTCCAACTGCTCGGATTCCAACGGCTGGCAGTTGGAAATTCCAACGGCCCTCTCTTTGACCGTTGGAAATTGGACTTCCAACGGTTGGTTTTCCAACGTCTTATTTCCAACGGCTTCGCGTTGGAAATTTTAAAATTTCCAACGCGAAGCCGTTGGAAACGGCCGTTGGAAAAATGATTTTTTTTAGTAGTGGCAAAAAACCACCCAATCGAAAGTAGAAGAAATAAGAAGACACAAGCCAGACCTATTCAGATGGGCAAAACAAAACACACCAGCCTACTCAATGACCAACATAAACAGGCCTAGGTTTTCAGCTTAGACTACTCAAGCAACAACAACAAAACAAGCAGAAAACAAACTAATCTAATCTCTATACTTAGCACTAGGGATGAGACCATGCCTTTGAGGTTTTCTTCTATAAGTGTTTGAACCTGCTCTATACTATAAAGGAAGGATGGTGGCTACTAGGTGGAAGTTTTCTTGACCGTGATAACTGTAAACAAATAAAACTGTAAGAATCTTTAAAAATCCAAAGAATAATAAAAGAGAAACCTACTGGGGAAAAAAAAACAGGACAACACCCATTGTTTCTGTACTTGTGTATGACAATGATGAAGCAATAAGTAGTGAAAAACAAGACTTGTGCAGCAGCAATATCCAAAGACACAATTATATATGTGTGTGTAGGAGGGAAGCGTGGCGCTATATATGTGTTGGGGCTATGTGTTATGGGATTTGGAAGAATAAAACGCGAAAGGCAAGAGAAGTGGGAGGCATTCTGTTCATTTTTGCCCGCCTTCTTTGTTTCATCAAACTTGTTTTCATTTCTCAACAAGGTAATTACCAGTACTAACTGCATTTTTTTTGTTTTCGTTTCTCAAGGCATAGTCTCATCACTAGTACTAAGTATAGAGATCAGATTCGTCTGGAAGAGCCGTCTTCGGATTGGGAATGCGATTAATCAATAGAGCTATAAAGAATTATAAACAAGTAAAGAGTCATAAACAAACGAAACCAGCGAATCAGATTAAGAGAAGGATAGAGATCAGATGAACCCAAACGAATCAAATGAAAGAACAGACCCAATGGGCGAAGAACGCAAGCGAATCAAATGAGCGACCCCGAGCAAAAACAGAGAAAGATTGAGAGAAGGAGAGAGATCAGATGAACGGACATGCGAATCAATTACTGATGGAGCAAGGGTGGCACGTTCTATAGATAAATCAAAATAAGTGAAGTAAGGGGGGGCATCAGACGGCGAGTAATCGGATCGAAGACGCCATGGCTGGAGATTTGTTCGAATGAGAAGGAATGGCGTTGAGAGTTGATCGAAAGTTTTAGGGCAGTTTGTTTTAGTTTAACACACTCGTATTAATGTGTTATTTACACAAACACTAATAAATCCCCAAAACCACCAAAGTTGCTTATATTTACAGTTATACCTAGCTCACTCCCCACACCTACCTGTTTCACTTGATCCTCGGGCTACTATCACTGTCATCACCTACCTCTTACTCTGCTGCTACTACAATTGCAGAAGACAACAACTCCTAGAAACTAAACAAGTTTCCCTGGCCCTCGAGCTTTGGATTGGGTACAGATTTGACTGGAAAGTCGTTAGCATCCCTGTTAGTTCTGTCTTGGAGAGCTTCCATGCACTGCTCAGTGACAGCACCTCTGTTGTTATAAAAAGGATCGATGGTGAGGCAGGAAGGAGTTCCGTTCGGAGGCAGCCTTGCCCAATTTCTCCTTTAAGCTCCTGGCTTCGCTGGCGAAAACCAACGGTGGGAACGTATCCTTTAATCGGGTTAAGACCGGCAATAATTAGGTTGAGTTAATCCATTCGTGAAATCTTTCAAGGACTTAATTAGGTTGAGATCGGCGATGATCGGAGCAAAATCGAAGCAAGATTGCATGAAGATTAAAGCAAGATTGAAGTGATTGAAGCAAGCTCCTCCACAAGCAAGATCAGAGCAAGATCACAGATGAGTCAACCTGCTGGGTTTTGGGAATTTGTGGAAAAATACAATGAGGGTAAAAAAGGGATAAATTTTTGGGCCTTAGACAAAACACGTTAACATGGTTGGATTAATTCCAACTAATAGCCGCAGGGCTATTGCCCATAAGACCTTCGGATTGGTAGACCTGATACCACCCTCAGACAATAACACAGCCGACCTTGGAGAAGGTAAATCACCACCTTGGGCATTAGCCTAACCAACCTCGGAAACGGAAGACTACCACCCTCAATAATAGAGATGCCTCCTGAGCATGGTTTATGCCTTTAATAGGCTTGTCCAACCACCTTTGGGTATAAACGCAACTTCTGAAGAGGTTCGCCCTGAGTTGTCCTAAGGGAAGACGACAAACACATAGTTTTGAGGGGATCACTGACAAGAACCTTGCACACGCTCCAACCATCTGAGCATAATTGCTTACAGACAGCTGGACTCACCTCTCCCCAAGGTATGAATTGAACGTCTAGCAAATCCAACTGACCACGTGTCCTAATCTGCTAAGCTTGAGTATAACGGCATTCTCCTCCAAGCCTCATATAAATACTTGGGAGGCTCCTAGGTAATACACAAGAGAGACACCCTCTTTTTGCTTTCTACTCTTAACAACCTCTTTCTTATATACTAATTTGGGCGTCGGAGATCCCTTCCCCAGAAAACACTCCAGGGAGCTCCTAACCCACGTTCTTCAAGTGTTGCAGATATCATTCAGGTGAAGTTCTACCGGAGCTCTAATGTCCTACATCAAATGTGTCTTTGAGCATCACCAACTAAACAAGCAGTTAATGAATTGAAAAACATGTTTTCTAATTTTTGAAAAATGGAAAACAAACAAAAGGCTAGTTTTCTAATTCTTAATAAAACAGTAAACTGTTTTCCTAGAAAAAATGAAAACAAAAATCAATAAACTAAACACATTTTCTTTTCATTTTCCAGTTTTTAGAAAATTTTCTAGAAAAATTTAAAAAAAATTCTAGAACTAAGTACACCCGTAATATCTTATAGGTCTTACATTCATGTTTGCATTCACATCATATATTTTCAAGCAATTTCCTAGCTGAAATGTCTCCTATCAATTGAAGCTCTACTTTAAGGCCCCAATATAATGCCCCTTTATGGGAATTGTACATGACGAGGCCTTAGGAAGAGACCATCAAGAAACATGGATCGTGGGCCGTTAGATATAGAGGTGGTACTAAAAGTCAAGTTCTAATTCCCTATTACTAATAAGGTTCCATTCAAGCCAATTTGCCATCATTGATGAACCTAGATGCAAGATATTTTGTTTGATGGTGCCACTTTTGCCAATTTAATTGTCGGATTCACATGGTGCCCTTTGTAAGAAGCCATTTCAACTGAATTTCTATGTCCCTTTATTGTTTGGGGGTTGGGCTTGATTGATACTCTGCCCTTTGCTCTAGGCTAAGTTTTGTATTATAGTTGTAGATTATTTTACTAAGGGAGTTGAGATCGAACCCTTAATATAGATAATAACCCTTTAACTAATAATGGGAAGCAGTTATCATACAACATTGAATTTATTAATAGCGAATCCAACAAATGATATGGTAGGTGCTAGATCATGATTAAGAATAAATTATTCATAGAAAGTTGAACTTAAATTGCCAACTAACCATTGCATTACTTATGCAGCTCTCATGACAACTATGTACCATACTATATTTGGAAGGAGAGAAATGCCTGTATTCTTTATTATAAGAAAGATACAATTAGTCAAAGTCAAACAGTCTTTAGAATAAAACACAAAGTGTACTTTAGAGCATGTTGAATGGAAGAATGAGTTGTCATCTTTGTGAAAATCCACATGTGGAGTTGTTGCCCCTAGAGTATCGTCTCTTGATGATCAATTTTTTTTTTCCCTCTCAACAAAATCATTGCTGCTTCTTAAAGAAATATTGTCAACCCACTTTTTGTAACCATTTAGAATTAATCCTACCAATTGTTTATGGAAATATAATACTTCTGTCTCACATGCTTTTCAATATTTATTATATTAGGTTATCTTGGATCTTTGTAACATTTTCATATTAAGTAATTTATATTACTATATTAACTTTTAAACAATCATTAGGATATTTATCTTTTCTATTTATTTATTTACACATAAAAGAGGACCAAAAAGGTGGGAACAACACTCAATTTTTTCCATCTTTCCTAAACTTCATGTCAAACTCAAATCTTTTAAAGAACCCAGGACAGAATGAATACAAGACAGCTTTCTAGGGTAAATTGCATTCGTGGCCCCTAACATTTTATTATTGTCCTATTTTGGACCTTAACCTCAAAATCTCTCATGGGACATCTTTAACCTTAATTTTTTTTATTTCATTTTAGGCTTTTGGTGAACAAAAAGTGTTAAAATTGATAAAACTGGCCACATGGCATGCCGGCTTGGGGCGATTGGCCATGTGACACAATGAATCACCAGCTATAGATGTCTGCGATTGGCCACATCAGAAATTTAGGGCATATGTTACGAAAAATGAAGAAATTTATGATATATACGGGATTAGCCTACACGTCTCCTTCCTCTTCCCTCTCCAACCTCCTCCAACCTTCCTTTGCCACCTTCGGCCTCATCCGCCGTTTCTCCTCCCTTCCTCATCTCGTTCCCTCATTCCCTCATCCGTCAATTCCACTTTATCAATCTGATGAGATTTCATCTGGAGAGCTGTAAGGACTGGTTGTACTGAGTGAAGCAAGTGGGTTTGTGAAGACGAACAAGGGTTCTGGCGAGAAAAAGCTAATTCGGGTGAGGAAGCTCTTCGATTTTCAAAACGAGGAACAATAAGATCTCTGTGATCCCATTCCCAATGTGGGTTTTGCTGTTGGCAAAAAATCTCAATAGGGTTTGCATGGAGGCCCTCTAGAGTGCGTCCTTGGGGTCATTGGAGTGGACCAGATCAACAATAGAAGCTTTTGACCACTCTCACTTCTTTGGGCTCGCATGATTCAAGGAGATTATCAAGCAACTTCTGAACGAAAGACTCATCAAGAAGAAGTAGAGCATCAAGGCTATTGGAAGATAGAAAGGTGAGGATATAGTTGTATGCTGCTTCGATGAAATTCCAATCAGGATCGGTGAAAGGCTGTCGGACTTCTGAGTGGAAAAGAAGAATCTCTTCTTCGGTGTGGTGGTTTTAAGAGAAATCATTAGCTGTAGCGTTGATGGGAATTGGTGGAAGGGTGCGGAAGATCATGGAGCAAATCACCTTCATGGTTACTCGTAGGCTAGGACTGTTGGCGACACTGAAGCAGGTGGCTGGAATGGCGTTGGGCAAGGGAAGCTGTAGTCCAGGGGTGTCAGTGGTAGATGAGGAAAAGTTGTGGTTTTAAGGAAAGGAAGCAAAAAATCAAGGACCTAGATTGCTATTTACTTTTTACACTTTTTTTTTTTTTTCATTTTTCACATTAGTGCCATCATGGAAAATCACCCACGCTGGCAGGTCATGTGGCCGGTTCCATCAATTTTAACACTTTCCATCTGCTAAAAGTCTAAAATGAAACAAAAAATTAAGGTTGATGACGTCCTAAGCAAAGTTTTGAAATTAAGGTCTAAAATAAGATAATAATAAAAGGCTAGGGGTCACAGTTGCAATTTACCCTAAAGGCAAAAACTACTTCAAGTCCTAAAAATTTCACATCTATCCTATTTCTGTCCTAAGAATTTAAGTTATAGAACTTCGCAATTTTGTATGGAAGATAAACTTATTCATACCCAAAGCTAACTTTCTTTCGCTCAGCACTCGTGTGTTAGACGATAGTTAGAACATCACTTGAAATAGCTTTCGAACAACATCACCTGGATTCTACTGCTTTTAACTGCCTGGGGACAATAGACTAGGAACCTGACTTCCTGTTAACTGTATAAGCTCAATGAAACCATTTTCACAATGCCTGGTAAAGAAACAACGGTAAAAGAATCCTGTCTCTAATTAAAGTTTATCTGCTGACATTTGGTGCTGGATCAACAAGTTTGCCCTGCAAAAAACGTAGAAGCAAAATCTGCTTCCATACTACGAGCTGGTCCTTAAGCACTTCATATAAGTAGAGTCCTAAACAAAGTCGCAGCACATAATATTTACTTCACCAGTTTCACTAATTTCAAAGATTCGGATAAAACATGGCAGCACATAATAAACACCAATAGCAGACTCATGCACAAAAAGAAGCAAAATATAAATATTGCATCATGCCCTGTTTGCCTCCATAATCAACAGATGCAAGTTCATACAAACCACTGTAGCCCTTTTTCGAAAAGGTTATAAATAGGCATCCACTACCACACAGAAGAGAGAGAAAGAGTTAGACTTACATGCAAATATCAGTTGGCAAGATGAGGCTAAGTTGTACATAAATCCACGACACATACATGTATGCGTCAGTTGGCAAAAGAGAGGTGTTCTTTTGCTCAACACTCATGTCTTAGATGATCACCAGAACCATGCATCACACACAATAGCTTTCGAACAAGATCTCTACTGTTGGTGATGCTCTTTTATAATGTAATATCTGTTGTGCCGCCTTGAGCAATGATTCCTATGAAGGAACACTGTTGGAAAGTAGACAATCATCGTCTACGTGTGTACGAATAACCATCTTCTCCAGCACAATGGCATTGCCTAGCAAAAATTCCACCAATGAATCAACAATTTCCAACCTACCTTGTCTGGTTCAAAGCCAACGATGAAAACCCACTTGAGAGTCAGGCGCAAGCAGGTGAAAATATTTTCTCTTGTGATCTCCGAAAGGCCTTTCCACCATCACCAATATTTGGTCCAGGACCATTGTCAGAACTTTCTTTCTGTTGAAATGACAGGTCAATCAGATGGAAAATAGACATTGACTTTATTACAGAAACTGTCCAATCGAGCATATGGTTACAAACTACATTGCAAATAAATGGGACGACCTGGAGGTTTTGGGAATTGAGGACATTACTTGAACCGTCAAATTTTATAGGCTCATGTTCCCTCCCTAGCCCTAATAAATGTTAGTTTTTGAACCCAAGGTAAGTGAAAGCCTTTCATCTCATCTCAAAAGAGTGAAAGAATATTTGATAGACACAAACACGTAATATGCATTCTGGTATTAATTCATGAGCAGGCAAATGTGGAATCTTTGCAAATTAATGTTGGCTCGGCAAAGAAACAGTTATATATTTTATTAAATTCAGTTCATTATCATTACCATCTGTATACCATCATTTACCATCATTTTCACTAGTCAATTGCAGCCCAAAATAGTGAACCGAGAAGAGACACTAAAGGTCAAATGCAAACTATATATCTTCACAACGGTGTTCTCTTATGTTCCATGAAGTGCATGTTGATTTTGGAATGTCAGTTTTGTAATGGCATGTGGCTAGAGTAACTATCCCCACTCATCAATGTCTCATGTGCAACATGTATTGAAAAGAAAAGCCATGTAAACAAACACTAGCAAGAAATGCTCCACCACTTAATTAAGTACTTGTAGGACACAACAAGATAACTTGCCTTGATGAAGTTTGTTGGCCCAAGTGCAACCAAGAGGGGGGGTGAATTGGTCGGGTTCCAAAAATAAAGCACAATTTGATTCTTGAAACCCCAAACTCAAATTCAATTTGAAGAACAATGATTAACTCTATTTTACTCAGAAAATGACTACCACAATCCACCTAGAATTTGCTTTGAAAGCTATCTTTGAAGTAGTTTTGAAAACAAGCAAGTTCAACCAAAACAAGTTGTATAAAACACCCACCAAAGCTCAAATAGGTAGAGAGAAGAAGAAGCTTGGACAAGGGAATTTTTATAGAGGTTCGAACTCTCCTCTTGAGAGCCTACTCCTCTCCTCAAGCTCACCACTTGAGAGTTTTCTTCTCTACTATGAACCACAATGATACACAATAGCCTTCAAAGGCATACAACACTTAGGTAGATTCTTCTACCTTCACCTCTCACTAGTTTTGCCAAAGGCTAACTAGAAACCCTTCTAACCCTTTTTCCCTTACAAGGAAATCACTCAACCACTCAAGACAAGCTCAACAATTTGTGGTTACAAGGTAAGAACAAAGCAACCAATGCTAGATAAGCCAATGAAAGCACAAGCACAAGTTCTTGGCAACTTTTTCTAATTTCAGCTCTTTGATGGATGATTCCTTTTTCTAGTTACCAAGTTATGTTTTCAACATGTTTCTTAGTGTAAATATACTCTTTAGGAAGCTATTAGACCGTTGATGCCCTGCTGGAAGTGCCTGAAAAGTTTCCTTAAAAACTGGAGAGCCGTTGCTCTGTTTTACGCGAAAAACGCAGCATTCCCAGATTTCGTGTTAAGTCCTGAGTTTAACGTGTTAAACTCGACTTTTCTCCTCAACGGTCAAAAGCACCAGGAGACAGAGCATTAAATGCGTGCCAGACGTGTACAGGTGGCGTCTTCTGATTCGCCCGAGCTCCATTTGAAATTCTGGCTGAAAACGCGCCACTTGAAACATTTGAACCCAAGCCTTAAGATTTCAACTTAACAGGTTAAAATCGAGTTTTAACGCGTCTGCTGAAGCTTGAAAACTCACAGGAAACTTATCCTTCGAATTAACTCAGTTTAACGTGTTAAAGTGTAAAGCTTGGGAGCAAGTTAAACTTAGGTGAAACAAATACCTGTTAAACTTTGATTTTAATGGATTAAACTTGAAACCACTCCAAAACACTTGTAATTTGGATATCAAAACTTGATTCAAACATTACCTAAGTTAATAACCTACTAATTTCTTTTCAAAGATAATTTTTCCTCAATATTCTTAAAACATATTTTTTGAGATAATCATTTAACACACTTGAAAATTAAGCATAAGTTTAATTAATCTTATTTTGACCAAAGAAGTGAGATTAAAAATATTAACACACATCATTTGTCATCATCAAAATTAAGATTTTCTTTGGAACAAATCCAACAATCTCCCCCTTTTTGATGATGACAAAACAATCTTTCGAAAAATACATATAACATGTAAATAACAAGCATAAACAATAATTCTCCTCCTTCATTAATTATTCTTCAATTTTATCTCTCCCCCTTTTTTTCATAATCAAAAAGATATATATATATATCAACAAAATAAATCATGAAAATTTTTCAAACAAATTTAACACAACATGCAATAAGCTCCCCCTTAATCAAGGCATATAAACTCTAAGGAATTTTTGCAAGAAAGCATGCTCCCCTTTAGTCCAAGCATATAAAAAAAAATTTTCCCCCTTTCTAGATGAAGCAAAATAGCCAAATATCAACTAATAGGCTAGTAACATAATATTTTTCATACAAAATCATATCATCAAAATATTTGAACAAATCCACAATCATCATGATACTCATAAAACATATCACATATCTTCCAAGAATAATGAATAACTTATATATACTCATCAAGCAACATATCAAAACCAGATAGCTCAATGCATCAAAAAATTACCATTAACCAAATAAAATCAACAATGTTACCAAAAATGTACTTTGTCTCAAGCATTTGCCATTGAACTTCAAATTCCCAATTTCTTGGTGCATAGAGCTTCATGTGTATGCTTCTAATTTTTGCCCCATGCTCTAGCACTCTACAACAAATCTCAAATTTTGATCTTTGGTACCCAAATCTCTTTGGGTCCTTGAGGGTTAGCTCCAATAATTTTAGTTCCTTTAGGAACCCATACTAATTTGTAGCCAAAAGGAACATTTCCTTTTCTAACCATGCATTTATAAGAATAATGACCTTTTCTACCACAAGCATGACATGTTACAAGTGAACTATATGAGGATGTAGATGCATTAACAAATCTATTCCCAAATTTTCTTTCCTATTAAAACCTATTCCCGCTTTGTCATAAACTCCTTTTTGTACTCCAAGTAACAAGTCAAGTTTTTCTTTTCCTTTGACAAATCTAGACAAAGATTGTGTGAGATCAAAGTTCTCCTTTTTTAGCTCATCTCTTTCTTTAGTCAAGGATGCATTCAAAACTTTCAATTCACCTACTTGTTTAGCAAGTTTTTGAGAATCCTTGTAAAGAGCATTGAAAGCATTTTGTAATTCTAAGTATTCACTACCTATAAATATGTATGAGCTAGAAGAGTCACTTGAATAACTTATTACCTCATCTTCTTCTTTTGCCATAAGACATAGATTGGAGTAGCTTTGATTTATTGATGATGCTTCATCTTCATCTATCATTAAGCACAAGTTGACATCCTCACTTGAATCACTTGAAGTTGAACTTTCACTTGAGGATTGATCACTATCACTCCATGTTCTCATGGTTTTGCCATTTTTCTTATTGCTTCTTTTCTTTTGCTTCTTATGCTTCTTCTTCTTCTTCAATGGACAATCAAATTGTAGGTGCCCGGGCTCCTTGCAATTGTAGCAAATAACTTCATTCCTCTTTTTAGAATGTTCTCCTTTACTCTTTTCATACGTCTCCTTTTTGAAATTTTTTCTTCTTGATTTCTTAAACATCTTGCTAAACTTCTTTGCTAAGAGAGCCTCATCAATGTCTCCATCTTCACTTAATGATGAGTTATCCTCTTGGGCCTTCAAAGCAATTGACTTATTTTTCTTGATGTATCTTTCTTCAACTTGTTCTTTCATCTCATAAGTCAATAACTTTCCAAAGAGCTCATCTATATGCATGGTTTTGATGCTTCCTCCTTCATTGATGGCTTCAACTATGCTCTTCCATGGTGGAGGTAAGCTCCACAAGATCTTCCTCACCAACTCCTCATTTGTATACTCCTTCCTAAGTAATTTGAGTGGTGTGAGGATCTCATTGAATCTTCTAAACATTTCTTGAATACTTTCATTTGGCTCCATGGTAAACAACTCATATGCCCTCACAAGCATGTGCATCTTGGTGTCTTTCACTTGTGTGGTTCCTTCATAAGTCACCAATAGCTTGTTCCATATATCCCTAGCATTTCCACAAGAAGAAACCAAATTGAATACATCGGGGGTTAATGCACAATATATAATATTCATAGCTTTTGCATTCATGGTGCACATAAGATCATCCCCCGGTTCATATTCCGTTCGATCTTTTGGTACTTGTTTACCATCAACTACTTTTATAGGAGTTTTAGGACCATCCCTAATGATCCTCCATAAAGCATAATCAATTGCTTGAATGTGAATTTCCATCCTAGTTTTCCACCAATTAAAATTTGTAGAATCAAACAATGGTGGCCTAGATGGACTTTGCCCCTCAAGATGCATACTAGTGGTTGCCATGGATCTTTAGGCTTGAAAATCGTAGGATTTTATCAAAACACAGCCACTAGTTCTGATACCAATTGTTGGCCCAAGTGCAACCAAGAGGGGGGGTGAATTGGTTGGGTTCCAAAAATAAAGCACAATTTGATTCTTGAAACCCCAAACTCAAATTCAATTTGAAGAACAATGATTAACTCTATTTTACTCAGAAAATGACTACCACAATCCACCTAGAATTTGCTTTGAAAGCTATCTTTGAAGTAGTTTTGAAAACAAGCAAGTTCAACCAAAACAAGTTGCATAAAACACCCACCAAAGCTCAAATAGGTAGAGAGAAGAAGAAGCTTGGACAAGGGAATTTTTATAGAGGTTCGAACTCTCCTCTTGAGAGCCTACTCCTCTCCTCAAGCTCACCACTTGAGAGTTTTCTTCTCTACTATGAACCACAATGATACACAATAGCCTTCAAAGGCATACAACACTTAGGTAGATCCTTCTACCTTCACCTCTCACTAGTTTTGCCAAAGGCTAACTAGAAACCCTTCTAACCCTTTTTCCCTTACAAGGAAATCACTCAACCACTCAAGACAAGCTCAACAATTTGTGGTTACAAGGTAAGAACAAAGCAACCAATGCTAGATAAGCCAATAAAAGCACAAGCACAAGTTCTTGGCAACTTTTTCTAATTTCAGCTCTTTGATGGATGATTCCTTTTTCTAGTTGCCAAGTTATGTTTTCAACATGTTTCTTAGTGTAAATATACTCTTTAGGAAGCTATTAGACCGTTGATGCCCTGCTGGAAGTGCCTGAAAAGTTTCCTTAAAAACTGGAGAGCCGTTGCTCTGTTTTACGCGAAAAACGCAGCATTCCCAGATTTCGTGTTAAGTCCTGAGTTTAACGTGTTAAACTCGACTTTTCTCCTCAACGGTCAAAAGCACCAGGAGACAGAGCATTAAATGCGTGCCAGACGTGTACAGGTGGCGTCTTCTGATTCGCCCGAGCTCCATTTGAAATTCTGGCTGAAAACGCGCCACTTGAAACATTTGAACCCAAGCCTTAAGATTTCAACTTAACAGGTTAAAATCGAGTTTTAACGCGTCTGCTGAAGCTTGAAAACTCACAGGAAACTTATCCTTCGAATTAACTCAGTTTAACGTGTTAAAGTGTAAAGCTTGGGAGCAAGTTAAACTTAGGTGAAACAAATACCTGTTAAACTTTGATTTTAATGGATTAAACTTGAAACCACTCCAAAACACTTGTAATTTGGACATCAAAACTTGATTCAAACATTACCTAAGTTAATAACCTACTAATTTCTTTTCAAAGATAATTTTTCCTCAATATTCTTAAAACATATTTTTTGAGATAATCATTTAACACACTTGAAAATTAAGCATAAGTTTAATTAATCTTATTTTGACCAAAGAAGTGAGATTAAAAATATTAACACACATCATTTGTCATCATCAAAATTAAGGTTTTCTTTGGAACAAATCCAACAAAGTTAGAGTCGGCCGACAATCTAAGCACTGCAAGCCTTGGAAGCTGTTGGAGGAGTTCTTTCATTCTGTTTAGTACATCACGATCAAGATGGCTTTGGCTTCGAAGTGCTCCCAAAATCCGGTTAAAATTAAGGTTGAGTTCCAGCAAAGAAGACGCATCTATCAGCCTGTATTGTCTTTTATGCCACTTCCCAATTAGTACTAATCTTACAAGTTTAGGAACACAGACCTTCATCCACAGCTCCATATGGTGAGGTCATTCAAGCTCCTCGAAGAAAAAAGTAATACTGATCGGAGGATCTTCTGGGCAACCCGTCAATTCCAGAAACTTGAGCAAAGGACAGCCTGAAATAATGTTAAAAAGTGCACCATCGCTGAACTTGGCAAGCAAAAGATGCAAAACCTCAAGGGCCGGCCAGTGGACGGTAGTAGAAGGTTGGAAGAAGCAGTTTTTGGTTCTTAATCTCCTCAAGGACGACTGCTTGTAGAAAAGGGAGGGCAATATATAATTGTTACTGTTAGTATCAGGATCGATGGTCATTTCAAGCTCTACAACTTAGCGGCTGACGGCGAAGTGAACCCAGGAGTCGACTTTGGATCTTAAACTCTCATCGAACGGGATTCTCATCAGGAACTCTTCGATCTTGGGGGAACGGTACTGACTTAGGGTTTTGTCAATGGTTTGGACGACACGGGTGCGATCAAATCCGCCCCTGAGGGGCGTAGCTACCATTTGCTGGGGGGGTGCCCCCGGGAATTTTGGAAAAACGTAAATATGGGGTAGTAATTTGATGATTTTGTCAAAAGTTAAGGATTGTGTGTGCATTTTGCCCCCCAAATATTGTGAAAAAATATAAAGATGGGGGGCAATAAGGTAAGCGCTGAAGAAAGTAGGGACCCAGTGAGTAGTTATTCCCTCTACACTAAGGGATATTCTAGCATGACTTAAATGCACTATTCCTCAAACGTTTCCAACTCGTACGATTTGCTCTTTAATCTTTGAATTAGTGTGAATTAGTCCCAATTTACAGCTTTACCTAACCGCGACGTCGTCTCTCTCCTCTGGGCTCCGCCGACTCTCCTCCGGGCTTGTCCCCCGAACCAAAAATCCTGGTTCCGCCACCCTGAACCAAAATTCAAGAAATGGAACGGAGGTCCACAGAAACTGCCATGTCTTGGAAGCACTGGTCTTGATGGCATCTTTTGTCGGCAAAAGCGACTGAATGTGCTGGAGAACGGAATCCGGCAAAGAGCTGATTCGATCGGCGGCTTCATCCCGACACAGAATCTTGCTGTCGGGATCCTCCGATTTGTGGGTTGCAGCTCTCAGAGGCGGAGACGATGAGCCTCTTAGTTCTGCGTTCTGACGATGCTCCGGCTCCATAGCCTCTGCAGTCTGCCCGCTGAGTACTACACATCGAGGCTCACCACTGCTCTGTTTTCACTCGCAAATTGCAACTTGTCCAAATACGAAAAAATAAAGTCTTGCTTCGCTTGTAAGTTTCGCGAATTAATCTCAAAATAGTCATCCAACATTTTTCATCTTGATTAATATCGCCCATAACTCTTAATTCACACGCTTACACATCTACTCTCTTAAAAGTTTTTCTAAGCTCAAAAAAATATTGATGCCTCTTTCTAAGGAATTGCATACTATTGGGCGATGATCCCGAGGTTTGGTAATTTTGCATGGATTAAAGGAGGCACACGCATTGTGTCGGTCTGCAATATAATTAAGTGGAGTTGAATAATTTTCAAGTTCTTGTGCAAGTTCATAATTTTGGGTTTGCCCATAATTTCTTTTTCTCCAAGTCAATTTAAGTCGTTTAATTTTTCCCCAAGCATGTTACATGGTCATACATAAAATTGCTAGGCAGCTTCTTTGCTTCAGGGTAGGAAGTTGTACATGGCTCCGCCCCTATGCTGACCTTTAATCTATAAAACTCAATTTGTGAAGTTTGCTATTGAAAAAAGTATATATATATTTTTTCTTTTTCATTCTTACCTTCATGAAAATATCAGTGACTAAACTCTAAATTTGTAAGTTTTTATAATCCACTTAGAAATTTCATGAAAGGATAGGCGTCCCTTTGCTTTGAAAAGTATAAGCCTGAAATAAATATTTTAAAAAGTATAAGAACCACATTACAATTGCTTAAAAGATTGGGGATTTTATTGTTATTTCAAAGTCAATATTGAAAATATAGTAATGCAATAAATTGACTGTCAAAAGCTTACCAAATATAAAAATTTTGCAATAATTTTATGATTGCGTGAAATAGTAATTGTTGCTATATATATATATATGTGTGTGTGTACTAAAATAAGAGTCCTAAAAAATTAACTAAAAATAGAAGAAGTAGCAAAGTTGCCACCAAAAGTTAGGTTTGGTGCAATTTTGCCACTAAATTTCTTTCCCAAAATCCTTCATCAACTTTGCTGGTTGGAGTAATTTTGCCACCACATGCCATTAATTACTCATAATAACTATTAAATATTAATTTAATTTGTTCAATAGCTATCTTACAATAAATTTAAAATGTTGAACAATTTTTTAATAGTTAATGGATATTTTAAATAAAAAGTTTTGTTAACGGTTTAAACACAAATATCCACCAAAGAAAACAACTAATGAGAGATAGTAACCTTTAGCAAACCATAAAGGGGTTCATTGAGGTAATATACTTACAAGCAACAAATCCCCAAACCCCAATTGCCCAAACGCTAGATTCATCATCGTCGATGAACAAAATGAAACAATCACCTCCGAAACAGATAAGCCATCCTAGTGCGCGATGCCTACAACTTTTGATATATATGCGAGAATGTTCAATTCCACTCTGGGAAATTAAAGAACTGTTACTTGCGGCCGCCATGGCAAACGAGAATCATGCCCGAAAAGGGCCCAGACAAAAGCAAACTAAGGAGATTGTGTTATGTCCCACTCCACAGAGATAACATGACAATCCCATTTCCCCCCAAAACGTGCAAAGCTATTGCCATACCCAATATATTCCTAGCTTAGTATGCTTCAAAGAAAGCACTATATATATATATATATATATATATATATATATATATTGCCACAAAGTCATAAATTTGCTGCTTCTACTAACAATTCTAAAAATTGCCTCAGCTAAAACATCCATAAGAATTTCCATACTAAAACATCCCTCGGGTAGAAAAGTATTCGTAGGTTCTGCGATGTAACCAAACCATAAAAAAGAGAACTGAAGCAAGCGGGTCAGGTAACCATGTCTCTCTTGTACGTGGAAACTTAATAGCTGGTATGAACAAGACCTTGGCTGCTGGTGATGCTCTTTTATAGCCTAATATTTTTAGCGCCGCCTTGAGCAATTTCCTTGATTCCTCTGACGACCCAACATCATTTTGAGGTCCACAAGCACTACCCTTCGACGTATGGATTATCATTTCTTCAAGCACAAGTGCATTGTTTAGCAAAAACTTCACCAGTGAATCTAAAAACTCCCTACTCTCACTGACTGCTCCAAACCCAATGATCTCAACCCTCCGGAGAGTCTGCAAGTAGATGTGAGTCTTCTCTTGTGATCTTGAAACGGCCTCTCTATCATCAACTCCCAACTCCCAACTCTCACGAATTGGTCCAAAGTCAATGTCTGATATAGAATGATTGATCAACAAATAATGTCCCTGCAGAACGTGGAAATAGTCATTTTTGGTAGCTCATATGCGCATCTAGAGTCTAGACTTAATTTTTATGTATTCAACATGGAGATAAGTCAAATTTTACTAAGAGTAGTTTCATATATAAACCATACTCATCTTCATCATTTACAAATTAAATATAGAACTATCCAAATTTATGTCACCATAATTCCAATTCTACCATTTTTTTTTCCAACAACAGAACTATCAAAACAAAATAACTTGCCTTGAGATGAGTAGCCTGTAAAGTGAGTTTCTCAAGCTTGTGGAACTGTTGAACAAGTCCCTTAATTTTTCTAAGTAAATCAGGTGGATCACTGAAAGTACCATAGGTTATGGTTAACTGGAGGTTAAGTTCCACAAGAGAAGACACATCCATCAGTCTGTATTCCATTCCATGCAAATCCGTAAGTAGTTTCAATCTTCGACAGTTAGGAAGCCAGATCTCCATCACGGGAATGTCAAATTTGGGGTTCCGAAAGATGTACTTCGTTAAGCTTGTCGAAGTCAATTTGAAGTTCCCACGACCCCAGCAACTGACCAGTTCCAGAACCTCGAGAGAAGGGCAACCAGATAAAAAGCCAGCAACTAAATGATTAGTCAGCTCAACAGACTCAATAGACAAGACCTTTAGCGACGGCAAGCAAAAGCCTCCGACAGGCTGAATAATAAGGCATCCTCCGATTCGTAATTTTGTCAAACACGAGAGCTTGAATAAGAACCCAGGCAATTCATACGACGGACTTGTAGTACCAGCATCATGCAAAACCAAACCAAACTCTTCTACTTGGTGCCTCACGGCGAAGCGAACCCAGGTATCCACTCGAGATCTTAAGAACCTGCAGCCGTATGGGATGTCGACGAGGAATTTTTGGATCTTGGAGGGGCGACTGTGGAGAATTAGGGTTTTGTCCACGGCTTCCGCAAACTTGACATAGGACTCGGTTCTGCGGACAGAGAATTCAAGACTAGGAACCAAGGTCCAAAGGAACTGCCACGCCTTGGATAAAGCACTGGTCTTGACAGCGTCTTTAGTCGGCAAAAACGAGAGAATGTGAAGGAGAATGTGTTCCGGCAAGGACCTGAGAAGGCCGCCAGCTTCATCCTGTCTCTGGTTCTTGCGGACGTAATTTTTCGGGGAATTAAACCCTATTCACAAAACCGAACCCAATCATAACTATCATATATATATATATAATATCATAATTATATACATATGTTATATATAAATTAATTATAAAAATTTTGTTAATAAATATTATAATATATGTTTGTATGTATGTATGTATATCATATATCAATATATATATATCAAATAATAATAATAATAGTAATATGTTTATATATATATATTAATAGTAATATTTTGTTAAAAATAACAACAATAATAATAGTAATACATTTATATGCATAGTTTATTATAAATAAAAATAACAGTGTGTGTGTGTATCATATATGAATATTTATATATATTCATGTATTCATATTTATCATATGTATTCGTATATAATTATTATTGTTATAAATGTGTGTGTGTGTGTGTGTGTGTGTGTGTGTATAAAACTCAATTTATTAGGCCCACCTAATTTGCCCAAAACTAACCCAAACCTAATCTAACCTAGCTATATATACATATTTCACATATCTCTTCACTCTTGCCTCTCTTATTTTTTTGTTCTCTCCCTCTTCCTCTGCTCTCTTGGCACTTTGCCTCTCTTATTTCTTTGCCCTCCGTCTGGGTTTTGCCCGTTGTCTCCTCTCTGCCTCTTTTTTTTCTCTGCCCTCAGTTTCCTCTCTTTGCTCTGTCTCCTCTCTGCCTTATTCTCTATGCTCTTCACCTAGTTGCCGTCTGTTCGATGCTCGCTCTGCCGTTCATCGCTGTCTGGTCGTTGTCTGCTCGGTATCTACTTTATTGTTTGTCACCGTTTGTTCTACCATTCGTCACCGTTTGCTCAAGCATTTGTCACCGTCTACTCTACTGTCCGCTCGCCGTCTGCTCGCCGTTCATCGCCCAGATCCGCACCAGATTCATTGCTTGCCGTCCACTGTTCGTCCTGGCTTTGTCGCACGCTGTCCACCTTGGTTCCTCACTCCGCCACCCTCCTCCGACTACTATTTTTGCAGATCTGCCTTATTATTTTTTGGTTGTTGTATTTCTTTTTAAAATTTTCTAGATCTAGTTTTATTTATTTTGTGGGTTTGTTGTATTTGTTTTCTTTTATTTTATATTTGTGGATATCAAATTTCAGGATAACTTTTCTAAGTTTTCATAGTTTATGTAATTTTTGTGATTTTGTTATTATTAGCCCATTTTTGTAATTTTGTGGTTTTTGTCTCCTGCTTTTGAATTTTGTTTTGTAAATATAAGATATAATTTTTAAAATTTTTGTCATATTATGAAATAAAAAATATAATTTAGTACTATACAAAATATATCTTTTATTTTTATTTTTGTTTTTGTATAAAACGTTTCCAATGGCCTTAGCCATCGGAAAACCTGGCCAAATAACTCCATCCACTTCGGCTGTTAGAAATTTCTAACGGCAAAAAAAATGAGTCGTTAGAAAATTTTTTCCGACACATGTTTTGCCAAGGGCCCTGCCAGTCGTTGGAAAAATTGATTTTCCAACACGAAGCTGTTGGAAAAAGCCTATTTTTTAGTAGTATTTCCTAAACCTTGGGGGAAGGTCAAAATGAGTTATATAACTTTTGCAACTTTTCTATTTTATTTTTATAACTACACGAGTTTCTATTTGAGTCCTATATGTTAATGGCTTTAACGGAAATCTTACATGGCAAGTAACAAACATTAAAAATTGGGGAAAAAATCAAAATAAGTTATGTAACTTTTGTAACTTATCTAATTAAGTCCCAAGAGTTCATAAAAAAGCTCATTTTTGCTATCAACTCCAATTTTAGTGTTTTCTCTTATGCTTTCAACCATGATTTATTTACTTCCAAGATTAAGGGAATAATTAACCACTAATTTCTCAGAAAACAATATGATTGTGACTGAATTTAGCCACAAGAATTGAGATGCTTCTCGGATGCTCGAGGTAGGGAGTGAAAGTTGGAGTGATCCCTTATTTGCTTACTCTGTTATTCTCAGAGGACTCGTCCACTTAAGAAAGCTCCGGCACTGGTTTTTTTGAATCTGTCGAAAGACCTGAAGAGCAAAGTTATAATGGTGGAAAATGGGCGTTTGGAATTGATCCTAAATGTTTTTGAAAAATAGGTTCAAAGTTGAGAAAAAATAGGGTCACAGCTGAAGCCATCTTTTACCTTGCTTTTGTCGTGGAGTATAGAGTAAAGATACGCCAAAATCCTGTGATAATTCCAACTCTTTTAGATTTGATCAAGAGTTAGAACACATGTAAAAAGAACACACTCATTGCAATTTTCATCCTTTTATCAGATCTAAGAAACTAGTGTCGCGTACTTGTATCTAGGTTGGTGCCATTGCTGCTAGATTGGTTGAAAGACTGGGAATGAGAGGAGTTATTCACAGATTCTCTTGCAGTCTTAACTGCACTAGCCAAGAGGGTGGATGAGACCGTTTCCATTTGTTAGTGTTGTGCCCAAAAGTCAATCATGAGATGATTGTATTTTAAACATTTAGTCATTATATTTTATTAAGGCATTAATCCAGTAATTATGTTTGTTATATTGTTTCTATGTGACATAATCAAACGTAATTATAACCCTAGGATAATAGTATTATTAAATATCCCTAGTCTAGTATTATTGTAGAATGAGTTGCAATAATATATAAAGACTAGTATATGTGAAGACTAATATGAGATATGTAGTCTACAAATTGGTACAAGTTGGAGAACTTGTGTACAAGATCGACCCATCATGAGAAAGCTACATAGATCGTTATATGAGCATCATAAGTGAATTTTCAGAGTGATCATGGTATATGTAGCCCTTTGACTTAAGGTTATTAATGTTTCCTATATGTGAGTCATATATTTTAATACTTCCTTTTATTACTTGTAACTAAGTGAATAAGAAGGTGGTCATTGAGTATGTCACATATCATATGGAGGGTTTTGTATGATCAAGATGAGATTTGTCCTTCCTATGTAACATATATGATATCTTTGGGTCCCTTGATAGAGTGAGATTAAAAAAATACATAGTCATGCTTGGATGAGTTGATATATGATATCAATGTCATCAGTTTAAGTTAATCTACTCGGTAATCAAGAAACCATAAATTGGGCTATACGAGAATGACACATTTTATGTCTTGTGCTTGGTCTTGATATATTGGAAAAAAGGAAAATGACATATATGGATAATGATCATAAAGGTTTAGTTAAATCACCGACTATCTTGTTACTTAGGTAGTAATAATGTGTTGCTAGACACCGCTCATTGTTTATGATCATAAATGTAATTTATGATCATTGTCAATGTGATAGGAGCCTATTGGGTCACACACATAGAGCCAATTTGATTATTTGAGTGTATGAGCCAAATTATTTGGGTTTTGATTTTATAATAATTTTGAATTAATAATTAGCCAAAAGGTTGAACTATTAATGAAACTCGAAATTAAACATAATTGGATTAGGGTTTTGAAACCCAGTAGGTTTAGGAGTTGAGTCTCACTATATATACATCATATAGTGAAAATTTTGTAACTCTTACCCTAGCCTCCCTAAGGACGAAATTAGAAGAATTTTGAAAGTTCCAGCAGCACTATTATCTTGCCATTGCTTGGAGGACACAAGCTAGTATTGCGAGCGCAAAAGGAACGCATTTGCTAGGACATGGTGGAGGCGTGGTGATCCTGAGAGGCTTGTGTGGATACCATAAAGAGCTTGAACACATCAACTGTTCAAATTTTGTGATTCGACTCAACAGTTGGGTGAAAAATCTCAATTGACTAATTATAAAATTTTCAAACACCCAATTTATCCCGTTTCACTTGGATCCTAGAGGATTTTGGTTATCTTCCGTTGTGCTTATTTGGCTGCCAAAACCCTACAACATTTTGTGTCATTGAGGAGATCTGTAAGTGTTCATAAGGATTTTAGAAACTTGATTGTTTTGTTTTAAAGTGTCGATAAAGACTATTGACTTGAATGAATGATGGAACAGAAATGACGAGTTCAGGAAAAAATCAAAAATGCTATGGACTGAGACAAATTTGGGTGAACCCCTTTTCTTCATGTTGAGGGAGGAATAAGAAGAGAAAAATGTGATTTTGTCTTTAACTATGCCTTAAGTACCAATGATTTTGTGTTTGTGAAACCTTTCCATAAAACTTTTATTTTTTGCAATTAAGTCCACTTATATGTGCCAACTCAGCAAGAATTAATGGATTCAAGTGCTACATTGGATTTTCCATTAGCCCCATCTAACATAGGACTAACGTTGTTAACATTTTCGAATGTATAGGACTAAAAGGGAAATTCGTGTAATTATAGGTTTAAAATAGAAAAGTTGTCAAAGTTATAGGACTCATTTTAACTTTCCTTCCCCAAACTTTTTATAAATATAAACCATCTCTTCATAGGTTTTTCATCCCCTACTCAAGTGCTTTCTTCTCCTTCAAAGCATTTATACTCTCTGTCTTTGTTGGTTCAAGTGTTTCTGCGGATTCCTTGAGTATTCTAGTTGTGAGTTCATGTAGTCTAAAATAACCCTTTGTATCCTAAAGAATTTTTACAGGTCTGTTCCTGTACTATCGGAAAGTCGTGAGCTATAATCATTAATAATCTATTCTCCTGTACTATCGGAGAGTTGTGAGCTATAATATAATCATTAAGAATAATGTTTACGTGCCTTAGGGTTTGCCTTCTTATAGTTCTTAGTCTTTCAACATCAATATTGACAATAAGACAAAATTAGGCTAAGGTAATTCTAAGTCTAGCCATAATGCACACATTGCTTTAGAACTTCATTCGTTTGTTCAAGAAATTATTACTTTATATTCCAAATAGGTCTAGTCTTGTCGGTTGGAACGCTAGTCTGTCGATGATGGGCCATCGGAAAACTAGATGGTTGACACTGTTAAAAAGTTGGTCGGTTGGTCGTCCGTCTTCTGGCGACTTTTCGGCCATTTTCTAATGATGAATCATTGGAAAGGTGGCTAGCTATTTTCTAATGGCAAGCCGTTGAAATCATAGCCTGCCGTTTTTTGGCGGCAACATTTGCCGAATGATCTTCCTATGTTTCCTTGTCAATTTTTTTTCTTAAAAAAGAAATTTAATTAATTAGGATGAAAGAAAGAAGAAAGAGTTGGCGGAGAAAAACATGAATAATATAGCATGAAAAGATGAAGGAGGAGGAGGAGGAAGAAAAAGAAAGAAAAAAGAAAAGGAAGTTATAGAAGTAAAGGGTGAAGAAAAAGAAAAAGAACAATAAGAGAAAGTCGTTGAAGGAAAGGAGGAGGAAGAAGAAGAAGAATAGGTGGAGAGGGAGTAAGAAAATAAATGGTGACAAAGAGGAAGGAAAAGAAAAAAAAAACATATTGAGAGAGAAATGTGGGGGGTGAAAAGTGAAGGTGAGAGTGAAATATAGAGAAGAGTGGAGGGGGGGGGAGTGAAGTTGAGATTTTGGTGGAGAAGTAGGGTTTTATAAAAGAGGTATAAAGAATTTAACATTTTTTACATGGAGAAATGGGGGGGGGGTGGAAATTTTTTAATTACTGATGGCATATTTTCAATCGAAAACTTTAAAATTTGAAATTTTTTTATGGCGGGAAAACAAGGGCAAAAAATTTTGATGTCTTGGCAGTAACTAATCCAAATTTTCAAATTAAATTTTAACTTTTTTGGGAGGGAAAAATTTTGGGGAAAAGTGGAAAAAATCAAGTTTTTCTAGAAGTGTATAAACCAAAAAATCATATTAAAACTAGTTGATTACGACTAGATTTGAGGATGGGTTAAAAATGCATATAGTGGCTAGCTTGCAATGAGATGGCCAGGGTGGAAGGTTTCAATGGTTGGTTTGTGAGGTTTTGAATACTTTAATTTGCTGGAGCTGTGTCTTGGAATGAAACTTTGTTAGGAATAGAAAAGACCAGGAACCAAACCAAAAAACCTTGTTCAATTCTCAGGTATGACTTTTTTAAGTTGGTTCAATCCCATTAAAAACTCAACCCAACCCTACCAATATTCCTAGTCCAAGGCCAATGATTTCTACCCTTTTGTAAGTCACTTCCAAGCGTCCAAGTGGGCAAGAGTTTTCTCTTGCATTCTCCAAAAAGTCTTCCCATCATGAACAATGTGAGATCCTGGAGGGTTCTTCTCAATACTATATCCCAATGGGACTCAGCTTCCTTGGGTGGAAAATCCAAAAAAGAGTCTCACTCAATGCAAGACGTAATACTCATAATTGAATGCATTGCAGTAAGTTTCATAAGCTTCAACTTGAAAAATTCTTGAGGCACATCTTCTAGGAAACGAATACCAAATTAATTTCTCCTTGATGCATAATAAAGTAGGTATAGTTGTTGATGGTATGAGTTGAATGACAGTGGCCACCGACCATCTTTTTCTTATTCCATTTGAACCCTTTTTCTTTTTTTAAATTTTCTTGAGATTTGTCTATCTGCTCTAGGTGTTGGATTGGAACATTTGTGCTAAAAAATTAATATACGGGTTTTATATGCATTTAGAATGAATAAGGGGCCAACAAAATAACTTTCTTTTGTTGAATTTTGATGTACTTGTTAATTAGCAATTTAATCTATAGACTTGAAAGCAACTGATTAGGCACAAACAAATCAGTGCTTGCATGAGCATTTTAATAAGGAAGGCATGTAATAATTCAAACATTAGCTATCATACGAAAAAAAAAGATACTACATCAATATATGCCTAGAGATGAGAAAGAGAAGAGCCAACATATGAAAAAAAAAAGATACTACATCAATATATGCCTAGAGATAAGAGAGAGAAAAGCCAACCACACGTAAGAGCATATATTAGTTGCCAGAACTAGGCCAAGTTATCCAAATTTGAGCAACTTTTTCATATGTCAAAAGACCACTATAACTAAATCACTATACTTAAAATATCTATGAAAATAAACTTTTGCTCTTGGAGATGCTCTTTTATAGCCTAGTATTTGCCTTTTCGCCTCAACTAGTTTCCCTGATCCCTTTGACCAAACATAGCCTCTTGGTGGAGCAATGCAAAACATTGTGTTGAATTTGTTCCAAACTAATATTTAATTTTGATGATGACAAGTGCATTGTTTTACTGTGTTTAATCTTATTTTGTTAGGTCTACATAGATTTGTTAAAGTTGTGTTTAATTTCTAAGTATTTCAATTGTTAGTTGAAAAGATTTGTTTTAAGAAAATTTATTTTTGAAAAGAAGTTAGTAGGTTATCAATTTATGTTAATGTTTGAATCAAGTTTGATTTCCAAATGACAAGTTTTTCTAAGTTATTTTAAGTTTAATACATTAAAGAAACAGTTTAATATGTCTTTTAATCACCTAAGTTTACCCAGCTCTCAAGTTTATGTTTTAATGCGTTCAAATACTTTAATTCAAAATCTAGAGCTATTGGTTATTTTTTAGACAACAGGTAATGCGCTAAACTTTGGTTTTAACCTATTAACTGGAAGCCTAAAAGTGTTTGGCCAAATTCTTCAACTAGCGTGATTTCAGCCAAAATTTGACATATGACTTGGAAGAATTAGAGGATGCTACTTGGATAATCTGATAGAGCATTTAATAGTTTTTCTCTAACCATTTTTTACTATTGAAGGATGAAATCAAGTTTAACGTCTTAAACCCAGAACTTAACAAGAAATTTGGAACTTTTTCTTGCATAAAAAACAAAGTAACGGTCATCAGTTTTTCAGCAACTTTTCTAGACTTTTCCAGCACGTATGCAATGGTCTCCTTGCCCTCAAATGAGTATAAATTCTTGAAGAAACACTTTGAGAAGATCTCTTGGCTATTATAAGTGAGAATCCATCACCTTGATCAAATTAAGTGTGCTAAATTTGATACTTGCCAAGAAAGTTTATGTTTTCGCTTGTATGTTTAGCAAGAGTACTATTGTTTGAGCTTGTAACCTTGTAAACATAATTTAGTGAGATTGAGTTGGTGAGGTTTCTAGTTAGCCTATAGGAAAACTAGTGAGGGAAATGGTGTTGGTGAGGTTTTTAGTTAGGCTATAGGAAAATTAGTGAGTATGTGTTAAGTGCATAAATCCACGGTCAAAGTTGTTGACTTTTCGACAACTTTGACCAACAATTCCTTGTAACTCTTCCCTTTTGTCTTAGTTTTTTCCTGTTTTCTTTGGCTTACTACAGGTTGGGATTGTGTTGCGGACATGACATTTGGAGCAGACTCGAGCAGGATGGCGTTTGGATGGAAGAAGCGGTCGAAGAGGAGAAATCAAGCCTGGCGACGCGTTGCCAGAATTTGAACCCAGTTGGCGATGCGTTGCCAACGCTCACTCTGTTTCGCCGAAATCTCACATTTTTTATGGTCCCCCACTCTTCCCACCTGGTGAGCTGGCCTTGTAGAGGGATTCTTATCCCTTTAGGGTTTTAGGAAGAGGTAGGAAGGCAGAAAACAGGAGGAGTATAAATAGAAGGAGGAAAGAAGAGCCCACATCATCTACCTTGGCTTATTTCTTCTTTCATCATTCTTGGTGGATATTCACCATCAAGGAAGCGTTTGGGAACTTAAAGAAGGGGTGATCATTCCTGGGAGCTTAGTCTTTTAAGGGTTTTCTCGGGTTTCTTCTTTTCCCTCTTTTTATTTGTTGGATTTTTGTGGATATATTTTGTTATGGGTTTGTTGTTGATACATTTGATGGATAATGAGTAGTTTGATTTATCTCTCTAGGATGACATTTCCTATCTTGCTACTCAATGAATTTGTGTTTGTGATTATGGATGGGATTCTTCTTATGTTGCCCTGCTTCTTGTGCTTAATGTTGAGTGATGGTAGGCCACCATACACAATGTGCTAGTTCACTTAATCCTTGAGAGAGGATTAATAGGTGAGTGAAGAAAAGAGGAAGGGGCATAATGGCAATCTAGATTAGAGGTAATCTAGGTAGTCATTAGGTATTAAAAAGAGATTTAAACCTTAACCCACCCTAGGTTAAAATTGGAGCTTGAGTAAGGTCTAAGTTAACTAAGGGTGAGCAAAGACTCATCTTGAAAAAAGAGTTTTTGAAGTTAGATCCTCATTGCCACACAAGGAAAGCCAATCTTGAGGACAAAGTTACTTGGGTAGCAAGGGGTAGAAGTGGAGTCCTAGAGAGATAGTTTCCTTATTTCTAGTTCATTTGACAAGTTTCATTTAGCATTTAGGGAATTCATTTAGTTTAACTTCTTCAAGTACCTCATTAGGGCCAATTACCTTATCTAGATTTACTTCTTTCTCATTTTCAATTAAGTAACTTGAGTAATTTGAATTTCGAATCTAGGTAAAGACACTAAATTTCCTTGAGACGGTACCCCTATTCACCTTAAAGTACACTACAACTCCGTGCGCTTGCGGGTAGTTAAGGATTACAAATTGATAAACTCTTAGTTTTACAATAGTATGGATGGTAGAGAGAGCTACCAAAAGAGTATATTTCTTTGTGTACTTTTGACATTTATAGTGGAGAAGAAAACTCTCAAGTGATGAGCTTGAGGATAGGAGTAGGCTCTTAAGAGGAGATGGCGAACCTTTATAAAAATCTTTGTGTGCAAGCTTCCCACATTTTACTTACTTGACCATTTCTTGATGATTTGTCTTCCTTCACTGGTTGAAGTTATTTGTTTTCAAAACACTTCAAAGCAAGCTTTCAAAACAAAATATAGGATAACTGTGGTAGTCATTTTCTGGTTAGAATAGATTTATTTGAGCTCCTTAAATTACATTTTGGTTTAAAAAATTAAAATCTTATTTTCGTTGATTTTTGGAATTCAACCAATTCATCATCTCTTGGTTACACTTAGGCCAATACATTGGATTAAAAACCATCTTATCAAGCTCAAGTTCAATGTTAAGCAAAAACTCCACCAATGAATATATAAATTCCCATCCCACTTTGCTTGGTTCAAAGCTGATGATGTCAACCCTTTTAAGAGTCAACTGTAAGTAGGCAAAAGTCTCTTCTTATGATCGCCAAATGGCTTTTCCGTCAATCACTTTGTCAGATTAAGGGTGGTTCAGAATGCCATTTTTCTGCTAAACAACTGATCAATTAAAGGGCGAGGATATACTGAAAGAAGCAACCCTGTTGAACTTAAGGCATACAAAATATATACAATAGATATATGCTTAATGTTCTGAAGGTGAAAGAAACCATAAATATTTGGCAAACATATACAAATAAAATAATCATCCACAAGTAGGCAAAATATGGAATCATCAAAAGTTATAGTATTTTCACCATTGAAACTATCATATTTTATCAAGTTCGGACCTTTTAATACCATTAACACTATGAAACGAAGATAAAAGGTCTAAATCTATTTGGCCAAACAATTTAGGCCTCATTTCTATGTGTCTCAACATAAACAAGTTACTTTTGTAAAAAAACACTTGCCTTGACAGCTGAAGTCCCCAAAGTGAGTTTTTCAAGCTTGTTGAGTTATTGAAGATGTGCTTTCATTCCTAAAAGTAACCTATGATCATTAAAACCACATCATTCCAATTCAGTAGTGGTGAAATCAATGTGGACTTCTACTAGATAAGACACATCTAATAGCCTGTAAAGTGTTTTATGCCAGCTATAAGATAGGCTCAGTGTTTGAAGACCACGAACTTAGACCTTTGTCACAGAGGGCTTGAAACTAGTTGCATTTCAAATAAAAGTGAATCCTTTTAAGCTTCTTGAAGCAAATTTGACGTTCTCACAGTAATACTTCAATTTCAGGTGTTTGAGTGAAGGACAGCATGTGATAAAGTTGCCAAGAACATCATTGGTCAACCTCCCAAACGTAATAGACAATATCTTAAAGGAAGGACAGTCAATACCACCAGAAGGCTAGAAAGTGCAATGTTTGGTGCTTAATCTGGTTAAAGCCGAATGCTTGAATAAAAAGCAAGGCCACTCAAACTTGGCAAGTGAATTTCCACCAAAAGTTAATAAATCCAAATCAAGCTCTCTAACCAGGCAACTGATAGTGAAGTGTACCCAAGAGTCAATTCAAGATTTCAAACAATTGTTGAAAGGGAAGCTGAGGAAGAATTTCTTGATCTTGGGGCAACTGTGCTGAATTAGGGTTTTGTCAATCAATTTTGTAAAATTAGTTGGAGAAAAGTTGAAGAGATGATGAGAAGAAACGAAGGCAAGAATAAGGACAGAGGTCCAAAGGAATTGCCATGTATTGGATAAAGCATTGGTTTTGACGGCCTCTTTCATTGACGAAAGTGACATAATATGCAGCTAAACCAAATCTGGTTAACAAGGATAGGTGGCAAGCAAGGAACCTAACTTAGGAGGTAAATTGTAATTATCTTTATATACAATGTTCATCTTTCAATATTGGGGTAATTGAAAGTTTTCCTAACTTAACTGTTATTAACATTATGTTTTATAAATTTCATTAAGCTCGATAAAGCTCGATCTACAAGTTTACAAATTGAGTACTATTGAGCTATTGAGTTCAGCTTATTAAGGAATTGAACTTATTTTCCAGCACAAGCACATGCTTGTTAAAACTTGGCTTGAAAAACCTCAAATAAACTTACCCAATAGGGACCTGACCCTTCTTTCTGGATATGTCAAAAGCTGAGCAGAGAAAGTCATTGTCAAATCCTAAATTATCTTGTTTCTTCCAAATTGCGGAAAAAAAAAACAAAAAAGAATAGAAAAAGAACAAGTCATGATTACTTTGTTGTATACATACACTAGTTTTTGCTTTTATGTTTATCGCGAACATTGACTAAGAAATATATTTCTAACTTTGAAATCTAATGTGTGTGTATATATATATATATATATATATATATATGTATGTATGTATGTATGTATGTATAAAATAAAGCATGATACAACTAAATGTTATTTTATCCTTTCATTAATGAGAATGTTTTTGGAACTAACACGTGACATGCTTTTCTTTTTTAGTAAGTTAATCATAAATTTTATGCATGGTTTACCAAATATACCCCCACCCCCACCTTCTAATGCAATATGGTTGCTGATATGTAGTAGTCAAAAATCATAATTTGATTCAAATTTTAAATTTAGGTAGATAAATATAATCTTAAATTTAGATTAATCCTAATTTTTCTACATCCCAAGTTTTGAATAATGTGGTTAGAAATAATCAAATTATTTTCATAAATAATTTTTTATTTAATTATGATAATATTATATTGATATTATCTTTTTTTAATGATTCTATAAATATTATTTCGTATAGAAAAATGATTTTAACATTATCATATACCAACTAATGTCAACGCATATTAATTTATTTTTTTAAGAACCAATAATCTCGTAACCAATATAAACCCAAAATGCAAAAAAATTAAATTTATTCTACTCTTAAATCAAAGTTGATGGATGATTCTACCTCCTTTGCTCTTCTGTTTCCTCACCCACTTATGGCTCCTGATGATCATCTACCAAATTCATTGATGAAATGATCATTTTCCTCAGTTCCTGTGTTCTTTCCATCTGAAAATCTACAAGTAGAACCGGGATATTTAAGTTTCTTTAAAAAAAAAAAGAGATCAAAAGTTTTTTTCCAGGATTTATGGTAAGTTTTATTTTTCTTATAAGTTAAGCAGTAGAGTTGTTGATTTTAGATTGTGATGACCCTTAATTCTCCAACCGTATTTATCTTTATTTTTCTTATAAGCTACTCAAGGTTTCTTTTAAAGATTTAGTATCTTTATTTATTAAATTTTTTTATTTTTCTTATTATTGTTAAACTCTTTCAATTTCATGTTTTCTGCTTCTCATGGATTTTTTCATAGTTTCATTTTTGTGCTTATCCTAGTTTTGAGATGTCAACACCATCAAACAATGAACAAGCTTTATCAAGGAAACAAATGTTTAGAACCATCAAACAGCTCGTTGGTATAGCATGTACTACATTCCAAGTCTACCACTGGCTAGATTACAGAAGCCTCCGGTTACCCCAATTCTAACACCACCATCAACACAGGTATTGTTTTCTTGATTCGAAATTGCTTATGATTGTCAATTTCAAATATTCACGCACCTTTGTTCCTTTATTGGTTTTTTGTTTTGCCAAATTTTGCTTGAACATTTTATGTATCAATAAGTTCAACGTCAAGGATTGGGATGAAGACCGCTTGAGTGTTAGCTAAGCAAGGTACGGCCCGGTGTTTCTAGCAAAGAATCATAAGTCAGTGGAGGAACCATAGATAAACATTCTCTCTGGTTCTCCTTGATTTAAATGTCATGATGTGGTTGACTTATGGATCCAATTTAGTGGATTGTGCCCTTGAGTAGCATACTTAGATGTGTATGTTTAGTTTTTTTTTTAATTGAAAGTAAATGGCTAGATGCTAGAATTTGCTATTATGTTTTTTAAAATATTTTTTAATGTAACCCTATATACATGGATTGCCTCCATTTTAGCTATTTAGATCGTGCACTGTGAGGTTTTAATTTGGTCTCCTTTATTGATTTTTTTTTTCAGTTTTTGGTTTGTTTGGACGACATTAGTTTATGTTTTGGTGTTCTTTTCCACCTTCAACTTTAGAAAATATCTTACTATCTATTTAATTTTAACTTATTATGTTAATTATTTAGGCCCATTTTGGGCCAAGTCCATTTTAGTACATTTTTTAATGAAATTTCATAGTTTTTTTCATCATCCCAACACTTTTTTTTTTTTTGTAAAATAGTTCTTTAAATTAATTGGTTTATTATTTTGGGCCAAATTGGGTAACAACATTATACAAATTTTTCATGCATCCAAATTTTTTTAAAAAATTATTTGTTTGTAATTTTAATATGTTTATTATTTGGGCCAATTTGGCCAACTTTCTTTAATGATTTTTTCATGGGGCCCAAAAATTTTTATTTTAAAACATATTTGATTTTAAAATTAATATGTTTATTATTTTAGACTTATTTGGCTAGCTTCATTTTACAATGTTTTCATGTAGGCATGTTGCAAAAAACTTTTCCTTTAATTATATATTTTTAAAATTAATAAGTTTATTATTTAGGGCCAATCTGAGGAAACCTCCTTTCATAACTTATATAACTTTTTTAGTTAGTCCAAAATACTTCTAGAAATGTATTTGTTTTTTACATGTATGTGAATCATTGTTATTTATAACAAAAATGTTTCGTGTAATGGATAGATATATTGGAGATAGATACTCAATATGATGTTAGCATAATTTTGTATTTTTAATTTATGTTGGTTTAATAATAATATTGATAATGATATATTTATATCTCAGTTAAATATATATTACTTTTTAAAACTAAAATTTTTTTGAATTCCATGGCAACTCTAATATATAAACTAGTTGAGAGAACTTTTGAAGCACAAGTGTATTTTGGCCCTTAAATTAATAGACTTATAAGTCAATAATGTCGTAACAGTAACAAAAACCGACATAATTATAAAAATTTTACTCGATATTAAACAAAACAACTTCCTTTATTTTTGAAAGTTTTAAAAGGAATAAAACCCGATTGGCTTACTTTGCCACCTCGTGTTTGTTACTACACACAAAAAAAAAGTTTCTCTTGTCAAATGATTGGTTAAATATTTAATTAAGAATTTGGATTGAATGGCTCGTATATGAAATTTTATAAGTATCTATGCGTTAATTACCTGACACATATTTTAGTTAAAAAAAAATTATAACACTTCGCATATTTCCGTCTCCGTGCGCCGCACCGTAGGCTTATTAGTATATATATTACACCAAAACAGGGTAGAACCAAATACTGCAAGTCCCTTAACCTAATAATGGAGTCGGAAGGCCCTCAGAACGATGAAGTAAACAGTGGAATACCGCTGTCGCCTCGTATAGTGGCGGCTGTGCCGGATCCGGAGAATTCCGTCAGCAGTAATCACAGCGGCGATGAAACCAACGATAGGCTCAGTGCCTTGCCGGATTCCGTTCTTCTGCACATCCTGTCGCTTCTGCCGATGAAAGACGTCGTCAAAACCAGTGCTTTATCCAAGGTATGGCGATTCCTTTGGACCTCCGTTCCCAGCCTTGAATTTTCTTTCCCTTACAGACGGGATTTCCCAGAGTATTTGTCCGAATCCATTGAGAGAACCCTGACTCAACACCATTCCCATACGTTGGATGGGTTTAAATTCCAGAAATTCGCCATCGACATTCCATACGTGGAGGGTTTAAAATCTCGAGTCGACTCCTGGTTACACTTCGCAGTCAGCCGCCAAGTGGAAGAGCTTCATTTGGATTTCGATTTTCCATTGTATATATTGCCCTGTTTCGTATACGAGCACTCGACTTTGACAAAGTTAAGCATCCATAGATGTGTTATCCAGCCTCCTGCTGGAGGCGTTCACTTGCCTTCCCTCAAGAACTTGTCCCTTTACCAGGCAAAGTTGAGCGATGATGCAGTTACTACCATTTTGGCTGGTTCTTGTTCGCTCGAGTTTCTGGAATTGGAGGGTTGCTCGGGCCTCCAAAACCTCAAATTTTCATCGAGCTGCTTGGGGGAATTCACCTTTGGGAACCATGAGAAGGAGTTGGCGACCCTGATGGAGGTCTCGGTTCCTAATCTTTTATTCTTACACCTAGTCGGACGTTGGCATAATACGCAATGCAGACTGACGGATTTGTCTTCTCTGGTGGAAGTTACCTTCGAAATCTACCCCATCGATTTGTAAAATTGTTACACTACTCATGATTTACTAGTAGGAATGAAGGATCTTCTTCAACAGCTCCGCAATCTTGAGACACTCACTTTTTTGTGCTATGGATCTCTCAAGGAAACGACAAGGGTAAAATTTATTTTGTGTCAGTGTCACAATTTATTACTGTACGTGATTTATAAGTTATTTCCTAACATGATGTATATATATATATATGTATTTTCTTAACAGACAACACGTTTTGTGAACCGTGACTTGTGGATATCACTGTCAGATGAGAGGACTTTCAGCTTCTTGCAACTCAGTCTCAAAAGGGTTGAGATCTTCGACTTTGGACCAGAGAAAGTGGGTTAGGGGTTCATAGATTTGCTGGTGGAGTTCTTACTTAAAAATGCTCGTGTGCTTGAGAAGATGGTGTTTTATATACGGGATGGCGATGTTCATCAATACTGGGAATATGTTGGGTCAGAGGAATTAGATCATAAGATACTTCGTCCAGCGGCACAACGAATATTAAGCTATAAAAGGGCCTCACCCGCTGCTGATGTCTGCTTTGAAAGATGTTGTGAGTAATGTAATGGTTATCTGCCTTCTGATTAGTTGCAGGTCCTAATTTGTTTTCTGCTTTACCCTACCGTTTCTTTCCTCATTTCAATGAAATAAAAAAACGAATTTGTGAAGCTTTGAGCTGATTTACTATTGATGATTCGAAGGTCTTCGGATTGAAATTTTCAATCTTAATTGCCAGGGAGGGGGAGATGACGATAGTGTTTCACGGTGCATGACTTTTGACTACTAATCAGAAGAATTTTTTGCGCACGATTTCAACAGGATGAAGGCTAAGTCATCCCTTAATCATTGCACAATTACTTAATACAGTATCCACTTGTTAATGATATAATTAAGCTGAAATGCTATTGTAAGACATTGTTATGTTATATGCATGTAATCTTTTATCTTGTAGTAGTGAAATTGCCTAGAGAAAAAATGGACGTAAGCTCACTGTGGAGAAGCGAATCACATGTTTGTTCTGTTTATGTTTTTCCACTACATAGGTGTATGATTGGTATTAGATTGTGATGGATTCATACTCATGTAATAACGATCCCCAACAACGCATCTTTTTCAGCCATATTCATCATAAAGTTGATCCTCCAACAGCAAAAAAAAAAAAAAAAAACCAGACTACCAAGCGTATCCAGGAGTGGAACTCTAGATTTCTAGCTTTCAATTTGTAACTTCTGAGTATTGGTTTATGTCTTTTCTGACACAACTATTTGGCGACCGCCGCAGTAATAGGTCCAAACAAAGCACTACAATTTATTTCAAGATATGCAACACAAGCTACATTAATTTCTGATACAGAAACCCAAGCCTTATGGCTATAGAGGGGTCCCTTTTAAGTAGCAACACTATAGTAGTATAGTTTCTTTAACTACAAGCAACCCAATCACGTACAGAGCTTGCTTGTTTCTTTTATTCCACCATATACATATGTATAGTACTATATATGCATATGTTAAGCTGTTGGATATGAAGATCCCATGGCAATCCCACACAATCCTTCCTTAGCTTCAACGCCTCTCAGAATCTTCATGTAGCCCTGCTCACCCCAGTCACCACCCCATGAATTTTTCATCAGCCAATACTTTATCCCCTTCGTAGTAGTACCATAACCGACCGCTGTCACCCCATGGTCGAGGTCTGTTCCACAGTCTCCTGAAATAACACCTCCTGAGTAGAACCTGAGTGCACTAGAATCAATGGATATAGATACTGGCTGGTTCGCCACGGCCTTCAAGAGAGCCTCCTCACTGTTGGCTGGAACGCGTTCATGACCCTTTATTTTGGCCACATGGGATGCCTGCTTTGCGGTGTTGCAAGTTCCGTCAGCTGCTGTGTAGGGGTAATTCGCTTCGCTGGTTATGCCATGGTTGTTCATGATGTACTCGAATGCGTTCTCCATCTCTCCGCCTCCACAACCTTCATCCCCACTTTCCGTGTCGCAATCAACAAGCTCTTGCTCTGAGAGGGAGATCAACTTTCCTGTTGACAATTTGTTGATCCCTTCTGTTGCTGCAACAGCAGAGAATGCCCAGCAGCTGCCTGTCTCCACAAATATATCCACCCGCCATTAACAGACATGAGTACTGAGGTACATGCACACATACATACGTAACTAGATATATATATATATATATATATTCTCACCGCATGAGCCTTGGTCCTTGACAGGAGTGACGGCTCCCTTCTTTCTCCAGTCCACGGAAGGAGGGACACGAGTCACGTTTTCATACTTAAAGGGTGTATGGTTCCTTAGTCCAAGGGGCATCCGGTAGCCAGTCCGAGTAGCCTTGAACTCTTCAACAGTTTGATCCGCGAACTGGTTAATGCCGAGCCAGTAAGATTTGTTTCCAGCAGCATTGAAAGCCTCTATGAATTCAACATTGCTCTTGAAAATTTGGAGACGCCTTTGCTTCTCTTTGGCATCCTTGTAGACCTTTCCATATTTCGCCATCCATTGGTCGTACCTCTGAGGCATGGATGCCTCCGGAATTTCACGGCAAATGCCTTGATAGGCCATAAGTGCCCAGATGAGGAAGGGAGCGATCGACCAATATTGCCTTTGGTGAGTGGAAGGAGAAGCCATGATCGTTTGATCAGATGTAAAAGAAAGCTTGTAGCTAGGAATGAGTTTTGTGAGCAAAAATGGTCTTGCTCAAAACTCTATATATAGCCGGGAGAAATCCATATCTATGACTTTGGTCAAAGGTTCTAGAGAGTAAGGAAGGATAAAAGCTAAAAAAAGAAGCAAAGAAATGTGTTTTGCTTGGTGATGTTACGTCACTTAACTAGAGCATGGATGAGGTATATTTGCGCTGACCCCTGGTCAAAACTATACGTTGCTGTGGAGGTTCAAAGCGTTAACAAGGGAGAAATATATATATTGTTTATTTACCCATAGATTAAAGGGAAAGAAAATAACAAAAAATATTATTCTAAAATATGTAATGCTGTTACAAACTTTAAATTTGAAAATAATTAGCAGACAATTGTTGTAGGATTGAAGCTAACATTTTATTGTTACTTTTTCTTGTTTGAGGACAAAATAATACTAACTTTTTTATGATATCTATCAACTTGCTAGATTTTCAGTCTTTTGTATTTCACCAATTATTTAATATATAAATCTTATTGTTGCTCTTAAAAGAAAAAGTTGAACAAAATTTCAAAACAGTAAATATAATTCACCTTTATTTTCTTCTATAGTTAGAACTAATTAGAAATTGCATATAAGGACATAAAAGTTGAGGAGAATCTGCTTGTCTCTTAAAACTATAAGAACTTTAACCATAATTTAATAGTGTTGACGCACAATACAAAATTCATGATTAATTTAATCTTCAAGTCTTCCTTTGCTTTTGGCTTTTCCCCTTTACCCAGACCACAAAGTCCATGATGCATGATTAATTTATTTCCTCCATCATGTCTGCATACCCCTCATTACTACTAAAAATCAACTTAGAAATTAAAATAGCTAATATATACCTATTGTTATATAGTTCATATATACAGGGAAAATAAGGACGCTTAACAAAATAAATGACGAAAAACTCAACTTACATCATAAATGAATTTCTTACTCGCCAGAACTCAGTTCCCTGAAATGAATGTTATGATTCTAGGCTTCTTTAATTTGTTTTTGGAAAAACTACCAAGAACCTTTGAGGCCGTCAAATCTTTAGTTGCCCCCTATATTTTTGAGAAACATATTATATCCCACACAAGTTCCTGAAACCCTATAGTAACAATCCCACCATTTATTATTAATTACTAGAACATCAAATAAAAACTTTGCAACCGAAAGAGTCTTTACCAAATTAATAAGATGACTGAATATGATCATTTACCAATCACAAAAGATTCAATAGTAATTATTCACTAAAGATTATTGTGTTTTATACTATAGAAAAAACAACAGATTCAACCTCATGTTTGGCTAGATATTCTTTCTAATTATTATTATTTTCTATATTTGACATTCCAGACTCTTAATAGCATATTTTGAATGTCCAAAATTTATAGCAGAGGTTTGATTGAGGATTTTAGAGAACTTGAAGAGGGAAATAATATATTTTCCAAAAGTGAAAGGGCAGTTGTAACTTCGACGAAATCTTGGGTGTTTTTGGTAATTTTCTGTGTTTTTTTAAAGTAGCTTATTAACGTGGTATATTTAGTTATGCAAAATTTCTTATTTTTATTTTTTAAATTTTTTGATAAAACTATGAGGATATAACTTATTTTAAAGATGGAAAAAACCTTAGTTTTCATTTAATTTTGGAATATCTTTCAGTTTCATTCTTCAAATTTTCTTTGATGAAGGGCATAGCATAACTATGCAGGGGAAAACAATGTTTTGTAAACTATAGAAAACTCTTTTGATAAAGTGGAAACATCGAAAATAAAAATTTTCATTTCAACATATGAGTTTTTCAAAGTTTAAAAAACTAATAAGATTTTCCTATATCTTTAAAACAAGTCATGTGCTCAAACTTTCATCAAAGAAATTTTGGAAGAAAAAAAATGAGAAAATTGTTACATTTAAACACCACTTTAAATTCTAATTAAATTTGGACAACTCATTTGTTAAAATGAAAGAAAAAAACTTATTTAATTTAAATGTATCCACATAATCAAACTAGTTCTCCATTATTTAGAAAACTTGGTTTGCTCCTTCATAAATTATACTATGTCTTCACATTTTGATTAAGAAAATTTAGAGAAGAAAAATGGCAGATTTTCTACAACTAAACACCACTTACCAAATCTAAGCTCTTCCCCTGCTAATTAAGGCTGTATTAGATTTTCCCTTCTATCTATGTCCAAGACCAAGAACAGCTGATGAACATTTCAGCTGAGAGATTATTAGGAACCCTGCTAGACTTAACTATGGTACATACATGCAACATGTCTTTGGTCCCTGGGTTGGGCTTTGGTGGTTAATTAAAGTGAGTGGGTGCCTCTGTTACGCTCCCACCCATGTACAAGTGCACACTAACTTGTGTTTATTGCTTGACCGAGACTGGCTTGCCTTTGTGGGTTGACCACCATATCTAGTATTTCATACTTAGTGCTCCACTAATTCCTCACTTATTTTGTTTATTACTCTTTTAGATCAACACCACCACACCTCAGAAAACACACAGGTTAATTCTGCGAGCTTACCTGACCAATAAGCAATCCTCCCTATTCAACACAGTTCTACCAGCCAACAGCATGCATCCTTCTTCCACTAATCCTCTCTATTAACATGGCTTTTTTGTATAATTGTAAAAAAAAAAACTATTGGACACAATTTCACTGCGTGCATAGATATATTAGGATAAAGTAAATCTTAATTATTTTATGTTTTCAAACGTATTAATATCTTAGAATTGTTTTAATTGTCCACCAGTCTACTACTTCATGAATGTATGCATATATATGGGTAAACATATTGTCTAGCAAAAACTCCCACCAGTGATTCTACAATTAATAAATTTCAAACCCTCTTAATATTGTGTATGGTGCAAAGCCCAAAATGTGGACCCTGTTGAGAAACAGCTGGAAGCAGGTGAAATTCTCCTCTTGTGATCTCCAAAAGGCCTTAATTTGTTCCATCAACAATGTTTGGTTTTTGGCCCTGCGGTTATTAGTATTTCCTGAACCCTACCTCTTTATAATAGAACTCTAGCCTCCTTTCCTCTAGGCGTTTCAGTTGCTTTACTATATCCGCTTTAACTAGACTTTGACGTTCTGTTTTTTATTTTTTATTTTTCCTGGTGTTCTGCGTTTCTCTCCTGATCTCCCTTCTATGATATATTTTTATCTTTAATATATAAAAAGTATGAAAGCGCGAAAATATTAAATAAATTTTTTATCTTTATATTATAATTATTTTATTCTTTTAATGAAATCTAATTTTATTATTATCTACTTAATTAAAGTTATATTAGTACTAGAACACTAATTAAAAATGACCTTTAAGTTGATACTAAATTTTATCTTTTACTACAAATTTGCTTGTGCTTGATTCTATATTATAAAATTAAGTGTTATATGTAATTCATTTGTGTTAATCTTATTTTTAACTGCTACAACTCCTACATTGTTGCTAATGTTTTAATCAAACATGTTGCCCTTGGTTCTATATTATTATCAAATAATTATCTCAAGTACGATAAATATTTTATAAACTTAAAATTTCAACTTAACAAGTATGGCCTAAGTTTGTTTCACTATAAAAAGTGTCTTAATTTGAATATAATTTTTTTTTCAATTAAGTTTTTTTACAACTTGGATGAATATATATTATGTAAAAGCTTATGTATCTAGTCTATCTTAGAGCAATAATATAATTAGAGTATGACTCAAGCACCTATTATAAAAAAATAAAAATTATCATTGTAGCAAAGGTCATTGTTAAAAAAATAGAGGATAAATGTCGATTTGAAACCTTGATGGTAAGTATAGTTTTCGTTAAAAGTCAAGAGTCAAGTAATTGTATATTTTTAGTAATATATAGTTACTTATAGTTACATGTCTTTAGAAAAACTTAGTGTTTACTTATGAAGTCTATACTTTGATATCATGGCTCATATTTGTGACATACTTATTAAAAGAAATTTGTTTATGTTTAGGTTTCTTATTGAATGTCCTACTTGTGGACTTATCATATGTCTTTCTTTTTGTTATTTTGACAGAACCTCAAAACATTTCTTAAAAACTTAATTTATGTCTCTTTAAAAAGTTAAAGTTATGCTAATATATTAATGGTAAATCTATTTAATTGTTTAAGCCAACTAATATAAGATATTTAGTTTAATCATTAGCGTTTTCAATCTAAAGCATTAAAGTTAAGATAAAATTTAATAACTTAACTTTTAATAAAATTTCTAAATACATATGATACCAATTTGTCTGTTAAATTAAGATCTTTCCTTAACTATTAATTTTAAATTTTACATTGATCAAAAGAAAAATTATGATATCTGATAAGCTTATATTTATTATATTTATTTCTCTCATATTTAGTATGTTTTAATATGTTTTGAACCTTAAATATATATTTTGAGTATGTTTTGTAGCTTAGAGCATATCTGGACTTAATTGATTGAAAGTGAATTTAATTTTCTATTTTATAAGTTTTAATTTGGTTGTGCTCTTTCAGGATGTTGACAGATTGGTGATGTTCCGGTAGAAAAATCATATCTAGAGCTACAAAGATCGGAATGAAGTGATTCTTAATTCATTGGAAAGCTAACATCCGGAACTAAAAATCACATGTAGACCATGAAACCCAGTTTGCACGTTAAGAGGGTCAAATTCAGCTTCAAAGTCGCGATTTACGAGTCACCGCCGGTTTAGAAGCAGTTGCGGTATTTTGGGCATATCTTTTGCTGTAAATGTCCGTTTTATGCGATTCAGGTGTCGTTTCGAAGCTAAGAAATATATCTACAACTTTTATGCTTTGATTTTTGAGAAATAATGGCTGTATCAAAGTCGAATATCAGCTTGAAATTGCTATTGCTGTTCTAGAGCATTGCTTGGCTGACAACTTTGAAACCTTATAGTTATTTTGAATCTTTTTATTTGTTTGGGATACTTTTGTAATAATGTAGAAAGTTTAGGAAGATTTTATGAGTTTAGCCATAGGTTTTTGGTCTTTTAGTTTAAAAGCTCGCGGCCCGCCAGAGGCTCCATCTCTCCTGTTCGCAATTTTAGTTTTATTTTCATTGTTCTTTGTTTCTCTTCCTATCATGACTGAGTAATTTTTTAGTTCAGTTCTAAGGACGATTTCTATCGCCAACATTGATTTTAAGGGTTGATTTTTCTTGCTTAAACTTTCTTTAATTTCAAGTATTTACTTCGTTGTTGTTCAGATTTATTGCAATTAATTTTCCTGTTCTCGCTTATTGAATTGGTTCTGAAATTGCAAATCTGCTTGATTTTCTTTCAACCGCTTAGGTGAAGAATTCAATTAGAAGCAAGTGAATTGATTGGAGATTACTTTTATTTCTAGTTAATTTATACAGAGAAGTAAGACATGTTAAATTGTTCAAGCTTTTAGATTATTGCCTAGAATAAACTTTTTTGGTTTATTGTTCTTAATGCTAATTTTGGGTTTATTAGAAATTGCTTTTCAATATCTGGTTACTTAAAATTAAGAAATTAATCTGAAGCTTTTTTTGGTTAATTTTATTACTGAATTCTTAGGGTTCTTTTTAGCTTTAAAGAAGGTCCTGTTTATTTACTTGAATTGAAGAAATATTTTCTTTCGATAATCGACTGCGTGATTGAAATGGATAATTAACCAGAATTATTTTTGGTGGTTTTGAAGACCGACCAATATCTTTAATAGGATATTAAATATTTGAGAAACAAATTTTTATAAGTACTCTACCATCAAAAATAAAAAATGCTATTTTTTTTGCAACCAGTATTACTTGTAGCATATTATTATTATTATTATTATTATTATTATTATTATTATTTATAATAGATGGCATAATTGAAGATAGTAATATTGAAATATTATAATAAAAACTATATAAAAAATAAAACTAATAAGAAATATATCTAAAATTAAGAAAAATAAAATCAATATTACTACTATTTATTTTAAAACAAGATAATTAGAATTATAGTTATTTGAGTAAAAAATAACTTAGTATTTTGATTCACGTGCTATACACGTCTGCAGTTACTACTATATAAATATTTATAGAAGTGCTCATCGAATTAATTTTCAAAAGAACCATTGGCTAATTTGGATCGAATCAGGAGCTTGAAGAAAATAACTTCTGTAAGCTTCACATGCTTTCTTTGTCTGACAAAGTCAATCATGTTTATGTTTTTCATTGGCAGTTGGGGATGTAGTTGAGTATGCAGAGATCAGGTAATAATTACAAATCGGTGTTTGCATTAACATTATCAACTGAATCTAAGTTGTCCATTAATTTTAAAGATAAAAGTGAAAGACGTCCTTTTTAATCAGCCAAAGAAGGTAATTTTATTAATTAAAGAAGAAAGATTAAGGAAGAAGAACCAATGGGAAGCTCAGAAAGCTTCATCTGAGATGTACACCAGTAGAGAAAGGACAGAACTAGAAGCTGCAGTAGAGAGCACCAAATGAGAGACAGCTAGGTGGGTAAATCATGCATGTGTTTGACGATCAACAGAACCACATCATTTGATATAGCTTTCCAACAAGACCTCTGCTGTTGGTGATGCTTTTTTATAACCATATATTTGTTGTGTTGCCTCAAGTAATTTCCATAATTCCTCTGAACCAACACGGTTCCAAGGTTGATGACCATCATCTTTCTGTGTACAGAAAACCATCTTCTCAAGCACAAGTGCATTATTTAGCAAAAACTCCGCCAGTGAATTTACAAACTCCCAACCCTCTCTGTTGGGTTGAAAGCCAACTATGTCTACCCTCTTAAGAGTCAGTTGCAAGCAGGTGAAAGTCTTCTTTTGTCTCCAAAAGGACTTCATCTTAGATCCGGGATCCTTCGCAATACATTTTTTCTGCCAAGGAACAACTTATAATAAGTTCTGTGGTAGAGATATACAAACCGATGGAAAATTTCCCTGTTGAATCTATGACATTTATTTAAATTAAAGAAGTACTATATAAGCAGACAAATTGATAGTGAAACGACCTCCAACTATATATACAAATATTCGATAGGCACCACAAATTAGCGAATATATATGTGCACAGAGACAAATATAGCTTACTAAGTTCAGTTTCATAACTACCATTTAGCATTATTATGGAGTAAATTAATGGTCGAAATCGCTTTGAGCAGTCAACTTTTACCATTAAGTATAACGCAACCCAGAAAAAATTATGCTACTAAAACTACAAAGTAACTTGCCTTGAGGGAACTAGCCTCCAGAGTGAGTTTTTCAAGCTTGTGTAGCTGTCGAAGAAGTTCCTTCATTCTAATTTTCAGAAAATGAAGACCGAATACATCGAAATCGGCGTTGGAAAAGTAGAGTTTAACTTCTACCAGAGAAGACACATCCACCAACTTGTGCAGTCTTAATTGCCAGCCCGAGTGTAAGCTTAATGATGGAAGATTAGGAACCCAAAGTTCAAAGTCGTACATGGAGTACAATAAAGCATATTCCTCAAATCTGAATTCTTTCAAGTTCTCAGAGCGAATCTTGAGATTCTGAATGCCCTCACAATTCTTCAATTCCAGAAGCTCGAGTGTAGGGCATCCTGCTACCATGCTGGTAACTACATCACCGCTCACCTCAGAATGTTCAATCCTCAGAGACTTGAGGGAGGGCAAGCAAACAGTCCCAAAAGGCTGGAAAATGCACTCTTTGGTTCTTATTTTGGTCAAGGTCTGGTGCTTGTACAAAGACAGGGGTAGTACATATTTCCCAGTCGAATCATAACCACTGAAATCCAAATGAAGCTCTCCAACCTGGCGCCTAATGGCGAACTGCACCCAGGAATCAACTCGCTGTTGCAGACATTCCTCGAACGGGATGCTGATACTGAACTTCTGAATCTCGCGGGAACAGTGTTGCATTAAGATTTTGTCAACGGATTGGGCGAAATGTATAGGAGAAAAGTTGGCTCTGCTACAGGATGAAGATAAGGCAAGGCTAGGGACAGAGGTCCAAATGAACTGCCAAGTCTTGGATAGAACACTGGTTCTGATGGCTTGTTTCGTCGGCAAAAGCGACAGAATGTGTAGCAGAACAGATTCCGGCAAGGAGCTGATTCGGTCGCGCCCTTCATCCACAAGCCGCTTCCTGCCATTCGACTCCATTAGAGTTGGTGGGGAGAGCTGGCTGGGTTTCTTCAAATTACTTGTTCTGCTTTCGTTTTCTGCATGTATATATAATTTTATATCACCAATAAATCTGATAATATTCACACTAAACGACACATGAACATCAGCATGATATTTCTAAAAGTTCATTGCATTCTTCCATTTCTGAATGGTTTGATTACTCCCCTCTGTATAACGTAATTTACTCGTCCCGATTCCCGAACTCGGGTGACCTGGAAAGATTAACAATCACCCTCCTTAACTTCAGGATGAAAAGCTCATAGCCTTTTACAATTCCCACAAATCTGTTATTTCAATATTGCGAAATCTATATATTCATGTACCATGCCATACAATTAATTTGTATTTGTACTTCCCTCGTGGGTTTTCCTAACTACTTTTGAATTTCTTTTTGTTACTTTTTTCTGAATATTTTTTCAGGCATGGGATACTCTGGTAGAACCAAAAAAATGAATTGTAGGAAATGAATTTCTTTTCTATAACTGAAGGTTCTCTCCGGAGGTGAGGAAGTAAATGTTGACATATGTATATGCCTCCGAATATTTTGAATTCTCTTCGGAGGTGAGCAGGTAAATGAATTTCTGTAGCTTTTGGTTGGAATTTCTTGTATTTTTCTTTTAATTAATACAGGGAGCTTTAGGAAAGTTATAGTACATTAGGAAAGTAAGAGGAAGTTGTTGCTGTATGAAAGTTGAAGAACCTTGGCTGCATTTTGCCACTGTCGAGGAGCCAAAATTAGAAGAGGGTGAGACTCCTGCTGCTTAGATCCTGTTTGAGCAGAAGTGTCACCAAGGACATAGCTCCTTAGTTGTTAAAATGTTTGTAAATTTGTATTGGAGTAATGTAAGTACTAGATCCCGGTTTTACAGTTTAGATTCCAAATTTTGTTGTTGTTTCTGTTTTCTGCAGATAATGATTTAAACAGCAAACTTTCTGTTTTTGGCATAAATTTCTAATCTGAATTTTCAAACATGTTTCTATTATGCATTTAAACTTGTTCTGAAAGTTAGACCAAACTACCTTCTCTATCTAAAAGTCAACTCTTCAATCAAACATTTACCAAAATGATGTTTTTTTTCTGTAGAATTCAGATTTGATGTGCTTACAAACCCTGGTTCCAAGTTGTTTTACCTCAACAAGCTTCTGTTTAGTTAATTTAAATGATTTAAAATGAGTTTTCAACTCTGGGACCTATCCCTACCATGTATGCCAACTAGGGTACGTGGCTGGAATGTCTCATGTGAGTGGCAAAATTAATGCCCGAAAGAATGGTTTTAAAACCATTGTGTACATTGTTTCTTTTTTTAATGTATTGAAAGCAACCCATGTTAAACATTCTCTGTTTTCACTAATCTTAATAGCATAAAATTTGTTGATAGACCTAGGGAGGTTAATTCATGTGCTGATTACATATATAGCTAAGCATTGTACGAGGGGGATGAGATCTTTAGAATGGACGCAAAGTCCCTCATCTGCCTTAGTTGATTTGATTACTCAGTACTAGTTGTACAAACCCCCTTGAGTTTGTTTCAATAAAGTTTTTGTTCTTCTGGCAAAAAAAAAAAAAATTATTTGTAGGATATAAAATCGTACATATTCACGTACATAGTATCGTCTCTCAACCATACTATAGTAACCTTTCAACTTCCCTTACAAAATAAGAACATGATCAGCTCTTTGATTCTTTCTGGAAAGAACAAGAACAAGACTAGAGCCTGCCGGTTTAAATGTTTACAACCAAGTTTAACGGGCGTAAAACCAGAGTTTCATTACACTTGGATCAGTTCCTCCGGATTACATAATCCTAGAGGCAACTTAAATGGAAATATACTATGAAAAATTAAATACTTAAAATACTTCATCATCAATAATAAGTTACACATTTAAAAACGGTAACTTATTTTATTCTATTTGATGAATTTTATACTAAAAAATTGTGTTACTCTACGTAGAAAAGAAATAAACTTTCTTACACCCAGGAGTCTTTTTATATTGTAAAGTTGTAGAGGACTTTAAATTTCTCGAGATCACATGTTTCAATTGGGGCCTCGTCAAGTGGAGATAAATCCATAGGGTTACTGCCATTCATGGATGCTCTAACTTGAATGTTCGGGTTTTAAATGGCCAAACTGAAAAAATTGATGGCTAATTGAGGATTATAGCATTGATTTTTTCTCTCCTTTTTTACATCATTGTGATTACTGTACACGCATATCTTTGATTGCTTTAACAGTTTGTGTTGGGGTGTCAATTGCCGGGCGAACCTGAGCCTGCTAGGCTCGAGCACGACTCCTTAAACTATTGGTACTATTTAGATTCGAGCTTGAATTACTCAAACATAAATATTGAGGCTTTAGTTCGGCTTGAGGAGGCTTAAGCTCAGCCCAAAAGTCCGTTAGACTTAAATGAAGGGTCCTTTACAAAATTTATTATATTTAATTTAGTTATTTAAACCAATTACTCTTTGATTAGTTAGATAATTAATATTCCCTCTGTCTCATAAAACCTGTCCTCTTTGATAATGCACGCAAATTAAGAATTCTCTACTTTTTATTTTTTTCTTTTAATATAAAACTATTAGTTTATTTATTTTTATATAAAGTACATGTACTTATCTACTTTTTAATGGGTCCTACGTACTTTCACTATTTAATTTTCTTAACTTTCTCTCCTTTCAATAAATGATATATATATAAAATAATAAAAAAATTACCTTGTTTGGAAAGATAAAAAAGGGACAACTATTTTGAAACTGCCAAAAAAGGAATAGAGGCAAACTATTGTGAAACGGAGGGAGTATATTATATGTGTTATTATAGAAGGCTCATCATGCCCCTTAACAAAAAAGGAGGGTATTAACTAGATAATTAAAGTATTACATACATATATTATTATTAAGGGACTGTTAGGCCACTTAATAAAAGGAGTCGGGTACTTACAAGCTTGAGCTCTACCTTTTAAGTAAAACAAGCTCAAGCTCGAGCTAAATAAGGCTTTGATTAGATAAGTCTCAAATCGAGCTCGAGCTCGAGCTATCCAATAAATGCCAAACCTTTTTACACTCAACTTTGTGTCAAAATCTAAACTTTTTAATTTGGAAAAAGCGTCAAATTGCTTTTTAGGTCTTCACACTCGTTAAGATATAGATATAGATATAAATATTGAGTTGCATTCTTCAGTTATAATAGACATATATACACACACATATGGGTCTAAATTATTAAGCTCTATTGAAAATAGTGTAATTAGATTTAAAAAGGAAATAAATTGATAAAATATTATATTTAAGGGTATGCTTAATTGGTAAATTCATTTTAATTTAAGTTAAATTAATCTAAAATGATTTATTTTTATTTTTATATATTTATTTTTCTAAAATTAATTTCATCTGAAAGTCAATATTAAGTAAGTCTATTATTAAATATTATGTAGGTTTAATAATTCATTGAAAAATATAATTTTTTCAATTTTATTAAATTTAATAATTTTATGAAAATTTGCTTTCAAATCAATTATTATATCTTTACAATGTTGGCTTTCAAATAAAATTAGTTTCGGGTAAAAAAAATATAAAATTAAGAATAAGTCTTTTTAAATTAAATTGACTTATGTTAAAATGATCATTCGCATATAATTAACCGCAGTGCACGCATTTTTTAAAGTCAAAGTCAGGTCACGTGGGGAACTTCTCACCTCCACTGCAAGATTGGATGATAACCGTGGTAAGAGTTGTGTGGTGTGAAACTTAGATAGATAAGGTAGTTTTTAAAATTTTAGATTTTATCATTAGTTAGGGGATAATTATAATATTTTTAGGACTCTTTTATTGTTTCTATAGTTAAAATATCAAAATCAATTAAAGTTTCTCAATTTTGACCCTAACTGACGTCGATCAACACAGAAAATAATTAATTTGTATACTAACCTAACATAATTAAACAAAAAAAAATAGTCACAAGCATTAGAATAGTGGTACTAAATACCAAAACAGTGGTTTTAGACACCAAAACAGTAGTCCTAAATACTAATTATAAACCTACCATAATTTGACACCATAAAAGAATTACTAGGTATGAGAAGAATAGTTCTAGACACCAAAACTACGGTACTAGATGTCAAAATAACAATACCAGATATTAGAATAATAGGCCTAGACACTAGATCAACTATTCTACACTAGTTCAGCTGATATATACCACTAATTCCTCATACACTGCATATCAAATTATGATGATACTAGTATTTTCTTTTGAAAACGAAAGATTTTTTTTCTATAGAAATAATTAAAATATTAAAACATTATTTCTCCATGATTACAGAAATTTATTTAACATGATAACTCATTCTTCTTAAAATAACTACTTTATCTGGTCCATAATTATAGATATTTATTTAAAATGATAATATCTCCTATTAATAATATTACATACACTATTAGCTTGACTGTTAGTAGTAGATGTATATTTGACGGATGGTATAACCCTCTGATTATGTGTAGGCTGATTTTGAAAAAGTTGAAAATACCTTAATTCAATGGATAGTTTATTTTGTTGTGGGTGAATTTCGATGTTTCTAGAACCACAGCCCAACCCATACTCATGTTAATTTTTCCTTGTAAAATCAAAACGAACTACCCAGCGCTCGCTGCGCTACCATGCGACCCTTTTTTTTCTCTCCCTTTTCATATAATGCTATATTTTAATACGATTCAAATTTCAAACTATAATAATTAAAATAAGCAACTTTAAATACAAAGGTTTAAAATCATTTTCCACTAAATTAAACGGCGAGGACCAATTTACAATAAAATAAAATTAAATGTTTGAGAACCGACAGTGCTATTTACCCTAAGCGTACAACAAACCAGCTATGAGGTATTCATATATTCAAAAAGAAATTATTTCCACTTCACATAATTAAACCTACGGATGACAGAATAAGTAAGAAATTAAGAAGCTCCATACTTCCATAGTAACATTTCGCTTAAATATATTTTCATTGGAAAAACTTTGTACTAATTCTCCTTCCTTTCAGTCTTGACCTCCACGCACCTTCTTGTTTTTTCTTCTTATACATCATGTCTCCTTTCCTTTTTAGTCCCCCGGATCGACAGGTTAGTTTGCTTGCATTTTTTTTTATTACTTTTGAAACTTCCTTCGATTATTACTTGCATGCACGAAATCTACTGCTTGGAACGTGCCCATGCTTCTGTAATCTGATTATATATACGAATTTCCCCATTCACTAGGTTAATAAACTCCCAAGGTAGACCTACTAGCTCGGATCACAATATCCTAAATTGATCCTTGATTGATTCGTACATAAATGTAAATATTTTCTTCCCTTTTCTTCCGCCTGAGACATGTATTATAAATACATGTATTTTATAACTCTTTCATCATCAAGATACAAGAGATCATATTTCTTCTTCCCTTCCTTCGATTCTAACATACTCGATCCCCATCAAACTAGAAGAAAAACAAAAGACGAACTTTTGTAGCCAAAAATGTCTAGCTACTTATTGTTGGTGGTCTTCTGCTTCTCCGTTTGTTCTTACACTACCATGTCGGCTAACCCACGATCCGAAAGCCTAATCGATCAGGTGTGTCGGAAGACGGAGGACTACGGCTTCTGCAACAGAGCCTACCACGACAGGCTCCAGGAGGAATCCCCGGACATGAAATATCTGACGGAGATAGCCATGGATTTGACGACGGAAAATGCCACCGTCAACAGCGGATTCATAGCCAGGATCATCGACAACTTTACCAACCCCAACGATGTTAAAGTCCTGTCGTTGTGCAAGTACAACTTCGAAGCCATCGTCAGCGGTTTCGTGGAGGCGCTCCAGCTTCTGGAAGTCCGCGACTACAAGAATATGCTGGCCAAGGAGCGGCCGGCGCCCAAGGCCATTGCCGATTGCCAGGCGGGATACAGCTTCACCGAAGGCACGATTGCGCCTCTCCTGAATGACAGGAACACGCAACTTAGGATTCTTGTAACCATGTCTCTTGTCAGCGGCACAATGCTCTCTTCTGGTTCACCTATTTGATACCATCTTCATGGTCTATTCATGCAAGTGGCTCCACTAATTTGCCCAGTACTATTATACTTATTTTCGGCTAGCAATGAGGATTTTTTATTTTTCATTCATTGTGAACAAACTATATATATATGTATAATATATCACTGGCTTTTAGTTGCATGTGGTTTTTCATCACGTAAGAATTTTTTAGCGATACAAAAAATACTTGTGACAACAAAATGCACAACGCCTGCCTTTAACTTCCTGTTTGGGCGTTAGATTCAGCGAGCTCAAGGTTTTATGTGTCCCAAGCCAATGTTTGAGGGGCTATCTGTCCGTTTTGGTCAAATTCGAGGTCTAATTAATGGATTTTGGAAGATTAAGCTTGGTGCTGAGTTCCCCCACAGCTACTCTTCACTATTTTTAACCTGCAGAGTCTCGTATAGCTTACGTATTGTGCTTGTTAAAGAGTCTTGTAGGGTTAAACATCATCAGAGGGTTTTGAATTTGCTTCCTAAGCCTGTTAAAAAAGAATACCAAACCTTGCTTATTAATGATTTCAACCTTAGTGTAGAGCAAATCAAAGCGGTCTTGATAAGTGTCCCAGTTTTTTTTAGATTGGTTAGCTCAAACAAAGGATCAGGGCAATAATTAACAAAGCAAGCTCTTAAGGTTTCCAAATATCCAACTCACCCATTCCTCATGCCACAACGTCCCGACAAAAGGCTGATGCCTCTGCAACGGGACGCCCTCCAAGTGCACAACGACCAATTAACTCGATCCTATTCTCCATGGGGGTAGCATCAACGCCAAAAAAGCGCGTGGTACTGCCACTTCTCTTCATTCTCTCCAATGAATTATTAAGGGAAATCGATTAAAAAGAACTAAACTGGAAAGCAATATCATGCAAACCAGCATAACAAGGTCGTTATAATTATAGCCATTGGAGCTACTGGTCCACATGCATGAAACCTTAAGTAAATAATGATCATATATTTTCCTGATTATTACTTAATTATTTTTCAAAAAAAAAAAAGAATCATTTTTATATATATTTTTTTATGTTTTCTGGATTACTTTTTATAAAAAAAAGATGATATATTCTTTTATAAAAAATGAAAATGCTTTTTAATTGGACATGTGTTTTTGCTAATCACCTTCTTTCCTTTTGGCCTCAGGGGTCTACAGGTTAGCTTGCATGCCTTTTTATTTTCATTTTGGGAACTTTTTTTGTTACTTTCACGCACGAAATCCAACAATTAACTCAACTGTTTGTCATAACGTATAAGCAGATTTTAAGATTCGGAAAAATTCTTGCGAAATGCATGCGTGCCAAGAATTTTTTTTTATTATAAAAGAAAATGTTTGCTATACACTTGGTCATTGTCAAACTCTGATTTGTTCATCGAAGAAGAACAAAACACCAACTCGTGCAGCTAAAAATGTCTTGCTACTTTTTGTTGGTGTTCCTCTGCTTCTCCGTTTGTTCTTACAGGGACATGTCGGTCGACCCGCCAACCCAAGGCCTAATTGACCGGGTTTGTCGGAAAATGGAAGACTATGGCTTCTGCAACGGAGCCTATCACGGCAGGCTCCAGGAGTCATCAGCCGACATGAAATATCAAGTGGAGATTGCCATGGATTTGACGACGGAAAATGCCACCGTCAACAGCGGATTCATCGCCAGGATCATCGACAACTTTACCAAACCCAACGACGTTAAGGTCCTCCCGTTGTGCAAGTACAACTTCGAAGCCATCGTAAGCAGCTTCGTGGAGGCACTCCGGCTTTCGGAAGCCCACGACTACAGGACCATGCTGGTCACGGAGCAGCCGGCGTGGGCATTTACCAAATGCTATATGGGAAACAATATGTGAGTTTTGTTTTTTTTTTCTGACAACTATGCTTAAGCAAATTCCATTTGCAAGACGTTGAAAAATTGGGACATGTGATCATTATCATGTTATGTTAGATAGAAAAGATTTTTCCACCATCGTTCTTTGATTCAATGGAGTATCTACTTGTGCACTTAGCATACAAGACATATCTTTGTGGACCAGTTCAATTTCGTTGGATGTATTCTTTTGAAAGGTTAGCATATAACCTAAGTGTATATTTATCTCACAAACGGTTTGTGTTATGTCATTATGTTAGTTGCTTGTGCAAGTAATTTGTTGTTTGTGTAGGCTGATACAGTCCCTTAAACGAATGGCTCGTAAAAAAGCTAAATTAGAGGGATCAATTGTTGAGACATTTAGTTCAAGATATGACAGCATTTTATGAACACTATTTTGGCGATGAGACTAATACAAGGCTAAATCGTGAACCGCAAAATAATTATACGAATCCGAGTGCAAATTTGGAAAGTCTCATAGTTTTTTGCAATGAGAATCGAAACTTTCCTGGTCGTGGCTTTCGACAGGTGATTGATGAAAATGAATTATGCCAAGCTCATATGTAAATTCTATTCAATAGTGTGGAGATTGACCCTTTTGTTCAATAAGTAATCAAGAAGGCTATTTCATAATATAATAATTATTTTTTTCTAATTTATATCATTTTATCATGGTTTCTATTTGTAACTATAGAATCTTCTTGGATGTCATGTGACGTAAGTTTCCTCGAGCAAATAATGGACAACTTGAAACATTTCGCATTGAACATTTTGTGCGATGGTTTTGTGAATATGTAAGACTTTACAATAATATTGATATGTTAAATATCCAATTGGTTCCTCTTTTAAATATTAGCTAAAGTATTGTAATTTTTGTCACGGGGAACGATGTCCTGTAAGTTAAGCAGCAAACTTATCGAATTATCTCGCGGGCCGCTATACAATGGAACATGTTATAAGGGATGCTTGGTAAATGGATTTCGATTCCATACGCACACTTATGGATCTACGAAATCAACAGCAAATTGGGGTGTTTGTGTAAAAGGTGACACAGGGAGTTTAGGGGGTTTCGATTTTTATGAAATTGTGGATGATATCATTGAAATATAATATTTAGGAGCCAAGCCCAACTTTGTAACATTATTCAAGTGTACATGGTTTGATTCAACACGTGGAGTTCGTACACATACAACATTCGGTTTAGTAGATGTGAAGTGGAAATCGAGATTAAGTCCATCCGATCCTTTTATTCTTGCACGATAGGCACAACAAGTATATTATACTTAATACCCCCAACCCTTGCTATAACAATGGTGGGCGGTGGTCAAAATTAGACCTCGTCAATTAATTGACTGTGATATTACTGGACTAGAGCAACCAGGCAGTAGTTCTGCTACTACATTAGAAGATGAACCATTTCAACAAATTAATATTAAGAATGAGGTTATTGTGTCTGAATTGCCAGAACTTGATGGTGTGAACATATTGGTTGACCTGAGTGGATACAGGGAAGTTGTTGAACAAAAAATGAACAAGGACTCAGAGGACTCCGAAGATACCAATAAAGAAGACACCGATATACAATTGTCGAGCTCAGAGGATAATGTATAAGTTATTAATTTTTAATTAATTTACTTGTATTTTTTAGAATATTGCAAGCTTAGATTACTAATATTAATTCATTGTATTCATAATCTATAATTGATTATATTAGTAATGTGAGGGAACCTCACTTTAACAGATGTTCAATTTAATCCTAACACTTCCAAGGGTCAAACATGAATCATCTATAGAAAATCTAGTCGAATCTCAATTTGACAAGCATAGAGTGAGAATCATGAAAAATTGTGATACACTAAATTCAATAATTTTCTACCGTCTACCCAACCATGCGATAAAAACAGGTCACTATTTAAAATGACTAAAAAACCCTTCTTGGTCCGATTTACTTAAATGACCAATTTAAATATTCTAAGTATATTAAATTACTAAAATAATCAAAATTATCTCAGTAATTATGATTTGAATTTTTGGAGTGTTGTAACAAGTAATATAAATTATATTAGTCAGAAATATCAAATTTGCTACTAATATTTTGGGTAGAGAATGAATATGCCAGTATAGTTTTTTTTTTTGCCCAATTTCTCACTAATATTTTAAAATGTGCCGAATATGCTACTGACGGTTGCATTGCAAATTTGATATTTTTGTTATTATATTAGTTATATATTGCAAGCTTAGAGTAATAAAATTAATTGATTTAGAGTTTTGCAAGCTTACATTATATTAGTAGGATATTATTACATTAGTAATATATAATGACAGTTCATGCTATAATTATATCATTATGTGAAAATAAAATTATAGGCAATATTATAAACAAATGAAAGAACCACAAAATCGTAAATTTCATAAAGAAAAAAAAAAGTAAAGGTACAGTTAAAACAGAAGTACATTAAAATGGCCGAAAAGCAAAAGTGAAATTTAATGGGGTGTTCGTTTTTTGTTTTTTTTTTCTGTTCAAAATGGGTGGTGTGGTTGAAATGGCAAGGCGGGAAAAGTAAGTGAAGGGAAATAATGCGCAGCCTCGGCAAAAAAGGTCCCTATCTCCCTTTTCCACTTAGACTTTTGCGCACAAAGTCAAATTACTTCGCTTTTCATTTACTTCTTATGAAGAAAGTTATTACTTCCTGTCACTCCCAATTTAACCACCCCACACCCAGCCAGACCTAAAATCTATGTCGTCTTCCATCGGCCCTGCCACAAATTAGCTTCCCTTTTTAGCATTTTTCTTTGGTCGGCCCCCGCAACTCTACTCTATTCTGATTAATTTAGCTCTGCATTCTCTCTCTTTCCCTCCCCTACGGGCATATCCGGTACGTTTTCTCCCCCTTCTTTTTTCATATTGTTTTTTAGTTTCTCTTAATTTTTACATGTCAGTGCCTTTTGTTGGTTTATTGATATAAAATTAACCTGTGTTTGTTTTATTGTTACATGCAATTTTTTCATTTTTAATCTAGAAGCCATTGACTCTTTATTGTTCTTTTTGTCTTCAAATTTTTTCCTGTAATGGGGTTGGTTCCTTTTATTGGTTTTTTTTTCTGATTTTTTTTACATCCGTCCTCATGCCGTTTTCTATTTTTTTTGTTGATATCTGATTTTGTTTGTTTCACCTACAACATTGGTTCCTTTTATTGTTTTTTTTTTTTTTGTATCTGCCATCATGATGTTTTCTATTTTTTTGACTGATTTTTTATTTCTTTTTTGTTTCACCTACAATATTGTTGATCTAAGTCCAAATGAACCTTTAACTACTATCTTACAATTGTGATACTTTTTTAAATGTGGGTAGGAAAATCATATTTAATCACATAAGTACACCTGAAGTTTAATAATTTATTATTAGTGATCTTCATGTGAATTTTATGAAATTGTAAAATTCATTTTCTATTTAGTACGTACATGAACATTTTGTTGAAAATTTAAATGTTAAGTTGTGAAATTTGTGATAGTACTTTGCACAAATTGTAAAGTGGTTTTATAATTTATAAGTTATGGCCCGTGGACCTCCTTCTGCTCGACAGAGTAGTAGTCATGACTCACCACGTGACTCTACTCGTCAGGGATCTAGGCCAGACCAATTTTTTTAGCAGAATCATCCGTCGACTATTAGGTCTCATCCTTCTGCTCATAGAGGTAGGGGGCATTTGAACAGTACATTTTTCCTAGGGATCCGACTAGTGGAGGGGTAGGAGGCTACATTTACCCACAGGTTTCTACTTCATTCCAGCTTGGTGGACCGACATATAGATTCCCCCAGTTCGAGTTTGGGGATTTTCTTCGACGATGGGCCCCTCGATTCCAAGATGGTGTTTCAAAGTCTGGTTTAGAAAATCATCCAGAGGGTTTACACTATACATGTGGTGACCACCACGAGCCGCCACTACAGGAGCAACAGCCTCTCGCAGGAGAGATTGAGCAGATCCATATTATTCCATCTGAGTAAGTAGTATAATTTTCGTAATAATAATTTATTTAGTACTTTATATAATTATTTAATAATTTATTACTAATGACATTGTCAATTTTAATTAATGTAGTTTCTTGCGCAACAATCAAGTGTGCAATAGAGTGCGCAAAATTTCCCATACACTTTTCAGAGGCAAGGTTAATGATTTCAAGGATCTCTTATCAAACAGAAGGGAGGAGTTTTTAGTGCAGCTACTGGTATGACTATTTCATTTTGTTTAATACTTTTTCTTATGCCACAATTTTTGTTAAAGACATATAAGTCTATTTGTGTTTTGCATGTTTTAGCAAATGCAGCAGTGGGATTCTGAAGATGACTTAGCAGTGAAGAAAGCTTACTTTAAGCTCTTAGGCAAAGGTTACAAGAATTGGCTTCATAAGTTTCGGATGGATGCGATAAAAAAGGTGGGACATGATTTTTACCCTGTAGAGGATTACTCCCATATCATTCCTTTTCGCCCACCTCAGATCGCTAGTGAGGACTGGCAACAGTTATGTGATCATTGGAACACCCCCGAGTGGAAGTGCAAAAGTAAGCTCAAGAAGAAGAATAAGGTAGGGAAGGACGCTCCACCAGGTGCAGTTGGCCCAAAGTATTCCTTCGGGCCTTAGACCAAAGAGATTCTTTATGATAAGCTGGTATACCAATTTTATTATATTCAATTTCCAAATTATAATTTAAATATAATTGTTATATTTCACTTAACTACATTTTTTATAACAGGTTGCTGAGAATCGGGGGAACCCTATCAAATGGCATGAATTCTATGAGCAATCCATTACCAAAAAGGTAACAAATCAAAGGTTTTCAGATTCACAGAGACAGTTATAGGTACTAATTCATGACACTTTAAGGACTAAAGTGTTGAAAATTAAAAGTTAGGACATAGTTGAATAAGTTAGATAAGTTAGAAGGGAAAATGAAAATAAGGATCAAATTGAGGGCATGCTTGGTAAAAAGTGAAACTCTTAGTCAATTTGAGATTATAATCAAAATTTAATGGCTCAATTGTGCAAATTGCAGTAGATTATAGTCCATAATGACATAAATTAAAAAATTAAGGGTATAATTGCATGATAATCCAACCTAATTTGTTCAACAAAACAAAATAAATTGAAAAAATGTTGGCATAATTTACTAAATTCTAACTATAAAGGACGAATTAAACAAATTGTTTAATATAGGTATATATAGAATAATATCATGGTTCTCGATAATAAATGAAAATGTCTTTTAGGAGAGGTACCTAGTTAAGGTCTGCTGTCATCATGGGGATGATCCTAAGAACCATTCCTAATTTGATATTGATGCATGGAGGGTTGCTACTGGTGGGCCAAGAAGAGGAGAATGGCTAAGTGTCCCGTAGTTTCTCATTGTTCCTGATAGATCTCGACATGCTCAATCAGAGGTATATATACTATGTTTACCATAATTTTAAAATATAAATTATCAAATCATACAAGTAAGTTGTTTATTTGGATTTGACAAATTTTGTCTAACAACATTGTAGGGTATGTTGGATGATCGCTCAGAAGAGCTATCACAGCAATACTAGGAGCAATGTGCTACAAATGCCATGCTTATTTCAAAGATATCTCAATTACAGCAGGAGCTTACTTATACACAACATACTGCTTATTTGGCTCAAATGGAGTATAACAAGACAGTGGGCATTCAGCAGTAAAAAATATAGGACATGGAAAGAACAATGAAGCACTTTCAAGATCGTGCTGGATGTGACCTTCAGACTGCCATGACTTTCGCTTTTGGAAGACTACAGTCAGTTGGCGGCCTCCCCATAAGAGTTGACCCAACTTGGGTCACTGGAGGATCCAACACTACATCGGCCGCCCATGTTGGTGATGATGATGTGGAGGAGGATGATGCATCTGATGGAAAAGATGATAGTTAGTATAGTTAGTATTTAGGGATAATTTGTTATATATGTAAGGATAGTTTGTTATGTATGATGTTTTGATAAAAAAATATTTTTGGATATATATTAAATTAATGATATTTATATTAATTAACTTGAAATCTTAATATTTTTGTTACATGTATTTTAATTATAATATGTGGCTATTTAAATTATTAATTTTAATACAAAAAATTCATAATTCATAGAAATGAATTAATTAAAAAAGTATCAACTTCAATGACCGATTAAATTGGTCACTAAATCAGTCACCTTCCTTGATCGATTAAATCAGTCACTAAATCAGTCACCCACTGTGACTGCTTGCTGACCGTTTTTTCGATCACTAAATTCTGCCACCTTGCGGTCACTAGCCCTTAGTGACCAAAGTTTTATTGACCATTTGTTAACCGCATATTTCGGTCACCAAAAACTGTTTTGGTGACCAATTATTGACCGATATATTGATCAGTTTTGGCGATCTCTCTTGTACTATGGTGGGTTTTCTAATGGCACCATGCTGAAACTCCATTGGTCTCCTTTCTGGTGATTTACTATTGGAAATTTTGGACGACCCCTCATTGGAATTGTTGTCCAAACTATCCAAAATTTTTCAACGAACCACTGTTGTAACGCTTGGAGGTCTTTTAGCGACACAACATTGGAAAATTTCTTCATTTTTCTCCACCCAAAAAATTTTAAAATTAATTTAAAATTATGATAGGCCGGTTTCCAATGGCAAATAGTTGAAATATCAACAATTTTCTCCCCTCTTTTTTCCTACAGTCAAAAAATGAAAAAAATTTCCTCCTTTCTGCCCAAAAAAGTTAAATTCCTTACACTATCATTATAAAATCTCTACTTTTTCCACCAAAATTTGAATTTCACTCTCACCTTTTCACAGATCTCTAGGGTTGTCAATGAACAGAATTAATACAAACAAGCTTTGTTCATGTTTATTCATTTAGGCTTTTAACAGAACATGAATATGAACATAAATAACTCTTGTTCGTGTTTGTTCATTTTTTCCCTTAAAAAAAAAGTGTTCATGTTTGTTCATGAATAATAATAAATGAAACAAATGCATTTATGAACAAAAATAAATGAACGCATTCGTGAATGATGTATATGAACAAGTTCATGAATGAATCAAACAAACATAAACTAGCATAGATGAAAGAACTTAAATAAACAAACACATACATGAACACAAATAAACATCACTTTGATCTATGTAACCATTGAAAACCTAAACTTGAAAGGGGATAAGGATCACATATAAATGGTTTATGTAGACATAAATTAGTGTATATATTAATATAAATTGTAAATAAATAAACAAATAATGAACAAATAAATGAAGGAATATAAACAATCAATAATTGAATTATTCGTGAATATAAATGAATGAATATAAGATTGTTTATGTTTGTTTCTTTAACTTAATAAACGAAGATATACAAACTCCAATACAACACTCTGTCCATTAACAATCCTAAATATTTTTCCATTTCATGCAAAATTTTGTCCATTTCTCAACATCTTCTTTCTCTTCTCCCTTCTTCTTTCCTTCCTTCCAGTTTTCTCACCATTTATTTTCTCTCTCCCTCTATACCTCTCACCATATTCTTCTTCTTACACATTCACTTCTATAACTTTCTTTTCTATTTCTTTTTCCTCTTCTTTTTCTTCTTCTTCTTCTTCCTCTTCCTCCTCCTCCATCTCTTTCAAGCCATATTGTATATATTTTTTCCCACCCACTTCTTTCTTCTTTCTTTCTTCCTTATTCAATTAATTTTTTTTTTAGAAACGAAAATTTCCGATGGGGAACCATTGGAAGACGGCCAGCAAATGTTTTGACGGTAAGCCATCAAAAAATGGCCGGCCACTATTCTCGCAGTGAGCCGTCAGAGAATGGCCAATCACAATTCCAGCGGCGCACAGTTGGAAAACGACTGACCAAGTTTCAGGTGGCAAACCGCTTGAAGTCGGCAGCTAATTTTTTGACAGTGTACCATCGGTAAACTATATCATTCTAGCCGACATGGCCGTACCTTTTTTGAATGTCATTTTCCCTACAGCACCGTCGGATGTTCCAACAATAAGGCATCGGATCAGAATTTTTTTCCAGCAAATGTTTACTAGCAGACATTTTCCGGCTGTCGGCCGTTGGAATCAGTCACCTAACTTTCTAATTGATTCAGGGTACGTAGCTCAAACAGACCCACAACAAATTAAAGACCATTTTGATTTCTGATCAATTTAGAAGCAAATGCCTAGCCCAACAATCCAGTAGTTATATGTACATGACAAAGGCGACTGCTACACAAAAATTCTTTTCATTCTCGTTCTCATTGGAAGGATTGTAACACCAACACTCCAAAATCGAAACAAACGCTTCGCAAAACATGTGATGTAATTAAAGAAATGTTGTGGCTTACAGAATGACACAAGGGAACTTGAAGTTATAGTTAACAGAACATCCCATGATATTTCCTGATTTTTAGTTTATACTATAAAGTACATACGCAAATGCGCTGAACCCATTAGAACTAATGATTTTTTAAAAAGAAAAAAGAAAAAGGAAAAAAAAACAAAAGGATAAGGAAAGCAAAAGGTCTAATTAAAAGTACTACTTGAGGCCAACAACGGCAAGGCAATTGTTAAATTAATCCTGTCACTGATGAAATATTTCAACAACTGCCTTGGAAGAAGATCTTGGAATATTCATAAGCAGTATTTTTGCCATGTCGCTTAATTCACTTCCTTCCCTATAGTCCCACCTGTCAAAATATATACTAGTCTTCTCCAATACCTTTGCGTTCACAAGTAGAAACTCCATAAATGGCAGCACCGCTATCTTAAAACCATTGATTTTTACAGTTTTAAGAGCTTGCTTCAAGCACAAGAACCTTCTTGCTTCTAGCGATGACCAATACTTCTCCTGATCGCTTAATAACTTCTCTTTTTTTACCTGCAGTGTTGAAAAAACAAATAAAACATGATAATCCTACAAGCTCATAGCAATGAAGAATTCAATTAGCTTTTTCAGCTTATAACTGTAGGGAAAACTAGGTGACAGAAGAGGGGTTCTAATCAGTAACGAAAATGAGGAAGAATTGATGGTATCATATATAACCCATATATACTTACATATGAGGAGACCATGTTTATGACTAACGTCTCCAGAGTACGTGAATTTTGCAGAAGATTTGCCACTGCATGGTCCAGTTCGTCAACCCCTAGTTCTAGCACTAAGCACGTGTGCTTAAATGGCAAACGCAGCTGATCTATAGCATCAGTTTTGGACAAAACCTATTGTGCAGTGAGGAACAAGAGAGTGTTTAAAGAAAATTAGTGTTATCGAGTAACGGTGAACCAATTTACCAGAAGGTGCTTCGAAAGGATCTAATGAACGAACAGTCACTTGAGTCAACAAAGTTAAGGGACTAGTGGTGCATTTAAGCCTTTCCAAAAGGAAAAATGGACTAAGATCTCAAACATACGAAGAGTCTAGCATGAAGCGTAATTAGCGAGAGTAAGTAACAACTAGTTTTGAAAGGATAAAGGGAAGAAAAACTTACTCCGCAGACATATCTCCCAAGAAAAACTTTGTTAGCATGCCTTACATTTCGATTTTGTAGTAGTTGCAACACAGTATCAACACCACCCTGTAACAATCTGAAGTTGACTTCTAGCAAAGCCGATGCGTTCAACAACTCCAAGGACACTGGAGCGCCTAAAATTTCCAATGATTTCAGATTTGGGGCTGAAATTTTGAACGCCGTTGAACCCTTGCAGCCAAGAAGCAGTTTCAGCTTGTTCAGGCTACTTGGACCAGTATCCAGAAGTTGGAAACCCCAACAATTATTAAGTTCAAAGAGTTTAAGCTTAGGACTCCCTGCCAAGATACTTGAGAAAACGTCGTCTCTCAGTTCAACTTCCTCAATTGTCAAACGTCCAAGCGACCCCCAGGACACCCTTCTTTTGGGGGCATAGTCACAGAACTTGGTGGTCAAGTTTGCAAGTGATGAATGGCCATAAACAAAATCTGGAAGCAAGCGCGCTTCATTACATTTCATCGCTATAGCTGAAATCCAAGCTAAGCTCTGCGACGCCTCTATTTATAGCGTGCCGGAGCCATATATTGATGTGCTCATCATCAAGGCAGGCTTTCTTTGACCTCTTGGAACTGAACTTGGTTATGTCAATCAAGAGCTTGTCGAGCTTTGGAGAGTGGTGAAGAATGAGGGCTCTACCAATAAAGTCACAGAATTTTGTAAGAGAAAGATGGCGCCTGGACAGGAATCTGAGAGTGGGAACGAAAGTCCACAAGAATTTGTTGATTTATTAAAGTTGTTGAGATTTTCTATTTGAATAAGTCTTTAGTTCCGTTAGCTTAGACCTAGTCTTCCTAGATTTCAGGAACTAGAGTTTGTTTACTGCACGTTTATTCCTCACAGTACGTGAAGTTGTTATTCTCTTGTATGGCTATATAAAGCCACCAGTTCAGCATGAATAAGAAGCGACATTGCAATCATATTTGAGTTTTCTGCTACTTACAATCTGGTATCAGAGCCTCTTCATAGGGGGCCTGATTGTGCAAGTGAATACAAGAAACAGCAGTCTTCTCTAAGAATTGATAGCAATAGCTGAGAGCAGTAATTTTGTTCAGCCAGCCATCCCGAAGTTTGATGGCCACTACGATTATTGGGCAATGTTAATGGAGAATTTCCTCCGCTCGAAGCAATATTGGGATCTAATAGAGAATGGTGTTCCAGAGGATAATGAGGAGCATAAGCTCAAAGACTTGAAGGTAAAGAATTACCTCTTCCAAGCTATTGACCGTAGCATCTTGGAAACCATTCTTAATCTGGGCACAGGGAAGGCTATTTGGGATTCTATGAAACTTAAATATCAAGGTTCCACCAGGGTGAAACGTGCACAACTGCAGGCATTTCAAAGGGACTTCGAAATTTTGCATATGAAGGAAGGTGAGTCAGTGAATGAATATTTCTCTCGTACTCTCACCATAGCTAATAAGATGAAGGCTCATGGTGAGAGAATGAGTGAAACAACTATTAATGAAAAGATACTGAGGTCTATGACATCCAAATTTGATTATGTGGTCTGCTCCATAGAAGAATCTAACGATCTGGATGTGCTGTCTATTGATGAATTGCAAAGTAGTTTGCTTGTGCATGAGCAGAGAATGAATGGTCATCGAGAGGAGGAACAGGTCTTGAAAGTCACACATGATGAAGGTTTCAGGAGACGTGGTCGAGGCACATTTAGAGGAAGAGGAAGAGGCCGTGGGAGACAGTCCTTCAACAAGGAAACAATTGAATGTTTCAAGTGTCACAAGCTGGGACATTTTCAATATGAATGTCCAGAATGGGAGAATAAAGCCAACAATGTTGAAGAAGAAGGAGAACTGGTTTTAATGGCTACAATAAGAGACAGAGAAAGCAAGGGATCTGAGGCATGGTTCTTAGATTCAGGTTGTAGCAATCACATGTGTGGAGACAAATGGTGGTTCACAGAGCTTGATGAGAGCTTCAAGGAGACGGTGAAGCTTGGCAACAACTCTAGGTTGATGGTCCAAGGGAAGGGCACTGTTCGGTTGAAGGCAAACTGGGGTGTTCAGGTAATTACTGAAGTTTTCTACATACCAGAACTTGTTAACAACTTACTGAGTGTAGGACAGCTTCAAGAAAAGGGCTTGACCATTTTGGTTCAACAAGGAGTATGCAAAGTCTTCCATCCCAAGAAGGGTTTAATTATGCAAACAGATATGAGCACAAATAGAATGTTTATTCTATTTGCCACTGTAGAACCAAGGGTACCAGTATGCCTTCAGGTTGAATCTGAACAGGAGGCTCAGCTATGGCATCGTTGGTTTGGGCATCTTCACTATAATGGCTTGAAGACACTGCATACTAAAGACATGGTGAGTGGCCTGCCATCCTTAGAGACTCCAGCAAAGTTGTGTACTGCTTGTCTGATTGGTAAGCAGCACAGAGATCCTATGTCCAGGAAAAGTAAGTGGAGAGCTTCCAGTAAGCTCCAGCTCATACATTCAGACATATGTGGTCCTATCAAGCCTGCATCAACTAGTAACAAGAGGTATATTCTCAGCTTCATTGATGATTTCACTCGAAAAACATGGATCTATTTTCTACATGAAAAATCAGAAGTCTTCTCTACTTTTAAATCATTCAAAGTTGGAGTTGAAAAGGAAGCTGGAACATATATTGCCTGTTTGCGGACTGACAGGGGCGGAGAGTATACTTCACATGAATTTGATGACTTTTGTAAGCAACAGGGAATAAGAAGGCAGCTGACAGCATCCTATACTCCTCAGCAAAACGGGGTAGCCGAAAGGAAAAATAGAACCATAATGAACATGGTTCGATCCATGTTAACAGAGAAAGATGTTCCTAGACTTTACTGGACAGAAGCAGTAAAGTGGAGTGTGCATGTGCTTAATCGATGTCCCACAGTGGCTGTACAGCACAAGACACCAGAGGAGCGTGGAGTGGAATTAAACCATCTGTAAGTTATTTTCAAATTTTTGGCTGTATAGCATATGCACATATTCCAGACAAGAAGAGGAGTAAACTGGATGATAAGAGCAAAAAATATGTACTGGTGGGAGTAAGTGATGAGTCAAAGGCCTATAGGCTGCTTGATCCAACCTCTCAAAGGATCATAGTTAGCAAGGATGTGGTGTTTGAGGAAGAAGAATCATGGAACTGGAACACTACAGAAGAACAAAAGAGCAGTAAAATCCTGGAGTGGGAAGACAACCAAGATAACGGTGAAGAAGAGGTTGAAGAGAATGAAGAGAGCAGCATCTCTGCCTCCTCATCAATTGAGTCTGAAGGAGATGATCCACCTGCTTAAAACGAAGGGAGGGCAAGAAGAGCTCCTCGGTGGATGGCTGAATATGAGACAGGTGAAGGACTCTTGGATGAAGAAGCTTTAAATATTGTTATGGCAGTTTCAGAAGGTGGTCCATGTACATTTGAAGAAGCAGTCCAGAGTCAAGAATGGAAGGAAGCTATGGATGCTGAGATCAAGGCCATTGAGAAGAACAATACATGGGAACTCACTGCCCCTCCAAAAGGGGTGAAGCCTATTGGTGTCAAATGGGTGTATAAAACCAAACTCAAAGAAAATGGTCAAGTGGACAAGTTCAAAGCAAGACTCGTAGCAAAAGGATATGTACAACAATATGGGGTGGATTACACAGAGGTATATGCTCCTGTTGCTCGCCTTGATACTATACGCTTAATCCTTGCTGTAGCAGCTCAAAGAGGTTGGAGTGTGTTTCAACTAGACGTAAAGAGTGCCTTTCTTCATGGAGAACTCAAGGAAGAGATATTTGTGCAGCAGCCACGGGTATGAAAAGAAAGGTGAAGAAGACAAGGTCTATCGACTGAGAAAGGCTTTATATGGCCTTAAACAGGCACCTAGGGCCTGGTACAGCAAGATAGAGAGTTACTTTACTGCAGAAGGTTTCAAAAGATGCCACAATGAACATACTTTGTTCACAAAAACCAGGGAGGGAGGTAAAATTCTGGTAGTCAGTCTTTATGTTGATGATCTTATTTATACTGGAAATGATATCAAGTTATGTGAAGAATTTAAGGAGTCTATGATGCTGTTTTTTGATATGTCTGACTTGGGTAAAATGAGATATTTTCTTGGAGTAGAGGTGATGCAGAGATCAGATGGGATATTTATCTGTCAAAGAAAATATGCTAAGGAGATTTTATCAAGATTTGGCATGAACAACAGCAATTCAGTGAAGAATCCAATTGTCCCAGGTACAAAACTTGTGAAGGATGAGGATGGGACCAAGGTGGATGCAACCATGTTCAAAAGAGTAATTGGCAGTCTCATGTATCTGACTGCAACTAGACCAGACTTGACGTATGGAGTAAGTCTTATCAGCAGATTCATGTCCTGCCCCACTGAGCTACATTGGTCTGCTGCAAAACGCATTCTACGGTACCTAAAGGGGACTACTGAACTGGGAATTTTCTACAGCAACCAAGAATCTAGAAGTCTTACAGCATATACTGATAGTGACTTTGCTGGTGACTTAGAAGACCGGAGGAGCACTTCTGGATTTGTCTTCTTGTTTGGTTCAGGAGCAGTATCATGGACATCAAAGAAGCAACCCATGGTGGCATTGTCAACAACTGAAGCTGAGTATATTGCAGCAGCTTCTTGTGCATGTCAGTTTATTTGGATCAGAAGGGTGTTGGAAAAGATTGGTTTTGAGATAGACAGAAGCATTGCAATTCAGTGTGATAACAGCTCAACTATCAAGCTTTCCAAGAATCCAGTCCTGCATGGTAGGAGCAAGCATATTGATATACGGTTTCATTTCTTGAGAGACCTAGCTAAAGATGGTGTGGTAGAGCTGCAACATTGTGGTACACAGGAGCAGATTGCGGATATAATGACCAAACCCCTTAAGCTGGAACAATTTCAGAAGCTGCGGGGCATGTTGGGATTAATGGAAGTTCCAGGCATAAGCTAGCTGCATGCTGCATCTAGCTTAAGGGAGGGATTGTTGATTTATTAAAGTTGTTGAGATTTTCTATTTGAATAAGTCTTTAGTTCCGTTAGCTTAGACCTAGTCTTCCTAGAATTCAGGAACTAGAGTTTGTTTACTGCACGTTTATTCCTCGCAGTACGTGAAGTTGTTATTCTCTTGTATGGCTATATAAAGCCACCAGTTCAGCATGAATAAGAAGCGACATTGCAATCATATTTGAGTTTTCTGCTACTTACAGAATTCCCACCGTTTGGACAAAACCCCTGTTTTGATTGCTTCTTCTGTACTCAGGAACGAGAGTATATGGACGATAATGCTATCTGGCAAGTCGCTCAGGCGATCGGCTGCATCAGTACGACCAGATTTGGATCCTCTTTCATAACACATATTGCTACGATCTGGAAAAGCCTCTTCCTGTCGCACTCTTGTCAAAGCCTGTGCCCCGAAAACCAACATATATGTTTTCGTGGGAGGAAAACGGAGGGACAAATCTAGTAATTGATGCTTCTAGTGTCTTTCCGTCTGCCCTAGAAACATTTGATTCGCTGCATCTATCCGGTGAAGAACGTGAATATCCCTTTTCGAGGACAAACGAATAGCTGAGCTAAGATTGTTGGGAATGGCAAAGGGTACAATACACTGGCTCAACCAAATTTCCAGTAAATCAATTAAAGCTACGTCTTTTAGTAAGAAAGATGAAATCTTGCAGTTGATTTTGTACTGGTTGCTCGACGCAGGGAATTTGAGTTAGGTTGCGGTTTCTGAATAGATAAGTGGTCACATGCACGGGGCCCATGCAGCGCGAGTTATTTTAAGTGGCACAAAAATTATTATACATCCCAAGGTTGTCTCCCAAGGCTGGAATTAGGTTCCATGCGTTACCAAAAGAATGAACAATTGCCCTTCTGTTGGTGGCGCCTACAGATCTTTTTGCTTCTGAACAGAGTTGGAACGAGGGTATGTTGATCTTTTTGTTATTGCAGAAGTTTCAAATCACTTCTGTATCAAATGTCTCGTGGTTTTAGCTTCCCTCATTTCATTGTATTTTGTTGTTTTATTGTCAGGGGAGCATTCAGGAGGTTACTTTAAGATAGTTTGGAAGGCCAATTAGAAGTCTCGCATTGCTTTTGATTAACTGAGCTAGGCCTTAATTCACTTGGGTATACTGTTTTCGCTCAATTGGGAGCTTTGTCTCTGAGTCAAATGCAAGAATATATTTCGCTGGCCGTGATCATTGTTTCGTATATAAAGGAGAAACCTCTCCATTTATCTTAGCTGTACTTCTCTTAGCATTAATTCCTCTTCATTCCTCTTAGTTTGCTCCAAAACTTATTTTTTTATGGAATACATTTTATGTAACCAAAACAGAAAACATGAAACAATAAGCCTAACGAGTAGTCTACTGGAGATAGAAATGAGGCCTTTTTTTTTCTTTGAACAGAACAGTTATGAGGTCTTAATTACGACACAAGCATAAGTTGGCAATATGAAGAAGTTAGATATTACAAACGGACGCTGATCCTAATTCTCACTACCCTACCATTTGTTCCCTACCATTTGTTAGGGAATGCACCTACTAGACTAGAAATCAGTTGAAGCATAAGAAATGTCGTATTGCCTCAAATAATCTCCATGATTCCTTCAACTTTAGACAGGCCCAGTGTTGACAGACGCCATTCCTTCGTATGCAAATAACGAAAAAGATTACACTAAGTGAGAAAGGGAAAAGAGAAGGCTGTTTGTTTGCATCGGACGAAATAGACAACAATCAGAAACTATATTTATTCCTCAGACCAGTTAAAGAAAGGGCAAGAACTGGAGGCTTTGAAACTTACTATCTTGCAGGGAGCCTAGTTTATCGTCAACCTTTCCAATTCCTGAGAGCTTTAGTTGAAAATACTAATTCCAGGGAGCTCCCACTAGAGGCAATCCATGTCCATTGCCAAAAACTTGGACATGGACAAAGGTGAATGCAAGCCATTCATCTCCACGGCAATAAAAAGGCACGGACAAAGTAACCAACATACAGTAACAAGAAGCACAGATTTCACTCATTTCATTGTGACTAATGACCAAGGTCAAACTCACTAAATGACCAATTCCCACCACTCAAAAGGGGGGCAATTTGGAGCAATCTTAGACTTGCGAAAACAAAAAAATCCAGCATAAAGAATTAGTGAACCAGGGTTCAGATTGTGCTACCTGTTCATCATACGTATGAAGTACTACTTCCGTCGCAGTTTACTTGAAACATATTCCTTTTTGGGAGGTTGAAACGTTTCCTCTTTTAGAAAAGTGTAAACAATTAAATAATCTTTTTACACAAAACCCAATAAAGACTCTTTTTTTAATATCCACTCAATCTCTCATTGCACAAAACCCAAAAAAGAATCTTTTTTTTTAATCATTATTTAAACTTTTACTACATAAAAAATTAACACAAATTACATACACCTTAATCTCCATGTCCAGTCAAATGTTTCATCTAATTTGAGACGGAGGTAGTATATGATATACTAATCGCATGGCTGTACCACCTTGAACACATATAACATCTAAAACAACTCAATGAATGGCCTCATACTTCAAGTCCAAATTTGAATAAATGCAAGTCATCACATGCTGAGTTCAACAAATGCATAAACAGATTAAGTGTTCTAGTTACTGTGAATGATTAACTTCCCTGAAATAATCAGGTTCGTAGAGAGATATTTAGAAGCAAATGCTTAACCCATGGCAATGAGTGATACAGAAACTCAAAAGGTTCCTCATACGTTAAAGCCAGCTGCGGCGCAAAAATTCACCAAAACTACTAAATGAAACAAACACATGCACACAAAAGATGTGATATAAGTAAAAGAAATTGTAGCTTATATGGTAAAACAAGGTACTCTTTTTAGTTTATATGAAGAACAAACGCAAATGTTATTAATCTATTGCAACTAACGAAAAAATGCACAAAAAAAGGGTCTAAAAGTACTAGCTACTTGAGGCCAACAATGGCAAGGTCATTGTTTCTTCCAGTCACTCATGAAATTCAACAACTGCCTTGGAGGAAGATCTTGGAATACTCAGAAGTAACTTTTGTGCCATTTTGACTAATTCACTCTTTTCTATTGCAGTCTTATGGCTTCAAACCTTCATAAAATAAATACTAGTCTTCTCCAGTACCTTTGCGTTCAAAAGTAGAAACTCCAAAAATGGAATTATCCCTGCCCTGAAACTAGTGATTTTTACAGTTTTAAGAGTTTCCTTCAAGCACAAAAACCTTCCAGCTTCTAGTGATGACCAGAACTTCTCATGATTGCTTGATAACTCTGTTACCTACAAAGCGTGAGAAAACAAATCAAAACATGCTAATCATATAAGCTTCTAGCAAGAGAGGCAATTAGCTTTTGCAGCTCATAGCCATACTTATGAGAACATAGGAGAACATAGGAGACAGAGAGGGGTTCTAACAACTTATGAAAATGATCAGTAGGAAATGATAGTATCACACATAACCATACTTACATATATGCCATACATGTTTATGACCAATTTCTCCAGAGTGGGGGAATTTTGTAGAAGAATTGCCAATCCATGGTCCAGTTCTTGGACATCTAGTTGTCGCACCAAGCAAGTGTGCTTAAATGGCAAAGTGAATTCTATAGCATCAATATTGGACAAAACCTATTGTGTAGCGATAGAGTGTTTACAGAAAATTAGTACTGGTAATTAGGCCGATTATCCAATTTAACAGAAGGCTCTTCAAAAAGGAAAATGGATTAATGTGAAGCATATGAAGAGTCTAGCTTGAATCTTAGCGAGAGTGACAACTAGTTTTGGAAGGACAAAGGGAAGAACAGCTTACGTCACAGACAGATGCCCCAAGAACAACTTTGTCAGCATGCCTTACATTCTGATTGTGTAGTAGTTGCAATACAGTATCACGTGCAAACGTACCATTAACACCAAAGTGTGAAAAACTGCAGAGAAGGGTCACATCTATCAAAGCCGAGGCTTTCAACAACTCCAAATTCGTCGAGATCAAACCTGAAATTTCCAATGATTTAAGATTTGGAGCTGAAATTTCGAGGGCCGCTGAACTTAGCGAGGAAATGGTAAGCTTCAGCTTGTTCAAGTTACTTGAACCAATATCGAGAAGTTGAAAACCCCAACAAGCATGAAGCTCCAAGTATTCAAGCGCAGGACTCCCAGCCAGGATACTTTAGAAAACATGATCTCTCAATTCAGTTAAGCCAGTTGCCAAACACCTAAGCGACACCCAAGAGATCCTTCTTTGGGGGGCATAGTCGCACATCTGGGTGCTCAAGTTTTATGAGTGAAGAATGGGCAAAAAGAAAATCAGGCAGCAAGAAACGTTTACGTCCTTGTGCTGCAGATGGATTCATGTTAATGCTACAGCTGAAATCCAAGTGAAGAGTAGCGACGTCTCTGTTGATGGCGTATCGGAGAAATGAATTGATGTGGTCATCCAGTGATTGCTTTGGGTTCGTGAGAGTATAGAAGCTCGGTATTTCAATCAGGAGGTTGTCAAGCTTGGAAGAGTGATGAAGAATGAGGGCTCGCTCTACAAAGTTACGGAATTTTGTGATGGAGCGATGGTAGCCGGAGTGGAAGCTGAGAGTGGGGACGGAAGTCCATAAGAATCTCCATCGCTTAGACAAAATACCTGTTCTGATGGCATCTTTTGTCTTCAGGAAAGAGAGTATGTGGATGATTAAGCTATCCGGCAAGTCGCTCAGGCAATCGGCTGCATCAGTACGACCGGATTTGGATTCTCTTTCGTAACACATTGCTATGATCTGGAAAAGCCTCTTCCTTCTGGGCAGAGAAAATGAACAAATAATTAGATGTGAACTGGTACGACGATAAACGAAGCGACCACACTAATAATTAATACGTGTCCTTCCATCCGTCCTTGAGGCATTTGAGTTGCTGCACCCATCCGGGGAAGTTTCTTTTGATCTTCCAAGTTCCAACATTGATTCTTTACCGGTTGCTCGATGCAGCGAATTTGGTCTTACAGTTGTAGGGATTCGTCTGAACAGACCAGCGGTCGGAGGCTTTGGGAAAGATGGTATTTTGAAGGGGCAAATTGTGTGGATAGCCTCCATGAGTTATGGGCCGCGGCCGTTTTACCCACCTGCGTACAAAGTTACCACTGAGACTGTGAGGCATGTTCACAAAGGCCTGCGGAAGGGACAGACTTTCCTTCAATAGTTTTGTTTAAACATAAGGTTTGATACAGAAGCGAGTAAAGCAGAGTAGTAGGTAAGTCAACTTCAGATTGAAATAAATATTGAATTTAATAATTTATTCAAGCTTGAAGTGAATAAATACTTGAAGGAGTTTTAAATGAGTAAATTACATAAATGATCCCTAATCTTTATTCATTGTTTCTTTTTAGTCCCTAACCTATTGAATGTTCTATTTTGGTCCTAAATTTATTAAAATTGCTTCGTTTTGGTCTCTTACCAGATGAAATTTGTTAACTCAAAATAATTGTTTAACAGAAACTTTTGAAATTCTAATTTTAATATTCGATAACTGTTTTTCAATAAATTTAAATATTTTAATATTTTTTATAGTAAATAGAGAATTTAAATTAATAGTTTTCTTTCCTGAATGAAATAAGTCCAATTTACAGATTAAAAAAAAGTGATTTAAATTTTTCATTAACTATAAAAAAAATTATTATACAGATTAAATTTATTATAAAACAGTTACTAGATAGTTTAAATTATAATCTAAAAAGTTGTTATCAGACAAATACTTTAAGTTAATAAATTTCATCAAATTGGGACTAAAATGAAACAATTTTAATAGATTTAGGACTAAAATAAAATATTTTAATAAGTTTGGGACCAAAACAAAACATTCAATATATTAGAGACTAAAAAAAATAATGACTAAATATTAGAGACCATTCATGAAATTTACTCAATTTTAAATCGATCTAAGCTTGAGGTGTGCGAGTTCAAAGCTGTTTATTTCCCTTCTTATCATCAAAATTTTCAGTCAAATCAATATATGCAATTTTCATAATAAAAGAACATTCTTAGCACAGTTCCAAGAGCCATCACTAACATTCTTGTTACTATAATTATTATCCTATGAATTACTATGATTTTCTTATAAAATTATATATGAAAAATATGCAATTGCTTTAGCGATGTTAGCTTACATGCCTTTGATCTTTTTCTTAATTATTTAGTGATTGAGCAGGGATGTCAAAAATATCCTATCAGGTCCTTCCCCTCTTAAGCTAATCCTACCTATAAAGTCATGGGAAAAGTATAGGTTTAATTTATCCTACCTGCGTCCCTCTTAAATTAATTTATTTATATTTAAAATATAATTTTATTTTAAAAGTAAAATTAAAAATTAACATAAATTCAAACATATACTTTCAAATGGGTTGGTGGGTAATACCCGCCTATCCGCAGGACAGGAACTATCTAAACCTAATTACTTAAGAAGAGGATTTGAGATTAGCTATACTCGGCCCAAACCTTACCTGTTGACATCCTATGATTGAATAATAGTAAATATAAGTTTCATTTTTTTCTCTCAAAAGTGTAACAGCTAGTCTAGTTAATCAGTACTACAAGTTTTTAGTGTTGACATCGAGATTTCTTGAGACAGAAAGTAGTTGGGGGAGGGGGTAAAAACATGAACATGATTACCGCCCATTATTTAATCCAACTATGCTCATTAAATCCACAAATCCACACTAAACAACAAAAAGTCCCTCTCAATTTTTTTTTTCTTAATTTAAATGATAAGACTTTAGGTTAATTGAGGATTTTGTTCAAGGCTAACTCTTTCGACATGCATGTACCAATTTTCTTGATCCTGGTAAGGTATCTTTCGAAGCTCATTATTTGTTAATTGTGTCAGTATGTAGATTGCAGAATCTACTCCAGTTCCCATGCTGCTTAACATGTATATATTTCTGAGATTTACTTCTGTAAGAATTTTTATTCAAAAATTGGTCAAGCCGTTAATGGAACAGTAAGACAACAGAAGCTGGTAGACCCATCCATTAGTCAGGAGGTAGACAAGCCACAGGATCCTTATTCAACTTGAGTGGCAAAATGGAAGTAATACCAAAGTTACATGGCATAGATCGGGATTAGTCAAATTTCTGCGAAGACGGAAAGACACGACCATTGAGATGGTCTTCGTTTCATTTCCTTGTGTGCTCCTACAGATAGGGTTAGTGGTCAGAGAAAAGGCTTAAGTGTATGGATGGTCCTCCAACTTTTTGAAATCAAACAAGTAAGTCCTTCATCTATGATTCAATATGATTTGTTCCTCCAACTACATTAGTTAGTCAATTGAATCCGGCAACTTTCATTAATTTGGATAATTAGGTCGCACCATGGAAGGAGGCAATGTTTACTGTCAAAAACAATAGAAGCATAGGAAAAAATTAGGCATTGGAGTTGCAAGAGCCGTTTAGTTCGTTCAAACTTCAAACAACAGAAGTAACATTGTGAACTTCTTTCTCTTTTGAATCATGAGCAGCTTTATTGTCTAAAGCTTGATTGAAAATCGATTGATCTTGAGATTAGAAGTTTTGTTTCATTTGAGCATGCAGAAAGAAACCAGGAGTGGTACATTTCACAAAACCCTGTTCCTCAGCCTTTGGAAATGCAAAACCCCTATTCCTCCCAGATGATTCAGATGAAAAACAACGATGAACAATTGCTCACTTGGGGGGGTTCAAAGCCAACATTTTGAATTTGTGTGCCGGATTCTATAAAAAAAACCTTCATCATTCTGATTATCCCTTGTCCTAATGGCATTTCATGAATTTTCAGCCTTGAGTTCTCAAACCTAATTCTTTTGCTTCTCAGTAATCTTGTCCTAATGGCATTTCATGATAATCTTTTGCAAATATTTTGAGATCCTAAATCCTAAATCCTAATCTGAATGAACCCTTCTAAATTTTGGCAATACCATGATGGGCGACCAAGGGGGCACTTTGGAGAAGGAGGAAGCTGATTAGAAAAAAATGCCTTTTTTGGGATTTTGGGTTTGAACTAATTTAAGGATGATGATGAAAAGCTTCAAAAATTTATCAAGATCTATGTCTTGAAATTGCTAAAAATGGACATGGTTGTTGTTCTCTATGAACTTGAGTGATAAAAAGAGACATCTCTCACTGTTCCTCATATTGGATTTGTCATGTTTCAATACATTCAAGTTGGTGGCCTCGCACCAAGATTCAGGAATAGATGTAGGAAAATTGGGTCGAACTTGTTGATTACAAGTCCAATTCTTTATTTTCATCCATTTCAAATGTTCTTTATTTGTAACCAATCAACGTCAACTCCACATTGGCCTTTTTTGACAGAGAATGTTACCTTCTTCCATGGTTTTGACATATTGTCCTAATTCATCAAAGTTATAGGACTCAAGTGCTCTAATTCATGTAGTTGGAGGACCAAATCATATTAAGCCATAGATGGAGGACTAACTCGTCTGATTCTGCAAAGTTGGAGGACTATTCAGACACTTAAGCCAAGAGAAAATGGCAACTACAGCTGAAACTTCAAATGGTATAGTATATGGCTCTAGGATATGACCTAAATCACCTCGTATCGAAGTCATTGTGTTGACACCCAATTTCGTCCGGCTTAAAAATAAAAAAAAATTAATTAAATTAAAAATTAAAACTTAAAAAAATTTATTAAATTAATTAATTAATTGATTACTTAATTAAAAAATAATAATAGTAATAATGGCAATATTATTTTAGGGGCATTCTTTTTTAGTTTGTATGTTAAAAAAAAAAGGGGGGAAGAAGAAGAAAAAAATAATAATAATAAATTAAATCTAAATTAATTAAAATTAAAAATTATTAATTAATTAATTAATTAAAAAGAAAAAGAAGAAAAAAACAAAAATAATAATAATAAATGGGGAGGGTGGCCGACAGAGGCTCCCCCTCCCCTTATCCCTTATCTTCTCTCGCACTCTCAATCTTCATCTATTCTCTCCCTCTCACTCAACGCAGACAACGGACACACACAGAAAAAAAAAAAATAATCTTCTCTCTCTCTATTTTCTCCCTCTCACTCAAGGCAGAAGACACAGAGTTTCTACGCTCTCTCTCTCTCTCTCGCTCAACAACAGAGCTCCTTCTCATCTTCCTCTCCTAGTCCGAGCTCCGACGGTTCTATCCTCCCGAGCTCCTGTCCGTCGATCTCCCGCGTCGCACCAGACCCGCCGTCGCCATATGCTCATCTCCCTCCAGACATCGATCTATTACTCTTCGCCCAGACACAGAACTCGGTTACCCTCTGTGCTCTCCTTTCCTTCCAGCAGACAACACCCCCCTGAGACACACTCTCTAGCCTTTCTCTCTGCTCCTCCTTTTTCTTCTCTTCCCACTTTCTCCGCCATAACCATTTCCTCGCCCCACTGCCAACCCCTCCACCGTCACGCGCACAGCACTCCTACTCCGCCTTCCTCGCGCCGTCGGCCCGTCTCCTTGCCTTGTGCGCGCGTGCGTCTCCCTCTGCTGCTGCCCCTCCGCCGTTCGCCGCGTCTCCCTTGGTCGCCTCCCTACTGCCGCTCCGCCGTTCGCCACGTCTCCCTTGGTCGCCTCCCTGCTGCCCGACGCTTCCGCGCGCCTCCACTCCAGCCGATGCCACCACTGACTCCCAGCCCCTCCGTTCGCCCCTGTTGCCGTGCTCGCTCCGAGCCTCTCCATGCCTGGTCCATCCCCTGCTGGCCGCACCCCCTCCACGTCGCGTAGTCGTCGAATCCATCGCGCCTCGCATCCCCTGCTGCTGTGCTCCTCTGCTGCGAAAAAGACGCGTTTCGTTTTTAAACTATTCACCAAGTCAAACTTTTGATTTTTTTTGGGTAAAATCATTGTTTAATCCTTAGCTTTCTTTTTTTTATTCATTTAAGTCACTAACATATTTTATCTTGCAGATTAGTCACTGACAGCAGCCTTTTTATTGTATGTTCTTTTCTTTGTTTTTATTTGTTATTATTGGCTTTCCCTTTCATTAAAATTTGATCATTGAATCGACATGGAAAATAATATAGGATTTTGATTTGACATGTATATTCATGTATATTTATTGGATTTTAGAATAGTTTAATTTTTATTTTTGTAATATATTAATCTGTATCAAATTATTGGTTAATTAATATTTAAATTTATTAGAAATCCGTCCTAAGATGGATCATCTATCCATGTCCAGATGATTCGGTTAGAATCCATGGCTTGGATATTAATTGAAATTATTTAAAAAAAAATAAAAATAAAAATAAAATTAAATTAAATAGCAAAAAAATCCAATCGTGCACCGCCAACTACCTCAAAATCAAGGACCTTCTCGAGCTGCTCAACCAAACGATCGCCAAGAGGATCGAGAACAAGAGCGTCGAGTACGTCAGGAAATTCTTCACTGTCAAGAATGATTATACGCCGGAGAAGAAGGCCTGCCAGTCGCGACTCGCGTTTGTTTCTTGACTCAATCAAATTTTTGGGTAAAATTCTCATTTAGCCCTTGATTCTCTTTGTTTTTATTCATTTAAGTCATTAATGTTCTCCTGTTTTGCATATTCATCACTGACAGTATTTTTTTATGTTTTTATTTCTTTTTTTTGTTGTTGGTTTATTATTTCGAGAATCATGAATTAGTCTGTGATCAATATTACATAAAATTGCAATTTTAGGTTAGGTCAGATTTTTACCTATTTATTTGATTTTAATTTTAATAGTTAGCATAAATTTAAAACTCATGTTTACATAACGTATAAAAAAAAAGGGGGGGTCATATTTACGAGATTTAATTCTGAGCAGATTTTAATGAAAATTCAAGAATGAATTTAGAACTAGTAAATCAAAAATCCATATCCAGATAATTCGGTTAGAATCCATGGTTTGGATATTAATTGATATTATTTAAAGCAAACAAAAAGCAAAAATTAAAAATCAAATAATGAAACCCGGATCGCAAATCGGCTCGTTATTGACCAAGTTATGAAAGTCCATAATTTCAGCATAATTTTAATTTTTATCCCTGCATTTATTTGATTTGTCTAATTGAGATCCTATGTTGTTCTAATTTGTAATATGGCCATTGGTTTATTGGCATTTATTTCCTTTTATGGATTTGTTTTGTTCAGCAAATTAAAGGCATAAATTCGTTTAGAAATTAACATTAAGCTTAGGCATAATTAAACATAATTATTATTATTATTATTATTATTATTATTATTATTATTATTATTATTATTATTATTATTATTATAATGGAAGGTTATCCCTCCTATTCATTTCTTTAAAAAAGTGGATGGCCAAAAAAAGCCCCACTTTATTTATTTATATATCATCTTTTGATATTCTTTTGTTTACTTTATGTGTTTTCCCATTATCTATTTGCATGTGTTATTTAATTTATGCACCTTTTATTTTCTTAAATCGATGTTCAAAACAAACAAAAAAAAAAAAAAGAAAACTTCCACTTTATTTATTGTTATTTAATTTTTCTTTATTTTATGGTTAAACTCATTTCATTTAAAGAAATTAGCCATAAAAAAAATATATAAAATAAATCTGAGCCATGTTGTTAAGTCAAAATTTTTTTTAGTTCATGGTATATTGGCTGGAAACTGTCTCGTGCCCACTTTTGAGCTGCTTCACCTGGTGAAGAGGGTCTGGCTGAGTAACAACGCCCCGTACCATGATCAAAGTTTTTTTTATTTTTAAACTCTTTGATTCCTTTAAATTAACTTCTTATTAAATAAAAAAAATAATTTTTTTAATTCTTTTATAAATTGAGTAATTCTTTAAATAATAAATATCCTTCATTAAACAAGAAAAATTAAAAAAAGAAAAGAAAGATAAGAAAAAGAAAGGAAAAATAAGAAAAAGAAAAGAAAGATAAAACAAAAAGATAAAGAAAAGAAAGAAAAGAATAATAAGATATAAAAAAGAAAGATTTTTTTAAAATCATTAACAAATTTAATAAAAAAAGACTTATAAGTTAAACTAATAATTAATTCCATAAAATAATAATTAAATAATTAACTTTAAATTAATTTCCATATCCGGATGATCCGGTAGGATCTACAGTTTGGAAAATATCAAAGTTTTTTAAATAAATTAAATAAAAAGGTAAAAATCCATATTTACGATATGGATTAAATTCTTTAAAATTTCATCGAATTCCGTGTCCAAATGACTCGGCAGAGTCCATGGTTCGGAAGTATAAAATTTCATACAAATTAATTAATTAAAAAATCCACATTTCGACTAATCCAGTTAAAATTTCTAATTTTGAAAATTAACTGAAAATTATTTAAAAGCAAAGCAAAACAAAATTAAAATCAACTAAGGTGCCAATTTTTGGGCGTTTTAACAAAGTTGTTTTAACGTAACCGTACTCCCGTTCCCCGAACTCTCGCAGACCATATTTTAGGTATCCAATCGACCTAAGAAAAAAACCGATTGGTGGCGACTCCCGAAAACGGCCCAACACGTTGCCACAGCTTGGCGACTCCACTGGGGACGCGACATTAGTGAGTCGAGCCTAAAACTTGATTTGTTTTGTTTTGTTTTGCTTCTTTTTATGTGGATTTTTATATGCTATATTTACTTAGCGAAAACATGCATTATGCATTCACAAAATGAAGCTCTATACCCGAGCTTCCTCAAATCGAACACGATTCTTTCTAAGCAGAATTGGTGTTGTTGTCCTTGTGAGGCCATGGTCTCCAAGCCTTCACCGGTTTCAAAGTAGCAAAGTAGTGTATTGCCTTCTGAGACAGTTAGTCTCTGCATGGGCCCACGAAAAGCTACGACTCGAATTAATCCATTCCTTACATAAACCCTAGAGGGTAAGGAATCGGGCCGTCACTATGATTTAGTGACGGGATTCGAGAACTATCCCTTGCCTTTTTGATAAACCACCTTATGCATATAGAACTCCCCACTTAACCATAGAACTGACCATAGAATTTTTACCATTTTACCAACGCCATAAGCATATCCTTGTTAAGCTGTGTTGTTACTCTATACTTTTCTTCGTATGGTTTTAACTTGTTTATCCATAATACTTCATGAGTTGTTAATTACTATTTAACTTGTTAATAACCTTATTTTTCTTTTGTTATACTTCCGTTCTGTGCAATTATTCTTCATGCATCAAAACCACGCATCAAATTATGCTAACTTTTTGGTTTTTATAATGACAACTAAAAGTTTTGAAGTTCCACGACAATGGATAAGCAAACTCACTCGTCGCATGCATGCATTACATCAATCACGTGCATATAAATTGTGATAAAAAACATAATCTCATTATGTATTGCATGCATCCATTGCATCAATCATATACATGTAAAATCTAATAAAATGAATCTCACTTTAAAAAAAGTAAAATTGGATCTCAACACCAATATCCAACTCGGCTCCAAACAAGACTAATGGCAGAACAAACTGAAGGACTTCTCATAGATATAGAGTCCAAGATAGAAAATATGGCCGGAGCAATTCCCTCCTCATTACACCAAAAAATGAAATTCATTTTTGAAGGAAAGTTAATCACAGTCTTTGCTGAAGAAGGCATTCTGCTATCATCTATATCAATAGTAGCAAAGGCCAAGTGACCTTCTCTTCCAAGTTAGTGTGACCCAAATCCTAAATGTAACTGAAAAGTCTGTGGTGCTGAAACTCAAGGTCCAACAGTTGGTCGAGTCTAAGTTGCTAGGCCATGATGTGATTGATAATTAAAAGTGAAGATTTTGAGCTGGAATTACATTAATTTTGGAAGGGCTCCAAGTCAGATCTGACCTAACAGTCCGCACACACTTTTGAATGACAGGGAATCCTTTGAATAAACTTGTATCTTTGAAAGCTTGCAAAAGTAATTTAATAGTAAAAATCTCCTAGATTTAGTCCAGAATCTAGGGTGTAGTCTTTGTTAGATGGACACCTGGTATTCTTTTTCTGGTACAACAAAAAGATGTAATGCGTGCATTCTACTACTTTCCATTTTTACACTCTTTGCCATTATACTATCCATTATTGCTATCACACTTTACTTTTCGACAACCGGTAATTCTTTTTGTTCTCCAACAAAAAGATGTTATGTGTGCATTCTACCACTTTTTAATTCCATTATTACATTTACACATTCTACCAATTTTTACCAAAAATTCAATTATTACACCTACACATTCTACCACTTCTTACCAAAAATTCCGTTTTTATATCCATCTCTCACTCCTTTCCATTATACTATCCATTATTGCTATCACACTTTACTTTGAAAACGATACTACTCGTGGGTGAAAATAAAAAGTTAAGGGAAATTTGATAGTAATGATCTTGGAAGTGCTGCCAAATCTAGTAAGAAAGATTTCATATGTTGCACCTCAACCCTCAAAAAGAATTCACAGTGGTTATCAACATCCTTGCAAGAAGTTTGGGGTTAGTTTCCAAACAAGGTAGCTCTCATATTAAATGACTTCAGTGACCTCCCAATTCTCATAAATGCACAAAAAAGAAAAAAAAAAAAGGTTCTCAGTTTTCCCCAACACAAACTCCGAAAAGAAAAAGTTCATCCCTTCCATCAAAAAGCCATTAAAGGGAAAATCCAAAAAAAAAAAAAGAGAGACTGAGAAGCAAATAAAGCCACTTGAATCATCTCATTTCAAGAAGGCTATGATCTCGGTTCTCTGTAACAAAAACTTCGAAAAGGAAAAAGTTCATCCCTTCCATCAAAAAGCCAACAAGGGAAAATTCAAAACAAAAAAGAACTGAGAACAAACACGAGCAAGCAAGGCCACTTGAGTCATCTCACTTCAAGAGAGTTATCAAGTATGTCATCACCATAGCTCACAAAAAAAAAAAAGGGAAACAAAAAAAAAAAAAAAAAAAAAAAAAAGAGGAAAAAGCGCTCAAACTAGAAAAAAAAAAAAGAAAAAAAGTGAGCTATGGATTCTAGACTGAAAACCTGCAAAGGCGGTTTAGAACACAAAAGCAACCCTCAAACCAAGCATGCATAAAGATCACAATAGTTGGGGGGCAACAGATGAGGTCTAACTTTCTAGAAAGAGTGGCAAGTTGAGGTCATCACTATTGAGTTTTTCACCATAATCAAATTTGCTCACGAGTAGTATTAAAAGACTATTCTTTCACACCACTTAAATTTAACTTTCCTCAGAACTAACATCCTCATTCAGTTAAAAGACTATCATTGTGAATCATGTTTCTACCTTATTTAATACTGCTCACGAGTAGTATTAAAATACCCTTCTTTCACACCACTCAAACTTAACTTTACTTAGACCTAATATTTACCTCTTAATATTATTCTCATTCAGCTAAAAGACTGCCACAAAAAAAAAAAAACATTCAAACTTAACTTTCCTCACACCTAACATTTACCTCACGATATCATCCTCATTCAGTTAAAAGGCTATTATTGTGAATCATGTTTATACCTTATTGCCTTGCACAGTTTATGTCTTCGAGTTGGAAAGGGAAGAGTGACAGGATATTTTAATTAAAAACAAAGACCGTAAATTACTTTGTCAAGCTTTGCAAATTGATGAAAGTTTTTCTTTAAGGCCAAACCATTATTCATTAATGTGTGTAGATTTAAAAGTGAGGAGATAGCTTGAGACTTTCTTTAAGAAGATGTGGTTCTTGTAAGAGAAATTCATGATCAAGTGCCATCACAAAGGTCTAGAAATGCTTGACCTTCTGTTAAAGGCGAGGTGATACCTTTTATCCACATAAATACCATATTTAGGGGGGCAAAGTAGTCTCTACGAAGCGTAAGAGGAGTACTGCCAACAAAGAAGTTCAATAAACAAGGGGGCAAGTCTTATGGATCAAAACATGAGTTCAAGGAAGAGCAATCATTCAGATTATAACATGGGAATAAGTAAGTGTCGGCACGGTCACAAGAAAAGGGGCAAAGCAGACATTGAAAGTAAAGCCTTTGATGGTATCAAATCCATGACAATGGATGAGTACCCGAAAGAGATATAAATTATGAGGCGGGCCAACTTTAAAGAAATTGAGGCCAAAATTCAAGAACAAGTCAAAGAAAGGGGATTTTGAAAAGAGTTGGGCTTTTGAGGCAGCGAACAAAAGCTGGAAAGCATAAAGAGATTCAATGATAGTCCAAGAAGACAATTACAAAGAGGATCCAGTAAAGCAAAGACATGAAGAACTTCCAAAATAAAAAAGAACCATTAGTTACACATGCTCTACATTCATGCATTTCACATCATGCATACATGGCATACAGAACAAGGACCAAACAGGAATCACATTCACAGCACAGTTACAGCAGTATAAGCTGAGATCACAATGACATCAGCTCTTATCAATCTATCACTGGATACACAGCTAATATGCAGGACCAACCCGCATCAGGAATTCAAGGATAAAGTAGACAATATTGTCAAAAGCTTGGCTACCGATTCAATAATCGAGGCTACACCTAGAAGGATAGGATTGACGCCAGCTAGTAGTATCCAAGATAAGAGATAGCTATAGCCAAGGATAAGGCAGATATCAAAAAATATAAAGTAGAGAATATTGTCAAAAGCCTGGCAATTGATTCAATAATAGAGGCTACACCTGGAAGGACAGGATTGATGCCAGCTTAGCAGCATCCAAGATAAGAGATAGTCAAAGATAAGGCAGACATCAAGAAATATTGTCGTTGAAAATTTGTCAAAAGCGGACAATGGATTCAATAATCGAGGACTGGATCGACGTCAGCTCGATGGAATATAAAAAATATCTATCACATCAAAATGAAGTAGGATCTACTTTTCCGGTTAAGCGGCGGATACGGTACTCCGTGACTCTCAAGTCGGTTCTCTCAGTTGCCCATAATAACTAATTCTTTCCTTTCTTCTTTCTTTTACTTCCCTCTAGAAAATGGATCCTACTTTTTCCGCCTTGCGAAAGTATTTCCCTTCTCTCCCAATGAACATCCTCAAAAAGATCTACCAAGTTCGCTGTGAACGATTAAGAGCTCTGATGCACAAAGGAATCCCTGAAGATGTGCGGTGGTTAATCGAAGCCAAGGTTCGTCTGGCAGGTGAAATCCCAGAGGCATTTGTGTCTCACATGCCTGGTATAGGCAAAAGCTCTTATGCCAAAAAGCGAAGAGCGAAAAGGTTACAAGTCTGCCATAAATGTGGACAGTGGACTTGTAATACTAAATGTCGTTCTTTAGGGATGATCTCTGATAATCGAGAAGATAAAATACGATTCATTAAGAATGGCCTGAGTAAGGACTCGTTGGATGATATCCAATTGACTCTTGAGACGCATTCTTGTGGATCTGTGCAACGTGAACTTCTTGGTTTATGGAGCATTTTTCATGAAGAACGAAACCGTTACAGTCCCGGGAATCTGACTGTAAATGACCCTGTTTGCCAGCTTGTAAGAAAATTGGATGGGAAGCAAATCCTCGACTCATGGAAGCCGTTAATGCCGTTACTAGACGTAAAGCCAGTGGAAGATGTGAGCCACAGTCACAATTACTGTACATACAGTTTGTTATATTTGGAAAAGTTTGCATTTTCTTTTGACAGATGTACATGCTCCCCTAAGTGTAATCGACACGTTATCCTTTTTTATCACTATAAATGCGTGTTCGTCCTTCTGATTAAGCAGCGGATAAGATACCCCGTGACTTCTAAATTCGGTTATTCCAGTCTCCTACAATAACTGATTCATTTCCCTCTTCTCTCAAATTCTTCTCTCATCAATGGATTCTACTCTTTTTGCACTGCGAAAATACTTTCCTTCCATTCCAATAAAAGTCCTTAAAAAGATCTACCTTGCTAGATGTGAAAGAATCAGAGTTTTTACACGCAAAGGCATTCCCGATAATGTGCAGTGGATAATTGAGGCTAAGGTCCGTTTGGCTGGTGAAGTTCCAGATGCATTTAAGCCTCGTATGCCCGGCCTAGGTAAGAGCGCTTATGCCAAAAAGCGAAGAGCAAAGAGGCTAGATGTCTGTTATAAATGCGGACGATGGAATTGTAATACTAAATGCCGCTCTTTAGGATACATCTCCAGAAATCGTGAAGATAAAAGAAAATTCATTAAGAATGGCCTGCGTAAGGAATCTCTGGAGGATATACGAGGGACTCTTGAAACGCATTCTTGTGGAATAGTACAACGCGAAATAGTCAGTTTATGGAGAACTTACCATAAAGAACGAGACCGTTACAATCCCCAAAATCTAATTGTAAACGATCCTGTTTGCCAGCTTGTAAGAAAACTAGATGGGAAGTAAATCCCTGACTTATGAAGGCATTAAAGCCATTACTGGACATAAACTAGTGGAAGATGAAAGCCACAGACATTATTGCTGTGCATATAAGCTGTCATTTGTTTTTTCTATTGATAATAATGTACTTGCCTCTATAAGCGTAATAAACACGTTATCCTTTCACCGTATAAATGTGTGTTCTTCTTTCTGGATACGGTACCCCGTGACTCTCACAGTCAGTTATTTCCGTTTCTTACAATAACTAATTTCTTCCTTTCTTCTCAAATTCCTCTTTCATCAATGGAATCTTTTCTTTCCACCCTGCGAAAGCATTTTCCTTCCCTCCCAAAAAATGTTCTTAAAAGGATTTATCAAGCTAGATGCGAACGATTCAGAGTATTTATGCACAAAGGTATTCCTGATAATGTGCGATGGTTAATTGAAGCTAAGGTTCGGTCGGCTGGTGAAGTCCCAGATGCGTTCTTTCCCCATATGCCCGGCTTTGGTAAAAGTGCTTATGCCAAAAAGCGAAGAGCAAAGAGGCTAGGTGTCTGTCATAAATGTGGACGATGGAATTGCGATACTAAATGTCGTTATTTAGGGATGATCACCAGAAATCATGAAGATAAAAGAAAATTCATCAAGAATGGCCTGCGTAAGGAATCTTTGGATGATATCCTATTAACTTTTGAAACACATTCTTGTGAAATAGTGCAATGGGAAATTATGGATTTATGGTGGACTTTCCGTAAAGAACAGGATCGTTACAGTCTTGGAAATCTAACTTTTAATGACCCTGTTTGCCAGTTTGCGAGAAAACTGGATGGGAAGCAAATCCCCGACTTATAGAAGGCATTGAAGCCGTTACTAGACATAAACTAGTGGAAGATGAGAGCCACAGTCATGATTGCTGTACATATAAGCTGTCATTTTTCTTTTCTTTTGGCAATAATGTACTTACTTCCGTAAGTGTAATAAACGCATTATCCTTTCATCACTATAAATACGTGTTCTTCCTTCTGGATACGGTACTCCATAACTCCCAAAGTCAGTTATTTCCGTTTCCTACAATCACTAATTTCTTTCTTTTTCTCTTAAATGCCTCATTCATCAATGAAGCCTTCTCTTTCCGCTCTACGAAAATATTTCCCTTCTTTCCCAATAAATGTTCTTAAAAAGGTTTATCAAGCTAGATGTGAACGATTCCGACTATTTATGCACAAAGGCATTCCTGATAATGTGCGATGGCTAATCGAAGCTAAAGTTCGTTCGGCTGGTGAAGTTCCAGATGCGTTCTTTCCCCGTATGCCCGGCTTTGGTAAAAGCGCTTATGCCAAAAAGAGAAGAGCAAAGAGGCTAGGCGTCTGTCACAATTGTGGATGGTGGATTTGCGGTGCTAAATGTCGTTCTCCAGGAGTGATTACCAGAAATCGTGAAGATAGAATAAAATTCATCAAGAATGGCTTGCGTAAGGAATCTCTGGAAGATATCCGAGAGGTTCTTGAAGCGCATTCTTGCGGAATAGTGCAATTTGAGGTTGTTGGATTATGGATAATTCTCCAAAAAGAACGAGAACGTTACAGTCTTGGGAATCTGACCCTAAACGACCCTGTTTGCCAGTTTGTGAAAAAGCTAGATGAGATGCAAATCACCGATTCATAGAAAGCATTGAAGCCGTTACTGGACGCAAAGCCAGTAGAAGACGGAACAAGGTCACGATTACTGTACGTGCTAGCTGTCGCTTTTGAAATTTTTCTCCCCTTTTGGTAATAATGTATCCACTCCTGACATGAACCAAAGTCACGATTACTGTACGTGCTAGCTGTCGCTTTTGAAATTTTCCTCCTCTTTCAGCGATAATGTATCCACTTTTGACATAAGCCATAGTCACGATACTGTACATACTAGCTGACGCTTTTGAAATTTTCCTCCCATAATGTACCCACTCCTGACATGAGCTATAATTATGACTACTGTATATACCTGCCACTTTTGAAATTTTCCTTCTCATCCGACAATCATGTACCTACTCCTGACATAAGCTACAGTCGCGACTACTGTACATGCTAGCAGCTATTTTGAAAATTTTCCTCCTCTTTTAACGATAGTGTACCCATACCTAACCAGAGTCATACCCGTGACTACTATGAATAGCTGGCAATAATGTATCCATTCTTGAAAAATAAAATTATTGCCTTATCACTTCATCTCTATAAATATATCCTCTTTTCTCACAAGGGTAAGGATAGGAATGGAGAAAACCCCAACTCGTAAATCCCGAAGTATTTGTGTATTTTCTGGGGCTTTTCCTGGAAAAGATGAAGAGTATTTAAAAGCAGCCAACCATTTGGGTAGAGTATTAGCTGAGCGAAAAATACATTTAGTTTATGGAGGAGGTAGTGTCGGATTAATGGGAGGTGTAGCATCAGCAGCATCTCTAGGAGGAAGTCAAGTTCTGGGCATTATCCCCGGACCTCTGAAATTTATTTCTGGGGGCACGATTGGAGAAGAATTAGTGGTTAAAAATTTGCAAGAGTGTGTGTTACAAATGCTTTTAAATGCTGATGCTTTTATCGCTCTACCAGGTGGTTTTGGCACATTGGGAGAAGTCTTTCAAATTGCTTCCATGGCCCAACTTAATTTGCATAAGAAACCCATTGGGCTTTTAAATGTTAACAATTTCTTTACAGGTCTGATAGCTTTTATGGATTATGCTATGCAGAAGAATTTCATATCAAGAGTGGCACGGCGAATCATAATATCCGCAACAACTGCTGAAGAATTGCTAGATAAAATACAAGCTTTTGTTCCTGAACCAGATCCAACAATGATTCAGATAGACTGGACACGACAGTCTTTCCCGACCAATTCACTCCCATAATGGTCCTCTACTCACCCTGTTGAAGTATTGTGGAAGAAGAAGTGATCCGATCCGTTTTGCTTGTCCTTTAGTTTTATTATCAGCATTTTCTTTCGTGTTTTAGTTTTTCTTTCAGGGAATTTCTTTTTTTTATCTTATAAGATAGTCTCGTCCATGCTGATATTAAAACCATAGGACAATGCCTTTAGGTTGGAATGGCTGAGTAAAGAGTAATTTTTATTGCTCTTGAGACGCATCCTATTAGGTCTACTAGGCATAACATTTTGGGATAGTTAAGCTTCAACCTTATTTGGATGACATATCTCTCAAGCGAATCTATATTTACTAAAGAAAATATTAAATGAACCTTGGATATTGATTCCAAACATCCGTTCCCTTTACATAATTTATTAGCGATATTGTCATCATCAAGATTCACTCATTTTATCGAAGTCTAAAGTTTCGCACTCGCTTATTATGCAAATTCACACTTTCGAAGAAAATTATTCCAATTCTAATTGCTTTCATATAAATTTCGCTCGAGGTTCAAGGAGAGTTCCTTAACCTCATTCAATCAAATTTTCAAACGATAGGAAAGTTCCTATCGTCGAGGTTAAAAGAATTTTCCTTAACCTCAAAATCATCAATTTTCCTTCAAACGATAGGAGAGTTCCTATCGTCGAGGTTCTAAGGTAGGACCCTTAACCTCAAAACAATCAATTTTCCTTCAAACGATAGGAGAGTTCCTATCGTCGAGGTTCTAAGGTAGGACCCTTAACATCAAAACAATCAATTTTCCTTCAAACGATAGGAGAGTTCCTATCGTCGAGGTTCTAAGGTAGGACCCTTAACCTCAAAATCATCAATTTTCCTTCAAACGATAGGAGAGTTCCTATCGTCGAGGTTCTAAGGTAGGACCCTTAACCTCAAAATCATCAATTTTCCTTCAAACGATAGGAGAGTTCCTATCGTCGAGGTTCTAAGGTAGGACCCTTAACCTCAAAACAATCAATTTTCCTTCAAACGATAGGAGAGTTCCTATCATCGAGGTTCTAAGGTAGGGCCCTTAACCTCAAAACAATCAATTTTCCTTCAAACGATAGGAGAGTTCCTATCGTCGAGGTTCTAAGGTAGGACCCTTAACCTCAAAACAATCAATTTTCCTTCAAACGATAGGAGAGTTCCTATCGTCGAGGTTCTAAGGTAGGACCCTTAACCTCAAAACAATCAATTTTCCTTCAAACGATAGGAGAGTTCCTATCATGGAGGTTCTAAGGTAGGGCCCTTAACCTCAAAACAATCAATTTTCCTTCAAACGATAGGAGAGTTCCTATCGTCGAGGTTCTAAGGTAGGACCCTTAACCTCAAAATCATCAATTTTCCTTCAAACGATAGGAGAGTTCCTATCGTCGAGGTTCTAAGGTAGGGCCCTTAACCTCAAAACAATCAATTTTCCTTCAAACGATAGGAGAGTTCCTATCGTCGAGGTTCTAAGGTAGGGCCCTTAACCTCAAAATCATCAATTTTCCCTCAAATGATAGGAGAGTTCCTATCGTCGAGGTTCTAAGGTAGGACCCTTAACCTCAAAATCATCAATTTTCCTTCAAACGATAGGAGAGTTCCTATCGTCGAGGTTCTAAGGTAGGACCCTTAACCTCAAAATTATCAATTTTCATTCATCGAGGTTCTAAGGTAGGACCCTTAACCTCAAAATCATCAATTTTTCTTCAAACGATAGGAGAGTTCCTATCGTCGAGGTTCTAAGGTAGGACCCTTAACCTCAAAATCATCAATTTTCCTTCAAACGATAGGGGAGTTCCTATCGTCGAGGTTCTAAGGTAGGACCCTTAACCTCAAAATTATCAAATTTTCCCTTCAATGATAGGAGAGTTCCTATCGCAGAGGCTCTAAGGAAGATTCCTTAATCTCTGAGTTTAGGCGACGAGAAAATTCTCGATGCCTACCTAAAGCCGGACGAAATTTGGTAACGACTTTGCATGCCTCATGTCCCATGAAGTATGCAAATGGGGGCAGCTGTTGACACCCAATTTCGTCCGGCTTAAAAATCAAATAAAAATTAATTAAATTAAAAATTAAAACTTAAAAAAATTTATTAAATTACTTAATTAATTGATTACTTAATTAAAAAATAATAATAGTAATAATGGCAATATTATTTTAGGGGCATTCTTTTTTAGTTTGTATGTTAAAAAAAAGGGGGGGGAAGAAGAAGAAAAAAAATAATAATAATAAATTAAATCTAAATTAATTAAAATTAAAAATTATTAATTAATTAATTAATTAAAAAGTAAAAGAAGAAAAAAACAAAAATAATAATAAAAAATGGGGAGGGTGGCCGACAGAGGCTCCCCCTCCCCTTATCCCTTATCTTCTCTCGCACTCTCAATCTTCATCTATTCTCTCCCTCTCACTCAACGCAGACAACGGACACACACAGAAAAAAAAAATAATCTTTTCTCTCTCTATTCTCTCCCTCTCACTCAAGGCAGAAGACACAGAGCTTCTACGCTCTCTCTCTCTCTCTCGCTCAACAACAGAGCTCCTTCTCATCTTCCTCTCCTAGTCCGAGCTCCGACGGTTCTATCCTCCCGAGCTCCTGTCCGTCGATCTCCCGCGTCGCACCAGACCCGCCGTCGCCATACGCTCATCTCCCTCCAGACATCGATCTATTACTCTTCGCCCAGACACAGAACTCGGTCACCCTCTGTGCTCTCCTTTCCTTCCAGCAGACAACACCCCCCTGAGACACACTCTCTAGCCTTTCTCTCAGCTCCTCCTTCTTCTTCTCTTCCCACTTTCTCCGCCATAACCATTTCCTCGCCCCACTGCCAACCCCTCCACCGTCACGCGCACAGCACTCCTACTCCGCCCTCCTCGCGCCGTCGGCCCGTCTCCCTGCCTTGTGCGCGCGTGCGTCTCCCTCTGCTGCTGCCCCTCCGCCGTTCGCCGCGTCTCCCTTGGTCGCCTCCCTGCTGCCCCTCCGCCGTTCGCCACGTCTCCCTTGGTCGCCTCCCTGCTGCCCGACGCTTCCGCGCGCCTCCACTCCAGCCGATGCCACCACTGACTCCCAGCCCATCTGTTCGCCCCTGTTGCCGTGCTCGCTCCGAGCCTCTCCATGCCTGGTCCATCCCCTGCTGGCCGCGCCCCCTCCACGTCGCGTAGTCGTCGAATCCATCGCGCCTCGCATCCCCTGCTGCTGTGCTCCTCTGCTGCGAAAAAGACGCGTTTCGTTTTTAAACTATTCACCAAGTCAAACTTTTGATTTTTTTTGGGTAAAATCATTGTTTAATCCTTAGCTTTCTTTTTTTTATTCATTTAAGTCACTAACATATTTTATCTTGCAGATTAGTCACTGACAGCAGCCTTTTTATTGTATGTTCTTTTCTTTGTTTTTATTTGTTATTATTGGCTTTCCCTTTCATTAAAATTTGATCATTGAATCGACATGGAAAATAATATAGGATTTTGATTTGACATTTATATTCATGTATATTTATTGGATTTTAGAATAGTTTAATTTTTATTTTTGTAATATATTAATCTGTATCAAATTATTGGTTAATTAATATTTAAATTTATTAGAAATCCGTCCTAAGATGGATCATCTATCCATGTCCAGATGATTCGGTTAGAATCCATGGCTTGGATATTAATTGAAATTATTTAAAAAAAAATAAAAATAAAAATAAAATAAAATTAAATAGAAAAAAAATCCAATCGTGCACCGCCAACTACCTCAAAATCAAGGACCTTCTCGAGCTGCTCAACCAAACGATCGCCAAGAGGATCGAGAACAAAAGCGTCGAGTACGTCAGGAAATTCTTCACTGTCGAGAATGATTATACGCCGGAGAAGAAGGCCCGCCAGTCGCGACTCGCGTTTGTTTCTTGACTCAATCAAATTTTTTAGTAAAATTCTCATTTAGCCCTTGATTCTCTTTGTTTTTATTCATTTAAGTCATTAATGTTCTCCTGTTTTGCATATTCATCACTGACAGTATTTTTTTATGTTTTTATTTCTTTTTTTTGTTGTTGGTTTATTATTTCGAGAATCATGAATTAGTCTGTGATCAATATTACATAAAATTGCAATTTTAGGTTAGGTCAGATTTTTACCTATTTATTTGATTTTAATTTTAATAGTTAGCATAAATTTAAAACTCATGTTTACATAACGTATAAAAAAAAAGGGGGGGTCATATTTACGAGATTTAATTCTGAGCAGATTTTAATGAAAATTCAAGAATGAATTTAGAACTAGTAAATCAAAAATCCATATCCAGATGATTCGGTTAGAATCCATGGTTTGGATATTAATTGATATTATTTAAAGCAAACAAAAAGCAAAAATTAAAAATCAAATAATGAAACTCGGATCGCAAATCGGCTCGTTATTGACCCAGTTATGAAAGTCCATAGTTTCAGCATAATTTTAATTTTTACCCCTGCATTTATTTGATTTGTCTAATTGAGATCCTATTTTGTTCTAATTTGTAATATGGCCATTGGTTTATTGGCATTTATTTCCTTTTATGGATTTGTTTTGTTCAGCAAATTAAAGGCATAAATTCGTTTAGAAATTAAAATTAAGCTTAGGCATAATTAAACATAATAATAATAATAATAATTATTATTATTATTATTATTATTATTATTATTATTATTATAATGGAAGGTTATCCCTCCTATTCATTTCTTTAAAAAAGTGGATGGCCAAAAAAAGCCCCACTTTATTTATTTATATATCATCTTTTGATATTCTTTTGTTTACTTTATGTGTTTTCCCATTATCTATTTGCATGTGTTATTTAATTTATGCACCTTTTATTTTCTTAAATCGATGTTCAAAACAAACAAAAAAAAAAAAAGAAAACTTCCACTTTATTTATTGTTATTTAATTTTTCTTTATTTTATGGTTAAACTCATTTCATTTAAAGAAATTAGCCATAAAAAAAATATATAAAATAAATCTGAGCCATGTTGTTAAGTCAAAAAATTTTTTAGTTCATGGTATATTGGCTGGAAACTGTCTCGTGCCCGCTTTTGAGCTGCTTCACCTGGTGAAGAGGGTCTGGCTGAGTAACAACGCCCCGTACCATGATCAAAGTTTTTTTTTATTTTTAAACTCTTTGATTCCTTTAAATTAACTTCTTATTAAATAAAAAAAATAATTTTTTTAATTCTTTTATAAATTGAGTAATTCTTTAAATAATAAATATCCTTCATTAAACAAGAAAAATTAAAAAAAGAAAATAAAGATAAGAAAAAGAAAGGAAAAATAAGAAAAAGAAAAGAAAGATAAAAAAAAAAAGATAAAGAAAAGAAAGAAAAGAATAATAAGATATAAAAAAGAAAGATTTTTTTAAAATCATTAACAAATTTAATAAAAAAAGACTTATAAGTTAAACTAATAATTAATTCCATAAAATAATAATTAAATAATTAACTTTAAATTAATTTCCATATCCGGATGATTCGGTAGGATCTACAGTTTGGAAAATATCAAACTTTTTTAAATAAATTAAATAAAAACGTAAAAATCCATATTTACGATATGGATTAAATTCTTTAAAATTTCATCGAATTCCGTGTCCAAATGACTCGGCAGAGTCCATGGTTCGGAAGTATAAAATTTCATACAAATTAATTAATTAAAAAATCCACATTTCGACTAATCCAGTTAAAATTTCTAATTTTGAAAATTAACTGAAAATTATTTAAAAGCAAAGCAAAACAAAATTAAAATCAACTAAGGTGCCAATTTTTGGGCGTTTTAACAAAGTTGTTTTAACGTAACCGTACTCCCGATCCCCGAACTCTCGCAGACCATATTTTAGGTATCCAATCGACCTAAGAAAAAAACCAATTGGTGGCGACTCCCGAAAACGGCCCAACACGTTGCCACACATTGATTGTCTTGGCGCTTTGTCAGATAGCACAATCTGTCGCATCCTCTATTTCTTGACGACAAAAGATGCCATCAAAACAGAGGTTTTGTCCAAAAGATGAAAGTTCCTCTGGACCTTCGTCCCTACCCTCAACTTCAGCTCCAACCATGGTTCCGTTTTGGAATTTTAAGACTTTGTAGACAAAGCCCTCATTCTTTAAATCTCCCAAGCTCAACAATCTCCTCATCAATCTAGGTCACAAGTATGTTTCAGGAAAGCCAAATCAATCCCTCAACAGTCAGATTAGCTTATGGCTCTTAAATGCCATTAACCAGGGCATTCGTCGACTGCGATTGGACCTCTGCCATGGCCTCGTGGAGCCATTGTAGACAAAAAAATGCAAGTTTTACTTACTCCTCGAATTTTTTTACAAGCATTCTTCCTTGACCGATCTGAGCACCAAGTTATGCAAGTATGCTCCTAGAAGGAAGGTTTCTTGGGTTTCGCTTATATCTTTGAAGATTGGTTTCACCAAGTTTAGCAATGAAAATTTTAGAACTATTTTGTCGAGTACTCATGCTCTTGAATACTTAGAACCGCATGATTGTTACTGTTTCCGAATTCTTGTTGTTGGCCCCAAGTTGTTGTTGGGTGAACAGTAGGTGACAAACTTTGAGCATAAGATGATTATAAAAATTAGGGATGACAATTAAGTGGGTCAGGTCAAGTCTAGGTTTAGTCTGGTTAGCATGAATTCGAGTCCAAGTCGGGTTATTTAGGTTCAGGTTAGACTGGGCTGGGTTTACCAGGGCTCGAATTCACTATAGGTCAGGTCAATTTCAGTTTTGGGTAACTTCAAGTCAGTTTTCGGGTCAGATTTAGGTCGAATTTTGTGTTCACTCGGATTACTAGTGTATATGCCAAAATGATTGAATTGATTTATTTTTTTTTTCATTTTTTGTTAACACTTAAATCAAAGAATTTGATTTTTTTTTGTATGATTTAATTTAAATTTATTATCAAAATATTTATAAAAATTTTCTTCATTATAGTTTAGTACATATTTAGGTAGTTTAACATAGTTGGTAATACTTGATTTTTTTTTTAGACCTATACCCTTCAACTGTTACTGTACAGGCTATTTAGATCTTCACTCAGCTATCACTCAGACATACATTATGAAAAATTTTCTATGCTTATGTGCCAATAAAATTTATTTGAAATTACTACGAAATACAACTCAAGTTCATTATTAATGACTAAATTGTAAAATTTTAAAAATTTTAGGTAAAAGTGCAAAGATTTCAAAAGTTCAAGGACCAATGTTGTAATTATTAGGGGTGACTGAAATAAATTTTTTCAAAATTTAGATACCTTATTGCACTATACATAAAAGTCCAGAGATGAATGTTGTAATTTTGATAACTGTCTATCAAGATCATTAAACTTACTAAATATAAAAGCTACTTGTTTAGAAGAATTCAATATGAGACTTACTAAATATGGTAGCCTCTCCCCCAAACATAAAACTTACAAAATATAGAAGTCATACAAAAATAAAACTTACTAAATATGAAAAATCTTCCCTCAAAATATGAGAATAACTAAATATGAAAGTTTAAAAAAAATGGAGCTACTAAATATGGATTTCACCTCCCCAAATATGAGGCTTACTAAATATGAAAATCCTAAAAAAATAGAAGTTACTAATCAAAGAAGTTACCTTTCCTAAATATGGGACATACTAAATACAAAAGTTCAAAAAAATGGAAGTTACAAAATATGGAAGTTCATATATTTAGGACTTATTAAATATGGAAGATAATGAAAGATGCAAGTTAAGGTTTTGGGTAAGTGTTAAAATCGGTTTCTTTCGGGGTTTAGTCATCTGGTCATCTTGGGTTCGGGTCAAATCAATCTTGGGTTTGAGTTATTTCGGATTCGGATCAATTCAGGCTCAGGTCATTTCGGGTTTGGGTCATTTTGTATTCGGACTTTCTCGGGTTTTTCTTTAATCGAGTTCGGTTTCAAGTTAGATGGGGTACAGTCGGGTTCAGGTCATTGACTTTTTTTTTAAAATTGGGTTAAGTCAGACTTGGTTTCGGGTGAATTTGAGTAGGCATCAAGTTGGGTTAGATTTTGTAATCCCTAATAAAACAGACACCAGAAAATTTGCATGATTCACCCTTAATTTGGGGTTACGGCCATGGGACAAACTCTAAGATTTTCTCCCACTATAAAAATAGTAGGCTTATAAAGAGAGAAACTTTTGTAGAAAAAAAATTATAAAAGGTATGAGATAAACCCAAAATAGTGACACTTAATTGGTTTCCAAACACCCAAAATAAATATCTAATTATTTTGTCACTCCTAAAAAATAAATCCCTCTTTCTCAACTTTTTTTTACTCACAGAGTTGAGCAAGCTACAAGTAAAATATTGAGGAGATGACATGGCTATTTATAGCTGAAGCACTGCCTGAATTTCAATGCATTCAGCAACATTCTCTTTGCTACCAGCCACTACCATTATTTTACAAGCTCTCAGCCTTAATTTTTGATCAAATAAAGAGAAAAAGGGAGAGAAAAAACAAAAGAAGCAAAAGAAACAAAAGAATCCCACATTAGGGGAAGAAAAGTGTATGATTGCTTGAAGAAACTGGTGTTGAGACAAAGATGGTTTTATTCTCATATTTAAAAATTTCAGCCCATAATCTGCCTGGACATTCTTAATTTATGCTTGTGGAGCAGTTTTGAGGGTTTGGAGTTGTTGGATGCATCAACTTTATTGGATGTAACCATTGACGTTGTACCAAACCTTAGCGAAATTAATGATAGACAAAAAGCGAGTACTATGGTGTTGCGATTGCTAGAAAAGGTTAAACATGCTAGCAGACTCATTCTTGGTGAATGGATCTGTCAAGTAAGTCTTTCTTCTTTTCGTGTATTTTGTTTCATTTTGAATTGCATGTTTGCTTAACATGGCAAAAAGCTATTCTTTATCTTGAAACTTTTCCTAGCTTTTCGTCAAGTTGGCCTTGTCTATATCTTGGGCTTTGTCCAATGAAGCAGTCAAAGACTTGTCATTACCATTGAAAACTAAGTGTGTGACACTACAAGTGAAGATTAAAGATCTTGACTTCTGTGTAGTGGCTCATCTTCTACAAAATTCACCTATTCTCGAGATCTTAGCCATCAACATGATGCACCTAGTTGTAAGTATAAGATAGACCTTGTAGCTTCTTTCAGTCTTCCTACTTGCAATCATCGTCACCATATTGTACCTTAATCCCAACTATGTTAAGTTGGTGACATGAAGTTCTTAGCGTCTGTTAACTATTTCAAGGTAATTAACTTACAAGGTAGTGCAAAAATTACTAAGTGGCTAAGTTTTATATCCGATGCTCTTTCTGACACCTTAAAAGAGAATAATGAGATGATATTTTAAAACCCCCATCATGATATATATTTCCACTTGAATGAAGAAACATCGCAAGTATTCCTACTTGAACTATATTCCATAATGTGAAAATCTAAAAGCGATCACATGAAATTTGCTGTTCTCTTACTTCGCCGAAAGCCCAAAAAATCAGGTTGTTTCAACAGTTTGTAGCTCACTAAAAATTAATCCTTTGTAGGGAAAAAATATCTCCTTAAGCTACTAAAGAAAAGCTAGGTTCGGGATTACCTAGAATTTGTGGCCAACAAATTAATATGCTTAAAGCAAGCTCTTAAAATTGTTGCCGTTATAGGTTTTGAAGTGTAGGATTCAGAAATGATAATCTAATTTACCAAGTTTTTGTTAAGGAATGCAATGGTAGTGGAGAAGCTAAATATATATTCAATTGCATGGGGGTCATAGTGATACATACATGGGGCTATTGCAGCGTGAGTTATTTAAAGTGTCACAAAAATTATTAGACATCCCAAGCTTGTTTCCCCATGCAAGAATTGGATTCCATGCTTGACCAAAATGATCAATTGTCGTTCTGTTGGCGACAGGCTCAAATAGGACTAACTGGTCTTTTGCTTTCTATATTAGCTTCATTGTAATAGATTAACAATATTTGTTTCTAATGAACAAAATAGAAATGAAGATATGTTGATCCTTATGCATATTAGCGCTGTAAGTAATTTCTGTTATTGTATAGATCTAGCTGTGTCTTTTGTCTTGAATCTTGGTGTTTGTCTGTTAGATAGGAGAACATTCTAGAGAGATTATTTTATAGAGTTTGGGAATACAATTAGAAGTGTTGCAGTGCCTCTAATTAATTACCTAGGATAAGCGTTCATTTGGGTTTCTTGTTTTTGTTCAATTGGGAGCTATGAGTCAAATGCATGCAAGATTAATGTACTTTGCTAACAACGTTCATTCATCGCAATTCGATTCACATTGCAAATATAGCACTACTTTATTGTTATTGTGTATAAATTAGCCTTTTTCCTTGGGGGGGTGGTTCATATGTTGGTTTCCAATGCTAATTAAGGCTATATCAACCTCTCTCATCCTGATAAATTTAAGAGATCCAATCTAATTTAATTTCAATGTGAAAGTTACCCAATTGGTTTGCAATTAATGCAGACCTATTAGTGTGTTTTCCATACTAGGCTTGTGACCCAGTGTCAAACAATTCCCTAACTTCCCTGAATTTGCTTGAGTTTACGGTCATGCCATTTTATTACCCTTCCTCGCCCTGCTGACTTACCATCACACTGTACAAAAGAGATATCAGGTTTGTCCAGCCAAATTCTTCATACCAGAGGACATCCAACTAGATTCCAGATCAGTCATCCATCCGATGACCAAGGTGTCCACCTAGGCAATGCTGGCAGGCATCGTGAATTGGGCAGGAGCTGAATTTTGAGAAGCAGATTTGGAAGCAAATGGGTTGCATGATTGGTATTTTCCAAATCTTTGATTGTCTCCAGATTCTCACTGGCTAGGTCCTCTCCCCCGCTCCAGTTGGATTCTTTTCTAAAATAAGTTATTCTATTCTTATTTTGTCAGTTCTTTCTCAATTTCTGATCAAAATTAGCAATCATTCTACAGGAGATGGATGTGGGCTAGAGAAAGTTCTGCTAATCAACAAGCTTTTCAGGCCCAGAGAACAGAGCTTGCAGGCTGACTTTACACGAAATGTGATTTTTAAGTCCATGACTCATATCCAAGAACCTGGGATTTGTACATTTCATCTTGGTGTTGCAGTTCTCAGAATCCTTGCTCTAGGCATCAAGAACCTAGTCAAATTTGGCATCAGGAGATGGATTGATTTTTGTTTTTTTTGTGGAGATGCCATCAGGAGATGGGCTGAGGTATAGTTGACAATGGAGGAAGAGGATATGGTTCTGCTTTGTTTTTGAGCTCATCAAATTGGGTGAACTTTGATGCCGTAAATTGGGAGAAAATATAAGGCAAATAAGAGAAGAAATGGTCGGTCCCACAATTTGTCAAACAATGTTGACTCTCAAACACCTTAATGCCTCTGTGTTAACATAAGCCGAATAAGCTGTGAACCTTAAGTACCTAACTGCTAACTCAGCCGATAACTTCAATTGGTTTTGGGTAGTGACAACAAGTGTCAACTTTGCGTTCTCCAAAAGTGATTCTTTCCGTAGGCCATGAATACTTGGCTTGCAGCGGTAAATTTTTAAATTCGTGGGGTAAAACGGCTGCAGCCTGAAACTTTGGAGGCTATTCAAACAATTTGGCCCTTTGTCAATGCTTTCAATTCCCCAAAATCCCTTCGACAATGTTTAACTCATGAACTATACGTTTGTCGTCAAAATGTTTCTATACGGCAGATGGAAAGACACTAGTAAATACTATAATTATGGTTCCTTTTCTTGATAGGAGATCACATATATGTTCATTTTCTCCGTTGGCACAAGTTTGATACGAGTGCAGGAGGAACAGGTTTTCCCAGATCATAGCAATTAACGGGTTCTGAGGAGTTACTTCTAAGTCGAAAAAGAAGACCCGAATCAGCTCGGGCCGTTGCAGCCGATCGTCTAAGCGACTTGCCGGACAGCATAATCCTCCATATTCTCTCCTTCCTTTGGACGAAAGACGCAATCAAAACAGGGGTTTTGTCCAAACGATGGAAATTCGTATGGACTTCCGTCCCTACCCTCAGCTTCTACTCCGGCTCCCGTTGTTCCCTTACAAAATTCTGTAACTTCGTAGAGCGAGCCCTCATTCTTCACCACTCTCCCAAGCTCGACCAGCTCCTGATTAAGATAAGGTACGATTCCAGGAAGCTGAAGCATGTCCTAGGTGATGAGCACATCAATTTGTGACTCCGGCACGCCATCAATAGAGACGTGGCTACGCTTCACTTGGATTTAGGTTTAATCCTTCCAATGCCTTCTCCTGGACAGCTCCCATGTCAACGTTTCTCGCTGCCCGATTTTCTTTATGGCCACTCTTCACTCACAAACTTGAGAACCCTGTCCTGTGACTATGTCCCCAAAAGAAGGATCTCTTGGGGGTCTCTTAGGTGTTTGACGATTCGGTACGCTGAACTGAGAGATGATGTTTTCTCCAATATCCTGGCAGGGAGTCCTGAGCTTGAATACTTGGAACTTGAGGGTTGTTGGGGTTTCCAACTTCTCGATATTGGTTCAAGTTGCTTGAACAAGCTGACGCTGGCTTTTTTTAGCAAAATCAGTCCAGTGCCGTTCAAAATTTCAGCCCCGAACCTGAAATCATTTGAAATTTTAGGTTCTCCAGTCTCTTTGGAGTTGTTAAATGCCTCGGCATTGCAAGAAGTGAAGCTTAACTTCAGATTTTTATACGGTGGTGTTAAAGTCAAACCATGTGACCATGACACTGTGTTACAACTACTACAAACTCAACATGTAAGGAATGCTAACAAAGTTGTTCTTGGGAAAGATGTCTGTCGAGTAAGTTTTTCTTCCCCTTGCCGGCCCTTCCAAGTTAAACTAGTCATTACAGTTGCTTAGATTGAAGCTAGACTCTTCGATATATGCTTGGCATTAATCCATTTTTCTTTTGCAAATCTTCTCTTAGTTTGGACTGGCGTTATGCGTACTAATTAATTTTCTTTAAACGCTCTCTTGTTGTTCCTTACTACCCAATAGGTTTTGTCCGAAATTGATGATATAGAGCTGAGTTTGCCATTTAAGCATACATGCTTGGTGCTAGAACTAGGGGTTGAAGCACTGGACCATGCAATGGCAAATCTTCTACAAAATTCACCTACTCTGGAGACGTTAGTCATAAACATGGTCTACCCATATTGTTAGGAATCAGAACGTAAGCACAAAGAAAAGAGACACGAGAATTTACGAGGAAAACCCCAAATCGGGGAAAAACCTCGGGCGGCAAGCCGGAAGAAAGAATTCACTAAGAAAGAAGAAGAATACAATCTAAGTGACTACTAGATTGTGGGACAAATTCTAATTGCCACAACTAAGCTCCTTATATAAGGAGTTGAAGGCACCAAGGCCCTATGTATGGCCAATGTGGGATGAAGGGTGAAATATGGAGCTAAGGCATTAAGCCTTTGTTTCCTAGCCCATGTGGGATGAAGGTTAAGAACAAAGTTGAGGCAATCTTCAACAATCTCCACCTTGCATCAATTTTGTTGTACATGAACAAAACTCCACCTTCATACCAAATTGATCTGTAACATTTTTCTCTGATCTTCACAGCCACCTCCAAATAAGTGATAATCAACAAATAAGATTTACTAAGTCCAAACAATGTTTGAACTTAGATCCAGGAAGAGTTTTTGTCATCATATCAGCAGCATTATCCAGCGTACTAACCTTCATGATCACAATATCACCTTTATCAACAATTTCACGAACAAAGTGATATTTGACCCCAATATGTTTAGTACGCTCATGGAACATACTATCTCTTGTCAAGAAAATAGCACTTTGGCTATCACAATATATCTCCAGCCTGCGATCATCTTGAGTAAGCTCTGTATAAATATTTCTAAGCCAAATTGCTTCCTTCGTTGCTTCAGTGATTGCCATATACTCTGCTTCTGCAGTTGAAAGAGCAACTGTTGCTTGTAGGCAAGCCTTCCAGCTCACAGCACAACCACCGAATGTAAAAACGTATCCTGATGTGGATCGTCGAGTGTCAAGATTACCCGCATAGTCAGAATCCACATATCCAATCAATCCAGCTTTAGAACCACCAAACTCAAGACAAGTCGTAGTTGTACCTTTTAGATACCTTAATATCCATTTTACTGCTTGCCAATGCTCTTGTCCTGGATTAGCCATGTAACGGCTCACAACGCTAACTGCATGTGCTAAGTCGGGACGCGTGCAAACCATTGCATACATAATGCTCCCAACAGCACTTGCATATGGTATTTTCTCCATCTTCTTAATTTCTTCATTTGTTGTCGAACATTGATGTGATGATAATTTGAAGTGTGCAGCAAGAGGTGTAGAAACTGGTTTGGCTTTGCTCATGTCAAATCTCTCCAGAACTTTGCGTACATAACCCTCCTGTGAAAGATAAAGCTTCCTTGCCTTGCGATCACGCCTGATCTCCATGCCTAGGATGCGTTTTGCTGCACCTAAATCCTTCATATCAAATTCTGCACTTAATTGTGCCTTAATCTTGGCAATTTCTGATTTGCTCATTGCTGCGATAAGCATGTCATCCACATAAAGCAGTAAATATGTGAATGAACCATCTCCAACTGGTCTCATGTAGACACATGAATCATAACTGCTTCTCCTGAAACCAAGATTCAAAGCAAACATATCAAAGCATTTATACCATTGTCGAGGTGATTGTTTGAGGCCATATAATGACTTCTGGAGTTTGCAGACATGGTCCTCCTTCCCCTCGACCTTAAAACCTTCGGGTTGCTCCATGTAGATTTCTTCCTTTAAATCACCATGCAGAAAAGCTGTTTTAACATCAAGTTGCTCCAACTCAAGATCATCTAACGCAACAAGACCAAGAAACAGTCGGATAGAACTATGCTTCACAACAGGAGAATAAATATCATTAAAGTCAACTCCCGGTACCTGGCTAAAGCCTTTTGCAACTAGTCTAGCTTTATACCTTGGTTCTTCAACTCCGGGAATTCCTTCTTTCTTCTTGAACACCCACTTGCACTTGACAGTTCTTTTACCTTTGGGTAGTTCAGCTAATGTCCAAGTGTCATTCTTTTGAAGCGATTCCATCTCTTCTTGCATAGCTACAACCCACTTAGAAGAATTTGGACAGTTAGTTGCATCTTTATAATTTGCAGGTTCAAAACAACTCTCTGTCTCTTCAGCAGCTGCAAAAGCAAACCCAACAAAGTCTGCTTCCTCAATTAACCTCTTTCGAGGCATACCTTGATTGCTACGACGGGGACGATTGATAGCAATAGAATGAGAAGGCTGAATGTCATCAGTTGCGGCTTGTTGCTCCACCTCAACTTGTGTATCCTTGACATCCTGATCATGACTTTCAGGATGTATTTGGAGCTCCACCTTGCTTCCAATCTTTTCCTTCTCAATGCTTGGATCAGCGACAGTCAACTTCTCCTTTTGATGCAACATGGATGTCTCGTCAAACATAACATTCCTGGCTGTGAAAACTTTGGAAGTATGAGGATTCCATAATTTATACCCTTTAACTCCTGTAGTGTATCCTAGAAAGACACATTTAATCGATCTAGGATCTAACTTCCTTTCATTCACGTATGCATAAGCAGGACATCCAAATATCTTAAGATCATTATAGTTAGCCGGACTGCCCGACCAAACTTCTTCAGGTGTCTTTAAACCAATAAAAGTATGAGGAGATCTGTTTACCAGAAAACAAGCTGTAGAGACTGCCTCTGCCCAAAATTTCTTCCCCAATCTAGAGTTTGAAAGCATGCATCTTGCCTTTTCCAACAAGGTTCTGTTCATCCGTTCTGCTACACCATTTTGTTGTGGAGTCCCTGGAACGGTCAGATGGCGAACAATACCTTGATCCTTGCAGTATTGTTTGAATTCTCCCGAACAGAATTCCAAACCATTATCTGTCCTTAGCCGTTTCACCTGCTTCCCGGTCTGCTTCTCGATCAGAGTCTTCCACTGCTTAAATGCGACAAAGGCTTCATTCTTATGCTTCAAGAAATATGCCCAAACCTTCCTTGAAAAATCATCAATGAAGGTAACCATGTAACGAGCTCCACCAAGAGATGCCTCACGAGACGGTCCCCAAACATCAGCATGAATATAATCAAGAGTTCCTTTAGTGTTATGTTTTGCAGGAGTAGTAAAAGAGATTCTCTTTTGCTTTCCAAATAAGCAATGTTCGCAGAAATCTAACTTACTGACCTTTTGTTCTCCGAGTAGTCCTCTTTTGCTCAGCTCAGAAATGCCTCTTTCACTCATATGGCCTAGCCTCATGTGCCACAATTTTGTCACCTCCTCATCAGACATAGATGATTCAGCAACTGTAGATTGGCCCTCCACGGTCTTGCCATCCAAAATGTAGAGCTTTCCTTTCCGCTGGCCTTTCATGACTACCAATGATCCTTTGACGATTTTCAGCGAACCATCCCTGCCAATAAAGGAACAACCATTTTCTTCCAATGTACTCAAAGAAATTAAATTTCTTCTCATATCAGGGACATGGCGAACATTTGATAGTGTTCTCACTATCCCATCATGCATTCGAATTTTGATGTCACCGATGCCTGCAATTCTACATGCATTGTCATTCCCCATCATGACTACTCCTCGATTGACCGGTTCATATGTGTAAAACCAGTCCTTATGGGGAGTCAAATGGAATGAGCAAGCAGAATCCATGGTCCATTCGCCACTCCTGCTACTTTCTGCTTGTGCAGTTATATGAGCTTCTGTGCTGTTTATAGATGAGTTTTCAGCAACTAAAGCAAAATCATCTTCATTGGTGGCAATACTAGCCTCATCTGGTGGTCTCTGCTTGTTCTTGTCTCCATTTCCACCACTTTGATTCTTCTTCTTTAATTTGTGACAATCGTCCTTAATGTGACCTTTCTTCTTACAATAGTTGCAATAAAGATTCCGATGTTTTGACTTGGACCTTGAAGATGATCCTCTATCATTCTTTCTTTCAACTGATCTGCCTCTTGAATACAAGCCTTCTCCGTTTTCCTCACGCTTTGAAGTGTCCATTCTATCTCTTGACAATAAACTGGAACAAACTTCATCTAAAGTTATTGTATCTTTTCCATAAAGCATGGTATCACGGAAACTATTGTATGATGTTGGCAGATGATATAATAAAAGCATAGCCAAATCCTCACCATCGGTCTTAACATCAAGATTTTCTAAATCATTGATGATCTCTCTGAATTCTTCAAGATATGATTTAATAGACTTACCTTCTGACAGCTTATGCGAGTACAGCCTGGATTTAGCGTACAAGCGACTTGCTGGACTTTTTGTCATAAGAAGCGATTCAAGCTTCAACCATAAGCTAGCAGCAGTTGTCTCCTTACTGACCTCTTGAAGAATCTCCGTTGATAAGTGCAACTGAATTTGAGCGAGTGCCTTCAGATTCTTTCTCTCCTTCTCCTGCTCTGTTCCAGACATATTCTCCATCCCGAGTAGTGCCTCATCCAAATCAAGACTTATGAGAATTGCTTTCATCTTGATTTTCCAAATTGAAAACTTTGTGCTATACGTGAGTGGTGCTATATCAAGCTTTGTCGATGTCGAAGCCATCACAGCTCTGCAACGAGCTTTCTGAGCAAAAATAAGCTCTGACAATTTCACGTGAATAGTAACCGTACACGTGAATAGTGACCGTATATGGGAACAGTATCCGTATATGGGAATAGTGATCGTATACAGAAACAGTATGTGAATAGTAACCGTATACAGGAATAGTGATCGTATACGGGAATAGTAACTGTATACGAGAATAGTACCCAACACCACAAGATGAATTGATAAACTACTTATTTCTGATGTGGAGGATCCGCCTATTAGGGGCAACCACAGAGCATACTATAAGCAGCTATCACTAACCTAACCTTGGCTCTGATACCAGTTTGTTAGGAATCAGAACGTAAGCACAAAGAAAAGAGACACGAGAATTTACGAGGAAAACCCCAAATCGGGGAAAAACCTCGGGCGGCAAGCCGGAAGAAAGAATTCACTAAGAAAGAAGAAGAATACAATCTAAGTGACTACTAGATTGTGGGACAAATTCTAATTGCCACAACTAAGCTCCTTATATAAGGAGTTGAAGGCACCAAGGCCCTATGTATGGCCAATGTGGGATGAAGGGTGAAATATGGAGCTAAGGCATTAAGCCTTTGTTTCCTAGCCCATGTGGGATGAAGGTTAAGAACAAAGTTGAGGCAATCTTCAACACATATGTAAGTATATATGGTTCATATATGATACAATCAATTCCTTCTCATTTTCGTAACTTGTTAGAACTTAAAAACCCCTCTATGTCAGCTAAATGCCTTTCTTGCTATACGCTTATAGGAATATTAGCATGTTTCTTCTTTGTTTTTTTTTTTTTTTGACACAGGAGGAGTTTTCAAGCAATCATGAGAAGTACTGGTCATCACTAAAGGGAGGGATGTTCTTGTGCCTGCAACAAGCTCTTAAAACTGTATCAATCACTGGTTTTAAGACAGTGATACTGCCATTTGTACAGTTTCTACTTATGAACACAAAGGTATTGGAGAAGTTTAGTATATATTTTATGAGGGTTCAGAGCCGTGAGGATGCAACAGAAAGGAGCGAATTAGTCAAAATGTCAAAAAATTTGCTTCTTCATATTCCGAGGTCCTCTTCAAAGGCAGTTGTTGAATTTCATGAGTGATTGGAGAAAACAGTCACCTTGCTATGTATTGCTGGACTCAAGTAGCTAGGATTAGACCCCTTGTTTTTGCATTTCTTCATTAATTAGTTGCAATGGATTAGGTGCATTTGCGATTTTACTTCATAAACTGAGAGTGAGGACATGCTTTGATGGTTGTTCAGAATGGTGAATTTGTTGTATTATTAGGTAAGCTACAAACTTCGTTGGGTTATATCTGTTGAAATTGATGTAAATTCAAAAAAGGTCTAGAATATATAGCCGAATGAAGAAATATCTAGGTAAAAATCTAGACCATAAAGAAAATATCTATATACCTAGAAAAATCAAGGATTAAAAAGATAATTAAGTGTTCTAGAAAAATGATAATCTAAAACAATGTAAACAAAACTATAGGAGCAAAAAAACTGACTTTCAAGCCTATAAAAAGACTTTAGTTCCGAATGTGCGAAGGTTGTGGGTGTGTGAGATGGTCCTTTCTCAACCGAAGCCATTTGGAAATATTTTTTTCTTTAAACTTAATTTGTACTTATAAATCTTATCTATACAAATAGGTAATTTTTTCCATATAAATTGCTCAAATAGTCCGCAAGCTTCAGCCCCGTACATTGCAGAGTCTGGAATATTCTTAGCTCATGAGTTGGGTCAGAGTCTCGTCAAGTGCGCTCAAGAAACAAATTAACATATTTACTCTAATCTTTACTAAATATCCTCTAATACCCTTCTGAATATTAAAAAAAAAATTCTCAAATCAACCATGGACCATGTCACCTACCCCATCTACATTAATTTTTTTTGGCCATTCAAATATTACTTTGTCCATTTTCTTAGTCAATTCATTTTAATTTAAATCAATTTAATCTAACATAGTTTATTTTTATCTTTACATCTTTTTTTTTCTCAAAACTAATTTTATTTGGAAGTTAATATGATGTTGATACAATAATCTATTTGAAATTAAATTTTCATAATGATATTAAATTTTTATAAATATTTCTGTTTTTAGGCATTTAAAAATAAAAATTCATAAAAATTTAATAACAATGAAAAAAATGTATTTTCAGTGGATTATTACACTTACATAATATTTGCTTTCAAATGAAATTGATTCTAAATTAAAAATATATAAAAATAAAAAATAAGTCATTTTAAATTAAGTTGACTTAAATTAAAACAAATTGGCTAATATTGATGATTTCTTTTCCTCCTGCTATTGTTGTTGGTGTTGTTGCTGTTGTTGTTATATTTAAAAAGTTAAAAAATAAAAGTTCTTTGGTCCCGCTAACATTACTTGTCTCACGATTATCAATTGAACCCAACCCAACAACGTCTTGTTCATGGCAGTTTGCCAAAGATATCCCTCATGCTAGCACTTCATTTTCGCTAGTTATGTGATTCTTCCTGATATGTCGTTGTATGTTTTATAATCTTATGGACCGGAATTGTCCCAAATTGGTTTCATTCTGCAGGTGTGGAGTAAGCCAGCATATCAGAATTGTTGACCATCATCAGCAGAGAAATTTGTCCGCCTAAAGCAAGCGCTTAAAACTGTGACCAAATATGTTTTTGTTAGAATTTTTTACAGTGGACTTTGTTACCACTGTTGATATTTGGGAATTAGTTGAACTAGTTTACATACCCGGCATTACCATGGGTGCTAAGTTGTATTGATTATAAAAAATATAATACTCCATCCGTTTCATATTAGCTGTCTCTTTTACATTTTTTGACTAAAGTTTGACTTAAATATATTTATATTAATATGAATTGAAAAAAATTCTCAAAAATGATATTTAAAAACTAGAATCTTTAAAGTTTCATGTTCATGCAAAAAGTTCATATTTTTATAAGAAATTTTAAAAGAAATAAAATTATAGATTAATTGCTATGAATAGTAAAAATGACAACTTTTGTAAAACAAAGGGAGCATATATTTTTATACTATGTAAATATTATTTAGAAAATTATTATCATACAAAAATAATTTAAAAATGCATAAAATTATGCAACCATAGAATTGATTATCAACAACAAAGCACAAATTCTCAACAATGATAAAGTCAATACTTCATTAAACGGACATGTAGCCTAGATAGCCCAATAAAAACAAATCCTCTGTGCATACATCCCCCCTCAGCCATAGAAGCTAAACCCCTATGATAGTAGCCCTTTAAGGATCATACCTGAAAAGAAAAATAATGAGAAGAAATTGTGAACATACAACCAACAAAGCCACAATTTTTTTCAGTGGATTTACTTAAATTATATTATAAAAATCTTATTTAATGGATTCTTATAACTATATAATATTTTTTTTCAAATAACATTAGTTCCAGACAAAAAACCATGACACTGAAAATAAGTAATTTTATATTAATCTAATTTAATCCTAAACAAATTGCACCCTACACTCTATTTTCCAAATATATGCATTTCTTGGCATATAGATTCTACACAAGGTTTGATTGTTGAAGTAGAGAAAATAGGGGGAAAAAAAAAGGCGAATGAATGAAAAAAAAAACATGGCAGACCATAACCACAAAAAATGAAAAAAGATTTTTAAATCTGATCGAAAATGACCGTCAAACATTTATAACTATACTTACTACCCACATTTCTCTTTCAAAATTATTTCTCACTAAATCATTTCTCAAGAAAAATGAAAAATGGCTAATGAATTCCAAAGACTGAAATCACTAACAACAATGATGAGGACGATGATGATGATGATGATGATGATAACTATGATAACTATCATATCAAAATAACATGCATGCAAATCCATATATTTATCAACAGAAGTGTGAAACAATGAGTAGACAATAGACCAAACACAAAGAGATTGAAAACAAAAGCTAGCCTAGATCACAAGTTCCAACACAATGTAAAACTTCAAACAAAAGCACATAATGTAACAAAGAATAATGTGATTCATGTTTGCTTGAATGATCAGAATAAAACTGCATCGACACTTGCTTTCTGGTGCATTTGATTTGACTGAGTTGTGTTTGCGATATACAAAAATAAAAATTCATTTTTTCTTAATGCTAAAACTTAATAAGGCATACACCATAGATGCAAGAATCAGCAAACATAATGACCAAACAGAGCTTTTGTTACTAATAAATCCTAAAATTTGTTACTAATTAAGAGAGATTCACAAATCGATATAATGAATAGCTGAGATTTTGTTACTAATAAATCCTAGAATGACCTTAAAGGAACTGTCATGTAGAAAGAATGACTTAAAGGTACTGTCACCCATAGACAATATAAAAACTGTTACCCATAGACAATATTAAAAACTAACCATAAATACTTTATTGCTTGTCCCATTCCACAAAACCTCTTACCTTTAACAATATTAAGAATGCAAGGAAATCAACCCTCTCCCTCCTCCCCCCCCCCCCCCTCAAAAAACACTATAAATTTGCAAAGAAATAGCAAAAGCCAAAGCATAGAAAAATAGCAAAGTAAGCTAGAGATGTAAAACCATATGATATTGTGAAAACATGGTAACTGAAACTTAGAGTAGGTTGTAAATAGTAAATATCTGACATTAATACTAAAATTGGAGAAGCAACTACAGGGAATGAGTAAATTTAAAGAAACTAAATAAAAACTTGGAAATTAGAATCATTATTTAGGCTCAAAACTGGATCCCAATTTTTGTTTTCTCTATCTTTTTTTTTTTTTTAAGTGATAGGTAAAAGAGTTTGAAAAGTGTATAGAACACATATAATTACCATTTAAGTACATAAATTGAACTATCTAACTTCAACCAGATCATGAAGCTACACCTTTGGTTGAGACAAAGTCATGCTCATAGTTGAGGTTTCCACATGCCTCTAGAAACGACATCTTTAGTCTACAAAAAGCTACAATACTCTACTACTAAAGCGATATCTATGCATGTAGGCCAGGTATTTTGTAAAACCAGGATGGTTACTCTATACATAACCATAAAAAGAACGTTAAGTTTAGCTCCTCCCTCCAAGTATTTATATTGAAAGTAATTATATACGTGCCACAAAATCTCCTACTAGTTCCTTTTCACCTAATGAATACTTTTCTTACTCAGAAACTTCTTTTGAATTGACTCCTGAAAGTTAGAGTCATTTGACCTGCACAGAGCAAACAATAAATAGAAAAGTTAAATAATAAAGGCCAAATTAGATCAAAAGTACTAGAAAAAAAAAGAGATAAGCTAATCTTCACACCCAAAATACAAAGAGGAAAGCATAATGCAGTGAATGTCTAATCCAACATAAACCATTAGAGTGAAAATAAAAACCAATCAAAGAGCAAAATACAAGGAATAATAAAGATGCTATAATGTATCAGAAGATAGACCAAACCCAATTTCATTGATTTACCAGATAGAACACACATATTTATCAAGAAGACATAAAAAGAGACAAATTTAAATGCACCCATAAAAATACAAGGAATTCTTATTCCTATCAAGATTAATTGAATATGCTAACGATATATATATTTTAACTTTCTTAAAAATATTTCCTCCCAGCAAATTGAAGACATGAAACACAGATAAAAAATAAATAGAAATAAGAAACAATAATCACTTAAATAAGAATAATAATAAAAAATGTGCAAAGCAAAAAATTACGTTGCTTCATGCTTGGCTAGGAAGATAAATCCTTGTACTTGTCTTCCTCCTTCTCAAGTTCTGTCATCTTCCTTGATTTTTATCTATCATATCACGAACTTGAAGGCCAAACCAGTAGCTTGCTCCATCCTAGCAAAATCTCACAAAATGGTATAATGTATACTTTTTGTTTTGATCAAGAAACCTGAATATCCAAACTAAATTCATAATAGCTACCCATAGCATAAACTTAAGTTTCTAGATTAGATGGTTAAGTTTTCATTAGAAATCAACCAGAAACTAAATTCACTAGAAAATTGAAATTCATTGATCTAAATACTAGGTAAGCCTATTTAGATTGGAGTGGAACCACATACAATGAAGGGAGGTCTGTAGATCAATTAAATAGAAACTGGTTTGAATACTGATGAAGCCAAGAAGCTTGAGGCGCTCCATCTTCCTGTCAACGATCACATCCAAGGAAAGAAGGTAGGCAAGGCCCTCCACAGAGATGTACATCTTCACAAAAAAAGGGTGGAGTCAAGGGCAGTGAGTTAAAGCTTGAGAAGCCAGGGTTTGGAAAAAGGAGCAAAAGTACAACAAAGGGATGGGTGAGGGTGACAACGCAGTAGAAGACGGAGTGGGAGACGGGGGACTGAACATAAAGAATGAGCTTCCACTTCTTGCTTTCTCGCCTAAGAAAAAGAGAACAGTGTAAATAGTCGTAGATCTTAAATATCTCCAAATAGGTGGTACCTTTTTTGTTCTTGAAATTTAGGGTCGGGAGCAAGCAGATAGAACAGAGCAATGATTGGCATAATTTAAGCTTAAGGGTTTTGAAACTCTAATGTAAAAGTTAAAAGTTTTGTGATAGAAATAGAATGAATGCATTGACCATTCATAATTAGAAATTATGGTAATTTAAAGATTTCCTTTCTAAGTTTAACATTTTAAATTTTGAATTCATTTTTGACCCACCTAATTGAATTATGGGTATTATTGGAGCATTACTGTAGATAAATATTAGATTTATTTCCTAAATTAAAAAATTTGTCACATGTCATCACCATGTTGAGTCTATTGAGTAAAAAGTCATTTTTAACCTTTAAGTGTATCCTGCTTTTATAGTATATATTAGATATGGAATGTAATCTTTTGTTACTCTAAAATTAGTTGTTACTTGGTTTAAGGACTAATTGTGTCATTAGCCCTTTTTAGTTGAGCTCTTTGTGATGTGAGGTGTGCTCATAGCATCCACCTCTCACACACCCATACACTCCATGTTTACACCCCAAACCTATTTATAGGCTTCGCCCAACCGACTCAATTAGGTTAATTTACAAGATTTTTCCATTTTTTATTATTTTCTTCATGCCCACTAGTTTCTAGGTTTTTCTACACTTTGATACCTAACATTAGATATTTCTCTTTTTTCTAGATTTTTCTTCACAAATATCTTTCTTTCATTTTTCTAGAATTGTCTTTCAAATTTGTATCAATATTTTAACACTCCTCCTTGATGCAAATTTGTTGAACTCCGAGCTTGGACCATAGTTGCTTCATAGTTGAGTTTTTTTTAATCTCCATTTGCATCTCCTTGATAGTTGATGCTTCATTAGTTGTGTTTTTCTTTTTCCATGGAGCACCTTCTCTCCACATCTTTTTGAACTTGATGTTCGAAGCTTATTCTGCTTGCTTGACCTAACTTGCTTACTTCCCTTGATTATGGAAGCTTTGTCCAGGTAGAGTGACCAACCAAGCTATGTTTTTCTTGTAGTAGAGTGGAGGCATCATCCAGCAACAGTGATTGAACATGCTCTTCAAGCTTTTCTTGTGTTGTGGAAGCATCACCCAATTGCAATGATCAAACCTACTCTGATACCATGTTAGAATTTTTTACAGTGGACTTTGATACCATTGTTGATGTTTGAGAATTAGTTGAATATGGAATTTTTTACAGTGATCGAACCTGCTCTGATACCATTTTTATATCGCATATGGTATACAGCGGCATATACCATTACTTTTGTCATTATTTTCTTAATATAAATAAAATGTATATGAAAGGTAATATTTTTATATGAAAACATATTAAAATGGAATATATAGAAAATTGATATTATTAAAAAAACTAATTTATTAATACATGATAAAAAAAAAAATAAACAACCCTCAAATAATAACAATTATTTTTCTAATACCACATTGAGTTCCTACTTAGGTGGCTCAAAGTAGGATGTTGTTATCCTAACTTGTTCTGTTAAAGTAATATGCTCATCCCATGTTATAAAACTTTGGTTTTGAATCAAGAAATTCTAGGAATCAGAGTAATGTTCATTTGAGATAACATGTTTCATAAATCCAAATAAGGGATATTGATCAATATCATGTTATGGTTGACAAAAATGATGATTGCCACCATATATATGATTAAAAAAGCTTGGACCTTATAGTTGATGATGATCCTTCAGTGACGATACTTGTTGTGGATATTCATATGATCTATTCCCCATATAGGGACTATCAACAATTAAACTCGTGCTGGGATCACTTGAATCACGTTTAGTATTCATTGTCATCTTGTCAAATTACTTTGATATCAAATGAAAAAAAATTACTTCACTCATGCATCACAGTAAATAGACCAATTATACATAAAAGACTAAAAGTTCATTGGTTTGCAAATTTTTTGGAATTCAGTGTAATTTTATGATATTTCGTGAAATTTTGCCCAAAACAACAACAATTTGTGAAAGCTTAATATCACATACCACTTAACCATGATTGGTGAAATATCAAGGATATATCACAATATATTGTTGGGATAATAAAATTTTCCCCCTAAGGTTCAGGTGAAATTACGCTTTACCCTTATTATTTCAGAAATATACACTTTACCTCCTGCCTTTTTAATGTAGTCCAATAACAATTTCTAAAATCTTAATTTAGACTTTAGGTACTAATTTTCAAATAATTTCAATCGATATGATACTTTTTTCACAATTAATTAATATTTAACAAATACTGTTTTCCATTTACAAGAAAAAACTGTTAATTTAAAATATCCATTAACTATAAAAAATAACATACATATTGAAATTAACGGAAAATAACTACTATAATATTTAAATTAAGATTTCAAATGTTACTATTAGACTATATTAAAAAGGTATGAGACAAAGTGCATTTTTAAAATAAGAGAGCTAAAGTGTAATTTTATCTAAACCTCGTAAAGCAAATTATAATTAACCCATTGCAAAATTGAAGACCTTGCTGCTAAGTAGGACGCACGAAATTTACCCCTTCCCCAGTTGGTTCAATCCTACTACTCCTATTCCTCTCCGACCCTAACCCTAACTAGCTTGCTGCATTGGGCGACTGTTGAGAAACTGCAGGTTACAAGGTTTCTTCTTTTTCCTCTCACCAAACCATATCTGTCTCTTTCATCTTTGGTAGCTTGATCCGAGTAAAAGAGGAAGAGAAATTTTCCAAGATTATGGCAGTGTGCAACGAAGAACCAGAAAAAAATGCAAGAAGAGGACCCAAAGAACCACGTGCGGATGCAATCGATCATCTCAGCGATTTACCTGACAGTATAATCGTCCACATCCTCTCATTTCTGGAAACAAAAGACGCCGTCAAAACATCGGTTTTGTCCAGACGATGGAAATCCCACTGGACTTCTGTCCCCACTCTCAGATTCTGCGCCGGCGACTTTCGTCTCTTTAGCGGATTACGCAAATTACTGGACAAATCCCTCAAGCATTGTCACAAGCTCGACAAGCTCAGGATCGGCCTTAGCGAGTTCAGTTTCAGGCAGCCAGGCAAAGCCCTTGATGCGCACATCACTTTATGGCTCCTACGCGCTGCTAATCGTAACGTGGGTACGCTTCACTTGGAACTCTACCGGCCTTACTCACTCCCAGATTTTCTTTACAAGTATTCTTCCCTGACCGAGTTGAGCACCAACTCCTGCAATTATGAGCCCAAAGAAAGTGTTTCTTGGGGATCGCTTAGGTCTTTGTCAATTAGGGGCACTAGAATCAGTAAAGATGGTTTCACAAGTATCTTGTTGGGAAGTCCTGTGCTTGAACACTTGGAGCTGATCTCTTGTCCGACTCGGGATGGTTTGGATGTTTGCTCAAGTAGCCTGAAGAAGCTTGTCCTGAAGGATTTTTGCCCACGATCTGATGCTGTGAAAATTTCAGCCCCTAATCTGAAATCATTGAAAATTTTCGACTGTCCGTTTTGGGAGCATTTGGAGTTATTGGACGTCTCTGCTTTGGTAGAAGTTAGCCTCAATGTCTCTGATTATTATATTGATGCACGGTCACGAAAAAAAGTGTTACAACAGCTGCACAATGTCATGCATGCATACAAAGTTGCTATCAGGGATTATATCTGTCGAGTAAAAATTCTCTTCCCTCTAATCTCTGAATACTTACTTGTCCTTATGGTTGTGATGAGTTTATGTACTTGGTGTTAATTTTAGTGTTCTTGGGCTACACTTGAGTCGTGATTTTAGTTCCCCTTGCACTAATGGTTTCATATTAACTACACCATAGGTTTTGTCCAAGGCAGCTGTCAGAAATTTGAGCTCATTGTGTAACTGCCTGGTATTACATGTAGAGACAAAAGGCTTGGAGCACCAAGCAATGAATAAGCTTCTACAAATTTCATCCGTTCTAGAGACTTTGGTCATTAAAATTGGTGAACCGGTATAGTATGAGTATATATAGATTGCGCATGCCATATTTTTTCATAATTTATAATCGGAAAGTGTCCCAATTTTGTTTTAATTGTGCAGGTAAGATCCGCATCACAAAATTTTCAAGAGACTTGTTGGCCGTCACCTGAAAGAAAGAAACTTGTGTGCCTGAATCGGGCTCTTAAAAATGTGAGAGTCATAGGTTTTGAAGTAGAGAGTTCTATGAGCATGAAGGTAATCTCATTTGTGGAGTTTTTGCTTAAGGAAGCTAAAGCATTGGAGAACTTAAACATCTACTCTGCTAGAGGTGGCAGCTGTACATGTGCAGGAAAGGATTGCAAACTATTCAAAGTAGCCCAAAAATTGTTGAACTTCCCAAGATCGTCTCAATCGGCAGTTGTGGGATTTCATGCATGACCAGTAGCTTATTGTCGTCTCCACATTAGTAAATCTAACTGGATTAAGTGCATTTTTAGAACAGAAGTATTTTTAAGTTGTCATTTTGTCAATTTTTGGGGTTCCCTTTTGGAAAGACAATAAGTTCCTTTCGCAACTATGGTTCCATAAAGAATGCTTTAGAGAGTTTGGTAAGACTATTAGAAGTGCTGCAATGCTTTTAATTAATTAATTAATTGTTCGCTTCGATTTGGGTTAATTAATTGTTTTTGCTAACAGTGGTCGTTTCGTCTTAAGTTGTCCTTATGTGTAACTTACAAAATATGCTACTTTATTTAGAAAGATTTCCTTAGAAATACTACTCTCATCCATCTTAGGTTTTCTGGTGTTTGTCATATATCTGAATTTGGGGTAATCTAATCTATAAAATAAATTGTTCAGTTAAATAAAGTCATATGTTCAAATACCGTTCGTCATAGTCTGACCAAACTGATAGACTCAGTCATATTGTCTCTCATGAGTCGTGAAGGTACTCAAACGATGGTAAATAATGTCCAAATGCATAATTTCACTTGACTAACCAACTCACCTTCTAAATTAAATCACCCCAAATTCAAAAGTATGAGTTTTGAGTTGTGCTAACTTATAGTTCAGACTATTAAATAATTCAGTAGGCAAAATTCAAGATACTGTTTTACATTTAAGCATATTTTTTTTAATTGTACCCCTAATCCTACCTTTCTCTTTCCCATCTACTACACGTCAAACCCTGAACTTTTAAACCTTCTAAGATTTCTCCTATGCCAAGTTTGGATTCGGACCAAACCTAGTTTAGGATTCTACATCATCGTCATTGCCGAAAGGAGATGGCACTTCTTGTCGGTGATTTGGCAAACAAGCATATTCCAAGGCGAAATCCCAGAAGCTGAAGGGATGAGCAAAGCCTCCTTCCCTCGATCTTGCCGGATAAGGAAGACAGCTCCATGGATGACATGAAGCAAAGTCAACCACAATTTTTGGGAAATCATGCTTTCCTACAACAGCGAGAATATCGCGCGCTTATCTTGCTCTGGATTTGATCAACTCCTCTGAATTGAGGACTCGGGACACAATGGGACCGAAGTTGGGGTCGGAGGAAGGCGCCCACAGGTAACAAAAGGTGATTCTTGAAATAGACACAAGCAGACTAACGAACCTGCTTGTTGAAAGTGTGGTCGTGATAAAGAGGAGCACGACTTGCCGTAGTTGTGGTGGTTGGAAGCTTTTACATAATTATGTTCTTGTATGTACATATTTCTTTTTCAAGATTTCGCTTTCAATTTTCTAAAATTAAATAATAAAAAAAAGCTTATCAATCCCATTTTTTATTTTATTTCACTTTTTTAATAAACAGGAAAAAAAGTATGAGCTAACTTGATTTGAAACAGCAACTCTCCACCTTACTGTCACGAATAGACTCATCACTGCCATCTTTGGATGAAATTCCATCCCACACAATTGCCCGGAAGGTTGCAGTAGAATCCTCCTCATCCGCATTTCTGGCCTCAAGTGTGATGTAATATTTGTATTTGTGTTCCATGAGTTAATTTCCTTGTCGACTTCTCAACATTCAAAAACTCATATTTGGCTCCCTGAGAAAATCCCAACCCAGATATCACACAAAAACCATTCTCAAAAGGATATTAGAGGAGTCATAATTGTGAGAATAGCAGATCAAGGAAAGAGCTAGGGAACCAACCGTGGCTTCATTGTAACACTTGATTGCGTTCTTAGAGAGAGGGACAAGAGTTTCAAGGTAGCTACTTGTGTCCATTGGGATGATCAAGCCACTTTCTGGACTAACTTCTTTCCTGAAACCAGGAATCTCGAAACCCTTTAGAAATTCAAAAAAAAAAAAAAAGAAAGAAAAATGACCCCCCAGAGGATATTGATGTTAGAAATAAAGTTGCTTTACTTGCTCCACTGGCAACAACAGCGTCCACATATTGGAACAAGTCACAGTTGTACAATTTGCCATATATAGTTGACATCATCCCCATCGAAATCATCAGATTTCATGGAGTTTTTTTTTTCCCTTTTAATGGATAATTTCTTGGGGTCCTTGATATGTTCTTTAGTACCTATTGCATATGTACACAGAAGTTCAAACCCCTCGCCACATTGCTGACAAAGAAACACCAAACAGCTCAGTCATATGTTGAGTTGTTATAAGATAAAGGAACATACAAACTAACCTTCATGACAGGGATAACACCTCTCTACATGAACATTAGGCAACCACTTGAGATTGGCATCTCTTTTAGTAATCTTGTCACGCACAGCTGCCTGGAAAGTCACACTAGCTAGAACCCGTATTCACATCTTCCGTCACAAATGTGATATAATACAAACATCCAGCAAACTCTTTCTTGGACACCAACTCTTGCCTCGACGCCTCCACCAACCACAAAAACTTTTTATATTGGGTTCCCTAGAAAACTCTCAACCACATCACAAAAAGTCATTCTCGAAAGCAGAAAGAAATCGATCAGAATCACTGCACTGGGAACAACAGCATCACCGTGTCCTTCCATCCCCAATTGCTTTGTTTCTGCCAAAAACGAATTACACTAACTTTACAGTCAATCTTAGAAAAGTTAGAACAGGTGGAGCAATAAGTTAAAAAGAATCACCAGAAACTTGTCCGAGTTGAGAATCATTGGTGGCGACTGTGTTTACTAGCTCCAGCAGTGTGTCCGATCCAAGCCCTGACTTTGCCCCAAAAAGCCATCCAGATGATTTAGAGGAATAAGGATATTATTAGCCCAATTGAACAATTAAGCTTCCTTCAAAAAACAAAAAAAAAAAGAACAACCAAGCAAAACCGATCTGTTTATGAGTCATGACAACGTAAATGCCATGTCGGCAAAAGTACAAAGTTCACATGTTGTGTTTCAGTTCTTTCTCAATTGGCCACTTGCAATTCAGTTTCTGACAAACCACCCCCATCAATTAACTTCCTATACAAAAAACTCGAAACCAAAAGCATATATAATTAATTGAGAATTAAAAATCGTGGCACTTGCCATAGCATTATAGTATGTAACCTGAGACTCGAAATTTCATTTTGATTAACCAAACAAAAATGAAACTAGTGAACACAATAATAACAAAATCAACTAAACAATCATTCACCGACCGTAAGTCCAGCTCTTCTTCACAACACAGCCTCTAGTCTACCCTCCTCTCTTCTACGAAGAAAATTAAAACCAAATCAATAAAATCGACCAATAAGGAACAAATGGAATCCGGGAAGAGAAGAAACGAAAACTGGCTGCCGCCAAGAAGCACAGAAAACCGTGCACAATTTTCAATTTTGAAACCAATTATTAGTCCAGCCACACATTACTAGCAGCTAAATCAAGAAAACAACAGGAGAAGTCTTGCAATTTGACAGGAAAACATGCAATTCAAAACGAGAACCTACGAAGAGGATAGCCGCGAAGACTGAGCGAGTGGGAGTGAAAATTGAATTTGTGGGTTCTCAAAGAGCTGGCTGTGAAACAGTGGGTGGTTGAGATAGGGTAAGATTCAAATTTGGTTCCTTAACTTTAATAAAAGTACCTATTGAAATCTCCTAACTCATTTAGTATGTCCTATTTTGATTCCTACATCAATTCAGGTGTAGTTTGGACGAAATTTACCTATGTGGCAATTCGTTACACCCATGGTGGGTTCTGAACTGCCACGTAGATGACTATAGTAGATGAATAAGAAACTTGAAGTTAAACTTGACACAAACAAGTAATCATAAGGACTTAAATTATAAATTCCCACAAAATCATCTTCTTCTTCTCTCCTTCAATTCCAGCAGACTTCTCTCCTTCAATTCTAGCAAGCGGCGATTGCAACGACAGAGCGGCGGACGACGGCAAAGCCACCAAGAGAGCACACCTTCGTGATTTTCATTACTCACCAGATGGACTACATTACCCCTTGAAAACACACATTCTTAAAACCCCAAAAAAAAGCAAACGCGTTTTCATCTGCAAAACTTGGATCCAAATTTGAACCCATCGACATAGCCATGTTCATCGGAATCTGGAACCACTTTAAAGACTTCAAAAGAAGAGGAGGTTCTAAATTAGGGTCATGTCTGCTCCTGTTTTGATTCTGTCGTAGATTGGGAAGCGGCAACGGATCGAGCCGATCGGGAGCAGTGAAGCTAGGGATTGTCAATGAGTGCGTCGACGGGCTAGGGATCCGAGCGTCGATTCGACCCGTCGGTGGTAGTCTGGGCTTACGCTGGTGAAAGCACCGGCGAACAGACCCTTGTAGTAGCGGCTCCGTTGAACGGCTACAAAAATCGACGGAAAGAGGCGGAAAGGGTTGCAACGGCCTTTGATTTCAGCGATGCCTAGATTTAAAGCGACGATTCGAGTAGAACAAAAGATTTCGAGCGATTTAAGCAGGCTAGGGATTCAATTTCCTCCCCCGTGATTTCCTCCCCTGTCGTCCACCTGGGTTTAATCTTCTCCGCCATCTTCAATTTTGACAATTAGGGTTACTCAGTGCTTTAAGTCCCAAAATTTTGTGTTTGTATCAGCTTGGGTTTAAATTTTCATTTCTGTATAAAATAGTCACCCATTTTAGTTGAAAATGAAGTCACATGGTACTATGGGTGCCACGTAGGCAAATTTCATCCAAAATAATGACTCAACTGATGGATGAGACTCATATTGAATGTGCTGCTTGAGTTATGACCTTAATAGTTACTTTTAAAGTTAGGGGACCATTTTAGGATAAACCGAATAGTTAAGGGACCAAATTTGGATTTTACCCTTGCTATATTCCTTTTTGGCCAAAATGCACATATGGTCCTCCAACTTGACAAACTCGAGCGAGTTAGTCCTTTTTGTTTGACTCAGTGAGAGTTAGTCCTCTAACTTTTAAGATTAAGCATGTTAGTCCCTCAACTTCTCTAAATTAAACGAATTAGTCTTAGGCATGACAGAAAGCGTCTTCCAGGATGACACGGCGTTAAAACCACGGCGATAGAGGTGGCTTGTCGTCCGCCTGAGGGATCATCGAGAGAAGCCGTCGTCTGAAACAAAATCACCGACAGCCGTCGCCATAATCGGCACCTTCTGAATCAGTGACTACATGGGAGAGTTGAATAATCGAGCGGCCAATAGACAATTTCTGGATCAACAAGATAAGACCAACGGATAATAGGACCAACGGAAGGAGATGCGAGATCGAAGGGAGACAAGAGACGAGACCAACACGACGGGAGAAAAGGCGAGACCGACGGCAAAGGGGGAAAGAAGGTGGGTAGGAGAAGGAAGTCAACGGCAGCGGGGAAGGGATCCGGTGGCACAGGAGCGATAGGCTGACGGCGATGAGCGAAAAAGAAACGCTGTTTGTGATTTTGTACACCGGGGGACTAACTCGTTCAATTTTTCAAAGTTGAGAGACTAAGTCACACTGAGTTGAAGTTGAAGGACTAACTCGCTTGATTCAACCAAGTTGGAGGACCATATGTGCATTTTGGCCTTCCCTTTTTGCCTTATTTTTTTGGCCAAAATGCACATATGGTCCTCCAACTTGGTTGACTCAAGCGAGTTAGTCCTTCAACTTCAACTCAGTGTGACGTAGTCCCTCAACTTTGAAAAATTGAACGTGTTAGTCCCTAAGTGTACAGAATCACAAACAGCGTTTCTTTTTTGCTTATCACCGTCAACCTATCGCTCCTGCGCCACCGGATCCCTTCCCTGCTGCCGTTGACTTCCTTCTCCTACCCACCTCCTTTCCCCCCTTGCCGTCGATCTCGCCTTTTCTCCCGTCTTGTCGATTTCGTCTCTCGTCTCCCTTCAATCTCGCATCTCCTTCCGTTGGTCCTATTATTCGTCGGCTTCATCTCATATCGATTCAGAAATATCGTGAATTAGGAAATCGTTGATTTGAAAATCTTCTCTCGTTGATCCAGAAATCGTCTATTGGCCGCTCGATTATTCAACGCTCCCATGCAGTCACTGATTCGGAAGGTGCCAATTATGGCGATGGCTGCCGGTGATTTTGTTTCAGACGATGGCTTCTCTCGACGATCCCTCAGGCGAACGACAAGCCACCTCTATCACCGTGGCTTTAACGCCGTGTCATCCTGGAAGACGCTTTCTGTCATGCCTAAGACTAATTCGTTTAATTTAGAGAAGTTGAGGGACTAACATGCTTAATCTAAAAAGTTAGAGGACTAACTCATATTGAGTCAAACAAAAAGGACTAACTCGCTCGAGTTTGTCAAGTTGGAGGACCATATGTGCATTTTGGCCTTTTTTTTTTTGAATTTTTCTTAGTAATGGTAGAACCTTGTTTTCAGTCCCTAAAGATTTCATTTATTCTCTTTTGTTTTCTTTACTTTTCCATATGACAATTAGACTCAAATAGACAATATGAGCACCATGCTAGATTAGCATATTTGCCGGTTTAACGGCCGTAGCCAACAAAGACCAAAATTACAGATACTGAAGGAGGGTTTTTAATGTCATTTTTTTAACATTTTTCTTAATAATGGTTGAACCTCTTTTTCCATTCCTTAATTTTATTTATCTTTTTTCAATTCTTAATTTTATTTATTCCCTTTTGGTCCCTAGACTTTTTCATAAGATAATCATGCCCAAATAGATAAGATAAGGCCAATGGTGGGATTAGTAAATCTACAAGTTTGAGAACTATAGCTACCGGAAAAAAAATATAGGAACTGAAAAGAGGTTTCTTGATCCCTAACATTTAGGAAAACAAAAAATTCTGATAATGCTTACCTTTCATTCTTACTTTTTTCTTGTAAATGCTTAAATTCATCTTCTAAACTCGACCCTAGATTTCCTCTTCGTTTTGGCGTCACAGTGCATTTTTTTTTTTTTTTTTCATTTTTCTTAGCAATGGAGGAGCCCCCTTTTCAATCCCTAAAGATTTTATTTCTTCTCTTTTGTTAACTATACTTTTTCATATGACAATTAGATCCAGATAGACAATATGAGCACAATGCTAGATCAGCAGATTTACGAGTTTAAAGGCTATAGCTAGCAAAGAACAAAATTACAAGTACTGAAGGAGAGTTTTTAATGTCTTTGTTTTTTAACATTTTTCTTAGCAATGGTCAAACCTTTTTTCCCATTCCTTAATTTTATTTATCTTTTTCAAATCCTTATTTTTATTTATTCCCTTTTGGTGCCTATACTTTTTCATAAGATAATCATGCCCAAATAGATAAGATGAGGCCAATGGTAGGATTATCATATATGTAAGTTTGAGAACCATAGCTACCAAAATAAAAAATATATATTTATAGGAACTGAAAGGGGGTTTCTCGATCCCCAACATTAAGAAAAAAAAATTTCAATAATGTTTACTTTTCATTCTTACTTTTTTCCTATGAATGCTTAAAATTTTCCTTTAGACTCGACTTCAAATTTTCTCTTTATTTTGGTGCCACAGTGAATTTTCATGTATCCTCATCATCTGGGTTCACTCCATCTTCGTGCAACAACTTCAAACCAGCAAGAGTGGGATGATGCATCCAGCCGATTAGTGTGGGACAAAATGTTGCTCTCACTCCACTTTGGTTGTTGGTCGTCACAGTGAGATGCACACATTGCTTTCGATTAAAACCTAACTGGAGGAAAAACACAGAATAAGGTTCAGGAAGCTAAGTCACTGCTTCTCGATATCCACACAGCTACAGTGTTACTTATTCTTTTTCTTGGTTTCACTATCAACTTAGACTCACTGATCTCTTAGTCGATTGGTTTAACCGACCGAAGATTACAGGTATTGCTTCATCTGCATCTCCATCACCACCTCCACACCTGACTCCATGTGTTCTTAATTACCTACCCCTCCCAATTCATGCATATATAGCAAATATGTATATAAACAATTAATGTTATATGTACGGACTGTATTATGGCAAACTTTTGTTCCAAACTTAACTACTCCACTAATTTCTATTATCTGCAATAAAAAAAAATGCCCAGCAGCATCGCACAAGTGTTGAAAAACCTCATTACTACAATATTCTAAAAGCCGTGAGGCTGCTGCTGTTCTAAGAATAGTAAATTGCAATGTTCTTCCCATTTATGCCCCTTGGTATTGGTCCAAGTCAAAGCAGCTAGGTTGAGCGCACTGTTCATCTACTTTTTCCCTAGACTTTTTTTTTTTTACACCGTTGCTTCTTTTAAAAGCTTGGTAAGCTTTCTCAAATACAATAGCTTTTTTAGGGCTTATATTGCTATTTTTCCACTTTCATTTTCCTTTGGCAAAAAACACGTTTTACGGTCCCAAATTATCTATATTTTCCAGCTTAGTCCATCTTTTTTACCTATTTGGCATTTTAGTCCCTCAGTGTACTTAACTATAGTATTTTTATTTGTTCTCTTGGTGTCCAATTTTTTTTTATGTGCTATATTCTACGTAAAACATTGGCCACCATGGTCTGTTTGTTTTTGAGCAAAATATTTATCTCTCTCTCTCTCTCTCTAAACATTTGTAGGTCAATTGTTAAGCCCTTAATACCAAAAGTTCTTCCATTTTCTCTCTTGGTTCTCAAACTATTTTTGTTGTTTTTCTTCATTATTACTTTTACAAATGAAACTTTAGTCACTTTGATTTGTCCATTTATTGCATGGTTCCAATTGATTCGGCTTTGGTTTATTTCTTTTCTTTTCTTTTCTTTTTTACTTTATTAAGTTAATTGTTAAATCATTAATTTGTAACATAAATACAACACAATTTGTGTTTTGGTGATATCATTTTGTTGTTAATGACTGAGTTTCATAGCTTGAGTCATTTATTTCGAAAGCTATATGGTTTGATTAAAAACAACATAGCTCATAATTGTTAAAATTGAAATTGAGTTATTTTAAGTAAATTTCTCCATAGTAGTAAGAATTACAATATGAGTTGATTAAAGACGGAATTTTTTATTGAAATATTTTTAATGAAAAAAAATATTGATGGTTTCAAAGCACATATAATATTTTGTTTCACTGTCTTATATTGTGATCATAATTATTCATTTTAATGATAAAAATGTAACACCAAACCTAAAATTGAAATAAAATAAAATTTTAGTTGATTATATAAATTTATGCATAAAAACTCTTTTATTATTTGTTATTTTCATTTTTTAATTCTAAATTTATTATTAAAAAACACATGCCACAAAGTGCGAGCCAACAAAATCTTGCTATATTCTAACAACTGAAAAGGTTCACTATGCAATGAACAGTAAACTACAATGTGTTTATTGATTTGTCCTTGGATATTTATATGGGTTGTGATGTAGGTCGTGGTGCTCACTCGCATTACCTATAGTTTTACCATATTCTCTCTTGGTACCCAAACTATTTTTGTTGCTTTTCTTTATTATTATTTTACTAAATAATAATATTTTTGTTCCATGTTCTCCCGCGCAGGTCTTTTGTACCTTATATATACTAAATAACAATTTGATCTCACTGTAAAGCTACAACAAAATATTTTTGGGTAACTACAAACAGTAATATGGCCTAGTAAGGATGTGTGTAAAATAGGAAAATGGGAAAATGCTAAAAATGGTTCCCATATTATCACACTTAATTTTTTTGGTCCTCAAACTTTTATTTAAGACAATTAGCTCCCCAGTTTATAGTATTTGAGTTCCTAAAATATTGTTCTTTGTCTTCCCTTTCAAGAAATTTTACTTACTTATAAATAAGTGTCTAAATAACAAATTGCCATTACAACGTGTGAAAGATCCACCTAGTATAAATACTAAACACAATTCAGATCACTATAGATGAACGATGATTAAGATTTGGGCATTATGTGAATAATTATAATGATTCAATCCAAAATTTCTTGGCTCATTTTTACAAAGGTTTTTTTTTTTTTTTGTATTTTCAGCCAGCTATTAATTTTCGTCGGGTACAAGCTTGGAGATGTGGCCATAAAAATAGGGTTTAGTTTGAAAAAAAACTTGACCTATATAAGGTGTTACAATTTAGTCCTTAACCTTTTGAATCAATTGTTTTCATCGGTCTTGCTGGACACAAGACTATACGTACTCATTAATTAGCTAGTTACTAAAAGATGGAGGTCATAATTTTAACTATAGTTATGCTCAGTTGTGCAATATTTTTTAACGGCGCCACAAATTTTTGGCCGGTCGTCGAAACCGCCAAAAATAATTATGATATCCCTAACAACTCAGAATAAATAAATTTATAGTCTAGCAGTGAAAACCAAGTCGAATCCCAAAGGAGATTTTTTTACTGAAAGCTTCCTGTCAGAAAACTGAAATAAAAGATTGGGGGGTTTCTTCAATTAAAAGCTGAAATAAATTAACTGTAGAATCAAAACGAAATTAACCAATACTAAAAACGCTCAGTTCAGGGTTGATTATCCATTCCAATCACACAGTTGATCATCGAAAGAAAATATTTCTTCAATTCAAGCAAATAAACAGGACTCTCTTTAAAACTAAAAAGAACCCTAAGAATTCAGCAGTAAAATTAATCAGAAAAAGCTTCAGATTAATTTCTTAATTTTGAGTAACCAGATATTGAAAAGCAATTTCTAATTATCTCAAAACTAGCATTAAGAACAATTAACCCAAAAAGTTTATTCCAGACAACAATCCAAAAGCTTGAATAATTTAACCTGTCTTACTTCTTCGTATGAACTAACCAGAAATAAAAGCAATCTCCAATCAATTCACTTGCTTCTAATTGAATTCTTCACCTAAGCGGTTGAAAGAAAATCAAGCAGATTTGCAATTGTAGAACCAATTCAACAAACGAGAACAGGAAAATTAATTGCAATAAATCTGAACAATAATGAAGTAAATACTTGAATTTAAAGAAAGTTTAAGCAAGAAAAATCAATCCTCACAACCGGTGTTGGCGATGGAAATCGTCCCTAGAACTGAATCAGAAAATTACTCAGCCATGATCGGAAGAGAAACAAAGAACAATTGAAAAAAAACTAAAAGCGAAAAAGAGAAGATGCGCCAGGGCCAGCAGCTGCGCTTTTAAACCAAAAGAAAACTAAAACCTATGGCTAAACTCATAAAAACTCCCTAAACTTTCTATATTCTTACAAAAGTGCCCCAAAAAAATAAAAAGATTCAAAATAACTATAAGGTTTCAAAGTTGTCAGCCAAGCAATGCTCCAGAACAGCAACAGTAACTTCAAGCTGATATTCGACCTTGATGAAGCCAGTATTTCTCAAAACTCAAAGCATCAAAGTTGTAGATCTCTTTCTTATCTTCGAAACGACACCTGAATCAAATAAAACGGACATCTACAGCCAAATATATGCCCAAAATACCGCAACTGCTTCTGAACCGGCAGTGACTCGTAAATAGCGAATTTGAAGCTGAATTTGACCCCCTTAACGTGCAAACTGGGTTTCATGGTCTGAATTTGATTTGTAGCTCTAGATGTTAGCTTTCCAATGAATCAAGAATCACCTCATTCCGATCTCTGTAGCTCAAGATATAATTTTTCTACCGGAACATCACCAATCTATCAACATCCTGAAAGAGCACAACCAAATTAAAACCTGTAAAATGGCAAATTAAATTCACTTTCAATCAATTAAGTCTAGATATGCTCTAAGCTACAAAACATACTCAAAATATATATTTAAGGTTCAAAACATATTAAAACATACTAAATATGAGAGAAATAAATATAATAAATATAAGCTTATCAGTGTTACAATTTAGTCCGTAACCTTTTGAATCAATTGTTTTCATCGGTCTTGCTGGACACAAGACTATACGTACTCATTAATTAGCTAGTTACTAAAAGATGTAGGTCATAATTTTAACTATAGTTATGCTCAGTTGTGCAATATTTTTTATTTGAGAGATGAAGTGCAACAAGCAAGCATAGATTAATGACAAAAATAAAACTCAACCTACCATTTTTTGTTAGTTTACCCTAATTAAAATCTATCTAATTGGCTTATCATATTTCCTTCATCCCAAAATATTTAGCCTAACACATAAATTATTGAAAGGAAAAAAATGTATGTTTTTTGTTTTTGTTTTTGTTTTATTGTTAGCTTTTTACACGTAAATGAAGAAAAGTGGGAAAAGTAAATATTGAAAAGATAGTAAAGATAAAAAAGTTGCAAAGATATGAATGACTCAAAATACTAAAATGTAAAGGTTTTGGAACAATATTATAGTTATCCATATGATTATGTTTAGATGTAACTCTTTTACAACTTTCTATGAATGGAAGAAAATACCTAACATAAATTTTCAGCAAAACGTCCCCCTAAATAAGCCTTTATTTATGGATAAAACATTTGTAAACCCATCACTAGAAAAAAAAAAGTTATAAAAGGACAATATTTTGTGTCAACAAAACCAAAAGTTACAAAAGTCCTTAAGTTATTATTTTTCTGCCCGTTTGGTCTCCAAATTTTGCAGCCTTCTGATCGGTCTTCTGAATAACGAGTCACCACAACAGCGTGTGGGGGTTTCACCTAGTTTTTCTCCCTATTTACATATTAAGTTGCCATAGTATTATGTTTTTTTTAAGTAACCATAGCATTATGTTTATAAAAACTATTCCATAAAAGTTTAATCATGTCCATGTAAGTCAGATATGGCTAGTTAGCTCCATAATGAACCAAATATCTAGGATGGCAATAATAGGATGTGGGTAAAGAGGTTACATGCCTCATGTCATGGCCCTGACAAGAGAGCGTGTTAAGCTTACATGGTTTTGCTCATGCCTATGATGTTAATAGTGAAAGTCCTTTATTTTTCAAAAATTTTCAGCTTCAAACCCTGAACATGATCTGTGTCATGACTATGTTAAAAGGCATGTGCGACCTCAGTTTTGATGACATGGTTCAAGTTACACCCTTGGCCCAGATCATGTCTTACAAAAATAAAAGGGGATGCGATTCATGACACCCCACTTTTCCTATTCATATAAAAATTCTCCTTCTTTCCTCTTTCTATCTACAAACTCAAACTTTTGCCTTTGTACTTCCTGTTCATGATTCCTTCTTGTTGAAGCCACTTGCTGGAATTCATCCCACTCTTACTACTTTCTCTCTATAGGTATATCTTTTTTTCTTTTTAGACTTAGTTCAACTGTCATGATGATCTTGTTGATTTTTATGGATGAGCATATTTTGGATGTTATTAATTGAATTTTGAGTTTTAAACTTGAACTTCATTACTTTTGGAATTTGAGTATTGTTGGTGGAAGTTAGAATTACCTGAACACGTAGGGATAAATGAAGATGATTTGCTTGTGATAATTGGCTTGGTTATGATTAATACTTGATTTTGCAAAATGAAGATTGATAGAATTCATGGTGAATTAAGTGTAGGATGAATTGACCATCGTGACTATTGTGGCTTGGTATGGTTGAATGTTTTTTGCAATTGGTCTGTATTGTTTGTTTCTACAAGAAAAGAGATTGAATGGTAGAGGACTAGTTTACATTTCTTGATTTTCGATAATTCATGCATGGATAGTAAGCTTGATCACTTTGCTTGACTAGTATGAATTTGGAATGATTTGTCATGAGAATTTTGGACTAGTTTTTAACATAAAGCTTCTATAATAATTATGAGTATTTGTTTTCATTGTGCACATATATTGAATTGAGAATATTCTTGCCACTACAGATATCTTCTACCATTTTATGACTAAAACACCGGCCAAGCTTCTTGTCCATACCAAGGTGTTACCAATAAACTGAGGAAAAATCCTCTACTTGACTTTAAGGAGCTTGCACAAGTTGAGCATTTTCAATGCCTATCCAAGAAGAACTTTATGCCAAATAACTAGGATTCTTTAAGGCAGTTGGGGTTGGATAAAGAAGTTCGGGATTTGGTGGACTTTAATGGGTGGTTGAAAGTCTTTGACCACCACGAGACCACTTATTCTGAGCAAATCATGCAGTTTCTTTCCACTTTTGAGTTTGATACAAAGAAGATCAACTAGATGAGGACATAGTGAATTTTCACCTTTTGGATAACAATTCTCAAATGTGTTTAGGTGACTTCAGCTGGAGGTGTGGTTTTTACTCTAAGGATCATATCCAGTTTGAGGAGCATGGGAACTTCGGGAGTAACTTTTAGAATCATATCTACACTATTGCCAAGTTTCGAAGGGAGATCAATAATGAAACAATCGAGTATCATCCGAAGGGGTCCAAGACCTCTACTCTAAGATCCCCAGTGATGAGACATGTCCATTTCCTTTTCACTCACTTGATATAAAGCAAAGGTGACAATACTAGTGTTGTCACCAAGCAGGACATGATTTATATTTACTACATGACATGTTAAATTCACTACCACCTCAGTCATGCATTTTCCTAGTTGCTGAGAGATATTACTTTTCCGTTGAGGACAAAAGTTGTTCACGCCAGATTATTCATCACTCATGTGGCTCGAAACTTTGACACCTTTCCATCAGCAAGATTGCTTACTAAGGCATTCTGCCTAGTTTGACCAACTTGGACTTGCTCAATTATATAGGGATGGTGAAAAAAAAGACACTACTCTAAGGGCTATAGGGACAGCCAGTTTGCAGTAAGATGCCTATAAGGTAAGAACATAAAATGGGAAAAAGTGGAAGATGAAGTCCCTAGGTTATTTACTAAGGGGAAAACTCTGATGTTTAAGTCTGTTTTAATAGGGTATGAAACTATGTAAATGATGAATACAGCATACCCTGTGTAGTTGGAGAGGGACTTCTTATATATGACCTCTCGAGTTGATCAGAAGCATTGATTGAGATGGCTACATGTCCTTTATCCCTATATGTATGCTGACATTGTGACTTATTACGAGATTAGGTAGTTTTTCCCCAACTATTGATATGGAAATGTTTCTGGTGGGAATATGCTTGATAATTACCCAAGCAAGTCCTCAACTATAGGTGCCTAGGGACGATGGAAACCACGCTAAAGAGTATTATGTATTAGTGATGCGGGTCCTCAACTATAGCTATAAATCTGAAAAAGGATTTTTAAAGGATTTTTAAATTTTACCTTCAGGAGGCCAAACATGGTCTTTGACATGCTTATGTTCAAAACTATATTTGCCTTTGACAAAAAAAATTTCGAAAAAGGAACATGTGCATGTTTGCACAACAGGATTATAATCAGGCCCATAATCGTGGCAATGACTACCCCCTATTTTCTAAAATTTTTTAGCCTCAGACACTTAACACCATTCTACTCATGAACATGTTTAAAAGCTTGTTGCACAAACACAGTTAGTTTCACACAGATAACTAAGACCACAACATAGTTTTTTTTTTCAAATTTTTAAGGTTCAAATGTTGGACACGGCTCTTGTCACACTTATATTTAGAAGCATGTTTGACGACATGGTTAAAAGCATGCCTATGTCCAAGACCCCTGAAATCGAGAAAAAGAAAAAGAAAAGAAAGAAGCCAAAGATTAAAGAAGTCTAAACTAATTCAAAGAAAAAGAAGAAGAGCAAGCAGAAAAGGAAAACCTAAAGATAGAAGTCTTAAAAAAAATGTTGAGATGATTTCAGCAACTCGAACTTGATTCGAAAGTTTCAACTAACAATGACATCTATATCATATTTATTATGCATTTCTCAACTAGGACTTTAATGATGATGGTGTTCTTGTTTGGTTATTTGTATGAAAAATTTCTATTTACATAACTTATAAACATGAAAAACTACTATAAAAAAAATGAAAATTTAAGACCTAGAGATAAAAAGAAAAACATGGAAGAGATAGAAGGCAGTTTTTGCTGGAATTCTTGGCGCACCAAGATCCTTTTAAGATAGGATTTGAGCTCATTGAGCTAACTCTAACTTGAACAGCTATCTAAGGCAGCTAAAAGTAGCTCACCTTAGCTCAAGTCAGCTCATTTCAACTATAAGTAGCTGAAAGTAGCTGGACTTCAGCTCAAGTTAGCTCAAGTCAACTCAAGTCAACTTAAGTCAACTCACTTCAGCTTCTAGTAGCTGAATGTAGCTGGACTTCAGCTCAAGTCAGCTCACTTCAGCTATAAGTAGCTCAAAGTAGCTGGACTTCAGCTCAAGTTAGCTCAAGTCAGCTCAAGTCAGCTCACTTCAGCTTCTAGTAGCTGAATGTAGCTGGACTTCAGTTCACTTCAGCTGAGAGCAGCTAACTCCAGCTCAAGGTTAGCTCAAGGAGCTGGACCTCAGTTCATGGAGCCTGGTTGGAGCTCAAAGGAGCTCAATGGTGCATAAGTAGCATAGTGAGCTAGCTTTGTGCCAGCTCACCTTGCTTTTAGCTCAAAACCACCAAGAGACACATCTTTTGTGTAAAGGTATGTCTCTTCATCAAAAGAGATGACTATTGGCTAAAAGAACATGTCTTTTCATCCAAATGGAGTGTTCCTTGAGTGAATAGACATGTATATTCGGCCATGGGGTGGTTGGGGTGGTTATTGCACCAAGAGTGATGTCCTTTGACATTAAAAGACATGTATATTCGGCCATGAGGTGGTTATAGCATTAAGTGTGATGTCCTTTGGCCTTAAAGGACATGTATTTTCGGCATAAGCTAGAAAAGACATGTTCCTTGGCCAAAGAAACACATCATTTCAGCCAAGACATGTCTCTTGGTCAAAGGGACATGTCTCTTAGGCCAAAGGAAGTGTTCCTTGGCCAAAAAGACATGTATTTTCGCCACTATAGATGACCCTTGGCCAAAGGAAGTGTTCTTTGGCTTAAAGGACACCTTGCTTGGTGTAAAGGTGTGCCTTTTGGTCATCTATAAATAGCCTAAAGTGGCCACCATTTTAAGCATTCTTTGGCACTCCATTTACTCCATTTTCTTAAGAGAAAAATCTCCTCCCTCCATTCCTTTAAATAGCCGAAATATTAGACAACTTTCTAGAGCATTGTGGGTGGATTTACATTGAGATTGTTCATCTCAATTCAAGCCTCAAGGTGCTCCTCCAAGATCAAGTTCTTCCTCTTTTCTCCACACATAACTAAGAAGGAAGGCACACATTCTTTCTTGGTTTAGTAGCATGCTAGGTTTCATTCATTATTTATATGAATGTTCTTAGTAACATACTAGGATTTGTTTGCCACAATATGTATGTAAAACTAACATGCTATATCAAATGCACAAAATATGTTAAACAAATTAGAATGATGCATGCTTGTACTCATGTTGAACTCAAATGATCAAAATGCATGTGGCATGTACATGAGTAGATAACATAAAGATATGTTATCATGAGATCCTGAAATCTTCAGTTTTTAACTATTCATTTTATTTTAAATTAGTAGGCACATCTATGTTTTATAGTGAACACTTATATGTATTATTGTAGACACTTTGGATTTTGCTTTCTTATATGCTAGTAATTGGTGTTTTGATCTTCCAAGTGTGAACAAGAATCAATGATCAAGCAAGTATATCTAGAATTTGTTAATTGTGTTTCTATGTCCATCTTTAAAGTAGTAGACACATATATGTGTTAAAGTAAACATATATCTATTTTGTAATAGACACTTGTATATGTTATATTAGACGTTTTGAATTTTGTTGTCCTATATGTTGGTAGTTGGTGTTTAGTGTTTCTGATCCGACATATACATGCTAGTCCCGAGATAGAGCAATATGTTGATGCTGACTACATGAGGCAGAATAGTTGTGGTAAAATTTGCAAATGGTTTTATTGAAGTTTCTTAACAATGGGCAGGGTTGAGATTTTCTAGGTGACTGGGGTAGAAGCATGTGAACAATTTTGTTAAAGATTTAGTGGAATCAGTTAATAAATTGTTAACTAAATACACATGCTGAATACTATAGTTTCTACTTATATTTTCATGACATAAATATGAGATTTAAGGATTGGATTTATGTAAACTTACAACACTCTTACAAAGTTTAGAACCAAACTGAAGTGCTAGTTAGAAGGAAAAGAAAATGACAATGAAAGATTTAGGTTAACCTAGGTTTATGGGACAGACACACTTATGCCTGTGGAAACGCCATACCTAACCTTGCAAGTTTGAGTATTCGACACTCAAGGAAATGACAGGGCAGTGGAAGGAAGATTGGATTTATTAGAAGAGTCTGTAGAAGACCTTCACTCAATGAGTTGCCCTTACCTATAACAAAAGCGTTAAGAAGAAAGTCATCTAGGCAAGAGGACTAGCCCTTGTTAAGGTAAAGCTAACAAGAAGAAACCTAGGACATGGGGCATGAAGACCCAACTGGGGTGGACCTTATTTGGTCATAAAAAAAATCAAGGATGAGGTCTTTGAGTTATTGAACACTGAGGAAAAAATGATGCCTAGAACTTACCACTCAGATGATTCGTTACCTTACATTATGTGATGATGATTACTCTGCTTCATAAAACAAAATGATGGAACTCGTTCTACTAGACTTGCTTTTTGATGCATCAACTTATCATTTAGACAAATTGTTACCACATTTTACGTAAACATAATTAATGAAGGAATTCACTCTCTTGAATTCATTTTTTGATGCATTAGTTTATAAGGCCCTTCATTCGGCCCCTTAAAATATAAAGGGAAAAGACAAATCAATAAAGCGAGTCATTAGAAGGATTGACAAAATAAGGATTAGCCATCGAAGGAACAACCCCCAAACTTACTCAAGGCTAAACCTAAAATACCAGTTAAGCTAGGCTGATCACGAGAGTATGACCCCAAGAAATGATAGAGATCCAGCTAAGTAATGAAGGCAAGTAAAATGAAAAAAAATTGATCAACCAAAATGTGATGACCCTTATAGATGGCTTAAGTCTCATGCCAAAGTATATAACTATTGACAAAAACAATTGAAGGCGCATTAAGAAAACACAAGTAATAGAAACATGAAATAAGCATTCCATGAATATAACTACTAGAATCCTTTACAAAAACAACTACTGTTATACATTGAATCATGAGCCTAAACATATGAATTAGACACTGATAGGGACGCATGAACTCGCAATAGCCAAATAGTTGAAGGATTTCAAGAGGATACTGGAAGGGATGCACAAATTATATGGGGGCATCAACGCCATATAAGGAAAAATGATGCTTTTCCACAACAATTGTGAAAGTACCTCTTACTGGTGCCCTTCCTCAAATAGTAATGGAAGTACCACTTGTTACGCCTAAAATGGCACCAATCGAAAGAATGCTCGAAGATGAAGCCAATTATAACTCATCGTCGAGAAGAGCCTTCTTAGTGTCCGTCATTAGTGCATCCTCATCCAATGGCACCTTTCTCGCATTCTTTCCCTTTGGCCATGCGTTAAAGTCCAATGCTAGATATGCATAAGCAGATAGGAAAAACATATATAGGTTCAGGTGTGGCCACTCAACTTGGAAACGGCAAGAAAAAAAAAGCCCATCTTGAATTCCTTGAAAGCTTCATTTCCAAGCCCCTTGTCCTACTCCCGGATGATTAAGGTAAGCTCATTCACGCAAGCACCGGCCTTTACTTGAAGCCCATCATATGCCTCATACGCCTGGTGGCCAATGAAGCTAACCCTTATGATTTGCTCCATGAGGGGAAGAGTAGCGATCGAGCTTGAGCTAGTTTTACCCTAAAGAGCTAACGGACCCAGCTAAGCCAACTAGCTCATCGGCAGAGTCTTCTTGATGGCCCCTATCTTATTTTTAGAAGCCTTCAATAGAGAACTGAGTTTCTAGGCCTCGAAGATGGCTTGAATTTCCCTTTCCCTAGTCATCCGAAGGGCCTCCACTGAATCCTACAACTTTAGGCCCAGATCCTTGGAAAGCATCTCCTACTTCTTCTTGTTGGCCTATAGTTCTTGGAGCTCTTTTGCCAAGGCCTCTCTGGTGGAGCACTAGTCCTCCAGCTCCTTCTTGAGAGCCTCTTTCAAAAACCCCAAGTCATCGAACTGCCAGGGCAACGACTATATAGCCTTGTCACAAGTAGCACACCTTTCTTTGATGGAGTATGTGATGATGGCCTCCTATAGATCGAATCAATTAGTACTTATCATGGATGTCTTCCCAAGGAAAATATTGACCAATATACCTAAAGAAAGCCACATGTAATACTCATCAATTTGGCATCATCTCCTTGGGGAGGATGGGCAAGACAATGCTAGTCTCTAACGTTGCTCAACCCTTCCAGGATGCTGTGGGTGATGTCGATCTAATCTTCTGGTTTGACTCGCCTACACCAACCATCCATTAGGTGTCATACATGTGATCTGGTGAGGTCTCCTTAAGTGCTAAACTTTGAAGCTAGCGAGGCTTCGGTTGGCAAACTTTAAAGCTGCCCCATATTATGTCCATGAATGACGTCTTCTCAGAGATGGCCTCTATAGGGATCATGGTATAGGGAAGAAGAAGAGACCCCGGTGCTTTCCTCTGGCTACTTTGAAGCTGCCTTTTGGGATAACCCCACCGATTGCTTCAAAGTCCACGCTAAGGGAAGAGGGGGCCCACTTTCCTTAGAATGCCTCATGAGAAAGGATGGATGAAAAGTTATTGCTTTTTCTTCCTCTCGTAGAGTCATGGTTGATTGGCATGATAGCAACACACCAACAACTTAAATTTAGATCAATTATTCTTATACTAAAAATAGGTAAACGACTTTCATACAAAAAACAAAAATCTTTGCAAATGAAACTAGGAAAGATGAAGAATTTGGGCCAAATGTTAGTTACTATTTATTTTTTTTTCCAACAATAGGAGCAAAGAAAAATGACCATTGAAAGATGATTAGTTTGATGTGCAAGGTATAATCAATGTCAAAGTAAGAGTATCAAAGACCTAACTTTAACAATGTTTAAAATTGAAGAAAAAAATCTACTAACGAAACCAAAGCAGTGAAGTCAGGTGGCAAATTCAGAAAAAAGCTCACACTTTTAAAGCTCATTGCATTTTAAAGCCCAAACAAACATGTTTTAAGGCCCAAATTTAAAACTTAAGAGGACTCACAAATTTAAAAGATGAAAGCGATAGAGCCTCCTACATTATGGGACACCTGATGAGAAGACTCATAATCAACGTTATGTTGTTTTCTTCATAAATTAGAGAACAAAGATTATTCACAAATTTAAAGCTAAACATGTGTAGCTTCCACTATTCTAAGAAACTTGGGCCGAAATAGGTCAACTGTCCTCACACTAAAAACACAAATCTTTGCAAATTAAAACACAAAATTTTTGCTAGTGAAACTAAAAAAGAAAAAAAAAATTGGGCCTAATGTTTGTTGTTGTTTATTTTTTTCCCAACATCAATAGAGCAAACGGCCACTAAAACACGGTTAGTTTGATGTGCAAGGCACGATCAACATTAAAGTGAGGGAATTAGAGACTCAACTTAAACATTGTCTAAAATTGAAGGGAAAAAAAATCAACCAATGAAACCAAAGTAGTGAACTCCAATTGCAAACTTAGAAAGAAGCTCGTAAATTTAAAGTCCATTTTGTTTTGAAGTCCAAACAAACATGTTTTAATGCCCAAATTTAAACTTCAAAGGCTTAAAAATTCAAAAGGATGAAAAAGGTAGAGCCTCCACCATTTTTAGACACTTGATGAGATGACTCACAATCAACATCTTGCTATTTTTCTCCTAGTTTAAGGAATAAAAATTATTCAAAAATTTAAAGTTGAACATGTTTTAAAGGGCAAACAAACATGTTTTAAAGCTCAAATTTAAAACTCAAAAGGATTCACAAATTTAAAGGACCGAAGTGGTGAAGCTTCCTTTATTCTATGACACGTAGGGCAAAAAGGTCAACTGTTCTCATACTAAAAACACAAAATCTCGGCAACTTAAAATGTAGAACCTCTGCAAATGAAACTAGCAAAAATGAACAATTTGGGCCAAATATTCGTTACTATTTTTTTTCCAACAATAACAATAGAGCAAAACAACCACTGAATTTGATATGCAAGGCATGATTACCATTAAAGTGAGAGTATTAAAGGCCTAACTTAAACATTGTTTAAAATAAAAAAGAAAAAAATCTACCAATGGAACCAAAGCAGTCAAGTCTGATTGGAAACCTAAAAAAAAGCTTGTAAATTTAAAGTCCATTATGTTTTGAAGCGCAAACAAACATGCTTTAAAGCCCAAATTTAAAACTTGAGATGACTCACAAATTTAAATGATAAAAGAGTGAGAGCCTCTACCTTGCTAAGACATTTGATGAAAGGACTCATAATCAACATCTTATTGCTCTCTTCCTCGATTAGAAAATAAGGATTATTCACAAATTTAAAGCTGAACAAGTTTTAAATGGCAAACAAACATATTTTAAAGCCTAAACTTAAAACTTAAGAGGACTCACAATTTAAAAGATGAAAGTGATCAAGCTTCTGCCATTCTAAGACACTTAATGTGACTACTTACACTTAAAATCTTGCTGCTTTCTTCCTGGATTAGAGAACAGAGATAAACATTATATACAAATTTAAAGTAAAACATGTTCTAAAGAGAAAAACAAACATGTTTTAGACACCAAATTTAAAACTTGACAGGACTCACAAATCTAAAGGATGAAAATGGTCGAGCTTCCACAATTCTGACACATTTTATGAAAGGATTCACAATCAACATCTTGTTGTTTTCTTCCTGAATTAAAGAAAAAAGATTATTCACAATTAGAAAAAATGAAGAAAAAATTCTAAATCAAAATGGTACATATGCATTGAAATTGAGTCATCATCAGCAAAGCCCTACTAACCGCTACTGCACAACTCTTCAAATGTCTGGATAATTTTAACATGTTTACCTGTACTAAGGTTAGCAACAGGGCAAATTAGGAACAGGTACCACCTTCCCACTGCCCGTGCCCATCGATTTTTTCTTACCCACCACTTTGTGGGTATCCATAGGTGGGTGACAAATCTCACCCACCCCTAAACCTATTAGTAATCCGTACCAGCTGGTATATCCATGTAATAAGCTGCCCTTTTGACATTTCATAAAAATAAATCATAAAAAATTCATATTTTTTATATTACATGGAGATTAAACATGCAATGCAAATCAAGCATGACAAAATACACGACAAAGTAAGCTTGATCCTTTGGTTGCTTAACATTTCCAATAACAACTTCAAAACTCATTGGTAGATCATTAATCATTTAAAAAAGTCACTTCCTATAAAATGCAAAAACTAATTCAACTCTACTCAATAGTCCAACATGAATGTAAAAGCTCATGAATCCCAAATTCATTAAAAGCAATATAAGAAGCTCATCCTCATCATTAATGAGAATTAGAATACCCAAGGAAATAATGTTGAAAAATTCAAGGTCTACATCAAAAGAAAAGAGAAGATTGAAAGCAAGAAGAGCAACACATGCAAGTCAAAATTCATGACCAGACTTATTGAGTTACTTTACATCACGAAGCCTACAACAAGGAAAAACTACAGTAGCCAATGCATCAATTTGTCACTAGGGCCAAATATAGTATTGTCATTTTTTAAAAAAACACACAAATATGCTGCTTGTCATTTTCTTTTGCCCATCAAAACCCATTCTTACCTCCTTCTAATTTTCAAGGTGAAAAAATTAAAGAGAGAACAAAATCTTGTATAAGCACATGTACATCCCTCTGCTTTGTTGGTTCGTCTGCTCTCCATTTGATCTAAGCTAATCTTTTTTTCACATGTTCTATATATAATAATAAATTGAACAAACTTCAAACATAAACAACTGGAACACAGCAGCAAAAGCTAAAGAAAAATGATAACATGCTACCTTATGGTTCCATTCATGAAACTAAGGAATTTATTTGCACAGCCTCAACTAGTTTTTGTATATCCATAATATAATACTCTTAAACCCTTTTTTTTTTTTTGCTTCTGCAAACTTTAGCTTAACAAATGCAGTAAACATCACACAAAGGCATTCCAAAGTATCACAACACATAAATCAACACATATCACCAAATAAATCCCTAATTAAGCTACAAAAGAATATTCAAACTAGCAGTGAAATGAAAATAAACAGTGAGTAAGAAAGCTAGAAAAGATAAGCTTGAGATTTCTTTGTTAAGATTTCAGAAATATATCCGGTTCTTGGGTCAATACTGAACTAAAATAAAGCAATGTTGAACATAGAAAATAAAAATGAACATCAAATCATCTCATTGCATCTTGAAGAGCTAAAAAAAACATACTCCAAAACTCAATAAAGAGTGTAAGAGACCTTGGGATTTCTTTGTTAAGATTTCTAAAATTCCAACTCCAATATTTGATCGATTGATCTCCAAGCTGCAAGTGGTGCTGGTAAGAGAAGTGAGTGATGGGAAAAATTGTTGTGATGGTGGTTAGAAATGATCAATATGGATTAGATAAAAGCCTCAACAAACATCACAATCAAAGCCCGTGAACAGCACCAATGGCGGTGAGAAATTGGAGTTGAAGGTAAGAGAGGTGGTCAATGGAGAAATGACTCAAGTAAAAGGCTTAGGGTTTAGCAAATTAGGGATATAAGAATAAGATTTGGGCCGCTGGCTGCAACACTAATAATGATGCCCGGTAGCATCTTTGTCGGGTGACATTATGACTTCGGGAGGGACTTCCTATGAGGGAGGACGTCTAAAGCAAAGGTTCCCCAGAGGAATGTTCCTGAAATGCTCAGAAGAAAAGAGGTCAGGAGGTCCCCTGAGTGTTTTTCCGGGGAGGAGCCTCCGACGCCCAAGTCAGTGTCCTGAGAGGAGATAAAGGAAGAGCACTAAGAGGCTTGGTGGTCTTGCCTGTTCGTTTTTTTTCAGGGAGAGGGGTCGGATCCTTTGCCAGGGCTTGTTTCCTGGTATTTATAGTGGTGCCTAGCCCGTTCAGATCATGACACGTGTTCGGTCAGATGTGATCTGTACTTCCAGGCGTAGGGGACAGGTAGCCGTTTGTAGGCTCTTTGGGCCTGGGACTGAGACAGGTCGTGACAAGACTTGGACGGCGTCGGCACGTCAGACCTCTCTTCAAGGCGGCGTGTAACGCATGTGGGCGACTCTCCAGCTTGAAATAGCTAATTCTCCATCTCCGAAGGCAATCCGTTTGGTCTCCCGAGGGAGCCGGTGGCATCCTTGGAATTCCTGACGTTCTAGCCGAAGTCTAGAGTTCGAGGTATTTTGACTTCGCTCCTTGCGAGGTCCGTGATATCGCCTCTTTTGGGTAACGTCAGTTTTCCTGACCATACTATTGGCGGGATGTATGTACTGAGAGAAGCGATAGCCCTTCGGCTATCAAATAAGATGCGAGAAAGAGGGTTAGAACTAAAGGTTTTCATTTTTCAAGAATGTCTTAAGGATCTTATACTTAGTGGGTTTAATGGGTAGACAACGCAAATTTATTTGCAACGGATATGTCATACTCTCCACCTGCCCATACCCGCCAGATGGGTGAACTTTCCTACCCATATTCGCCCCACTATGGGTATTTTTACCTGTTTACCCACCCATCACAAACGGATATCCGTAGTTTACAAATTTTGCCCACCTATCTGCCAACCCTAACTTATACAAAGAACTAAGAGTACTCAAAAAACAAACAATAGAATATACAAGAAAAAAAACTGTAAGAATATTTGTGGCCTTACGTGGCACATATGAGGCATTTATGGTTTGATAAATAAAACTCATATGATAAAATTAGATTGATTAATTAATTATTTGGTCAATTAAAGAAGTTTAAGTTTGATAAAAGTTATCTAATAAATGAAACTTATTAGAGTATATGTTGATAGGACTTGTAGTTATGTGTTTAAGTTGATCAAAAAACAAAGGCACAAAAACTCATATTACTATTACTTCAAAATGCTACATTCTGTGCAATTAAAGGGGGCTAAAGAAAAGAAACCAATTTGTTCTTCTAAGGCTTTCATTTAGAGGAAGAAAGTTATGCCTACTTAAGGTTAGTACCCCAATTCATTAAACTTGATGTATATGTAATCATGACCATGAAATTTATAAAATCAGTGTTAAATTAGAAATCTAGAATATATGTGATTCTTGAAAAAATTATAAAATGTAGTTAGATGTGGTTGTTGGGCCAACCAAGCCCAACTCAACCAGGCTTAGGTCAGATAATTTAGGCCTGGGCTTGGCCTAGTCAAAGGCAGGCTAGGCTTGGACTGGTCGAGTTTTTTTTAAAAAAAAGAGAGAAAAAAAGTAAATATAAAAAATTATTGCAGTAATATGAATAACATGTTTTTAAATGAAGAAAACACGACCACCAATGTGAATTTTATTAATTGAAAAGCCAAACAGCACTTACAACAACTGGAACCTGCCTTACACTTAAAAATGAAAAAACATTCTATAAAAAAATAGAAAAGGAAAACCTAAGATCTATGCTTCACAGCATAATCAAATCGAGTACAATCTAGAAACCAAAAACTTAAACCTAGGATCTATTCTTGTGCCTCATTATCGAAACTCTTTTGATCTTGCTTTTGTAAAGCAGTAAGGGCCCAATCTCATTTACAGAGACAAACCTCAATGGCTTCAGGTGCGAGTCTTGCCCATTTTCCCAAAATGACTCTTTTTCTTGCATTGAAAGCTGCCTCGGAGGTGATTGTAGAGATCGGAACCGCCAAATATCTTGGGCCATAATGGACAAGATTTGCTCTTGTTCCTCCACTATTCCAAAATGCTCTCCTTGTGTGCTCGAATAATGTCTAAAGGTAATCATCTCACTTAGTCAATCCTGGGTTTGTGGATCTAGGCCATTTTAGTATATGGGCTGTAAGGTTGAACCGTGATGATGAGGATAATGTGAAACAGGGGCCAATGTAGGTTCAAGGGTGCTTAGGGTATAGTTTGTATAACTCTCTCAAATTGTAGTCAACTTCAGCAGAAATAGCAAGTATAAATACTTGGTTTTATCCAAAGTTTGTTTGATGGTATGCCTTGAGCAGTAAATTACAACCCGTAATTTTGACATTTGGGTCTAATATAGATGCAACTAGATAGTTGGGCGGGATATATTGGAAATAGTCAAGTCATTTAATTTGCATTGCTTTAATAGTGGATTTAAAAAATTTATCATCCTTGTATTGGTTGAAAACATAAACGATATTTACAAAATACATTAAAACTAAGTGTATGGTTGGATAGTGAATATTGGAGAAAAAGTTTGTTACTTCGTAAAAATACCTGAGAAACTAAACCAATTTGAAACAAATTTTCCACATTTCATCGGTGAGAAATTGTGAGTTTTCTCTCAAATTTACAAAATGAGTCAAAAGAGTTGTGCATGGTTGTGCATCATTCAACATTTCAAAAGTTAGGTTCAATTGAGTAGGGCAATCTAATTTAAATATTTTTTAACTAAAATTCACTTAATTTTCAATATAAAATATTTTCAACTTATTTTGATTTGCAAAAAATGTAAATTATTTTGAACATATAAATTTAAAATGTGACACAAGCAGCAAACATGGAAAAAATTGCTGCAAGATGCTGTTTCAACTCTTTAATTAATTCTCTCACCGTAACATCATTATTTGAAGCATTGTCAAAAGAAATAAATAAAATTTTATCAGCGCAAAAAAAAATCCCTCAAAGTTTCTAAAATGCACATCATGATTTTCTGGCTTGTGTGATCAAATTCCATGCACTTTAAATGCAATGATGAGTTTTTGCATTACCAGTCATCATCAATCCATTGTGTAGTGAAACAAAAATAATTAAGTTTTAAGGGTGATATCCGCAAATCAGATGTAAAAGAAACACAATGATGAAAGCATGAAAAATATGCTTGCAAAATAAGGGTGCTCGCGGGCTGGGTATGACTGGGTTTTGGATCAACCCGATCCTACCTGCATCATTGACTAGGTTTCCCAATTTACTACCTAACCCTACCCGTAAACTCTTAAATTCAGTGACAACCCGAACCACAAAAAAAAAAAAAAGTTCAGGTCGGTTCTGTGTGACCGAGTTTTTATACTCTCCTATAAAACAAAAATTTTATCCAAAACAAGTATACATAAGTAAAAAACATACAATTATACTTCAAGTTTTAATTTCTGCAAAAAAGAAAACAAATCAATTATATAACAATAATATAAAACTTAAAAAAAACTTGCAAAAAGTATAAAGTATTGTTTTAACCTACTTTGGTTTCAAATAATGATCTCAAAACACAAATAACCTTGATAATAATAAGTAAACAAGAAAAATTTGCTACAAAAGCTCACACTCACCACCACAAGTCTATATATTATAAATAAAAACTAGCTTATAATAACATGTATAAATAACTAAATAATCTAGTTCTTTTCTCTTTCATTTTCTGTCTTTTTGCTTCTTAACCTATACGTGTGCCATGTTGGCTAATTTTTACACTTAATGACTAAAACTAGATGTATACAAAACAACCAAAGCCTTACATGAATTTCGACCAAAAACAAAATCTCAATCCAAGTCAATTATAAATAAGCAAAAAAAAAAAAATCATGCGGTAAGTGAGAAAGAAGTGAGTTCTAAGCATTACCATTATGTAATTAAGGATTAAAACTTAGGAATTATGGGAAGAACTGGGTTACATTGGGTCGGGTTTATGCAAGTTTTATAATTGGAACACTGCCCCGCCCAACATGAATGACCGAGTTCACCTTTTCACTATCGCCCCAACCCTAACATGCATAAAACCTGCATTACTATCGGTTCGGTTCAGTTTGGGGCAGTCAGTTTTGCAGGTTTAGCGGATTGGATAAACGCCCTTACTTGCAAATCAAATCTCCTAGATTCAAATAGCTTAAAACTTTCTCATCTAGTAGTTCATTTTTTTATAAGCTAGGTTCAAATTTTCAACGATAAATATTTCTAGATGCTCATCCTTGACTTGTTTGAATGTTTCTCTGTAAGCATAATCCAATTAATTAAACATTGTCTCATAGTTTTTTTATTATAGCAAAAAATACTTGGACCGCCAAAGCTTCCACTCTCGCTAGCTTGGTTTGTCCACTATAATTGCTAGCAAGATCTCCACGGATGTTGCTCAAACACTAGATGAGCATTCCCGTTCTAGAGTTGAATTTGTGCACAAACTTTCTCACCACAGTGTTTGCACTTTGCAAACCTCGTCTCACTTTCCCACACTTGCTCAAAATGCATCCAAACCGAAGCTTTGAGTTTCCCAAATTTGTCATGTGTGCCCTCAAGTTGCTCTCTTTGTGGCCCTTCGGTGTCAGTCGGAGCTTGGGTCAAGGGGACCTCTTCAACGTTATCATTGGACAATTGATCGTCGAGACCCAAATCATAATTCGTTATATTAATGTTGATATTATTGTCAACCCCCTCTTCAATGTGAACTCCACAACATTTGCGGAATAAGTAGCCTCGAAAAAAAAAGAACTCCAGTGTGGGATGAGGAGCTCACAGCACCCTTTCAACCCATGTTTGGCCCACTTTCTCCCGAGCTTTTTCTATGCTGGCAGGGCTCAGGTTTGATTGAACTGGACCGAGTTTGGTGCAAGTTGGACTGTATCAACCTGGCCCATTGGCTAGCTCTACATGTGGTATATTTTTTTGCTGCAATCTATGCTAGGTATAAAGTGATGAAATTTATACATAATTACATTCATACATTAAATGTTAATAAGTGTATGTCCAATATAAAACAATCAATAGGTAATGGACTAACAAGAATGATAATTAAATGTTAAAATCTGTGTTGTGAAATTCATCTTTGAAGCTCTGAAATTTTCTCAGTTCAATTCAGTATTTCTTAGGAGGAGAAAGTGGAGTCAATACGGTAAACAAATTAGCCACATTTATTTTCCAAATTAAGACATCATGCAAACATACTCTTATTTTGATGGGTGGGTACTAATTTTCTAATTGATACATAACAACAATGATAAGAATCAGATTATTCTCGTCTAACTTCTAAAGCAATAAGACTAACTTCCCGACTACCTACGATCTAGACTTTGGGTTTAATGACTAAACCCTTACTGGTTTCTTCGTATTCATAAGAAATCCTACGGAACTTCGCTGTACAAAGAGGACCCCAGATGGCAGACAGACCAAGATCCAAGTGAAGCAACAACGTAGCAGGTGAAGACAAATCTCCCTCAAATTGGATTCGAATTATGGAATGCAAATGAAGCCGGTTGCTTCAGATTAAACCTATGTATCTTCCAACTCAACAAGCTGTGCCCGCCTCTCAGCAGCTCTCTGTTGGATGAAGATGCCCCACTTAAGGGCAGCCTTGAGCTTAAGCCACCCTGCAACAGCTTTGGCTGAAGAACAAGAACCCTCACTCTCTAAACCATAGTTTGGAGATGGATTGAGCATGTTCCCAGAAGAATGGGGGTACCCATCTTCAGTGACGCTCGCTGGGGTATGACCATGGCCTCCCATGTTAATGAAGTGAAGCAAATGCTGCATGTCTTCGTTCTCAATGCTTCTCATATCAATCTTTTCCTCTGGAAAACAACCTTCTTCAGCTGAAGAGCCAAAACCATGGCAGCCTAGCATCGAAAATGAATGTGGTTGACCGTCAGCAAGTTGATGATTATGTCCAGGAGGCTGGACCAGTTGTGAGGTAGTTCCCAGCTGGTCTTGCAAAGGGAATGACTGCCCGCAAAACTGACTCGGAGAACTGAAGTTCCCACTATGGGATTGCACTGGAAGTGATGCAGCCAAAGTGTTGATATAACCTAAAAGACAGAATGCAGCAAATGAAAGAAGAAATTTTCAGCAACCAAATAAGGGATGATGAAAAATTAATTACTGCACAGTAACTCTGGAAGATCAACTACAGATTTCTACAAACCAATTTTGTTTCCGCGATTGGTGGCTAAAATTTGTTTGCAGAGGGCCAACTTGTTTCAGACATGTGCACTTCATCTACCAGAAGTAGGAACAAGAAAAGACAAAAATTAAAACCTTAAGCAAAAATAATACCTCCCATGTTCAGACATGAATCCACACTAGGCTGGTCCAAAGGACACTGAACCGATAAGGTTGGCAGAGTTTGCTGCTGGTGAACCATATCTGGATAAGCCTGAGGATCTGTTTGAGTGTGGGTCTGGGCAGCTTCCACGGACTCATCCTCCTTGCCACCAAATAGAGACTTATCGTCGTACTCTACAACATGCATCCAATTGTCATATGCCTTCGTCACCAAGCCATCCACGTACACCTGTGAGAATCAACCCCTTCAACATTTCTATATACTTTGCCATTCGTTTGGTCAAATAGTATGAAAGGGCATTAAAACCACAAGTCTAGCTCTAGCAAGATAGAATAAGTGAAGCTGCTGAACCAAAACCTTCTGATTTTCTGACAGAGAATCAACAGCATAATACTCTCCATTAGCAATAAGCCCAGTCAGTTCATAGATGTTGTTAAAGACAACGGCAACACTCCTCACATCATCAGGGAAATAAACAAAGAGCTTCCCACTCAAAACACAAGTCCTTGCATGCTCCACCAGAATCTCCCACATCTTATTTGACATTCCACTCCCAAGAATCTACAGCAAAAAGAACAAAAGAATTGTTACGAGGGACAATTATGTGATCTATACTTAATCAGACAAGTAGAACTGGTACACCTACATTTCTAAGCCTCTGGGAATCTCTAACAACAAGTCGCAAAAAGTCTTCAACTGTGTATATTCCAGCTCTATTGAGCCTCCTGTGAAATGAACCATCTTTCCCAATCTTCTCCAATCTCCACACTTCATCATGCAGTGCTGGTGGATAGTGTTTCTTGTACACTGAAAAGATCCAGGGAGCAGAAGAACTTAAATGCTCACTTCGCTAAACACGGATATAAAATATGCATGAAAATACTTGCGAGCAACTCACATTCTCCTCGATGATCTTTGACCGTGAATGCCTCCGTCTTAGCTTCACGAATGCGGATGCCTTCACAATGATCTGAGGCGACCTTGAGGCCTAGCCTGAACTTCCTGCTCCTTATCCAGCTCGAGTTGTCAGTGAACATCAACTCTCCAAGTGTTCCTACCCCATCCTTGAGCAGAACTTGCAAGTCTCCAGCTAGAAGTGGCCTCTTCCCTTCACGTTCTTTCACCACATGGCTATCAAATTCTTCTTGAGTCCAGGTACTGTCATCTTCATTGTTGAAATCTCCCTCAAGCACAACTACATCTAATTTTACCAAGGACTCTGGACCAGCAGTGACAACCTGACCTGTGTCTGCATCCATCAAGACAATATGGATTGCACCACCCTGCTCCCCCTCCACTTTTCCCCCGGTAAATAGAGGAAGTGATAACTTGGACCTGAAGCACAGTAGCAGGTTTCTTCCAACAGCTGCTTCAAGATACTTAGGAGAAGACCTGCAGCTATAAAATTAAAGAATGGCATGCAACTACATGTAAGTAAACATGTGAGTAGAACTTAAGTCTACCGTAAAATCTTCCTCCAATATGCTCGAGAAACACTCAGTAAAGATTAAGTTCTAACAAGTACAAATGATCTAAGTCACACACTCTTTTGGAAAGCTTGATCCTCTAAATAAAGGAAATTGCGGACATTTTCTTTTTCTTTGAAGAACGCCAGAAAAGGATAATTTTCAAACCTGCCACTTCCAGTTAGTTTGGTGGGGCTTAATTTAGACAAAGCACGTTCAACTTCTTCACTGACCTGTCCAATGTCAGCATGAATTAAAAAAAATAAAAAAAAAAAGAGACTCCAAAATGCATGAACAATTTCAAAAGGGGGATGGCTTGTTAATCTTACAACTTTACGAAGTACAGGCTCCAAAGAAGAGCAAAGTTTTTGAAGACTATCCACCTTCAGAGCCTCAACAATTACACTGCAAAAAAGGTAGGACATTTAAGAACATGGGTGTAAAAACATAATCACCAATAAACATGCCACAAAACACGCAGTTGACTGACGAATAAGCAAAAAGGAAGAAAAGATAAAAGTAACGCTCACTGACCTGGACAGTGCAGGACGCTTCTTATCAGGTCCATCATCCACAGAAGAGGAAGCCAAACCCCTCTTCTCCCTCACAACAGTACTCGATCTCTCCATGAACGCGGCTTGCATTTTCCTCAGCGCCCCTGCCCCTGTTTGGCTTGGTTGCCTCGAGACAGCAGAAAGCCACGGTTCCTGCAACTCTTTCGCAGCTCCCTTTAGCGCCCCACTTTGTCAGGCACACAAACGCCGTTTTTCCTCCCTGGCCCCTCCGTTTTGGCTCTTGGCTAAAGCCAACAGAGTACTTTTGTACTGTATGAAATGAAGAATTTTCAGAAAATGATAATTTTTGTAAGTGTATAATACGTATTCTTTTGACATCCTTTAAACTCTTATACTTGGGCTTTCTCAAGTTGCTTAAATTTGGAGGTTCACAAAAATTAGTTTAATCTCTTCTTGAAGTATTAACTTTTAAACAGCACCGATTGTAATACGCAGACAGAGAAAAACAAAAGAATGATTAAAAAATAAGCAGTTCTTAAAAATGCAAAGAGCCATTTATTACCTTTCTTTCCGATAAAACGAATAAAAATCCAAACTTTATTTTATTCCCCCTACAGCCTGAAGCTTTGGGACTGAGTGAAGCGAAAAGTAGAAGAATTTTGGATTTTTGGGAGAAGTTTCGTGGGAAATAGCCGGAATTTTCCCTTTCTCGTCTGGTGCCATCTGAGCTGTCAAATCAAAAGCTTGAGACGTTGGTTTTGTCGACTTATAGGTATGTCATCGGGTCGGATTCGAGCCGCATATAACTAATTTCAAACTTTTCCATCAAATAATTGAGTTTGAGTAATACTCATTTTACCTGGAAGTAGATGTTATCCACTAACCTATTTTAAAAAATATATTTAAATTTTTTAAACTTCATTTTTATATATTTACATATATTTTTTAAAAGGATATGTATATTCATAATTAATTAATACTTAAAAAATTATAAATTAAAGCAATATAAGATAATTTATGTTAAAGCAAGTATGTCATCGGGTAAGACTCAAGTTGTATATAGCTAATATCGAACCCTTCTATCAAATAATTGAGTTTGAGCAGTACCCAGCCTATGGGTAAGCATGTGTTATCCATCAACATATTTTAAGGTATATATTTAATTTTTTTAGATTTTAATTTTATATATTTACATATATTTTTTAAAAAAATGTGTATATTCACAATTAATTAATACTTAAAAATCATAAATTAAAGCAATATAATATAATTTATGTTAAATCATATTTAAGAGGGGTGCAGGTATGGTCGAGCAAAGTAAGTTAAACTCATACCCTCCCCATAGCTTTGCAGATATGGTCAGGTTCGGGTTTGGATAACCAAGTTCAGGGAAGGCAAGGCCAGATAAGATTTTTTTTATGGTAAAATCCACACGGGGTATCCTAGCTTCTTTTTGTTCTAATTGGGTACCCTACTTTCAAGTTATCCTATCTAGACACCTTATCTCTCATCGTTTGTCCTATCTAAATGTTTTTCATTAATTTCAGAGTTATATTTAATAGAAAATGATAATCTGGCATAAAAAACATTAAAACAAATCATAATATAACACTTGTGGTCTTTTAATTTTTCTTATCAACAATTTTAAACTCTCGACTTTTCCCATAAACTCCCTCCACAGCCTCTCAATCTCCCTCGTCTCCGCCACCCCCTTTGTCCAACTCATTCTTTGCCCAGAGCAGGAACTTCTCCCGACCAAGTTGAGTTCATCACCGATTCTCACTCTAATTTTTTTTTTAAGTTCAACAAGCACGAAAGCAATTCTTAAATTTCAAACACAAACATGACACTACATTGAGCAAGATAACATAGGCAATTTTCCAAACTACCAAAATAATATCTCTCAATGCTCAGTACCACCTTTGGTGGCCGTAAGCCAGTGCAATGGAGATGGCGCCTAGATCCACATGTTCGATTCTAGGAATATCGCTCATCCCTAGAGCCATGAACATCTCAAAGGTCTCCTTGTCAACCTCAATGTGGTCGACCTTAATAGTAGACTCTTCCGAAATGAAATCCATGCGGCGGTCCTCCAAATCCATTTCATGAGATGGATCAAGAACCCAAAGATCTTGTTGCGGAGGCACTTGGATTGGATGATGGCGAATCATGCGAAGAGCAAGGGGCAGCGACAAGCAAGGATGGGTTTCCCAGATCAAACCGTGTGAGGAGCAAGGGGCGGCGATGAGCGAGGAGCAAGCAGTTATGGCGGTAGTGACAAACGAGGAACGAGCAACGATGGCGGCGATGACAAGCGAGAAGCGACCAATAATAGTGGTGAGGTAGGACAATGATGGCATCACCACTAACGGCCTCGACAACGATGTCGTTAGAGTATATGGCCACGAGGTGGGAGGAGGAAGTTAAGGAGGTGGAGAGAGGATAGAGAGGTTTGGTTCTAGGGTTCATCAATCAACCCCAATTTTCCAGTTGTTTTTCGGAAATAAATGGTGAGACGGGTAGGTAAGGGAGATTAGGAGTATAATTAGTATATTTAAAAGTTTAAGGGTTTAGAATTGCTTATGAGAAGAGTAAGAGCATTTAAACTGTCATTTTAAGATTTATTTGAGAATTAATTAATACCACATCAGCATTTTTTGTCAGAATTAATCATAAAATTAACAGAAAATATCCAATTAAGATGTATAATAAGAAATAAAATATCTCTTTAAAATAACTTGAAATATAATATCCAATTAAGATTAAAAAAAAAATCTATGGTACTCCTGTCAATTTTATCCTATTTTTTTACATCATATCGACTTGTAAACAGTGACGGTTGTAGGGACACGAGGAATCTATTCCGGTTTCGACGTGGACCAGGCACAGGACTTTGTATGGACCGACAACAATCTCTTTCCACATCCTATTCCTAGTCCGTTGGGTTTTAACTCGTGCAAATTACGATTCCTTCCATCTCAGCTCATAAATTGCTCCAAAACAAAACGTAACTATTAATCATAGATAAGCCCTTGAACTGTCCTCTGGTATTCAATCAATTTTACTCAATTTGACCCCCAAGTTACAGAAATTGGTAGTTGATCACCCATCTATTTAATGAGATCCAACATAAGCTAATGTCACGCAACTTATGGCATATTTTCTAACACTCAGAAATATTATAAAAGATGGTGCAATAGTGTTTATACTATCTAACACCCCCTGTCAAACCTAAACTAACCATTTGCTGTGAAAATTAAGACTCAAACCTTAACCAGTCACAAGAAATTGTGTTATTCATATTGTCAATGAGGCAAACACTTCATCAACTTTCTAATACCATCAATGTAGGTGTGATGCAATTTCCGCATTAGGACTAGTAAATTACACTTTACTATCATGTTTGGAGATCGAGATTTACCCTTCTTTTTTCTTTTTTATTTTACATTTTTGACATCATCTGTTTTGGATGTGCCTGGAAAATACCTATTTGCTTGACAAGTGAAAAATCAATCTCTTTGAGGTATTATTAGGCATAAAGTCTGGAATTGAATCTATAATCTCTTCCTTAATATGTCACTGCTCCTTCCATTCATGCCAACTTGCATTGGTGACATTAATTTTTTAAATTATAAAACTATTGAATAATAAGTATCTTTTTATAAGTTTAAATTATTTTATAATTATTTTAACAGATAATAAATAGCTTAAATCATCTTTTTTTCTCTCTTCATAAATGTAAAATAGCCTTCTTCCAATGCCAAACTTCGGGTGGGAACGTGTGTCATGTTACCTATTAAGTGTGAAAATGTACAAAACTTTGTGGGGGAAAGTTATGCGACAACATTATGAAATTGTACCATCCTAAGCTATTTTTTCATGATGAAAAGTTATGCAACAACATTATGAAATTGTACTATCCTAAGCTAATTTTTCATGATGAACATGCACGTATACTTTAAGGGGGAGTTCGTTTTAATTTAAACTATATTAATAAGGTCAAATTAATCACAGATTGGGTCAGATTTTACCTGGGTTTAGTTATTACTTGAAATTACCCACAATTTTTGGAATATTTAAGAAGTATGCCACCCTGCTCCTCGAAGGTTTCTCCCTGTCGACGCCCACACAACAACCCTAACTGCCAACGCAAAGATGGCATCTCCAATCCACTGCTCGAAGAATGTTGTCTATGGCTAGGAATCGAAGAATGCACTCAACAATCCTCATGCGGATGCAATCCTAAACATCTATGGCTAGGAATCGGCGAACGCTCTCGAGGATGGAGACAGACGAGTAGATCCGGTGGCTGCCAAAACTCAAATCCGTGAACATAAAGATGGCATCAAAGATCTACTTTTCAAAAAACACCGTCTACAGCTAGGATTCGGAGAATGCCATTTATGGCCAGAAATCAGGGAATGCGCATAACAATCCTCACATGGACACAATCCTAACTCTCTCAGTCTGGGAATCGAAGAACACCATCAAGGATGGAGATAGACGAGTAGATCCGGTGGCTACCAAAACTCGGATCCAGCTATGAGTCACCAATCCGAGGTCGACGACCATCATCAAAGATGAAATAGAGGCATAGAGGCAACCGAACTTATTCAATGGCACTCATTGTAATTAAACCTAGCCTTATCCCCAATTTCTTATCCTATTTTTTTACCGGCTGTGGACTAAAAGACTAATAAGCTTAGATTAATTAAATTAATTCTAAACGAACAGCCTCTTTAAATTGCAGAAGAGTAATAGAAAGAAATTTTTATAGAATTAATTGAATCGGAGCCAGTGTGAAAGGCTCGCCACACGAGAAAGATGTTGAAGAAAATAATCCCGAGAACTTTTAAATGATTCATTGAATCGAATCAAGTGCAAAGCTCATATATATCCCGATTTTATTACACTTGGTGTAAAAAGAATAAACACAAGAGGATAAGAGAGATGCAAAAAAGAAACGTGGAAAAATACAACAGTTGAAATGCAAGTTTGCACTGCATAAAAAAATGGGGAAAGCACTTTTGAGTACTAATTTTTGTTCCTATTTTTTTATTTCAATTTCTAATTTTTTTTTTATTTTTATTAATCACTCTTAAAATTTTGATAAATAGTTAGTTACTTAGTTTAATGGATGAAAGTTACAAAATAGAAATATAATTTTATACTGTTTGAATCTATTGAAAGATAACTTTCTAACAATTTAAATTATAATTTAAAAAATGATGTAAAATAACTACTATAATCAAAGGAAGAGTCTGAAAATCTCTTAAGTGGGAGCAAGAATTATATATAAAAATAGAGGTGGCAAATAGCTACATATTTTAAAGTATTATAGGGTTAAAATGCTCAATTATTATAAACTTATTTATAATATATATAGTTTTTTCAAAATTGAGTGGGTGCAATTGTCCTACTCAAATATATGTGGCGCCACCCTGACTATAATTTACATTTTTGCTATCAACAAGCCGTATAATAAGAGTATTTAGCATTAATCGTTTGTATATTTATAAAGTTTTACAATTATCTAGAAAAATAAGTAGTTTCAAAGGCAAAGTTTAGGATAAATAAATAAACACGTAAAAAATACGGGAAGCATTGTCTTAATGCATATACTAAAAAATTTAAACTAAAAACATTACTAAATTTTGTATGGTGCAACTTTATTACCAGTTACAGAAATTAGCGGAGTCTTATATTCCTAACTTGGTTGGTAAAGGGATATGACTCCCATTCCACTCACATAGGATTGAATCTCTTATCTCATTTTTCTCTTCTTGAAAAACCCTTTGATTATAGTAGTAAATAATTCTGATTAGCCAAAAAAGGAAAAGTAGTGGAACCTATCAACGTTTCTGCATCCAACTAATTTTTATGACCTAAGATTTCACACAAAATTTTAGTACATTTAGCGAAATTCATCTTAAACTGGGTCTACAAGGCAATGAACTATTATTTTCTAGTAACTCTGCATCATGATCATCTAATAGTTATTGGTGAGAACTAGAGAACATTCTGAATTTTAGGTATTTTTCATAGTTCAGAAAAAGATTGCTAAGATGGCAGAGAAATTTAGAAGTTGCAAGAAGTTTGTTTTTTTGCTAGACGTTGACGAGCGACTCATGTAAAGACCTGTAGTTGGAGGAACCAAGGAGAACTGAAAGAGAAGGGTTCTCTGAGCTAGAGGTGGGATGTGGACCCGGCCCAAACCGGGACCGGATCGGAAGTCAACTCTGGCCCAACCCGGTCAAACCCGTCCCAGCCAAAGTCCGTAAAGATGTGGCCCTAGAGGAGGAGGAGGTGCAAAACAACCCGCCCTGAACCCGGAAAAACCTGAAAACCTACCCTAACATGGACCGGACCGCCCCGGCCCCTTAGCGCCCAACGGCTCCTTTAGCAATAACAAGAACCTGCAAAAAAAATTTTAAAAAAAGGGTTAATTACACAACATGCCCTCCAACGATTTTCTGTTTCATTTTAGCCCCTAAAATTCCATTTTCACCCCTCCCAACAACTAAATTTCGAGGACTTTTTAGTCAAACTAATTTTTTGCCCTCCCTTATAAATACTAATTCCATTTTGACTCAATCCTCGCATAATCACTTAATCTCTCTTCTTCCTCTACTATATTCTCTCAAGCATTCTCCTTATTTTCTTAATCTCTTTCAAATTTCTTACTAATCTCCCCCTAATATCTTCCTAATCTCATCTTGATTTTGCATTAATCACTACTATTAGTTCGTGAGGCATGGCTTCAAAAGGAAATGGCAAGTCAACAGAGAGTTCATATTCTTGCACCACCGGCCTCCGAGGCTTATTCCGTCACCATTCTCGGCCCACCGATAAAGGCATCTCAATTCAAGAGTTGTACGACGATGATGCCGGAATCGATATGACAAATTACAATTTGGGTCTCAACGATCAATTATCCGATGATGAAGTTGAAGAGTTGGATGTAATGGCGTCCGAGAATCTGTCAACAGAACCAACGCCTACAAGTCATGGACCCACCGTGGAGGAAACCCAAGCACAAGATAAATCCACGAGACTAACTAACTGCTTGGATTTGGGAGCATTATGAGCTTATACACGAAGGGGAGTCGAGATACGGGAAATGCAAACATTGCGGGAAAAAATTGGTGCATAAACAGAATTCTAGCACTGGAACGCTAAAGCGGCATATTGAAAATCAACATCCTAACGTTTGCCCTAGTGCCGGGACTAGTTCTGGAAGACAAATACAACTTGAGTCTACAACCAGCACCGGCGGACCAAGTATATTTCGTTTTAACCAACAATCTTGTAGAGGGTATGGTAAATTGGATGATGCTTACCGAAAAACATTTTTCACAAACTGAAGATGTCCACCTAAAATCTTGGATAAAATCACAATTAAATCCTGCATTTAGAAAAGTATCTAGGAAAACCGCTAAGAAAGAAAGCTTTAGACAATTTAAAGCCGGAAAATCAGATTTGCAAGCTTATTTTTCTACTCTTTATCATTGTGTGGCATTTACTTCTGATATGTGAACATCACCTATAAGTCAATTATTTTATTGTGTTACTTCTCATTGGATTGATTCTGATTGGATAATGCAAAAATGAATTTTGTCATTTAAGGTTATTGAAATAGATCATATTGGTTATCAAATATTCAACTGCATATTATAAACTTTACGTGATTATTTTTGTACTGATAAAGTCCTGTGCATTTCATTTGATAATGCTTCAAATAATGATGTTGCCGCTTGTCTTTTGAGTCAAAACTTAAAACCATATCTCAACGGTGCATTCTTTCACGTTAGATGCATGTGTCATATTTTGAATATTTGTGTGTAAAAGAGTTTAGAAGTTCTCCAAAATGAGATTCTGCCTATTCGAAACTCATTGAAATATTTGATATCCAGACCTGCTGTTTTTCGTGAATTTAAAAGCTTTTGTATTAAAAATCAAAAATCATTTTCTTGGAAACGGTTTAAATTGGATTGTCCAATTCTCTGGAACTCCACATATTTGATGTTGCAAGATGCATTCCCGTATACAAATTTGTTATCACATTTCATGAATTTAAAAATAGATTGTGAATTTCTTACGACTAAAGTTTGGGACAAATGTTCCAAAACCAGTGAATTGCTTAAGTTTTTTTTTACGAGGCAACTGAATTTTTCCTTGGTATCTACTACCGAACCATTCATCAAGTTTTGTTTCATTTAGTGAACATTACATATGCTTTACATTAGTTTAAAGATGATGAGTTGTTAAAACTAACTGTCGAAGCCATGCAGGCTAAGTGACAACAAAAAAAAACCAGGACCAGCCGGTCCCGGGCCCGGACTGCCTGGGTTAAAATATTTATGGTTCTAATTTAAAAAAAAAAAAAAAAACTGCCCCACCCCGCCTGTTCCCAGGCTGAGCCCAATCCTTGTGACCCAAGACCAAGGCTGACGGGTCCCCGGCCGGGCTAAACCGGTTCCCATCTCTACTATTAGCTCGTCGTTTATGACGAGAAGGGGCCTTGAAGACCAAGCCGCCTCGAAAAGTAGAGCAGCTGTGTCTGTCAGTATTAGCTTCAACTTTTAAGACCATAATAAAGCCACAAGAAACATTTTTCAGAAAGAAACAGCCTTCAGTATTTTTGCAAAAGTGGTAGTGAGAATGTCTCGTCATTGCAAATTAAAGAGCAGCTAAATGGTTTATTTCCAATATTTATTTCTTTTATCTGTTTGTAGAACTAATTTATTTAAAAAAATAATAATTTATTCACTTAATAACCACTTGAATTTTTTTTGGGACACAAGTAACTAATTTTTATGAGTTTCAATTCATATATAAATTAAATTAACAGTTACTGTTATAAAAGGAATCACTTTTAATCATTTTATAACAATTAATCTCCTTCAAAAAACACCCGTAAGTTAAAAGACATGTGACATGGCTAAAAATATGTCTGAGATACGACATCGAAAGGAAAGTGTACAAGTGTTTCGTGCCCACCGTTGAATTTCCCCTTCTTCCTCAACAGCCAGTCTGCCTCTGTTGTCCCCCGCCCCACAGCCACAGCCACGACAGCCACAGCCAGTTCGTTTTGGCTTTAAAGGGCGCACAGCCACATGTTCTGCACCTGGCACCGCCGGCCTTTTTCAACTCCTTGATTTCACCAGGGAAAAACAAATAATACTAACAGAACATCTGATAAAAGAAGAGAATATGATAATGACCAAGCAAAAATCAATTTCAATCCGTTGAAGGAAACATATATACATGTTTATATTCATTTTCTATAGAAACGCATTTCGGTGAGTTCGTCACTATGACAGACGTGTCATCCTTTCATTCATCTGATAAGACAGACGATCACGCGTCCCATAGTGATCCTTGTGAAATTACCCTTTTCTGTAATTGGGTTTAGCCATTCCAAGACAAGGGGAAAAGACCGAAAAAAAATAAAAAAACAGCAACAAGGCTTCCCTTTTACGGGGAAGGAAAAAATGTTAATTGCAATTTAACCTTCAAAGTTTAAGTGATATTACACTTTACCCTTTCTTGTCATAAATATACACGTTATTCCTTTATTTTTTATACTGTTAGATAGCAATTTTTTAAATCTGTATGATACATTTTTTTACAATCAATAAATATTTTAAATTATTAATTTTTTTTCTAATAGGGTAAAGTTTAAGAAACAAAGTGTAACATTACCTAAACATCAAGGGGCACATTGTCATTAACCCAAATAAAAAAAAGATAAAAGAAAGAAAAGTAGGGAATGAATAAAAAGGAGTAAATTTCATGAATGGTCCCTAACCTTTAGTTATTATTTCCTTTTAGTCCCTAACCTAGTGAAAGTTCTGTTTTAGTCCTAAACCTATTAAAATGTTTCATTCTACTCCTAAATCTATTGAAAATGTTTCATTTTAGTTCCAATTTGATGAAATTTCTTAACTCCAAGTATTTTTCTAATAACAACTTTTAGTTCATAATTTAAATTATCCAACAATTGTCTTACAATAAATTTAATTTATATAATAATTTTTTATAATTAATGAAAATTTCCAATCACCTTTTTTTTCTCTGTAAATTGAATTTATTTCATTCAAAAATAAAAAACTACTAATTTATATTGTCTACGTATTGTAAAAAAATATTAAACTGTTTAAATTTATTGGAAGACAGTTAACGAATATTTAAATTAGATCTTTAAAAGTTTCTCTCAGACATTATTTTGAGTTAATGAATTTTAACTTGTGAGGAGTCAAAATGAAATAATTTTAATAGATTTGGGACCAAAATAGAACATTCAATAGGTAATGGACTAAAAAAAATAATAATTAAAAATTAGGGATCATTTATGCAATTTACTCGATAAAAAGGAATAACGAAGCTGCCAGCACATCGAAATTTGTTTTGTTTTTATTTTTACTTTTTTTCATTCCTTTTCTAGTCAAGGGATGAGAGGATGAGGTTTTAGGGGCTATGCTGGCTCAGAATTGAGGCATGAGGACATAGGCAACACGTTCTCCCATCATAGAACATAGAATTTCAAGTTCCTAAGCATCAATCTTCCTTTTTTGGGTTCCTAAGCTCATGAGCATGAACGTGGTGAAACTGAAATATGGGCGTTCGTATCGTACAACAGACAAGAAAGATCTACCAATTGGCAGCAATTTTAATAGTGTCGGTTCTCTCACTGCACCCCAAATTTAATGTAACAAAGCTAATGTTGGATAGCCAGCAATTAAACTCAAAACCAAGATATTACAGTTGATCCCTGCTTAATTACAGTTCTCTGGACTACGAAAGGAAGAAGGGACAACTGGGGAACTCACTGCTTCAAAACATTCTTCAGGATATCAACGCTTTTTCTTCCCTTTCTTTCTATCTCTTTTACTTTGAGGTTTCGGCTTTGGTTTGTGCCTCGAGACTTTCTTGAATGATTTACTAGAGCTTACATGTAACTTATGCTTTCTATCTGGACCAACCGGTCTGGCCATCGCACTGTCCTTTTTTACTCTGTTAAAGTCATCTTCTTCCTCCAATATCTCGCTGGTTCTCACTGTTATACAGAGGTCGCCACTCTCATATGTGGTAGTTCCTTGAACCAACAAACAGTCAGCAAATAATGAGTTATAAACATGCCCAAAAATCTACAAATGCAAACTACAGTAAACAAATTTGTGGTTGGCGTTATCATTAGCTGGCTGGATAACTATCAAACGATGTCCAAGTTAAAGAAACTACCAGCAATAGACTCCACTGGCCCTTCATCTTCATCCAGGTCATGTCCCTCCTCTTCAGCTCCCGAGTCAGTGCTAGGTGGAGCTCCGCCATAGAGAGCAAACTCCCTTTCCAGTTTCCTCTGCAACTCAACCATACAATAAACATGGTAAAAACCCTGTACGGTTTTTGCAATTTAACCAAGAAATGTGAGCATCAACATACAAGAACTCACAAGAAGCAGATGATCACAGGAAGCATCATTTCAGAAGGCTTCCCTACAATCAAAAGACCAAAGCATCCAGTGCCTATCCTGCCCTTCACAAATGAGTTTCAGCACCGAAATTTTTTTTTCAAGTACAAAAACATCATTGGACATCGCTACTGGCTAAACATACTATGCACACAACTTCACAGCCACACATTGCAGGTGTTTAAAACAGAGGAATTAGGCAATTTGTCTCATTTTTGGCAACTCAATCATCTCCACTAGGCCCGTTAAAAAAGAACTCAAATCATGTTTAATGGATTGGGTTCCACTAGATCGCCATTCCGCATTAATTAATTTTAGGGAGCTACATAAGCTCCTTTAATTGCATCATAAATAATCCACCTTATCTGCAAAACCTAAGTCCGATCAGGAAATTATCTACCAAAGACCTCCCACAAATTCGATAAAGTACCAACAATAAATCATCAACTAAGTAATTGATAGTCAAACACAGGAATCAACAATCCAAAAATCGGATTTGGATGGAAGTGATACGAAGAAAAGATAGAAATTAGAGCCAAGTGCAAACCTTTTTGCGAGCCTCAATACGCTTACGGCGTTCGGCCGCCTCTTGCTGCTTCTGAGCCTCCTTTCTCCGCTTCTTCTTCCTCTTGTGAAACCCAGCTACGAAATCCCTTTAACAAATCGAAAAGATCAATCTTAATCCAAGTCCCGAACTTAGTGGACCAACCAAGCAAGCGATTCGTTTTAGTGCGGTACCTCAGATCCTTCTCGTCAAAGGAAATGGAGAGAGCCTTGTTCTTAAGAGCCCTCTTCTTTATATGAAGCCCTCGGGGCTTCGGCAGCCGCGGCTCTCCGTCTTCGTAGTTTTCTTCCATTGAGGCTCCAGCTCGATTGACGGCGAGCTCTGGCAGAAATCTGATTTTTCGGTTTTTTGGAGTCGCAAGCGACTTCTTCCGTTTTTGTCTTTTCTTTTCTTTTTCTTTCTTTTTCACGAATGGACCTTTTGGTTTCTACATTTATTGAGGCCCGTCTCCCTAGCCCAAATCAAATTTTGCTCCACTCCACTTGTACTACCCTTTTTTTTTTTCCAAAAAAAAAAAAAAAAAACTGCCATTGGAGAGTCGGAGACTTCTCACAAAAGTTCTACAGCTCAAGTACTAGAGCCCATATACGTGTGTTACAATTCGAAAAATTATAAAAGCTAAAAAAAAATACTAAATTCCTAACTGTTAACATATGATTGAATGTATTAAAAATTAACTGACTCTACTTAATTTCTATCAACCAATTAAACAATAAGACCTAAGTTATAAAAAACAGGAGCAGGTGTGGCAGCAAGAGTGGAAATGTGAATTTGCTAAAATTGTAAGATTGTAGAGAGTGAGAGCATCATAAAAGCTCTATCAATTATAACAAAATATTAAAAAAAAAAACATCCTCAATAATTTCTAGACATATTTATATATAATAAAATATGCGATTACATTTTCATTTACAGCAACATTTGTAAGAATAATGGGCATTTAACATTTTGCGGACTAAGAAAAAGAAAAGTGGCAACCAAACTTGGAAAGTGAAAATCTCTTAAATAAGGTTAACTTCTTCAGAACAGTATGAAGGATATTGTGGCGTGTTGGTTTCCATTGCGTTGATAGCCTTTCTTTGGCCTGTGTTGTATTTTGAGTCGGCGCGGTTTTGCTTCATTTTTCTGAATTCGCGAATTTAGCTATTGCGGTTCCGAAACTCCCCATGAATCCACTTTCAGTTCACAAGCTGAAGCGCGATTCGGTTCCAATCCGTGAATTTCTGTAACTAAGAGTAAGCCAAAAGGCTTTAACGGAGAATTTTTATAAGTAATTTTAATCTTCTGACATTGCCCTAGAATTTTCCTTAACTCAATTAATCGTCGAATGAAAAAAAAATAATTAATTCTGTCATTTTTTGGGCCAGTACATTGGCTGCAAGGATAGTGGGCCAATAATAAACCAAAAGAACACTTATCTCAAATGAAAACTGTGAAATAACATACTTCATAGCTTTTATCTACTTACAAATTTAATCCTCATAACGAAATTGTAATGGTGTTTGGTAGTCCTTGGAACTTGTAAGGCTTCTAATAAAGACAAAGAGAGGGGTCATAAAGTTATACGTTTAAGGAAGATCCTCCCAAAGCTTAAGCCGGTATAGTGATCAAAGAATGTTTATGTGGGATAACATAGGAGTGATAATGTTGTACCTTTCTCTCCATTTGAATCGTTTTTTTATAGTTGATGTATTCTTTACATATTAGGGAATCCAATGGTATCATGGGAGTAATTATATCCTATCTATAAGGGGACAACGATTAATCTCATCTCTTCTATCGATTTAATTCCATATTGGGATTCCAAATTTTTGGACTGTCATTATGTGATCTTGGGCCCCTTAACGCTAAGTTAGGCCCGTGGTTCAATCTATATCATGATTTTGAATTTCATATTGTACCAGCTAGTATCAGTAGTGCTTATTGGTATATAGAGATTGTAACAGGGAGGATCGGGCGAGCATACCTCCTACTTGGCATCCATGACTGCAGTTTTTTTAGTACCCTCGACTTCGCGGGTATCCACAAGAGGGTAAAAATTCTCACTCAAGCCCACAACCCACAAGTAATCTACACCAGCGAGTAATCCACGACTTAAATTATGTTTTTTAAATTTCATAAAAATAAAATATAAAAAGTATATACAAAGTCATTCTCCACATATAATACAACAAAATCATAAAATACATAAAATCATGACATACATACAAGAAAATATTCGATAAGAATTAGTATAAAATATTAGTTAAATGTAGATGTTGTATCCCATTATAATTAATAAGTAGAAAATTTACAGTTGTGGGTTTTACGGGTAAATGGGGTGAATTTACCCGTGATGAATACCTCCTACCCACCACCCACCTATACCCTTAAACCAGTGTGATTTGCTACCCATATCCGCCCCATCATGAGTATTTTTATCCATTTATCCACCCGTTATGGTCTGAAATCCACGGATTATGTATTCCACCCACCTACTTGTCATCCCTACTGGTATAAACATGGAAACGATACAGGATAACCGATACAAAGGCTATCCTTTGTACCCATGGTGTATCGGCTGATATCGGATGTGCTAGCCATCTCACGCCGCATTAAATGTACCAAATGTTTTTTTAAATTTTTTCATTTTTTTTATATTCTCAGGTAAAATATATTATAAGTATGTGTAATTGATATTTAAAAGAAAATATGTACTTTTCTTTCTTATATATTAAAAATTATGAATTTATTGTATATAGAACAAAATTTAAATAAGACAAACTCTTAATTAATCTATATACAAATAAATTATATTTCACACTCTTATGAGCTAAAATTTTGGTATGTTCAATGTGTTGATATGTTATATATATATACATATATACATATATATATATATATATATATATATATATATATATATATATATATATATTGGTGGAGTCTAGTCTCCAGGAGTTTTAAAACATTGAGCTCTCAATGGTGTGCCTACAAAACAAGTACACAAAAAGGAAGAAATAGAAGAGGGAGGCCTAGGTGTTTTTCTAAAAGGAATCTTCAACACTCAAGCTAATGTTCTAAAGAGATATTTGTAAACTATGAATATGGAGGTCAACATACATGAAAAGGATAAGGGAGTCCTCTATATATTGTACCGCCTGGGAGGATCATGAGAGTCGATTATCTTGGCCATATGTCCCTGATCCTGCAAATACGTTGACTATGTGTCCTGTTGTAGAGTTTGGTAGCATTTCTCCAACTACCTGTATGGACCATACGGATTGGCAAGACAGGAAGCTCAAGGTAGTCCAAGCTTCGTCCCCTTACATAGGGGAGCACTTCAGCCATGAGGATCAAGTCTAGGTAGATTGTGTTGGCATATAAGGAGTAGAGGCGGTCCTTAGCATTGCCATCCACCAAGGCGCTTTATATATGATTCCAAGGAGACTTTTGGAAATGATGGTAAGCTCTAATGGCGAAACCATGATTTTTGGTTCAAGGGGCAAGCCTAGAAGAGAGGAACGGTGTCACTGCATGATAAAGCTAGAGATTAGAACTAAGTCATACTAATTCAAAGATAAGGGAGTAACTCGTATGAGTTGAAAAAGCTAGAGGACTAACGGTGCATTTAGACCATGTTAGAATATTTGCTTAAGGCTAGAGGGAATAATTACTCATTTGGGCCCTACTTTTTTTAGAGCCTACCTTATTGGCCCTCATCTTTATATTCTTTCATCATTTTTGGGGGGGACAAAAATGCATATACAACCCCAAAATTCTCTTGGATTAACTAATTAAGTACTAATTATCTAAAGCTTTTCAAAATTTTTGGGGAGCAGCAACACCCCCTGCCCCATTAATTGTCCGCCACTGGTATGCTCGGTAGAGATATACCATCATATATATATCAAAATTACTTAAAATTGATACATCCAAGATGATACGATACCATACCAATATTATACCACATCGTAAGAAAAATGTTATATCATCTAGTACGAGGTTTAAAACTTTGGAATAAGCATCAATCCATTTTTCTTTATTGAAAATGACAATTTACTATTATAGATAGAAATATTTGTGCCCTAAATAAATACAGGAGATACTATTGTTTGGATGTTAAACAAATTTTTTATGTACTTGTAACAATTTTTATTGGATTCATAATGTATACTGTATTTTTAACATTTACCTACCCTTGTTAGGTTGAAGTAACTAGAGCAACATCCCATGTCGGTAGACAGATAGATAGAATGAGAGAGGAAATTGTGCAAGAGAATTTGAAGGGGTGGTGGAGGAGATATGTGGATTATGCAGCTTCGAGAATTTGGACAAGAATTTGAATCCAAAAGCTTCTTCCAAAAAGGGATAGGTACGAGATACTGATTAGGTCAATTAAGTTATATTAACAAAACGTCTCAACAAACTGACAAAAGAAAAAGCTTCACAGTTCTGGTTTGAACTTGTGATCTGGTTCTGTGAGCAAATGATCGATGCACCTGCACCCTCCTGTGTGGCTTGAGAAATTTCCTGTTGTACGCTCACTCCAATTTGTCATAGCGTTCATGTAATTTTGTGACTTGAATTCGAAATACTTGTCTTGATTATTTACCGATTAAAAGCAGATATAATTTTGTTAAATACAACATCACCACATGCGTAGCAGACGTTTATAGTCATCAGGTTGGTATTTTAGTAGAGTCATCTTTCGCATCAAGGACATATATATTCAAGTATGACATCCACGTGAATGTCTTTTGTGTGGCTTACACAAGAAGGTGCATTCCAAGTGAAACAAGTGTCCAAATCCCATGTCCCCAATTGCATTTTTATGTGCTTTTTTCTTTGCTAAATCACTAAGAGTCGCATGTAGTATTGTAGGAGACAAACATCTAGTTTCAAATAGTATCCTAATCAACAAAAAAAAAACAAAAACAAAAAAAAATTAAATGCTATCCACCTATCACAACAAAAAGAAATCATTTTATGTTGCAGTTTAGGCCAATTGAGTAAAAACAGAACAGTAAGTACAATTGTGTCTTGCCTAGGTGTTTAGACTATCACATATAAATGGCAAACTTGCAATCTAAGTTATGGTGATGCATGGATGTAGAAAAAAATTTTCCTTTTCATTTTCTAATTCTAGTTTTTGTTCTCTATGTATAGTTTTTCACAATAGTTTTTGGAAAACATGTTTAGTTGCTTCAAAACTAAATCAAAAAGGATTTTACTTATATAATAAATTATAAAGCTCATTTACTTAATTGAAAGTTGTGCACTTTAACTTAATATATTTATAAATCTATCAACTTCAAAAGAAAAAGGAAAAATTACAAAACAACACCGTGTGTCTTTTGCTAAAATCTTAATCAACCTTAAACTTTTAGATGTAACACAAAGACTTTTGCTCACTAGACTTTGCTCAAATTGCCTAGATGACTCAAAACAACGAAATGTTGGAGAAGAAAAACAAGGCGATAACTGCTTTTTCACCTAATTTCTCCTTTTCTGCATCAATCCACATGGCAAACTTCGTACCTACATTTGGTTTATCTTATTTCACTTCAGATTTAATTCGATTTCATTGATTCTTTTTTTTTTTTGTTAGTTTCACCAATCATGATGCTATCTTGCAGATTTACAATGGATCCTTATAGATGAATCTAGCAGCACAACAGAGCCCAGTTGCTAATGCCTGACACCACTACCATCACGGACCATAAAAAAGTAAAGTTGTTGTGGAAGAAGAGTATCATCCCACATAAAGTTGGCATCTGAGGAGTTTGACCAATTGGATTGGTGATGGCGACAAGGAGGTTGGTCGGGTGGTGGCTACAAGAGAGATTTTGGTTAGGTGATCGCGGCAGAATGTGAGAAAGACTATGGCACGAAATAGAATAAAAAATAGTTAAAACAAAAACCAATGTGTTCTCCAGCTCTTCAAAATGTGAAAAATTGTTTTCTTGGAAAATACAAACAGAAAATTTATCTACTAAACATGTCTTCTTTCCATTTTCCATTTCTCAGAATATTTTTTGGAATTAAACAGGGCCTATGTATATGGGAGGCATATGCCTTTAATGTTTTTTTTCAAGCAAATCCACTATTTGTGCATGCAATAATGGTAAATTTGCTACCAAAGTATTAAGAATCAAACATATTATTGACTAATGAAGCAAACCCCTAGCATATTCCTTTTTTTTTTTATTTTATAAAATGATACTTCATTTTAATTTCCTGTAAGCTAAATGACATCAAGGAAATCAATAAAATGAGACACTAAAAAATAACATGGACATATAAACTGGACAATAAAAGGCTACACAACTCTATGACAATGAATAAAAGGAAGAAAATTGGACCAAGTTGAACCTTTCAGATAAACTAAGATAATCATAAGAGAAATAACTCATAAATAACCGGATACATAGAATAAATGAGAAAAAAAAATGAGAACGAAGCAAGGTTACAACTCCATATTCCATTTAGCTCAAGAATATTTCATCTTTGTATACCTATGTATGCTAAGCTAACCAAGAAAAGATTTGCCACATCATCTAATTCAATCTCTCTCTGATCAGGCACCTAATGACCATTCGACAGCTCTGCCACCCCAGCCCTAAACAATATCATGTTTCCCTTTCAACTACTTGTTCTACCAAACCCTTCTTTTCTACGGGCCCCCATACCTCTGGTTGGAACTTCATGAAATCCTCCACACATAAAGCACTTCATCAAACATGACTCTTAACTCTAATCTTTCTCTTTGTTATTGAAATCAACAACTTAACTCCATTCTCTATCACTCTCAACCACTATTACTTCATAGTCCTTGCAATGGATTATCAAGAATTGCTTAATCTAAAATTGGCACTTTTACCATGTTTTTCTTTTTTCCCCTGAGGCAATCTCTTCAAATGTTGTTCTGTGAGTTGGTTATTGTATTTGTTTTTTTAGTTGGAAATTAACTATATTGATAACAGCCTACAAATACATAGCATTAAGAGTTGGGACCATGGTTATCAAAATCATGACTCAAAGAGTAAAGTCACATGATTGAATGGTTTAAATGGTAGAAAACTTTCTGAATTACGCAGAACGGTAGAATCATGGGTTCATACAATCTGGATTGTAGAATGTTTGGGAGTTTAACAACATTCTACCAGAACTTACAATATATTTCCTTTGTCCTAAAAATGATGAATCATATTTTTTTTTAACTATCCCTAAAAGGATGAAGCATTTCTTCTTTTAGAAAGTTTTTACCATCCAATACACTTTATTACACTCATAAAAATTTTTACTACACAAAATTATAAATAATTTTTTTTTAATCTTCATTAAAACCCTCACTACAAAAAAACCAAATGAATTTTTTAATCATCATTTAAACTCTTACTATACATAACCTAAAAATAATTTTTTTAAATTATTTTTAGAGAAAAAAGTAGAAAAAAATATTATAAACTACACGCACTGTAATCTCCGTGACAAGAGATGTGTATTATCCTTTATGAGAAATAGGGAGTACTTTTTTAACAATCCTCCAATTTTTTTCCTTGTTATATTTAAGCCTCAAATGACAAAAAAATTCAAACACAACTAAAAAAATAGCCAATTTAGTTACAACATATCATCCTAACAACCCCCAAAACTTAATTTTTTTTTCTTACCTTTAGGCCTTCATGCAATCAATTTTTTGCTTTAAAAACATATACTCTCTTCATCCTAAAAGTTTTGCTCCAATTATTTTTGGCAATTAATCTAATATTTTTTATTTTCAACATTTTAATATATAAATAAAAAAAACTCTTTGTATATGAGTAATAATTCAAGATATGTAGTTTTTAAATATTTTTTTATTTCTTCTAATAAACAATAATATGAATAAAATTAAGTCAAAATATAACAAAAAGTTAAATGTATCAAAACTTCTGGGACGGAGGGATTATATAATTACAATCTTTCCTTCTAATAACCACCATAATTTTCCTCCCTAAACCAATATAATTAGGATTTGGCTCAACCCTAACAATTTGATTCTATGATTTACAATTCATGAAAGACAAAAATAATTGTAGGTATAACCCTGATTCTAAAATCCTTGATTTAGACTTTTATCCTGATTCTAAAATCTTTGATTTAGACTTTTGACTAAGACGCAAATCTTTGCAACCCATCTTTGAAAACTCCTCTGGATTTAGGCTCCGACTATGTTTCGAGTTTCATGGCTGAAATAAAGCCCCATAGACCCCCTAACACCAGCTCCTTTAGTTGTGAATCTAACCCATATCTCTTCTTTCATTTTCTTTTCTAAATCATTCATAACACTCTTGATTTCATCGAACGGCTAGAATTGTATTTCCAAGTATATATTTCACCATGTTTGCACTTATAAATTGTAAATCCATAGAAGTTATGCCTATCGGTGTTGAGCAATTGCAATTAGAGAGTAATTTCAGCTTGATTCCAGTATTTGTAATCTGATCACTAGAGATTGATGATGATAAAGGCAATGATGGGTTGAATTGGAGGTGACAAATGGTGGATTTTGGATTCAAGGATGAGAGTTGCAACAAAAATTCTTGGCTAAAATGCTGGCTTTTGGTCACAACTTCTTACTCTTGGCTTTGGCATGGCGGCTTTTCTAGGAAATTAACTTTATTCAAACTAGCTAAAAATTTTCACGTGACAAATTTTGAACTTACTGCTAGTACATTATCATTTATGGTCACATCAGCACCTTGAAGTTAAGACAACAGTTCATTTGCACTAACTTATAACATGAATTGTGGATTTGTTTGTAAAAAATTCTTTGCTGGCATGTGTCCCTAACTAAATAGTCCTTTTTCTCCTAGGCTAGCCAATGAAAGGCATGATTCTCATACCAACAAAGTTCTAAATAGCCAAAGAATTAAATGCATATAGGGGATACAGCCTAAGTTACACACAATTAAGCCACAAACATGCAATCAACATCTATAAACAAGGACACTAGGCATGGCAGGTATTAATCAAGGGCACACCACACATGGATATCCCAACAATCACATCCATTAATTTTGGAAAGACAACTCCATTTTTTCCCTAAGGTTTGGCCTTATTTATCATTTACCCGCAAGTTTGCACGCTTACTTTTGCCTCTTTTTTCTTTTTAATATGATCAAAAATCAATTTTTGAGATGTTAATTTAAATTGTCCAAATACTTTCTTTGAGAAGATATAAACTATCTAACAAGATTTTAAAATTTAATAAATGGATTAAATTATAAGTGTTACCTTGTTAAATGCAAAACAATTATTTTCTCTCTTGGTTTGGGAAAAGTTTGGTAGAAAAAGTAGGCATCTTGATCTATTTTTTAAAAAAATAAGTGTCAAAATTTGGAGACTCAGAAAATGAATGGTATATCAAACTGTTAAGTGCATAAATCCACGGTCAAAGTATTGACCTTTTGACAACTTTGACCATCAAATTATGTTGACTTTTCCTTCTTTGTCTTAGTTCTCTTGGTTCTTTGGCTCATTACAGGTTTGGTCAAGTGTTGCGGACAGGGTCATTAGAAGCAAGCTCGAGTGGGACGGCATTTGGACGAGGGACGCAGGAGAAGTGCAAAGACGAAGGCTGGCGACGCGTCGCCAAAAGTCGCGAAGGTTGGCGACGCGTCGCCAAAGTTATCAGCATTCTGAGTTCATTTTGGTCATCTGGCGACGCGTCGCCAGAACTCGACCCACGCTAGCGACGCGTCACCAGCGCTGCTCTGTTTTGCCGAAAGCTCGCGTTTTTTGATGGTCCCCCACTATTTCCACTTGATGCGCTGGCTGGGAAGAAGTGATACTTATCCCTTTAGGGCTGGAATGAAGAGGGGGTATAAATAGAAGAGAAGAAAGAGTCCAAAGGGGGCTTCTTGGCTGATTTTGATCTTGACCTATCTAGAGGCCTATTGATCATTTTGGAGGCGTTTTGTGAAGCTGGAAGTAGGATTGTTCATCTTGGGAGTACAATCTTCGAGGGGGTTTCTTGGGTTTCCTCTCTTCTCTATTTTGATTTGTATGATTTTCGTGGATATTGTTGTTATGGATTTGTTGATGACATTGGCTATGGATTGTGAGTAGATCACTTTACCTCTCTAGGGTGACTTTCCTTCCCTTGTTACTTAATGAAGTTGTTTTGTGTTTATGGATGAGTTCTATTGTGTTGTTCCTTACATTGTGCTTATTGTTTGATTAATGGTAGGCCACCATGTCTAATGCACTAGTCCATTAAATCCTTGAGAAAGGTTTTATGGGTGACAAAGATGAATGGAAGGGGCATAGTGTTAACTTAAATTAGAGATAATCTAAGTGAACACTAGGAATCAAAAGAGGTTTAGTTCTTCAACCACCTTAAGTTAAGTTGGAGCTTGAGTAAAGCCCAAGTTAGTGGAGGGTGAGCAAAGACCCATCTTGAGAGAGAGGTTCTTGATGTGAGATCTTTTCTACCACACATGGAACATCATACTTGGGGACCAACTTTCTTGGGTAAAAATGGGTAGGAATGGAATCCTAGAGAGGTAGTCACCTTTATTCTAAGTTCTCTCTTTAGTACCTTTCACCTTCTTTAGAGTCACTTTTCTTGTGTTGTTAGAGTTAAGTAGCTTGAGCAATTTTGATCTTTGAATCTAGATAGAATCACTAAACTCTCTTGGGACGATACCCTTAATTACTTCTAAGTACACAACGATTCCGTTCGCTTGCGGGTTTTTGAGGGTTAAATTGATAAACTCTTGATTTTGACAACACAAACATTTGGGAGAACAGTGTAGTTTACCATTTTCTTTCTTTTTTGCTACTGATATGATCATTGCCTACTAGTTCCATGCTCAACATAACTTGTACACTCTATTAATCTTCTAATGCTTGACTAATAAACTATGGTTTTCATTCATAGTTCTGTACAAAAAAATTCATGATTGACCTTTTTCTTCCACAATACAGGTTTAAGTCCAAACATATCCAAGAAAAAAAGAAGAAAATGACTCATCAGACATGCACCATAACTACAACACTTAGATGTCTAAGGACTAAAGAACATGCAAATACTAATTTATGTTATTTATCGACCATAAACTATTGTATTGCTTACATTATTTAAAGAACTACCTCTTTCAGTACTGGAACCAATATGGTCTTCAAAATAGAAGCTCCTCTTCATTACAAATGTAGGTTGTTTAGGGGTTGCAACGTCAAAGCCATTTTCCAGCATGAACACAACATTTGACATTGTTGGCTTGTCTGTGGCGTGTTCTTGAACACATAACAGACCTATCTGAATGCATTTCTCAACTTGGTTCGTAGGGTAGGATTCCCCTAATGATGGATCGACAATCTCTAGGGCTTTTACTTCTCTCCACAAGTCCCAAACCTAAAACAGATTCTAAACCATTAGAGACATGCTTATTTATATATCATGGCAATGATGATTAATTGACTCTATATTCTTCACTTACATGCCCCACTAGATGAAAGGTAGGGTTATTAGAATAGTGCCCATTGTTTCTTTTGGCGGTTATGATCTCTAGCAGCAAGACCCCAAAGCTATAGACATCTGATTTTATTGAAAAAAGTCCTTGCATTGCATACTCTGGTGAAATGTAGCCACTATAATAACAGAACACAATATTAGGGTATGTTTATGAAAAGAGAAGAAGACCAGTTGAACTAAATTAGTAATGAACTTACTATGTCCCAACAACGTGACTTGTATTGGCCTCATGTTGATTCCCTTTAAATATTCTCGCCATGCCAAAATTTGAAATCTTGGGGTTCAAGGCTTCATCTAATAGCACATTGCTAGCCTTCAAGTCCCTGTGTATGATCCTCAATCTTGAGTCTTGATAAAGATACAAAATCCCTCGGGCTATTCCTAATGCAATATCCACGCGCTTCTCCCAATCTAGCAATGAATTCTTCTTTTCTTCTGGGTTAAGAATCAATGTATGTCCTCCAGTTGATTAATGTTGTGTTCAAAAACTATATTAGCTAAAAAATACTTAGAAAATGAAAAGAAGAGAGGTACCAAAAATAAAAAAGTCTAGGCTTTTGTTTGGTAGATATTCATATATTAACATCTTTTCTTCTCCTTGAATGCAGCAACCTAGAATCTTTACAAGATTCCTGTGCTGGAGCTTAGCTATAAGTGTAATTTCATTCTTGAACTCTTCTTTTCCTTGACCTGAGTACTTCGATAGCCTTTTAACTGCTATTTCCTTCCCATTAGACAATTCCCCCTGTAATTACAAACACATTCCAAAGATAAGTCTAAGCACAACTGCATAATTCCTCCTTCAAATACCTTGGTACACAAGTTTTGTGTGCTTGTTGCAATGTTACTGTTGACTTTCATTAACTGTGATGATATTTAAACCCTCAGCTAATGAAGAGATGAAATCAATTCAAACTACAGCATTAAGGTGTATGTATTACCTTGTAAACAGAATACTGTTGATTTTCATTATTTGTGATGATATTTAAACCCTCTGCTAATGAAGAGATGGAATCAATTCAAGCCGTAGCATTAAGGTGTATGTATTACCTTGTAAAAAGGGCCAAAGCCACCTTGTCCAATTTTATTATTGGAAGAGAAATATTATGTGGCAGTTGCTAGGGTGCTAAAATCAAACAAAGGAATGTCAGCCTTGTTCTCTTCAAGCTCATTGCTTCTGAAAGAGCATTCCAAGAATGAGGAACTTGCTACAAAGTTGGTTTAATTCTTACCACCTCCTCTTCTCCCTGGCACAAGTACATCAAATAAGCCAAGTTCTAATGTTTAACTAAACAGCAAGTTAAGGAATATAATTAAACATAATGGCTAGTTATAGATAAAGAAAGTTTGCTTAGCTACCTTTCCTTCGCCATAAAAAGCAAAAAGAAGCGGCCGACACAAAAAAGATGGCAATAGCAGAAACTATAATGGCTACCAAGATACCCTTCTTCCTAAATGGTCTTCTCTTTCTGTGACGAGCTACCAAAAACAAAAGGCATTAATTATGTTGGTAAGCCTTATTTGGCTAGCCAAGGTTAGCACATACAACTAGCAGGACCATTACAATAAACACACATTCATCCTTATATTCATACAACTTCCCATCATTAGAAAAAGGATACTTAATTACAAAAGTACAAACCAATGACTTGTGGGCCTTGCAATTGCAAACAACCAATAGTAATAATATATAGTAATGACCTCAAAAAAATTACAGGGGCATGTTGAGTATATTAAAAATGTTAACACACTGGCTCTGTGATTAACCACATGTAATTATCTCTTTTATACCACTAGTCAATCTACAGTTTTTACTTTATATTCATACTAGGTAAGCTAAGTAAAAAAGAAATATAAAGGTTAAATAAAAGTTTCAGAATAACTTGTAGAAGAAGTATGATTCCACCACTTGTTACCTAACTCAGCTACACCCACCCGCACAAATAAATCTTGGCCAAAGCCTATGTAGTAGGTCCTAGTGTCCACCAAGTCCCCGTGCCAAGTGAGGCACCCAAAGCCCTCTCCCTTGTTGGTTTCCGCATATGCGCTAGTGTATGCCATACATGAGCAGTTCCTCAAGCATTCCTCCTCACATTGCTTGAGCCCTAAGCTCATGTGCACATGTGCGGCCGACGTATCGGACACTTTTACATGTTCCAGCTTCACAAATCTTTCCCCGCTTTGACACATGGCTACCATGTAATTTCTCACACACCCTCCAGACCCATCCCTTAGTAACAATTCCTATGATGACTTAGGCTTAAATCCAGGGAGGCACTCACACTCAAAGTTTTGTGACTGATCAAGTTTGCAATACCCATTTGACCCACAATGGTTGTAATAGTCGCATTGCTCTTTTGGTGCAGAGAAATACTCAATCCACGTATGATGCGTGGGGCTCCAGGTGAACCGTTTCACGATCCCGTACTCACTTAGTGTCTCCCTTGTTATGATCTTGGGATCTTTCAGTATATCTAATAGATATACTTCTCTATCATTGTTCACGAAACTAATGTTGAAGACGTAATTATAGGTCATCTCGGGCACTCCACTGAACCTCCGCCCGGTCCATGACCCGCCCCGCCAAAACTTGGCCGAGCCTTTGTACGAAGACATCTGGGGGAACCCGGTCGGGTCAATTCGGAAGGAGTAGTTCCCAGTAGCTGGATCATCCGCGGATTTCCAAGAAGTCAGGAATCGGTTCAGACCAGTTTTGAGATCCAATCCGAGACGCATAAACGGAAGCCATGTGTTAGTCGGATGATAGAAGCTCTGCCACATCAGAGTTCTTGTGGAATCATTCTGAACCAAAACAAAATTCCCAGAATCCAGGAGCTGGGCGAGACAGCTCTTCGTGCCGGAAACGGAAACATTGGTGGACCAGACAGGGGAAGCTGTTTGGTTGTCCGGATACAAAACTAGGTTCCCTTCATTGCTGAAAGATAAAATTCCTGAAGTGCCGTTGATGGGGTTGTTTCTGTTGGCCACCCAGAGGACCGTTTGGTCTGTAACTTGATAGGACCAGATTCCAAGGTATCGGAATCTGGAATTCTTGGGAGAGAAGAATCCCAGGGCGCAAATTCCTCTGTTAGAGATCAAAAGATCGCCATCTTTCAGAGAGCTGGTGGGCGAAATGGTGTCGTTAAAGAGACAGATGCGGAAAAGGTGGAAGAGGAGCAGCGATTTTATGATGAAACGGTAGCGGAAGAGAGCCATGGCTCTCGGCGGTGTGGTAGAGAAGCGGCTGGAAGTAACTTAACTAGGAGAATTTCGTTGTTGTCTCTTTCAGATTCAGTCTTGGTATTAGGTGGCATATGCACATCAATTGCTTTGCTGCGGTTTTTGCCTTGATAGTGATGCTGAGTTCACAGGGGCATTTGACTTTTCAGCACCAATTTAGTGATACATGCGCTAGAACAAGGAAAATAGACGAGAGGAGGAAACATTCTAAAATGAATAAACCTGGGGTTAAAGTTGAGAAGTTCACGCATCATCAGAAACGTTATTTTCCTTCCTCTTCCACGCATTGTTTGCCGATGTCGGAGAGCGCAACAAATTCTTGATCGGAATCTAGAGCGTGATTGTTCTGCTTGATGTCAACGTGTAGGAAAGTCTGAAATGTTATATCAAAATTCATCACTTCATTCATACTGTACTCTACTCTCAGGCTCAGCTACTTTACGGTCAGTGGCATGAAGTTCATGATATCTATCAACTCAACCATTGAAAGTGGACTCATGCTACAAGTTGATGAAAAAGCAAAATAACATCTTAACCTTGTACATTTCATTTCAGTACAGCAATCAAGCAATAAGTATTGAGCAACGGCCAATCTTTGCAGCAGATACTTCATCATCAGAAAGTTCCGCCAAGACTCAGCTAGACCCAGAAAATGTGAAGGGAAAATGTTAATGGAAATATTCACAGTTCTAGACAAGGAGTACTCTTATTATGCCACAATGGTTCAGTTCTGCTTGGCTAGAAACAAACTTCATCTTCATAGATTTAACATTGCAGGTACACAAAACTTAAGCTCTTGGTGAGTTCTGTCGAATTGGGGATCAATAAACATCACCAAGTTAAGCACTTAAACTTAGTTACACTCTTGGTCGCTGCAGCACTGCCTTCGGGCTTCAGCCAATCAACCTTCCACAATTCCACTCTTGACTTTCCTCCCTTGCTCTAGTGCTTGATTGCTTGGTCCCAGCCAACGCCAATTACGCCATTGCATCGGAGTGTCAAAGAGGACCAAGAGGTAGCAGTGAAAAATGGTTAATTTGCTTGCTTTGATTAATTGATTGTATAGCATTTTCATTTTGCACCTTACTGTAATTCTGTGAAAGGCCTTCTTCGGCTGATAAGTGATAACTAGTGGCAGTGGCACTAGAAATTCAGTTTTTATTCTTGTGGGTTGTGACTGCATTTTGTTATTTCCTAATTCCTATACAATAATTCAAACTAATGGCATCTCATTTTCATGCAGAAGGTTAATAAAAATCATTTATTTATGGCTTTCTTCCTAGAATAGCTTTAAATTTGTTGGATTTTTGCCTTTTAAATTTGAAATTGAATGATGGAATTGTTGAGAATGTGAGAATGTCTATGTTGGATTAAACTTTGAAATCAGGTTGATTGGTTTAGATAATTAATTAACATTATATACCCTACATAAAACTTTTTTACTTTTTGTCACTTTAATGATTAAATTAACTCTCATTTGAAAACAGAAATATCAGAGAATGTGCTTACATCGTTGTTTTATTTCTCTTTTTCGCTATGTCTACCAAACAAAAGACATTATTTCATTTTTTTCAAAAAATGGCTCCACCACCGGAAACTGACTGTCAACTCAAAAGCAGTCAAAATTCAAGGGTGGCTGAAGAAGTTTCAAAGTCTATAGGATTCGAGGATTCTTCAAATGCTGAAAGTATGCAACAAAGTGAAGCACCTATAACTTCTAAAAACTTTTCCATAGTGCATGATCCAAGGTTACGGAAACATATGTGGACATATCCCATCAATGAGTTTCAAACATATGAGGTAAGAAGAGTTAATTTGAAAGTTGGACCGTATCAAATGAAGTTTGATTATCCAGAGAAAAAGAAACATAGGTTTAAATATTCATGGTTTTCTGATTTTCCTTGGCTTGAGTATTCCCCAACAAAAGATGCTGTATTTTGTTTGCCATGTTTTTTATTTACTGACAAACCAAAAGCTCAAAATGGGTGGAATGCTTTTACTGTGAAGGGTTTCCAAAACTGGAAGAAGGTTAAAGATGGTCAAAATTGTGCTTTTCTCAAATATATGGGTTCAAACCCTTGCTCCCCTCACAATAACTCGGTGAATAACGGTATTGCATTGTTAAGTCAGTTTAGTCATATTGGTAAGGCAATAGAGAAACAATCAAAAGAAGAGGTTATAAGGAATAGACTTCAGATTAAAACGTCCATTGATGTTGCTCAGTGGTTATCTTTTCAAGGACTTGCATTTAGAGGCCATGATGAGTCTGTTGATTCTAGAAACCGGGGGAATTTTCTTGAGTTGCTCAGTTTTTTAACATCTTATAATGATCAAATGGCTAGTGTAGTCTTACAAAATGCTCCTCAAAATGCAAAGTATACATCACCTCCGATCCAAAAGGAAATCTTATGTGTAATTTCTACAAGGTTAGGAATAAGATTTATGAGGATATTGGTGATTCGAAGTTTTGCATAATAGTCAATGAATCAAGTGATGAAAGTAAAAAGGAGCAAATGGCTCTTGTTCTCCGATTTGTTGACAAGAAAGGCTTAATACAAAAGCAATTTTTTCATATTTCACATGTCAAAGATGTTAGTGTTGTGCCCAAAAACCAATTATGAGATGATTGTATTTTTTGCACATTGAGTAATGATATTTTATTAAGGCATTAATCCAGCAATTATGTTTATTGTTCTTTTTCTGCGTAATGCAATAAAGATAATTGTAACCCTAGAATAATAATATTCTTAAATGCCCATAGTCTAGTGTTATTGTAGAGTAGGTTGCAATAATATATAACGACTAGCATATGTGGAGACTAATATGAAATATATAGTCTATATATGAGTACAAGTTGGAGAACTTGTGTACTGGAGTGACCCACCATAAGAACACTACATGGATCGTTATATGAGTGTCATAAGTGATTCTCATAGTGATCATGGTATATGTAGTCTTTTGACCTAAAATCATCAAGGTTCCCTACATGTGAGTCACATACTTTAATACTTTCCTTTTTTGCTCGTAATTGAGTGAACTTGAAGAAGGTCATTTGGTATATCACATATCATGCGAAGAGATTTGTATGATCAAGACGGGATTTGTCCCTCCTATGTAACAGGAGTGATATCTTCGGGCCTCTTGATCGAGTAAGACTTAGAAAAATGTATGGCCATGCTCGGATGAGTTGATATACGATATCAATGTCATCAGTTTAAGTTGGTCTACTCGGTAATCAAAAAACCAAAGATTGGGCTATACGAGAGTGACACATTCCATGTCTCGTGCTTAGTCTTGATATCTTGGATAAAGAGACAATGACATATATCGGTGATGATCATAAAGGTTTAGTCGAATCATCGACAATCTTGTCACTTGGGTAGCAACGATGTGTTGCTAGACACCGCTCATTGCTTATGATCATAAATGTGATTTATAATCATTGTCAATGTGGTAAGAGCCTATTGGGTCGCACACATAGAGCTATTTGGATCATTAGAGTGCATGGGTTAATAATTTGGGTTTTGGTTTCACATTAATTTCGTATTAATAATGAGCCCAATAGTTGAGCCATTATTAAGCCCGAAATTAAAGCCTAATTGGATTAAGGCTTTGAAACCCATTAGGTCTGGAAGTTGAGTCTCACAATAAATACAACTTTGAGTGAGAAATTCGCAGGTCTCCTTGCTCTAGCATCCTAAAAGGACAGCCGCACTTTTCTCTTGCAATTCCTTGAAAAACGCAAGCTAGCACTGCAAGCGCAAGAGAAATGTATCTGCCGGGGCGCAGTGGAAGCGTGGTGATCCCGAGAGGCTCATGTAGATACCATAAAGAGCTTAAACACGTCAACTGTTCAGGTTTTGTGATTCGACTCTACAATTGAGTGAGAGATCTCAACCGCAAATTAGGTATGAAAATTTTTGAACACTCGGTTTACCCCGTTTCACTTGGATCCTAGAGGGTTTCGGTTAAATTCCGCTGCGCTGTTTGGCTCCCGAAACCCAACAAAAGATACATCATCAGCCACTTTATATTTAGAGATATGTTGTATTTTATCTCATTATGGACTGAATGCTCAAAATTTTTGAGGTCAAGGATATGATGGTGCTAGCAATATACGTGGTGAATGGAAAGGGTTACAAGCATTATTTCTCATTCAATATCCACAGGCATATTATGTTCATTGCTTAGCTCATCGTTTGTAGTTGGCAATAGTTACTGTGGCAAAAGAGTTGCATGTTGTGCATGAATTTTTTCTTAATTAATCTTTTATTGTCGATGCTGTTACTGGCTCTTGTAAATAACCTAATGAGTTGCAAGCTGCTTATGCTGAGAATATTGCACACTTGATTACCATTGATGAGATTGAAACTAATACTGGTGTTAACCAAATTGGTACCTTAAAGAGACCTTGTGATTCCTGTTGGAATTCTCATTTTAACTCAATTAGCAGTCTTCTTGATATGTTTGATGCAATATGCAAAGTTCTTGATAATGTTAGAGAGGATGGTGCTAATTATAAATCAAGAGGAGATGTTATAGTTGCTTTGAAAAAGGTATCATCATTTGAGTTTATCTTCATTGCTCATTTAATGTATGATATATTTAGTATTACGGAAGTTCTATGTTAAGCATTACAACAAAAGGGTCAAGATATTGTCAAGGCATTGAATTTAGTGAAACTACTTCAATATTACTTCAAGATTTCAAGAGAGATGGATGAAATTCTTTTATTGACAAGGTCACTTCATTCTGCTCAAAGCATGATATTGTTGTTCCTAATTTTAATGCCCGGTATTTTCTAGGATGTAGTGGTCGTTGACAAGATAGTGTTTCTATGGAGCATTATTTTCACTTTGATGTGTTCAATGAGACAATAAATTCTCAGTTACAGAAGATATCTTCAAGGTTCAATGAGCGCATTATTGAGCTTCTGACACTAAGCTCATGTTTGAACCCAAATGATAAGTTTGAATCTTTTGACATTGAATCCATTTGCAATCTTGCACAGAAATACCATCCACTAGATTTCTCAAGGCATGAACTTGAGTTGCTGCCATTTCAGTTGCGTCATTTTTATGCCGATATTAAGGATTTACCAGAGTTTGTACAGCTATCATCAATTGCTGAATTATGTCAACTATTGACATTCACTGGAAAGTCAAGTTATTACTATCTTGTTGATCGATTAATCCGACTAATATTGACTCTTCCTGTGTCTACTGCAACTACAGAACGTGCTTTTTCAGCGATGAAAATTGTTAAAACCAGATTTCAAAAAAGGATGGATAATGACTTCCTTGCAAATACTTTACTTTTGTACATTGAGAATAACCATGTAAAGACTTTTAGTTTATATTCTATTCTTGATGATTTCAGAGACATGAAAGAACGTCATGTTACATTATGAATTTGAACTTTTATAATTTAGACTTAATCATGTCTATGTACTCTATGTACTCTTTAAATGTCATGGAATTATATAAATTGTATTATTTGGTTTTCTTTGTATTCTACAATTTCAGAATTCATTTTGAACTTGCCCCCCAAGCTTGAAATCCTGGATCCGTCACTGACTCCAAAGCTATAGGACACTTAAAAACATAACTTTCCCCTTTTAAATGGGAAAAGTCCTTATTAAAGCATCAATGCCACAAGGTTATTTACACGCAAAAAAAAAAAAAAAAACATACTACAGCTTCAACAAGCTCGAGCTAAGCAGATAATTGTCAGCAACTGAAAAATATGAGAGTTTTCACACATCATTATTAACATCAACTACATAATACTAAATGACCTCAAAATTATTTCTATTTATAAAAGTAAAACTTGCCTTTTTTTTTGGTAAGTTTGCAACTAGCAATCAATGCTAGTTATTAAACTAATGGACACTAAGTAGACTAGAAAGGCCACAACCCATGTAAACATCCAAGGACAAATCAGTAAACACACTATAGTTTACTATTCATTGCATAAAGACAAATTAGTAAACACACTGTAGTTTATAGTTCATTGTGCAATGAACCTTCTTGACTTTTATAATACAACAAGATTTTGTTGGCTCGCACTTTGTGGCGTATTTTTTTTAATAATAAATTTAGAATTTAAAAAATGCAAATAAAATAATAAAAAAATTTGACTCATAAATTTATGTATTCAACTAAAATTTTATTTTATTTCAATTTTAGGTTCGGTGTTATGTTTTTATCATTAAAATGAAATGATCATAATATAAGACTGTGGAACACAATATTATATGTGCTTTGAAACCATCAATATTTTTTTGTCATTAAAATATTTCACTAAAAAATTACATCTTTTATCAACTCATATTGCAATTCTTAATACTATGTAGCAATTTATTTAGAATAACTCAATTTCAATTTTAGCAATCATAAGCTAAGTTTTTTTAATCAAACCATATAGCTTTCAAAATAAATGACTTAAGCTATGAAACTAAGTCATTAGCAAAATGATATCACCAAAACACAAATTGTTTTGAATTTATGTTATAAATTAACGATTTAACAGTTAACTTAATAAAGTAAAAAGAAAAGAAAATAACAGACAAACCATGGTAACCAATATTTTACTTAGAATATAGCACATAAAAAAACTTGAGTATCAAGAGAACAAACAAAAATACTATAGTTAAGTACAATGAGGGACCAAAATGTCATATAGGTAAAAAAGGGGACTAAGATGGAAAATAGAAACAGTTTGGGGCTGCAAACGTATTTTTTGGCCAACGTAAAACATGAAGCAAAATGAAAGTGGAAAAATAGCAATGTAAGCCCTAAAAAAGCTATTGTATTTGAGAAAGCTTACCAAGCTTCTAAAAGAAGCAATGGCGTAAAAAAAAATGTTAAGGGAAAAAGTAGATAAACAGTGCACTCAACCCAGCCACTTTGACTTGGACCAATACCAAGAGACAAAATGGAAAGAACACTGTAATTTACTGTTTACAGAATAGTAGCAGCCTCACAGCTTTTAGAATATAATAGTAATAATAATGAGGTTCTTTGACACTTGTGCAATGTTGCTGGGCCTCTTTTGATTACAAATAATAGAAATTAGTGGAGTAGTTAAGTTTGGAGCAAAAGTTTACAATAATATAGTCCACACATCCGTGAATGCCTCCATCTTAGCTTCACGAATGTGGATGACTTCGCAATGATCTGAGGCGACCTTAAGGCCTAGCCTGAACTTCCTGTTTCTTATCCAGCTCGAGTTGTCGGTGAACATCAACTCTCCAAGTATTCCGACCCCATCCTAGAGCACAACTTGCAAGTCTCCAGCACACCCGAATTTGTTTTGTTTTTGTTTTTCTTTTCTTTTCTTTTCCAGTCAAGGGATGTGACGAATTTACTCGAATAAAAAGGAATAACGAATCTGCCAGCACATCCGAATTTGTTTTGTTTTTGTTTTTCTTTTCTTTTCTTTTCCAGTCAAGGGATGTGAGGATGACGTTTTAGGGGCTATGCTGGCTTAGAGTTGAGGCATGATAACATGGGCAACATGTCCTCCCATCATAGAACATGGAAGTTCAAGTTCCTAAGCATCAATCTTCCTTTTTTGGGTTCCTAAGCTCATGAACTTGAACGTGATGAAACATGGGCGTTCGTATCATAGAACAGACAAGAACGATCTACCAATTGGCAGAAATTTTGGAGCTCCGAGGGGAAATCTGCTAAGTTGCCACACAAGCCAGCAATTTTAATAGTGTCGGTTCTCTCACTGCACCCAAAATTTAATGTAACAAAGCTAGTGCTGGATAGCCAGCAATTAAACTCAAAAACAAGATATTACAGTTGATCCCTGCTTAATTCCCGTTCTCTGGACTACGAAAGGAAGAAGGGACAACAGGGGAACTCACTGCTTCAAAACATTCTTCAGAATATCAACGCTTTTTGTGCTTTTTCTTCCCTTTTTTACTTTGAGGTTTCGGCTTTGGTTTGTGCCTCGAGACTTTCTTGAATGATTTACTAGAGTTTACATGTAACTTATGCTTTCTATCTGGACCAACCGGTCTGGCCGTCGCAGTGTCCTTTTTTACTCTGTTAAAGTCATCTTCTTCGTCCAATATCTCGCTGGTTCTCACTGTTATACAGAGGTCACCACTCTCATATGTGGTAGTTCCTTGAACCAACAAACAGTCAGCAAATAATGAGTTATAAACATACCCAAAAATCCACAAATGCAAACTACAGTAAACAAATTTGTGGTTGGCGTTATCATTAGCTGGCTGGATAACTATCAAATGATGTCCAAGTTAAAGAAACTACCAGCAATAGACTCCACCGGCCCTTCATCTTCATCCAGGTCATGTCCCTCCTCTTCAGCTCCCGAGTCAGTGCTAGGTGGAGCTCCGCCATAGAGAGCAAACTCCCTTTCCAGTTTCCTCTGCAACTCAACCATATAATAGACATGGTAAAAACCTTGTACGGTTTTTGCAATTTAACCAAGAAATGTGAGCATCAACATACAAGAACTCACAAGAAGCAGATGATCACAGGAAGCATCATTTCAGAAGGCTTCCCTACAATCAAAAGACCAAAGCATCCAGTGCCTATCCTGCCCTTCACAAATGAGTTTCAGCACCGAAATTTTTTTTTCAAGTACAAAAACATCATTGGACATCGCTACTGGCTAAACATACTATGCACACAACTTCACAGCCACACATTGCAGGTGTTTAAAACAGAGGTATTAGGCAATTTGTCTCAATTTTGCCAACTCAATCATCTCCACTAGGCCTGTTAAAAGAACTCAAATCATGTTTAATGGATTGAGTTCCATTAGATCGCCATTCCGCATTAATTAACTTTAGGGAGCTACATAAGCTCCTTTAATTGCATCATAAATAATCCACCTTATCTGCAAAACCTAAGTCTGATCAGGAAATTATCTACCAAAGACCTCCCACAAATTCGATAAAGTACCAACAATAAATCATCAACTAAGTAATTGATAGTCAAACACAGGAATCAACAATCCAAAAATCGGATTTGGATGGAAGTGATACGAAGAAAAGATAGAAATTAGAGCCAAGTGAAAACCTTTTTGCGAGCCTCAATACCCTTACGGCGTTCGGCCGACTCTTGCTGCTTCTGAGCCTCCTTTCTCCGCTTCTTCTTCCTCTTGTGAAACCCAGTTACGAAATCTCTTTAACAAATCGAAAAGATCAATCTTAATCCAAGTCCAGAACTTACTGGACCAACCAAGCAAGCGATTCGTTTTAGTGCGCTACCTCTGTCTTCGTAGTTTTCTTCCATTGAAGCTCCAGCTCGATTGACGGCGAGCTCTGGCAGAAACCTGATTTTTTGGTTTTTTGGACTCGCAAGCGATCCTTCTTCTTCTGTTTTTTTTACCCTTTCTTTTCTTTTTCTTTCTTTTTCACGGATGGACCTTTCGGTTCTACATTTATTAAGGCCCGTTTCCGTAGCCCAAATCAAATTTAGCTCCACTCCACTTGTACTTCTCTTTTTTCCAAAAAAAAGAAAAGAAAACTGCCATTGGAAACCTCTCACAAAAGTTTTACAGCTCAAGAACTGGAGCCCACATACTTGTGTACAATTCGAAAAATTATAAAAGCTAAAAAAAAATACTAAAGTCCTAACTGTTAACATATGATTGAATGTAGAAAAAATTAACTGACTGTACTTAATTTTTATCAATCACTTAAACAGTAAGACCTAAGTTATAAAATACAGGAGTGGGAGTGGGAGCAAGAGTAGAAATGTGAATTTGCTAAAATTGTAAAATTGTAGAGAGTTAGAGCGGCTTGAAGCTTGAAAGTTCTATCAATTATAATAAAATATTAAAAAATCGTCCTCAATGATTTCTAGACATAATTATATATAATAAAATATGCCATTACATTTTCATTTACAGTAACATTTGCAAGAATAATTGGCATTCAACAATTTGTGGGCTAAGAAAAAGAAAAGTGGCAACAAAACTTGGAAAGTGAAAATCTCTTAAATAAGGTTAACTTCTTCGGAACAATATAAAGGATGTTGTTGCGTCATGGTTTCCATAGCATTGATAGCCTTTCTTTGGCCTGTGTTCTAGTTTAAGTGGGCGGGCTTTTGCTTCATTTTTCCGAATTCGCGAATTTAGCTATTGGGGCTCACAAATTCCCCACGAATCCACTTTCAGTTCACAAGTTGAAGCGCGATTCGGTCTTCCAATCCATGAAATTCTGTAACTAAGAGTAAGCCAAAAGGCTTTATATGTAGAATTTTTATAAGTAATTTTAATCTTCTAACATTGCCCTAGCATTTTCCTTAATCAATTAACCGTCAAATGAAAAATAAAAAACAATTAATTATGTCATTTTTTGGGCTACTATATTGATTGCAAGAACAATGGGCCAATAATAAACAAAAGGAACATTTATCTCAAATGAAAACTTTGAAATAATATATTTCATATGTTTTTATCTACTTACAAATTTAACCCTCCTAACTAAATTGTAATGGTGTCTGGCTGTGGCAGAACAGGGCCCTAGTGCCCTGATTTGCTAACACTGGTAGGCTCTTTTAGAACTATGATCCCAGTTAGATTACAATTGTTTAGTATCTTAAATCATTACGTGCAACTAGTTACTTAGCTTACCCTGTATAGAAAGTATGCATGCCTTGTCTTGGCTATGCAATAGTAATAAATAAAAACAACATTGAAAATAGTGTTGCGACTGTTCATAAAAACATAGTTTAAAACAAGCCAAGACATAAAACTTTAGTTGCTTTAACTTCAAGTAATAACTATGTGCATACATATCAAACTTATATGCACCTAAATGTAACCCTAGTGTTATACATACCAATGGACACTAGTAAAGGCAATCTTTTTGTATGAAAAACCATACATATAAAAGAAGCAACATACAATTACTACGATCCATCCTTAGCTCTTCACCCAAGTAAACTAGCTTCAAGTGATGAGCCACACTTTCCTTGTACCCACTTAGCCTCAAACTGTAAGGGTAACACTTTGGTCAGTACTAGCTTATGCCATAAATAACTTAGAAACTTGGAGTTTCTTACTTAGAGAATACCTTCAATCTAATAAAACTTAACCTTAACAATTGCCCCTTACCAACTGTTAAGCCCGACTAGCCCACTCAATACCTGCACAACACTTAAGGTGTGAGAACTCAAAAGTACTCAATAAGCGATTCGGCACCCAGGGGGAACAAAATGTAGGCATGCAAGGCACAACAAACATGTGTGTGTGTGTGTGTGTGTGTGTGTAACAACAGAATAAATAAGCAACCAACAATACAATTAGAAACAATAATAAGAATAACAAACAATGCAAATAATGAGTGGATGGATGGATGGATGGATGAAATATGCATACGTAAATGCACTTAAGACTTCCTTACACCCGTAGGTGCTAGATTTGCCATGAGCTCTTACGACTGGGTTACTTGGATACTAGCCCTCGTATCCTATGCTAGCATTTAACTAACCCCATGAAGTCCTCTTATGGGCACCTTAGAGTGAGTCGTCACTTACTTAATCCTTGCTCGCCTTGACGAGTTACTTAAAGTAAGTCGTCAAATACTTCTATCTTACTCATCTCTTCCCCTTAATTTATTGTGCAGGGTAGCTACCTTATATGGTCCAACTTACCAAGATTTTAGAGCTTAGTTTAGGACTTCTTAGTGGCTTACTTACCAAACCACAAGGTTTGGTTGGGATCCTTTTAGGTTTCTTTTTAGCCTGAAGGTCTAAACCTCCCATTTAAGCCAACAAAGAATTTGAAACCCGCCTTTATCCCCCTAGTGCTTCTTTAGCAACTTAAGCACTTTAACCCTCTTCACCACCGTTACTTACCCTACCTTAACCACACTTCTTAGCTATCACCTAAATAATGCATAATTCCCAACTTAGGAATGAGTTCTAGACCAAACTGAGGCTACAGAACATCGTAAATTGATATATGGATGATAACTGAGAGATTGAGACATCCTTGAGGTGCCCTGAGCTTGAGGGACTTATGTCTTGGCGATGCCATCGACAACACATTGCCAACGGCACCAGTTCTCAAGTTCCTTGAATGATCACCGATCACCAAATGGCGTCGTCAACGGCTACGCATTGCCAATGCTTTACAGCATTGTGCGACTACGTGCAAACTTGCACGAAACTTTCTCAACCTTTCAATCCCCAAAGCCCATTAACATGGGTCTTATTTATACTTCATTCCCACATGTAATACTACATTTCTATGCATTATTTAAGCTAGATTAACTAAAATCCCTTACCTCAAATCATCCTTAAAGCAAGAAACAAGCAACAAGCACACTTGAGCTCTAATGGAGTTCCTTTAAGTTCTAAGCTTGAGTTCAATCAAATTGGACACCAAGGGCATGAAATTAAGACAATTTCTAACCATTTAACAAGCTTAGAACTAACCCATAAGGATCAAAGATGCTTACCTTTGGGTTTGAACCAAAAACTTGGAAGAACAACTCCAAATGCACCATAAACGAGTTAAAGGCTTGTTATGATAGCTTTTGGGACCTTCAAATTTCATGAAATTTTGGGTGATTTGGGAACTTTGGAGCTAGAAAGCTGTGGAGAGAGAAAAGCTACGAAAATGGTGGATAGGGGAGATGATGAAGAGTTCCAGCTCCTCCAATTATAAAGCCAACCACTCTAACTTAGCCCAATTCTCTTCTACTTGTCACTTTGGCCCTCAAACCTAACTTTGAATCACTTAGGCCACTTAAGCTCTTCCACAGCATCACTTCTTGGTCTCATTGAAATTTTTTTCTTACCTAAACACTTTCCTTTAAGTCACTTATGTCATTATAAGGCATAATAGCTCGACTTCTCACTCAATGCATTTTTCACCCTAAAATTCCACTTTTGGTTCAAATGGTTAGAAACACTTATGATCTTACCTTATTCTCCTCAAAACATTTGCATTAACCTAATTTCATTGAAATTATGGTCATGCCATTAACTTGGGTCAAAATTACCATTTTACCCTTTGTGCCTTTTAGGTGCCAATTACACTTTAGAACTCAACTTAACCTTACTTAGCTTGCTTTCCTTGCTTGGTAAAACTTATTTGAGGAAAATAACTTGGGATTTAATTATCTTAGAATTTAAGCTCGGGGAAGTACTTGGAGAGCCTTTACACTGGCATTCTTGGGAACTTGTAAGGCTTCTAAAAAGGACAAAGAGAGGGGCCATAAAGTTATATGTTTAAGGAAGATCATCCTAAAGCTTAAGCTAGTATAGTGGTTAAATAGTGTTTATGTGGGATAACAAAGAAGTGATAATGTTGTACATTTCTTTGCATTTGTATCATCTTTTTATAGTTGATTCATTTTTTTCATGTTAGGGAATCCAATGGTATCATGAGAGTAATCATTAAGGATGGCAAATGGGCAGATCGGGTACGGATTCGCTGTATCCGTAACCCACCAACCTGAACTGACGGGCAAAAAATGACATATATGTCCGTCACCTATAGGTTACGGGTGTCCACGGATAACTTACGAAGACAAAAACCCCTACTACTTCTCAGAAAATCGCTGGAAATAGCTAAAATTTTGCCTCCTAAAACCTCTAAAGAAGTGGGTCATGAATCAAAAAGCATTTTCAACTGAAGCTAAAACAACAACCAACTAAGACAAGTAGAGTCAGAGAGGTCCATCACTAGGCAGGTTTGCGGCGATGAGGGAGAGATTGGTGTTGATTGGGTGGTGGACTATCGGAGCAATGAACGAGTGGATTTGAATAGAAAACCTTAATCGAAAGTTGAAAGGAACAAGGTAAAGATTAAGAAGCCAAGCAGGAAAATTGTGGCGATGGAGGAAGAGGTCACGAAGATGGAGGACAACACAAAGATGAAAGAACAGGATTGGCGACAATGGCTGTGTGGGGGAAGAAATTTTAGGGTTTGGGGTTATATTAGTTGTTTAAATGTATTTTTAGTCCTCTAGTTTTATTAGCTCTTACAAAAAAAAAAGCCAATTAGATTGAAATTTAACAAGTCACTTACTCTTGAGTAAGAAGAAATCTTACAGGTCATGGATTCGCAGGTGTGGATAGCTCTAAATCCTTGCCTACCCGTACTCGCCAAATGGGTGAATTTTGAGCCAAATATCCACGACCCACGGGTGAGTATCCGCGGTTTACGAATTTTACCCTGATCCACTGCCATCCTTAGTAATCATATCCTGCCTATAGGGGGACAACGATTGATCTCATCTATTCTATTGATTTTATTCCATATTAGGATTCTAGGCTTTTGGATTGTTATTATGTGATCTTGGGCCCTTTAGCGTTAAGTTTGGGCCTTGGTTCAGTCTATGTCATGGTTTTGAATTTCATATTGTACTAGTTAGTATCAGTTGTGCTTGCTGGTATCAGCTTGGAAACAGTACAGGACAGCCAATACAAAAGCTATCCTTTGTACCTGGGGTGTGGTGACCATCTCACGCCGTACTAAATGTAAAAATGTTTTTAAAATTTTTTTTAGTTTTTTTATATTTTTAGGTAAAATATATTATAAGTATGTGTAATTAAATTTGAAATAAAATATTTACTTTTAGTTTTTATATGTTAAAAATTATCATTTTATTATATAGAGAACAAAATTTAAATGAGACAAACTCTTAATTAATTTATATACCTATAACTTATACTTCACACTCTTATAATCTAAAATTTTGGTATGTTCTATGTGTTGATGTGTGTGTGTGTGTGTGTGTGTGTGTGTGTGTCATATTCATATGTGTATATTAGCGGAGTCTGGTCTCCGAGAGTTCTAGAACAATGAGCTCACAATGGTGTGCCTACAAAACAAGTACGCAAAAGCAAAGAAAAAAAAAGAGCCCTGGGTGCCTTTTAATGGAGTATCCAACACTCAAGTTAGTGTTCTAAAGAGATATTTGTGAACTATTGTAGCAACGTGATTTTTTAAGAGTCGCTACTAATCGGTGTACCTAGGTCGATTGGATACCTGTTATGGTTTGCGATAGATTCTAAGATCGTGAGTCGGTTATGCTAAAATAACCTTATTAAAATGCCCTAAAATTGGTACCATGGAGTTCAGTTTTTATTTTTTCCTAACTATTTATTTCCTAATCTAATCTTGATTGAGAATATTTTAATGAATTTTATTTAATTTAATTCCAAACTGTGAATCTTATCAGATCAAACGGATACGGAAATTTTAAATTTTTGATACTTGATTTTTTATAATAATTTTATAATAAATTTAATATTTCCGAACCATAGATTCTATCAAATCACCTGGATATGGAATTTAATGAAAATTTAATTTTTATTTATTATTGAATATTTTAATTAATTATTAATCCATATCATAAATTCTGACAAATTATCCGAATATGGATTTTTAATTTTGGTACTTGATTATTATTCATTTTTTTATTATAAATTTGATATTTTCCAAACCATGGATCCTATCGAATCACCCGGATATGGAATTTAATGAAAATTTAACTTTTATTTATTATTGAATATTTTAATTAATTATTAATCCATATCATAAATTCTGCCAAATTATCCGAATATGGATTTTTAATGATCTGAATATTATTTTCCTTTTTATTATTATTTTTAAAAAATTTTATTTTTCTTTTCTTTTTTTTGGAAATGTATTTTTTTTTAAGTAATTATCTAATCCATAGATCTAAAAATATACTTATTCAAAAATATTAATTTTTGTTGAATCGTCTAGTTATGATTTTTTTTTATAAAAAGAATAAAAGGTTAGATTTTGTTATTTAAAGGAAATAAAAAAAATAAGTGTCTTAATATTCCAAATAATGTTTAAAATAATGAAAAAAAATAAAGGACAAGGGGGCTTGGTTATAATAATAAAAATAATAATAATAAAAAGAAGTAAGATGGGCTCTTGGCCAGTCATAAAAAAATGATACATAAATAAAATAAGTAAGGTTAATCATCCACATAAAGAAAAATAAATTGTAGAAAAGTAAATAAATAACGTGGGGCGCTTAACCATCCACATAAAAATAAAGTGCAGAAAAATAAATAAATAAATAAAGTGCAGAAAGTAAATAAACAAAGAAATAAATAAAGAAAGAAAAGTGGAGCGCTTGGCCATCCACACAAAAATAAAGTACAGAAAAATAAATAAATAAATAAATGACAGAAAAGTAAATAAAAAAAATGGGGTGCTTGGCCGTTCACTTAAAAAAAATAAAGTACATAAAGTAAATAAATACAGAAAAGTAAATAAATAAATAAAGTGTGGCGTTTAGCCATCCACGTAAAAACTAAAAGTATATATGGTAAATAAATGCAAAAAAGTAAATAAATAAAGAAAGTGAGGCGTTTAGCTATCCATGTAAAAAAAAAAAATTGCATAAAGTAAATAAATGAAAATAAAATGATAATAAATAAAAAAAATAAAAAAATTAATAAGGTGGGGCGTTTGGCCATCCACATAAAAGTAGGAGGTATAACCTTCTATAAAAGAAATAACAAGAAAAAGAAAAATAAAAATAAAAAAAAAATAAACACCAAAAGTTAGCTGTTAATTGCATATTTGTAAGAACAAGAAAGTTAGTGACTTATATGAGCACAACAGAAAGTCAGAAGGGCTAAAGGAGAGTTATACCGAAACTGGAGTTAACTCGGTTGAAACCGGAAGGAAACGGGTCGGGTTGCGGGTCGCGAAACGGTTTTGTCTCCGATTTCCAGTTTTCCGGTGACGATAGAGGGGGAGACTGCCTTGGCTCGCCTCGTCAGCGACAGGGGCTAAGGCGACGACGGTGTGCAGGCAAGGTGGCAAGGAGGGAGGAGGAGAAAGGAGAGGAAGGCGGCGTCGCGACGGGGAAGGAAAAACGGCAACGGACAGGGGCGACGGCGACAGCGGAGGAGGCGGGGAGACGGTGTCGGAGAACGATGTGCTGGCATGGGAAACGGCGTTCGGACGAAAACGAAAAAAAAAAAACACGATAACGAACGGAAACGGGTCGAGCGAAAACGATAACGAACGAAAACGGGTCGAGCAGAAGTCCAGGATTTTTTTGAGTGTAGGAGAAATAACCGGGACTGTTGCTACAGTTTTCACTTTTTTTTTAGTTAGTATCTTCCCTTCTTTTGCAGGTTTGGACTCCTATTTATAGGAGGAAGAGCATTGGATTCCTTTGATTTAAAAAATATTCAAAGTTTAATTAAAAACAGATTTATCTCATAATTTTGTCAAAATAACAGTTTTAGTCCTTCAGCTTTCATTGACAACTAATCTGGTCCCAATTTTTTTCACGAAATTACTGATTGACCCAAATTTGTCTGTTCTGTCAATTTGGCCCAAAATTATCTGTTTGGCCCAAAAATTATGCAAAAAATTACCAAATTTCCCTCAAATTTTCAGATTTTGTCAGATTTTTCTCAAACTTCTCAATTTTTTCAGATTCACCCAAACTTCTTATTTTTGTCAATTCTTTAAAAAAAGAAACTTCCCCTTTTTATATTTTACATATATATATATATATATATATATATTCACTATCTAACCTTATGAAACAAAAATGCCCCCTAAACTATTTAATTTATTTTTTTTCCTTTTTTTTCTTTTTTTTTTTTCTTTTTTTAATTAATTAATTAATAATAATTAATTTTAATTTTTTTTAAAAAAAAAATTTAATTTTTTTCAATAGTCGGACGAAATTGGGTGTCAACAACTATGAATATAGAGGTCAATGTACATAAAAAGGAGAAAGATGTCTTCTATATCTTTTACTTCCTGAGATGATCATGAGCGTCGATTATCTTGGCCACATGTCCCTGATCCTAGCAAATACGTTGACTATGCATCCTACAGTAGAGTTTGGTAGCATTTCCCCAACTACCTATATGGACCATACGATTGGCGAGATTGGAAGCTTGAGGTGGTCCAAGTTTTGCCCCCCACGTGAGGGAGTACCTTGACCATGAGGATCAGGTCTACATAGACCATGTTGGCATATGAGTAGGGCCAATGATCAGCATTGCCATCCACCAGGGTGTTTTATATATGATTCCAAGGAGTCCTCTAAAGATGATGGTATGCTCGACAAATATGTACCATTATGTGTGTGTGTGTGTGTATAAATTATTTAAAACTGATGCATCCGAGATGATACGATACTGTGCCGATACTATACCACATTGTTAGAAAAACGATACATCATCTAGTGCGAGGTTTAAAACTTTGGTCTAGGCATCAATCCCTCATGCTTTGTTGAAAACAAAAATTTACTACTATAGATAGAAATCAATGTGTCCTAAAATACAGGAGATGCTATTGTTCAAATGTTAAACAAAATTTTTATGTATGTGTAACAATTATTAATGGATGCATAATGTATACTGTATTTTTATCATTTGCCTACCCCTGCTAGGTTGAAGTAGCTAGAGCAACATCCTATGTCAGTAGACAAATAGACCAAGTGAGATAAGGAATTAGGCAAGAGAATTTGAAGGGGGTGGTGGATGAGATATGTAGAGTCTGCAACTTCGAGAATTTGGACAAGAATTTGAATCCAAAAGCTTCGTCCGAAAGGGATAAGTAAGAGATACAAATTAGGTCAATTACATTCGTTAACTGAATGTCTCACCAAAGTGACACAAGAAAAAGCTTCATGGTTCTACTTTGAACTTGTGATCTAGTTCTGTGGGCAAATCATCGATGCACCCGCACCTTCCTGTGTGACTTGAGAAATTTACTGTTGTACGTTCACTCCGGTTCACCATAGCATTCATGTAATTTTGTGACTTGAATTCTAAATACTTGTCTTAATTATTTGCCGGTTAAAAGCAGAGGTAATTTTGCGAAATACACTATCACCACGCCTAGCGGACGTATATAGTCATCAACTTGGTTTTCTAGTAGAGTCATCTTTTGCAGCAAGGACATATATATTCAAGTATGACATCCTCGTCATTGTTTTTTTGTGTGGCTTACACAAGAAGGTGCATTCCAAGTGAAACAAGTGTCCAAATCCCATGTCCCCAATTGCAGGAGATAAACAGCTAGTTTCAAATAGTATCCTAACAAACAGTAAAAAAAAAAAATTAAATGCTATCCACATATCACAACAAAAAAAATTTGTTTTAAGTTGAAATTTAGGCCAATTGAGTAAAAATAGAATAGTAAGTACAATTGTGTCCTGCCTAGGTGTGTGGACTATCACACACAAATGGCAAACTTGCAATCTAAGTTATGGTGATGGACTGATGTAGAAAACAATTTTCCTTTTTCATTTTCTAATTTTAGTTATCATTTTCTATGTACAGTTTTCCAAAATAGTTTTCAGAAAACATGTGTAATTGCTTCAAAACTTAATCAAAAAGGGTTTTACTGACATAATAAATTATAAAGTTCATTTACTTAATTGAAAGTTGTGTACTTTAAGTTGATATATTTATAAATTTATCAGCTTCAAAAGAAAAAGGAAAAATTACAAAACGAGACTATGTGTGTTCTACTAAAATTTTAATCAACCTTAAACTTTTAGATCTAACACAAAGACCTTTGCTTGCCAGGCTTTGTTCAAATTGCTTGGATAACTCAAAACACTAGAATGTTGGAGAAGAAAAGCAAGACGATAGCTACCTCTTCACCTGCTTTCTCTCTTTCTACATCAATCCTCATGGCAAAGTTTATGCCTAAATTTGGTTCATCTTCTTTCACCTCAAATTTAATTTGATTTGATCGATTCCTTTATTTTGATTTTTGTTCGCTTCACCAATCACGATGTTGTCTTGCAAATTTACAATGGACCTTTGAGATGAATCTAGCAGCACAATGGTACCCAATTGCCAATGCCCAACACCACCGCCATCATGAATCGAAGAGGAGTAAGAAGAGTTGTTGTGGAGGAAGAGTGTTACAAGTCATCCTACACGAAGTTGGCATCTAAGGAGTTCGGCAAGCTGGACTGGTGGTGGCGACAAGGGGGTTCATCAAGTGGTGGCTACAAGAGAAAGTTTGGTTAGGTGACGGCAGCAGAATGTGAGAAAGACTGTGGCACGAGATAAAATAAAAAATAGTCAAAACAAAAAAAAATGTATTCTCCTGTTCTTCAAAATATGAATAATTGTTGTCTTGGAAAATACAAAAAGAAAATTTATCTATTAAACATGTTTTCTTTCCATTTTCTACTTCTTAAAATATTTTTTAGAACTAAACAGGGCCTATGTATGTGCCATTAATGTTTTTTTTTCAAGCAAATGCACCATTTGTACATGCAATAAGCGAAAAATTGCTACCAAAATATTTAAAATCAAACATATTATCCACTTACGAAGTAAACCCCTAGCATATTCCTGTTTTATTTTTTATAAAATGGTACTTCATTTCAGTTACCCTTGAGCTAAACGGCATCTTAGAAATCAATGGCATGAGATACTAAAAAATAATGTGGACATATAAACTGGTCAATAAAATGCTACACATATTTATAACAACGAACGAAAGGAATAAAATCAGATCAAATCGAACCTTTCAGATAAACTAGGATAATCATAAGAGAAATAATTCATAAATAATTGGATACATAGAATAAATGAGAAAAAATGGGAAGGAAACAAGGTTACAGCTCCATATGCCATTTAGCTCAAGAATATTCCATCTTTGTATGCCTGTGTGTGCTAAGCTGACTAAGAAAAATTTGCCACATCATCTAATTCAATCTCTCTCTGATCAAGCACCCAATGACCATTTGATAGCTCTGCCACCCCTACCCCAAACAACATCATGTTTCCCTCTCCACTACTTGTTCTACCAAACCCTTCCTTGCTATGGCCCTCCATACCTCTAGCTGGAACTCCATGAAATCCTCTACACATAAAGGACTTCATCAAATATGACTTTTTACTCTAATCTTGCTCTTTGTTATTGAAATCAAAAACTTAGCTTCATTCTTTATCACTCTCAACTACTATTACTTCATAGCCCTTGGAATGGATTCTCAAGAATTGCTCAATCTAAAACTAGCACTTTTACCATGTTTTCCCTTTTTTTCCCCTGAGGCAATCTCTTGAAATGTTGCTCTGTGAAATGGTTCTTTTATTTTTTTTAGTTGGAAATTAACTTTATCGACGACAATCTACGGAGACATAGCTTTAAGAGTTGGGACCATGGTTATCAAAATCATGACTCGAAGAGTAAAGTCACATGATTGAATGGTTCAGATGGTAAAAAAAATTCTAAATTAGGCGGAGCGGTAGAATCGTGGGTTCATACAATTTGGATTGTAGAATTTTTTGGAGTTTAACAACATTTTTCCAGAACTTACAATTTATTTCCTTTGTCCTAAACATGATTAATAGTATTTATTTTTTGGTCATCCCTAAAGGGATGAAGTGTTTCCTCTTTTAAAAAGTTTTTACCATCTAATATACCTTAGTACACTAATCAAATTTTTACTACACAAAATTTTAAAAGACATTTTTTTAATCCTCATTAAAACTCTCACTACAAAAAATCTCAAATGACATTTTTTTAATCATCATTTAAACTCTTACTACACATAACCTAAAAATAATTTTTTAATTAGTTTTAGAGACAAAAGTAGGAAAAAATATTATAGACTACATGCACTTTAATCTTCGTGACAAGAGAAACATATTACCCTTTACAACAAAGATAGGGTACTTTTTTAGCAATCCTCCAACTTTTTTCCTTGTTATATTTTAAGCCTTACATGACAAAAAATTCAAGCACAACTCAAAAAATGGCCAATTTAGTTACAACATATCCTCTTAACAACCCCCAAAACTAAAATTTTTTTCTTACCTTTTGGCCCTTATGCAAACATTTTTTTGCCTAAAAAATGTATATATAATTACAATATTTCCTTTTAATGACCACCATAATTTTCTTCCCTAAACCCATATAATTAGGATTTGGTTCAACCATAACAATTTGATTATATGATTTACGATTCATGAAAGACAAAAATAATTGCAGGTAGAATCCTGATTCTAAAATCCTTGATTTAGACTATTGACTATGAAGCAAATCTTTGCAACCCATCCTTGACAACTACTCTGGCTTTAGGCTCCGACTATGTTTTGAGTCCCATGAGCCAAAATAAAGCCCTTAGGCTCTCCAGCACCATTTTCTTTAGTTATGAATCTAACCCATATCTCTTCTTTCATTTTCTCCTTTAAATCACTCATGACCCTCTTGATTTCATCGAGCGGCTAGGATTGTATGTCAAAGTATATATTTTGCCATGTTTGCCCTTATAAATTGCAAATCCATAGAAGTTATGCCTATCGGCATTAAGGAATTGTGATTAGAGAGTAATTTCGGCTTGAATCCAGTATTTGTAATCTGATCATTAAAGATTAATGATGATAAAGGCAATGATGGGTTGACTTGGAGGCAGCAAATAATGGATTTTGGAATCAAGGATAAGAGTTGGAACAAAAATTCATGGCAAGAAATGTTGGCTTAAGGTCACAACTTCTTATTCTTGGCTTTGGCGTGCTGGCTTCTCTAGGAAATTGACTCTATACAAACCAGCTAAAAGCTTCCACATGAGAAAATTTATACTTATTGCCGGCACATCATCATTTATGGCCACATCAGCACCTTCAAGTTAAGACAACAGTTCATTTACATTAACTTATAACATGAATGGTGGATTTACTTGTAAAAAAATTTTCACTGGCATGTGTCCTTAACTGAATAATTATTTTCTCCAAGGCTAGCCAATGAAAGGCATGACTCTCATACCAACAAAGTTCTAGATAACCAAAGAATTAAATGCATATAGGGGACATAGCCTGAGTTACACACAATTAAGCCATAAACATGCAATCAACATCTATTAGGAAAGACACTAGTTATGGTAGGCATTGATCAAGGGCACACCATACATGTATATCACAACAATCACTTCCATTAATTTTGTAAGGGACAACTACACTTTTTCCCCAAGGTTTGGCCTTATTTATTATTTACCCCCAAGTTTGAAAGATTACTCTGGCCCTCTTTCCTTTCAATACAATCAGGAATCAATTTTTGAGATTTTAATTTAAATTTTCCAACTACTTTCTTTGAGGAGATCTAAACTATCTAACAAGAGTTTAAAAATTAATAAATGGTTTAAATTATAAGTGTTACTCTTGTTAAATGCAAAACAATTATTTTCTTTATTGGTTTGGAAAAAGTTTGTTAGAAAAAATAGGTATTTGGATCTTTTTTTTTTAAAAGAAAGTGTCTAAACTTCGAGGCTTGAAAAATAAATAGAATATCAAACATATGGGAGAACAATGTAGTTTGCCGTTTTTTTTTCTCTTGGCTACTGATATGATCAACTGCCTACTAGGTCCATGCTTAACATAATTTGTGCACTTTATTAATCTTCTAGTGCTCGACTAATAAATTATGGTTCCATTCATAGTTCTATGCAAAAAAATTCATGACTGACCTTCTTCTTCAATAATACAGGGTCGAGTCCTAACGTATCCAAGAAAAAAGGAAGAAAATGACTCATTAGACATACACCATAGCTACAACACTTAGATGCCTAAAGACTAAGGAACATACCAATACCAATTTTTATTATCTATCGACCATAAGCCATTGTAATGCTTACATTATTTAAAGAACTACCTCCTTCAGTACTGGAACCAACATGGTCTTCAGAACAGAAGCTCCTTTTCATTACAAATGCAGGTTGTTTTGGGGTTGCAACATCAAAGCCATTTTCCAGCATGAACACAACATTTGACATTGTCGGCCTATCTGTTGCATGTTCTTGGACACACAACAAACCTATCTGAATGCATCTCTCAACTTGGTTCGCAGGGTAGAATTCCCCTAGTGATGGATCGACAATCTCTAGGGCTTTTCCTTCTCTCCACAAGTCCCAGACCTAAAACAGATTTTAAACCATGAGAGACTGGCTTATTTATATATCATGGCAATGATGATTAATTGGCTATGTATTCTTCACTTACATGCCCCACTAGATTGGAGGTAGGGTTATCAGGATAGTGCCCATTGTTCCTTCTACTAGTTATAATCTCTAGCAACAAGACCCCAAAGCTATAGATATCTGATTTTATTGAAAAAAATCCTTGCATTGCATACTCTGGTGACATGTAGCCACTACAGTAACAGAACACAATATTAGGGTGTGTTCACGAGTTAGGAAAAAAAACATACCAATTGAACTAAATTAGTAATGAACTTACTATGTTCCAACAACTTGACTTGTATTGGCCTCAAGTTGGTTCCCTTTAAATATTCTCGCCATGCCAAAATCTGAAATCTTAGGGTTCAAGGCTTCATCTAATAGCACATTGCTAGCCTTCAAGTCCCTATGTATGATCCTCAACCTCGAGTCTTGATGAAGATACAAAATCCCTCGGGCTATTCCCAATGTAATGTCCATGCGCTTTTCCCAATCTAGCAATGACTTCTTCTTTTCATCTGGGTTAAAAATCAACGCATTTCCTCCAATTGATTAATGTTGTGTTCCAAAACTATATGAGCTGAAAAATACTTAGAAGAGGAAAAGAAGAAATGTACCAAAAATAAAAGAGTCCAGGCTTTTATTTGGTAGATATTCATATATTAACATCTTCTCTTCTCCTTGAATGCAGCAACCTAGAATCTTGACAAGATTCCTGTGTTGGAGTTTAGCTATAAGTGTAATTTCATTCTTGAACTCTTCTTTTCCCTGACCTGAGTACTTCGATAGCCGTTTAACTGCTATTTCCTTCCCATTAGACAGTACCCCCTGTAATTATAAACAAATTCCAAAGATAGGTCTAATTACAATTGCTTAATTCCTCATTCAAATACCTTGGTACACAAGTTTTGTGTGCTTGTTGCAATTTTACTGTTAATTTTCATTAGCTATGTTAATATTTTTAATCCCTCAACTAATGAAAAGATGGAATCAATTCAAATCGCAGCATTAAGGTGTATGTATTACCTTGTAAACGGGGCCAAAGCCACCTTGTCCAAGTTTATTATTGGAAGAGAAATGTTCTGTGGCAGTTGCTATGGTGCTAAAATCAAACAAAGGAATGTCAGCCTTGTTCTCTTCGAGCTCATTGCCTCTAAAATGCCATTCCAAGAATGAGGAACTTGCTATAAAGCTGCCTGAATTCTTACCACCTCTTATTCTCCCTGGCACAAGTACATCAAATAAGCTAAGTTCTAATCTTTAACTAAATGGGAGGTTAATGAATATAATTAAACATAATGGCTAGTTATAGATAAAGAAAGTTTGCTTAGCTACCTTTCCTTCGCCATAAGAAGCAAAAAGAAGCGGCCGACGCAAAAGAGATAGCAACAGCAGAAACTATAATAGCTGCCAAGATGCCCTTCTTCCCAAATGGTCCTCTCTTTCTGTGACGAGCTACAAAAAACAAAAGGCATTAATTCTATTGGTAAGCCTTATTTGGCTAGCCAAGGTTAGCACATACGTCTAGCAGGACCATTACAATAAATACACATTCATCCTTATATCCATACAACTTCCCATCATCAGAAAAAGGATACTTAATTACCAAAGTCCAAACCAATGACTTGTGGGCCTTGCAATTACAAACAACTAATAGCAGTTGTTTATAGTACTGACCTAAAAAAAATTACAGGGGTAAATTGAGTATTTGAAAAATGTTGACACACTGACACTGGCTCTGTGGTTAACCACATATAATTATCCCTTCTATACCACCAGTCAATCCATCTATGGTTTTTTGTTTTATATTCATACTAGGCAAGCCAAGAAAAAGAGAAATACGAAGTTTAAATAAAAGTTTTGGAATAACTTGTGGAAGAAGTATGATTCCACCACTTGTTACCTAACTCAGCTGCATCCACCCGGACAAATAAATCTTGGCCAAAGCCCGTGTAGTAGGTCCTAGTGTCCACCAAGTCCCCGTGCCAAGTGAGGCACCCAGAGCCCGCTCCCTCATTGGTTTCCGCATATGCGCTAGCGTATGCCAGACATGAACAATTCCTCAAGCATTCCTCCTCGCACTGCTTGAGCCCTAAGCTCAAATGCACACGTGCGGCCGACGTATCGGGCACTTTTACATATTCCAACTTCACAAATCCTTCCCCGTTTTTACACATGGACACCCTGTAATTTTTCACACACCCTCCAGACCCATCCCTTAGCAACCACTCCCTGGGTGACTTGGGCTTGAACCCAGGGAGGCACTCACACTCAAAGTTCTGCGACTCATCAGGTTTGCAATATCCGTTTGGCCCACAATGGTTGTAATAGTCGCATTGCTCTTTTGGTGCAGAAAAATACTCAATCCACGTATGATGTTCGGGGCTCCATGTGAACCGTTGCACGATCCCGTACTCATTTAGAGTCTCCCTTGTTATGATCCTGGGATCTTTCAGTATATCTAATAGATATACTTCTCTATCATTGTTCACGAAACTAATGTTGAAGACGTAACTATAGGTCATCTCGGGCACTCCACTGAACCTCCGCCCGGTCCATGACCCGCCCCGCCAAAACTTGGCCGAGCCTTTGTATGAAGACATCTGGGGGAACCCGGTCGGGTCAATTCGGAAGGAGTAGTTCCCAGTAGCTGGATCATCCGCGGATTTCCAAGAAGTCAGGAATCGGTTCAGACCAGTTTTGAGATCCAATCCGAGACGCATAAACGGAAGCCATGTGTTAGTCGGATGATCGAAGCTCTGCCACATCAGAGTTCTTGTGGAATCATTCTGAACCAAAACAAAATTCCCAGAATCCAGGAGCTGGGCGAGACAGCTCTTCGTGCCGGAAACGGAAACATTGGTGGACCAGACAGGGGAAGCTGTTTGGTTGTCCGGATACAAAACTAGGTTCCCTTCATTGCTGAAAGATAAAATTCCTGAGGTGCCGTTGATGGGGTTGTTTCTGTTGGCCACCCAGAGGACCGTTTGGTCTGTAACTTGATAGTACCAGATTCCAAGGTATCGGAATCTGGAATTCCCGGGAGAGAAGAATCCGAGGGCGCAAATTCCTCTGTTAGAGATCAAAAGATCGCCATCTTTCAGAGAGCTGGTGGGCGAAATGGTGTCGTTAAAGAGACAGATGCGGAAAAGGTGGAAGAGGAGCAGCGATTTTATGATGAAACGGTAGCGGAAGAGAGCCATGGCTGTGGGCGGTGTAGTAGAGAAGCAGCTGGAAGTAACTTAACTAGGATAATTTCGTTGTTGACTCTTTCAGATTCAGTCTTGGTATTCGCTGGCATATGCACATCACTTTAATGCTGGAATCATTTAATACCAGAAGGCTACCGGCGCTTTGCTGCGGAATTTATACCTTGAGAGTGATACTGTGTTCACAGGGGCATTTGACTTTTCAACACCAATTTTGTGATACATTTGCTAGAACAGGGAAAATAGAGGAGAGGAGGAAACATTCTAAAATGAATAAACCTGGGGTTAAAGTTGAAAAGTTCACGTATCATCTGAAAAGTTATTTGCCTTTTTCTTCCTCGCATTGTTTGCCGATGTCGAAGAGCGTAACAAATTCTTGATCGGAACCTAGAGTGTGATTGTTCTGCTTGATGTCAATGTGTAGGAAAGTCCGAAATTTTATATCAAAATTCATCACTTCATTCATACTGTACTCTACCCTCAGGCTCAGCTACTTTACGGTCAGTGGCATGAAGTTCAGGATATCTATCAGCACGACTATTGAAAGTGGACTCATGCTACGAGTTGATGAAAAAGCAAAATAACATCTTAACCTTGTACATTTCATTTCAGTACAGGAATCAAGCAATAAGCATTGAGCAACGGCCAATCTTTGCACCAGAGACTTCATCATCAGGAAGCTCCGCAAAGGCTCAGCTAGACCCAGAAAATGTGAAGGGAAAATGCTAATGGAAACATTCACAGTTCAAGACAAGGAGTACTCTTATTATGCCACAATGGTTCAGTTCTGCTTGGCTAGAAACAAACTTCATCTTCATAGATTTAACATTGCAGGTACACAAAACTTAAGCTCTTGGTGAGTTCTGTCGAATTGGGGATCAATAAACATCACCAAGTTAAGCACTTAAACTTAGTTATCCTCTTATGTAATTAAGCAAACACAAACTAAAATATTGCATGAAATCCGTGTTCCATGCTCCAAAGCTGTGCGACAGCCGACAAGAGACATTGGACCACTCGCGACGGCGACGCTTCATTGTTAATCCTTCGTCGGTCGCTGCGGCACTGCCTTCGGGCTTCGGCCAATCAGCCTTCCACAGTTCCACTCTGACTTTCCTCCATTGCTCTAGTGCTTGTTTGCTTGGTCCCAGCCAACGCCAATTACGCCATTGTATCGGAGTGTCGGAGAGGACCGAGAGCTAGTGGCGAAAAATGGTTAATTTGCTTGCTTTGATTAATTGATTGTGTCGGATTTTCATTTTGCACCTTACTGTGATTCTGTGAAAAGCCTTTTTCGGCTGATAAGTGATAACTAGTGGTAGTGGCACTATAAATTCAGTTTTTATTCTTGTGGGTTGTGACTGCATTTTGTTATTTCCTAATTCCTATACAATAATACAAACTAATGGCATCTCATTGTCATGCAGAAGGTTCATAAAAATCATTTATTTATAGTTTTCTTCTTAGAATAGTTTTAAATTTGCTGGATTTTTGCCTTTTGAATTTGAAATTGAATGATGGAATTATTGTGAATGTGAGAATGTCTATATTGGACTAAACTTTGAAATCAGGTTGACTGGTTTAGATAATTAGCATTATATATCCTACATAAAACATATTTACTTTGTGTCACTTTAATGATTAAACTTTGAAATTAGGTTGATTGGTTTAGATAATTAACATTATATATCCTACATAAAACACATTTACTTTGTGTCACTTTAATGATTAAACTAACTCTCATTTGAAAATAGAAATATCAGAGAATGTGCTGACATTGTTGTTTTAATTTTCTTTTCAACTATGTCTACTAAACAAAAGACATTATCTCATTTTTTTCAAAAAATGGCTTCACCACCGGAAACTAACTATCAACCCAAAGCAGTCAAAATTTAAGGGTGGCTAAAAAAGTTTCAGAGTCTATAGAATTCAGGGATTCTTCAAATGTTGAAAGTACGCAACAAAGTGAAGCACCTACAACTTCTAAAAACTTTTTCATAGTGCGTGATCCAAGGTTACGGCAACCTATGTGGACATATCCCATCAATGAATGTGATGAGGTAAGAAGAGCTTATTTGAAAGCTGGACCTTATCAAATGAAGTTTGATTATCCAGAGAAAAAGAAACGTAGGTTTAAATATTCATGGTTTTCTTATTTTCCTTGGCTTGAGTATTCCCCAACAAAAAATGCTACATTTTGTTTGCCATGTTTTTTATTTACTGACAAACCAAAAGCTCAAAATAGGTGGGACGCTTTTATTGTGAAGGGTTTCCAAAACTAAAAGAAGGTTAGAGATGGTCAAAATTGTGCTTTTCTCAAGCATATGGGTTCAGACCCTTGCTCTCCTCACAATAATTCGGTGAATAGCGGTACTGCATTGTTAAGTCAGTCTAGTCATATTGATAAGGCAATGAAGAAACAATCGAAAGAAGAGATTGTAAGGAATAGACTTCGGATTAAAACATCCATTGATGTTGCTCGGTGGTTATCTTTTCAAAGACTTGCATTTAGAGGTCATGATGAGTCTACTGATTCTAGAAACCGGGGGAATTTTCTTGAGTTGCTCAGTTTTTTAGCATCTTATAATGATGAAGTGGCTAGTGTAGTCTTACAAAATGCTCCTCAAAATGCAAGGCATACATCACCTACGATCCAAAAGGAAATCTTATGTGTAATTGCAAACAAGGTTAGGAATAAGATTTATGAGGATATTGGTGATTTGAAGTTTTGCATAATAGTTGATGAAGCAAGTGATGAAAGTGAAAAGGAGCAAATGGCTCTTGTTCTCTGATTTGTTAACAAGAAAGGCTTAATACAAGAGCGATTTTTTCATATTTCACATGTCAAAGATACATCATCAACCTCTTAATATTTAGAGATATGTTGTATTTTATCTCATTATGGACGGAACGCTCAAAATATCCGAGGTCAAGGATATGATGGTGCTAGCAATATGCATGGTTAATGGAAGAGGTTACAAGCATTATTTCTCAGTCAATATCCACAGGCATATTATGTTCATTGCTTAGCTCATCGTTTGCAGTTGACACTAGTTACTATGGCAAAAGAGTTGCATGTTGTGCATGAGTTTTTTCTTAATTTATCTTTTATTGTCAATGCTATTACTGGTTCTTGTAAACGACATGATGAGTTGCAAGCTGCTCATGCTAAGAATATTGCACACTTGATTACCATTGATGAGATTGAAACTAGAACAGGTGTTAACCAAATTGGTACCTTAAAGAGACCTTGCAATACTCGTTGGAGTTCTCATTTTAAGTCAATTAGCAGTCTTCTTGACATGTTTGATGCAATATGCAAAGTTCTTGATAATGTTAGAGAAGATGGTGCTAATTATAAATCAAGAGGAGATGCTGCAGTTTCTTTAAAGAGGGTATCATCATTTGAGTTTATCTTCATTGCTCATTTAATGTATGATATATTTGGTATTACGAAAGTTCTATGTCAAGCATTACAACAAAAGGGTCAAGATATTGTCAAGGCATTGAATTTAGTATAAACTACTTCAATATTACTTCAAGATTTCAAGAGAGATGGATGGAATTTTTTTATTGACAAGGTCACTTCATTCTGCTCAAAGCATGATATTATTGTTCCTGATTTTAATGCTCGTCATTTTCTAAGATGTAGTGGTCATCGACAAGATGGTGTTTCTGTGGAGCATTATTTGCACTTTAATGTGTTCAATAAGGTAATAAATTTTCAGTTACATAAGATATCTTCAAGGTTTAGTGAGCGCATTATTGAGCTTTTGACACTAAGCTCATGTTTGAATCCAAAGGATAGGTTTGAATCTTTTGACATTGAATCCATTTGCAATCTTGCACAGAAATACTATTCACAGGATTTCTCAAAGCATGAACTTGAGTTACTATCATTTCAGTTGCGCCATTTTTATGCTGATGTTAGGGATTTACCAGAGTTTGTACAGCAATCATCAATTGCTGAATTATGTCAACTGTTGACATCCATTGGAAAGTCAAGTTATTACTATCTTGTTGATCGATTAATCCGACTAATATTGACTCTTCCTGTTTCTACTGCAACTACAGAACGTGCTTTTTCAGCGATGAAAATTGTCAAAACCAGACTGTGAAACAAGATGGATCATGACTTCCTTACTGATACTTTGGTTTTGTACATTAAGAAAGACCTTGCAGAGACTTTTAGTTTAGATTCTATCCTCGATGATTTCAGAGACATGAAAGAGTGTCGTGTTACATTATGAATTTGAACTTTTATAATTTAGACTTAATCATGTCTATGTACTCTTTAAATGTCATGGACTTATATAAATTGTATTATTTGGTTTGTTTTGACCTTGCTCCCCCAAGCTTGAAATCCTGGATCCGCCATTGACTCCAAAGCTATAAGACGCTTAAAAACATAACTTTCCCCTTTTAAATAGGAAAAGTTCTTATTAAAGCATCAATGCCACAAGGTTATTTACACAAAAAAAAAACAAACAAACTACAGCTTCAACAAGCTCGAGCTAAGCAGATAATTGCCAGCAACTGAAAAATATGAGAGTTTTCACGCATCATTATTAACATCAACTACATAATATTGAATGACCTCAAAATTATTCCTATTTATAAAAGTAAAACTTGCCTTATTATTATTATTATTATTTTTTTTGGTAAGTTTGCAACTAGCAATCAATGCTAGTTATTAAACTAATGGAAACTAAGTACACTAGAAAAGCCACAACCTACATAAACATCTAAGGACAAATCAGTAAACACACTATAGTTTACTATTCATTGCACAAAGACAAATTAGTAAACACACTGTAGTTTACAGTTCATTGTACAATGAACCTTCTCGGCTTTTATAATACAACAAGATTTTGTTGGCTCGCACATTGTGACGTATGTTTTTTTAATAATAAATTTAGAATTAAAAAATGCAAATAAAAAATAATAAAAAATTTTGACTCATAAATTTATGTATTCAACTAAAATTTTATTTTATTTCAATTTTAGGTTTGGTGTTATGTTTTTATCATTAAAATGAAATGATCATAATATAAGACCGTGGAACACAATATTATATGTGCTTTGAAACCATCAATATTTTTTGTCATTAAAAATATTTCACCAAAAAATTACATTTTTTATCAACTCATATTGCAATTCTTAATACTATGTAGAAATTTATTTAGAATAACTCAATTTCAATTTTAACAATTATGAGCTATTTTTTTTATTCAAACCATATAGCTTTCAAAATAAATGACTTAAGCTATGAAACTCAGCCATTAGCAAAATGATATCACCAAAACACAAATTGTTTTGAATTTATGTTATAAATTAATGATTTAACAATTAACTTAATAAAGTAAAAAAGAAAATGAAAGAAATAAACCAAAGTCGAATCGATTGGAACCATGCAATAAATGGACAAATCATAGTGACTAAAGTTTGGTTTGAGAAAACAATAATAAAGAAAAGCAACAAAAATAGTTTCCGAACCAAGAGAAAAAATGGAAGAACTTTAGGTATTAAGGGCTTAATAATTGACCCAAAAATGTTAAGAGAGAGAGAAATATTTTACTCAAAAACAGAGAAACCATGGTAACCAATATTTTACTTAGAATATAGCACATAAAAAAACATGGGCATCAAGAGAACAAATAAAATACTATAGTTAAGTACCAGGAGGGACCAAAATGTCAAATAGGTCAAAAAAGGGACTAAGATGGAAAATAGAAACAATCTGGGACTGGAAACATATTTTTTTCCAAAGTAAAACATGAAGCAAGATGGAAGCAGAAAAATAAAAATGTAAGCCCTAAAAAAGCTACTGTATTTGAGAAAGCTTACCTAGCTTCTAAAAGAAGCAATGGCGTAAAAAAAAAATGTCAAGGGAAAAAGAAGATGAACAATGCGCTTAACCCAGCCACTTTGACTTGGACCAATACCAAGGGGCAAAATGGAAAGAACACTGTAGTTTACTGTTCATAGAATAGTAGTAGCCTCACGGCTTTTAGAATATAGTACTAATGAGGTTCTTTAACACCTACGCTATGTTGCTGGGTTTTTTTTTATTACGAATAATAGAAATTAGAGTAGTTAAGTTTGGAGCAAAATTTTACCATAATATAGTCCACACATCTGTGAATGCATCTTAGCTTCACGAATGCGGATGGCTTTGCAATGATACCAAGGCCTAGCCTGAACTTCTTGTTTCTTATCCAGCTTGAGTTGTCGGTGAGCATCAACTCTCCAAGTGTTTAACGGAGAATTTTTATAAGTAATTTTAATCTTCTGACATTGCCCTAGAATTTTCCTTAACTTAATTAATCATCAAATGAAAAAAAAAAATTAAATCTGTCATTTTTTGGGCCACTATATTGGTTGCAAGGATAGTGGGCCAATAATAAACCAAAAGAACACTTATCTTAAATGAAAACTTTGAAATAACATATTTCATAGCTTTTATCTACTTGCAAATTTAACCCTCATAACAAAATTGTAATGGTGTCTGGCGGTCCTCGGAACTTGTAAGGCTTCTAATAAAGACAAAGAGAGGGGCCATAAAGTTATACGTTTAAGGAAGATCCTCCCAAAGCTTAAGCCGATATAGTGATCAAAGAATGTTTATGTGGGATAACAAAGGAGTGATAATGTTGTACCTTTCTCTCCATTTGAATCGTTTTTTTATAGTTGATGTATTCTTTTCATATTAGGGAATCCAATGGTATCATGGGAGTAATCAGATCCTACCTATAAGGGGACAACGATTAATCTCATCTCTTTTATCGATTTTATTCCATATTGGGATTCCAAATTTTTGGATTGTCATTATGTGATCCTGGGCCCCTTAACGCTAAGTTAGGGCCTTAGTTCAATCTAGGTCATGATTTTGAATTTCATATTATACCAGCTAGTATCAGTAGTGCTTATTGGTATTTAGAGATTGTAACAGAGCGGATCAGGTGAGCATACCTCCTACTTGCCATCCATGCCTGCAATTTTTGTAGTACCCTCGACTTCGCGGATATACACAATAGGGTAAAAATTCTCACTCATGCCCACAACCCACAAGTAATCTACACCTGCAGGTAACCCACGATTTAAATTATACTTTTTACATTTCATAAAAATAAAATATAAAAGTACATACAAAGTCATTCTCCACATATAATACAACAAAATCATAAAATACACAAAATCATAACATACATACAAGAAAATATTCGATAAGAATTAGTATAAAATATTAGTTAAATGTAGATATTGTATCCCATTATAATTAATAAGTAGAAAATTTACAGTTGCGAGTTTCACGAGTAAACGGGGTGAATTTATCCGTGATGAATACCTCCTACCCACCACCCACCTATACCCCTAAACGAGTGTGATTTGCTACCCATATCTACCCCATCATGTGTATTTTTATCCATTTATCCACCCGTCATAGGCTGATATCCACGGATTATATATTCCACCCACCCACTTGTCATCCCTACTGGTATTAACATGGAAACGGTACAGGATAGCTGATACAAAGGCTATCCTTTGTACCCAGGGTGTATCGGCCGATACCAGATGTGCTAGCCATCTCATGCCGCATTAAATGTACCAAATGTTTTTAAATTTTTTTTCATTTTTTTATATTTTTAGGTAAAATATATTATAAGTATGTGTAATTGATATTTAAAATAAAACATGTACTTTTATTTTTTATATATTAAAAATTATGATTTTATTGTATGTAGAACAAAATTTTAATGAGACAAACTCTTAATTAATCTATATACATATAAATTATATTTCACACTCTTATAAGCTAAAATTTTAGTATATTCTATGTGTTGATATGTTATATATATACATATATATATATTGGTGGAGTCTAGCCTCCAGGAGTTTTAAAACAATGAGCTCACAATGGTGTGCCTACAAAACAAGTACACAGAAAAGAAGAAATAGAAGACGGAGCCCTGGGTGTTTTTCTAACAGCATCTCCAACACTCAAGTTAATGTTCTAAAGAGATATTTGTAAACTATGAATATGGAGGTCAACGTACCTGACAAGGATAAGGGAGTCCTTTATATATTATTCCTCCTGGGAGGATCATGAGAGTTGATTATCTTGGCCACATGTCCCTGATCTGGTAAATATGTTGACTATGTGTCCTGCTGTAGAGTTTGGCAGCATTTCTCCAACTACCTGTATGGACCGTACAGATTCGCAAGATAGGAAGCTTGAGGTGGTCCAAGCTTCATCCCCTCACATGGGGGAGCACCTCAGCCATGAGGATCAAGTCTAGGTAGACTGTGTTGGCATATAAGGAGTAGAGGCAGTCCTTAGCATTGCCATCCACCAAGGCGCTTTATATGTGATTCCAGGGAGTCTTTTGGAAATGATGGTAAGCTCCAATGATAGAACCAAGATTTTCGGTTTAGGGGGCAAGCCCAGACGAGAGGAACGGTGTCACTGCATGGTAAAGCTAAAGATTAGGACTAAGTCATTCTAATTCAAAGATAAAGGAGTAACTCGTATGAGTTGAAAAAACTAGAGAACTAATGGTGCATTTAGACCATGTTAGAATATCTGCTTAAGGCTAAAGGAAATAATTACTCATTTGGTCCCTACTTTCTTTAGAGCCTGCCTTATTGCCCCTCATCTTTATATTCTTTCATCATTTTTGGGGGGGAAAAATGCATATTCAACCCCAAAATTCTCTTGGATTAACCAATTAAGTACCCATTATCTAAATCTTTTCAAAATTTTCGGGGAGCAGCAACACCCCCTGCCCCATCGATTGTCCGCTACTGGTATGCTCGGTAGAGATATACCATTATATATATATCAAAATTACATAAAATTGATACATCCAAGATGATACGATACCAAACCGATACTATACCACATCGTAAGAAAAATGTTATATCATCTAGTATGAGGTTTAAAACTTTGGTCTAAGCATCAATCCATTTTGCTTTATTGAAAATGACAATTTACTATTATAGATAGAAATATTTGTGCCCTAAATAAACACAGTAAATACTATTGTTTGGATGTTAAACAAATTTTGTATGTACTTGTAACAATTTTTATTAGATTCATAATGTATACTGTATTTTTAACATTTACCTACCTGTTGACACCCAATTTCGTCCGAATATTAAAATGAAAAATTTAAAAAAAATTAATTAAAAAAATTATTAAAACAATATTTAATTAATTAAAATAAATTAAAAAAAATAAAAATAAATAAATAATTAGATTAATTAGTTTAGGGGGGTATTTTTGTTTCATAAGGTTAGATAGTAAATATATATATATGTAAAATATAAAAAGGGGAAGTTTTTTTTTAAAGCATTGACAAAAAATAAGAAGTTTGGGGTGAATCTGATAAAATTGAGAAGTTTGGGAAAAATATGACGAAATCTGAAAATTCCAGGAAAATCTGGTAATTTTTCGCATGATTTTTGGGCCAAGCAGACAATTTGGGGCCAAATTGACAGAACAGACAAATTTGGGCCAATCAGTAATTTCATGAAAAATATGGGACGATATCAAGTAGTCAAAGGATAAAGGACTAAAATTGTTATTTTTACCAAATTATGTTTTTAATCTATTTCTAATTAAATTTCGAATTTTTTTTTGAATTGAAGGAATCCAATGCTATTCCTCCTATAAATAGGGGTCCAAAAATGCAAATAAAGGAACTAAAAAATCAAGATTAGAGCTCCTAACTAAACAAAGTAAAACTGTAGCTATAGTCCCTGGCCACTCCTCCCTCATCTAGAAAAATCCTGAACTTCTATTCCTGTTCCCAACCGCCGTCCGTTATCCACGTTTTCAGCCGAAACCACTTTTATTTTTCCGTCAAACCTTTCGCCGTGGTCCTCACGCCGCTACCTCCTCTCCCACGTCGCCGTCCCTCCTCCGTCATCCCTGATTGGTTGATCAATCGTCCGAATTGAAGGAGAAGAGAGCCTAAATCCGGCGAAAGGAAACGGACCTGACCCGCCGGATTTTCAATTTCTTTCCCTTTGGGTACAACCCCCTTTTAATCCTTCTACTTCTCATATTCATCCAAATAAGTCACTAATTTCTTTCTCATTGCAGAACTAATTACTAACAACAACTTTTTTTTTCTTTTCTTTTTCTTCATTATCGTTATTTTTTTTTATGGAAGGTTATACCTCCTACTTTTATGTGGATGGCCAAAAGCCCCACCTTATTTATTTTTTTTTTGTCATTCTATCTTCATTTATTTACTTTATACATTTTTATTTTTTATGTGAATGGCTAAACGCTCCACTTTCTTTATTTATTTATTTTTCAGCATTTATTTACTTTACGGGCTTTATTTTTTTACGTAGATGGCTAAACGCCCCACTTTCTTTGTTTATTTACTTTTCTGCAATTATTTACTTTATGCACATTTATTTTTTACGTGGATCACTAAACGCCCCCTTTCTTTATTTATTTACTTTTCTACAATTATTTACTTTATGCACTTTTATTTTTTATGTGGATGGCTAAACGCTCCACTTTCTTTATTTATTTACTTTTCTGCATTATTTACTTTATGCACTTTTATTTTTTATGTTGATGGCTAAACGCCTCACTTTCTTTATTTATTTATTTTTCTTCATTTATTTACTTTTGCACTTTTATTTTTTTTACGTGGATGGCTAAACGCCCCACTTTCTTTATTTAATTACTTTTCTTCATTTATTTACTTTATGCACTTTATTTTTTTACGTGGATGGCTCAACGCCCCACTTTCTTTATTTATTTATTTTTTTCCATTTATTTACTTTATGTACTTTGTTTTTTAAGTGGATGGTCAAGCACCCAACCTTTTTATTTATTTTATTTTTCTTCATTTATTTACTTTATGCACTTTATTTTTTACGTGGATGGCTAACCGCCCCACTTTCTTTATTTATTTACTTTTCTCCATTTTTTTACTTTATCTACTTTTTTTTTAAGTGGACGGCCCAACACCCCACTTTATTTATTTATTTATTTATTTTTCTGCACTTTATTTTTGCATGGACGGCCAAGTACCCCACTTTCTTTATTTATTTATTTCTCTACATTTTATTTATTTCTTTATTTATTTACTTTCTGTACTTTACTTATTTCTTTATTTATTTACTTTTTCTGCACTTTATTTTTACGTGGATGGTTAAGCGCCCTACTTTATTTAATTTTTTTATTTATTTACTTAATGCAATTTATTTTTCTTTATGTGGATGATTAACCTTATTTTATTTATTTACCATTTTTTATGGCTGGCCAAGAGTCTTATCTTACTTTTTTATTTTATTATTATTTTTATTATTATTTCTATTACAACAAAGCCCCCATCCTTTTTTTTTTCATCATTCTTAACATTATTTGGAATATTAAGACATTTATCTTTTTATTATTTTCTTTAAATAACAAAATTTAACCTTTTATTCCATTTATTAAAATAAATTTTAAAAAAATCATAACCAGATGATCCAATAAAAATAAGTGGTTTCAAATAAGTTTTTTTTAAGATCTATAGACTAGATAATTACTTTTAAAGAAAAATAAAAATTTAAATAAAAAATTTAGAAAATATAATAAAAAACAAAAATAATATTAAGACCATTAAAAATCCATATTCTGATAATTCGGTAAAAAAAATTATGGCAAAAATTAATAATAAATTAAAAAAAATAAATTTCATTAAACTCCACATCCGGGTGATTCGATAGAATCCATGGTTTGGAAAAATATCAAATTTATAATAAAAATGAATCAAAAAAAATCAAGTACCAAGATAAAAAAATCCATATTCGGATAATTCGACAGAATTTATGATATGGATTAATAATTAATTAAAATATTTAATAATAAATGAAAAACTAAATTTCATTAAATTCCATATCCGGGTGATTTGATAGAATCCATGGTTCGGAAATATTAAATTTATTATAAAAAAAAATTATACAAATTAATTACCAAAATTTAGAAGTCCATATTAATTTAAAAATCCACATCTGGATGATTCAGTTAAAATCTCTAGTTTGAAAATTAACTGAAATTATTTCAAAAGCAAGTAAAACAAAATTAAAATCAACTAAGGTACCAATTTTGGGCGTTAGAATATAGTTATTTTAACGTAATCGTACTCCCGAACCCTCGAACTCTCATAGACCATTTTTATGTATCTAATTGACCTAGGTGAAACCGATTGGTGGCGACTCCCAGAAACCCCCACGTTGCCACACTACCCTTGTTAGGTTGAAGTAACTAGAGCAACATCCCATGTTGGTAGACAGATAAACAGAGTGAGAAACGGAATTGTGCAAGAGAATTTGAAGGGGTGGTGGAGGAGATATGTGGAGTATACAGCTTCAAGAATTTGGACAAGAATTTGAATCCAAAAGCTTCTTTTGAAAAGGGATAGGTAGGAGATACCGATTAGGTCAATTACGTTATGTTAACAGAACGTCTCAACAAATTGACAAAAGAAAAAGCTTCATGGTTTTGCTTTGAACTTGTGATCCGTTTCTGTGGGCAAATGATCGATGCAGCTGCACCCTCCCGTGTGACTTGAGAAATTTTCTGTTGTACGCTCACTCCAGTTTGTCATAGCATTCATGTAATTTTATGACTTGAATTCGAAATACTTGTCTTGATTATTTACCGATTGAAAACAGATATAATTTTGCTACATACAACATCACCACGTGCGTAGCAGACGTATATAGTCATTAGGTAGGTTTTTTAGTAAAGTCATCTTTCGCATCAAGGACATATATATTCAAGTATGACATCCTCGTCATTTTTTTTTTGTGTGGCTTACACAAGAAGGTGCATTCCAAGTGAAACAAGTGTCCAAATCCCATGTCCCCAATTGCATTTTTATGTGCTTCCTTCTTTGCTAAATCACTAAGAGTTGCATGTAGCATTGCAGGAGACAAACATCTAGTTTCAAATAGGATCCTAATCAACAGCAAAAAAACAAAAACAAAAACAAAATTAAATGCTATCCACCTATCACAACAAAAAAAAATTCATTTTATGTTGCAATTTAGACCAATCGAGTAAAAACAAAACAGTAAGTACAATTATGCCCTGCCTTGGTGTTTGGACTATCACATACAAATGGCAAACTTGCAATCTAAGTTATGGTGATGTACGGATGTAGAAAAAAAAAATCCTTTTCATTTTCTAATTCTAATTTTTGTTTTCTATGTATAGTTTTTCAAATAGTTTTTGGAAAACATGTTTAGTTACTTCAAAACTAAATAAAAAAGGATTTTACTTATATAATAAATTATAAAGCTCATTTACTTAATTGAAAGTTGTGCACTTTAACTTAATATATTTATAAATCTATCAGCTTCAAAAGAAAAAGGAAAAATTACAAAACAACACCGTGTGTCTTCCGCTAAAATCTTAATCAACCTTAAACTTTTAGATTCAACACAAAGACTTTTGCTCACTAGACTTTGTTCAAATTGCTTGGATGACTTAAAACACCAAAATGTTGGAGAAGAAAAACAAGGTGATAGCTGCCTCTTCACCTAATTTCTCCTTTTCTGCATCAATCCACATGGCAAACTTCGTACCTACATTTGGTTTATCTTATTTCACTTCAGATTTAATTCAATTTCATTGATTCCTTTTTTTTTTATTTTTGTTAGTTTCACCAATCACGATGCTATCTTGCAGATTTACAATGGATCCTTATAGATGAATCTGGCAGCACAACGGATAGGGGTGTAAGTAAATACCCGAAACCCGAAACCCGACCCGAAACCGAACCAATATATCGGGTTAGGGTCGGGTCATAAGGTAAAAAAAGTTCACTTCGGGTTAACCCGAACCCGACCCGATATAAAAATAAAAAATTAGGTTGGTTCGGGTCCAACCCGAATTAACCCGAATGACCCGAAATTCATCCTAAATAACTAACTCCCTACCAAATAACTTGAACCCAAGCCCACTACCTAAGCCCAACTCTCATAAGCCCTAACCTTAGCATCCCCCAACCATCCTTTTATGCCCTCCTATTGACTATTATGTGTTATGAAGTTGCATTTAGGTGTAAAATGTGCATTTTTTTAATACATTTTTATTTTGCATTTTTCAAAGTTTCAGACCCGACCCAACCCGATCCGATCCGTTTTTTTTCGGGTTATGGTCGGTTCGGGTTGATGATGTAAATCGGGTCGGTTCGGGTCCTAAATTTCGGATGACTATCTTAGTTGATTTTTTCGGGACCCGACCCTAACCCGAAAATTACACCCCTAACAACGGAGCCCAGTTGCCAATGCCCGACACCACTACCATCACAGATCAAAAAAGAGTTAAGTTGTTGTGGAAGAATAGTGTTATCCTACATAAAGCTGGCATCTGAGGAGTTCGACCAACTGGATTGGTGGTGGCGACAAGGAGGTTGGTCGGGTGGTGGCTACAAGAGAGAGTTTGGTTAGGCGATTGCGGCAGAATGTGAGAAAGACTATGGCACAAGATAGAATAAAAAAAAGTTAAAACAAAAAAAATGTGTTCTTCAGCTCTTCAAAATGTGAAAAATTGTTTTCTTGGAAAATACAAAAAGAAAATTTATCTACTAAACATGTCTTCTTTCCATTTTCCACTTCTCATAATATTTTTTGAAATTAAACAGGGCTTATGTATATGGGAGGCATATGCCTTTAATGTTTTTTTTTCAAGCAAATCCACTATTTGTGCATGCAATAAGGGTAAATTTCCTACCAAAGTATTGAGAATCAAACATATTATCGACTTAGGAAGCAAACCCCTAGCATATTCCTCTTTTTTTTTTTTTTATAAAATGATACTTCATTTCAATTTCCTGTAAGCTAAATGACATCAAGGAAATCAATAAAATGAGACACTAAAAAATAACATGAACATATAAACTGGCCAATAAAAGGCTACACATCTCTATGACAACAAATAAAAGGAAGAAAATTGGACCAAGTTGAACCTTTTAGATAAACTAAGATAATCCTAAGAGAAGTAACTCATAAATAACCGGATACATAGAATAAATGAGAAAAAAATTGGAAGGAATCAAGGTTACAGCTCCATATTCCATTTAGCTCAAGAATATTCTATCTTTGTATGCCTGTGTATACTAAGCTGACCAAGAAAAAATTTGCCACATCATATAATTCAATCTCTCTCTGACGAGGCACCTAATGACCATTCGACAGCTTTGCCACCCCTACCCTAAACAATGTCACGTTTCCCTCTCTACTACATGTTCTACCAAACCCTTCCTTACTACAACCCCCCATACCTTTGGCTGGAACTTCATGAAATCCTCCACACATAAAGGACTACATCAAATATGACTCTTAACTCTAATCTTGCTTTTTGTTATTGAAATCAACAACTTAGCTCCACTCTCTATCACTCTCAACTACTATTACTTCATAGTCCTTGCAATGGATTATTAAGAATTGCTTAATCTAAAATTGGCACTTTTACCATGTTTTCCTTTTTTCCCCTGAGGCAATCTCTTCAAATGTTGTTCTGTGAATTGGTTCTTGTATTTTTTTTTAGTTGGAAATTAACTTTATCGATAACAACCTGCAAATACATAACATTAAGAGTTTGGACCATGGTTATCAAAATCATGACTCAGAGAGCAAAGTCACATGATTGAATGGTTCAAATGGTAGAAAATTTTCTGAATTATGCAGAGCGGTAGAATCATAGGTTCATACAATCTGGATTGTAGAATGTTTGGGAGTTTAACAACATCCTACCAGAACTTACAATTTATTTCCTTTGTCCTAAAAATGATTAATCATATTTCTTTTTTAGCTATCCCTAAAAGGATGAAGCATTTCCTCTTTTAGAAAGTTTTTACCATCCAATACGCCTAATTACACTCATCAAATTTTTACTACACAAAATTATAAATGAAATTTTTTTAAACTTCACTAAAACTCTCACTACAAAAAAAACCAAATGAATTTTTTTAATCATCATTTAAACTCTTACTATACATAACCTAAAAATAATTTTTTATAATTATTTTTAGAGGAAAGAGTATAAAAAAAATATTATAAACTACACGCACTTTAATCTCCATGACAAGAGAAATGTATTATCCTTTACGAGAAAGAGGGAGTACTTTTTTAACAATCGTCCAACTTTTTTCCTTGTTATATTTAAGCCTTAAATGACAAAAAAATTCAAGCACAACTCAAAAAATAGCCAATTTAGTTACAACATATCCTCCTAACAACCCCCAAAACTTAACCTTTTTTTTTTCTTACCTTTAGGCCTTCATGCAATCAATTTTTTGCTTTAAAAACATATACTCCCTCCATCCTAAAAGTTCCAGGACAGAAGGAGTATATAATTACAATCTTTCCTTGTAATGACCACCATAATTTTCCTCTCTAAACGCATATAATTAGGATTTTGTTCAACCCTAACAATTTGACTCTATGATATACGATTCATGAAAAAAAAAACTATTGTAGGTATAATCCTAATTCTAAATCCTTGATTTAGACTTTTGACTATGAAGCAAATCTTTGCAACCCATCTTTGACAACTGCTTTGGATTTAGTCTCCGACTATGTTTCGAGTTGCATGAGCCAAAATAAAGCCCCATAGGCCATCTAGCACCAGCTCCTTTAATTGTGAATCTAACCCATATCTCTAATTTCATTTTCTCCTCTAAATCATTCATGACCCTCTTGATTTCATCAAACGGCTAGGATTGTATTTCCAAGTATATATTTCACCCTGTTTGCACTTATAAATTGTAAATCCATAGAAGTTATGCCTATCGGTGATGAGCAATTGCGATTAGAGAGTAATTTCAGCTTGATTCCAATATTTGTAATCTGATCACTAGAGATTGATGATAATAAAGGCAATGATGGGTTGAATTGGAGGTGACAAATGGTGGATTTTGGATTCAAGGATGAGAGTTGCAACAAAAATTCATGGCTAGAAATGTTGGCTTTTGGTCACAACTGCTTACTCTTGGCTTTGTCATGTTGGCTTCTCTAGGAAATTGACTTTATTCAAACTAGCTAAAAATTTCCACACGATAAATTTTGCACTTTTTGCTGGCACGTCATCATTTATGGCCACATCAGCACCTTGAAGTTAAGACAATAGTTCATTTACACTAACTTATAACATGAATGGTGGATTTCCTTGTAAAAAATTCTTTGTTGGCATGTGTCCCTAACTAAATAGTCCTTTTTCTCCAAAGCTAGCCAATGAAAGGCATGATTCTCATACCAACAAAGTTCTAGATAGCCAAAGAATTAAATGCATATAGGGGATACAGCCTAAGTTATGCACAATTAAGCCACAAACATGCAATCAACATCTATAAGCAAGGACACTAGGCATGGCAGGCATTAATCAAGGGCACACCACACATGTATATCCCAACAATCACATCCATTAATTTTGGAAGGGACAACTACACTTTTTCCCTAAGGATTGGCCTTATTTATCATTTACCCACAAGTTTGCAAGCTTACTTTTGCCTATTTTTTTCTTTTTAATATGATCAATAATCAATTTTTGAGATGTTAATTTAAATTGTCCAAATACTTTCTTTAAGAAGATCTAAACTATCTAACAAGATTTTAAAATTTAATAAATGGATTAAATTATAAGCGTTACTCTTGTTAAATGCAAAACAATTATTTTCTCTCTTGGTTTAGGAAAAGTATGGTAGAAAAAGCAGGTATCTGATTCTATTTTTTAAAAAAATAAGTGTCAAAATTTGGAGACTCGGAAAATGAATGGTATATCAAACATTTGGGAGAACAGTGTAGTTTACCATTTTCTTTCTTTTTTTCTACCGATATGATCATTACCTACTAGTTCCATGCTCAACATAACTTGTACACTCTATTAATCTTCTAGTGCTTGACTAATAAACTATGGTTTTCATTCACAGTTCTGCACAAACAAATTCATGACTGACCTTTTTTTTTTCCACAATACAGGTTTAAGTCCAAACATATCCAAGAAAAAAAGAAGAAAATGACTCATCAGACATGCACCATAACTACAACACTTAGATGTCTAAGGACTAAGGAACATGCCAATACCAATTTATGTTATCTATCGACCATAAATCGTTGTAAGGCTTACATTATTTAAAAAACTACCTATTTCAGTACTGGAACCAATATGGTCTTCAGAATAGAAGCTTCTCTTCATTACAAATGCAGGTTGTTTGGGGGTTGCAACATCAAAGCCATTTTCCAGCATGAACACAACATTTGACATTGTTGGCCTGTCTGTCGCGTGTTCTTGAACACACAACAGACCTATCTGAATGCATTTCTCAACTTGGTTCGTAGGGTAGGATTCCCCTAATGATGGATCGACAATCTCTAGGGCTTTTCCTTCTCTCCACAAGTCCCAAACCTAAAACAAATTCCAAACCATTAGAGACCAGCTTATTTATATATCATGGCAATGATGATTGATTGGCTCTATATTCTTCACTTACTTGCCCCACTAGATTAGAGGTAGGGCTATCAAGATAGTGCCCATTGTTTCTTCTGGCAGTTATGATCTCTAGCAGTAAGACCCCAAAGCTATAGACATCTGATTTTATTGAAAAAAGTCCTTGCATTGCATACTCTGGTGACATGTAGCCACTACAATAACAAAACACAATATTTAGGTATGTTCACGAAAAGAGAAGAAGACCAATTGAACTAAATTAGTAATGAACTTACTATGTTCCAACAACGTGACTTGTATTAGCCTCAAGTTGGTTCCCTTTAAATATTCTCGCCATGCCAAAATCTGAAATCTTAGGGTTCAAGGATTCATCTAATAGCACATTGCTAGCCTTCAAGTCCCTATGTATGATCCTCAACCTCGAGTCTTGATGAAGATACAAAATCCCTCGGGCTATTCCCAATGTAATGTCCATGCGCTTTTCCCAATCTAGCAATGACTTCTTCTTTTCATCTGGGTTAAAAATCAACGCATTTCCTCCAATTGATTAATGTTGTGTTCCAAAACTATATGAGCTGAAAAATACTTAGAAGAGGAAAAGAAGAAATGTACCAAAAATAAAAGAGTCCAGGCTTTTATTTGGTAGATATTCATATATTAACATCCTCTCTTCTCCTTGAATGCAGCAACCTAGAATCTTTACAAGATTCCTGTGTTGGAGCTTAGCTATAAGTGTAATTTCATTCTTGAACTCTTCTTTTCCCTGACCTGAGTACTTCGATAGCCGTTTAACTGCTATTTCCTTCCCATTAGACAGTACCCCCTGTAATTACAAACAAATTCCAAAGATAGGTCTAATTACAACTGCTTAATCCCTCCTTCAAATACCTTGGTGCACAAGTTTTGTGTGCTTGTTGCAATGTTACTGTTAATTTTCATTAGCTATGTTGATATTTTTAATCCCTCAGCTAATGAAAAGATGGAATCAATTCAAGTCGCAGCATTAAGGTGTATGTATTACCTTGTAAACGGGGCCAAAGCCACCTTGTCCAAGTTTATTATTGGAAGAGAAATGTTCTGTGGCAGTTGCTATGGTGCTAAAATCAAACAAAGGAATGTCAGCCTTGTTCTCTTCGAGCTCATTGCCTCTAAAAGGCCATTCCAAGAATGAGGAACTTGCTATAAAGCTGCCTGAATTCTTACCACCTCTTCTTCTCCCTGGCACAAGTACATCAAATAAGCTAAGTTCTAATCTTTAACTAAATGGCAGGTTAATGAATATAATTAAACATAATGGCTAGTTATAGATAAAGAAAGTTTGCTTAGCTACCTTTCCTTCGCCATAAGAAGCAAAAAGAAGTGGCTGACGCAAAAAAGATAGCAATAGCAGAAACTATAATAGCTACCAAAATGCCCTTCTTCCCAAATGGTCCTCTCTTTCCGTGACGAGCTACAAAAAACAAAAGGCATTAATTCTATTGGTAAGCCTTATTTGGCTAGCCAAGGTTAGCACATACGTCTAGCAAGACCATTGCAATAAATACACATTCATCCTTATATCCATACAACTTCCCATCATCAGAAAAAGGATACTTAATTACCAAAGTGCAAACCAATGACTTATGGGCCTTGCAATTGCAAACAACTAATAGCAGTTGTTTATAGTACTGACCTCAAAAAAATTACAGGTGTAAATTGAGTATATGAAAAATGTTGACACACTGGCACTGGCTCTGTGGTTAACCACATATAATTATCCCTTCTATACCACCAATCAATCTATCTACGGTTTTTTGTTTTATATTCATACTAGGTAAGCCAAGAAAAGGAGAAATATGAAGTTTAAATAAAAGTTTTGGAATAACTTGTAGAAGAAGTATGATTCCACCACTTGTTACCTAACTCAGCTGCACCCACCCGGACAAATAAATCTTGGCCAAAGCCCGTGTAGTAGGTCCTAGTGTCCGCCAAGTCCCCGTGCCAAGTGAGGCACCCAGAGCCTGCTCCCTCATTAGTTTTCGCATATGCACTAGCGTATGCCATACATGAGCAGTTCCTCAAGCATTCCTCCTCGCATTGCTTGAGCCCTAAGCCCATGTGCACACGTGCAACCGACGTATCGGGCACTTTTACATGTTCCAACTTCACAAATCCTTCCCCGCTTTGACACATGGGCACCCTGTAATTTTTCACACACCCTCCAGACCCATCCCTTAGGAACCACTCCCCGGGTGACTTGGGTTTGAATCCAGGGAGACACTCACACTCAAAGTTCTGTGATTGATCAGGCTTGCAATACCCATTTGGCCCACAATGGTTGTAATAGTCGCATTGCTTTTTTGGTGCAGAAGCATACTCAATCCACATATGATGCGTGGGGCTCCATGTCAACCGTTGCAAGATCCCGTACTCATTTAGAGTCCCCCTAGTTATGACCTTGGGATCTTTCAGTATATCCATTAAAGATACTTCGCTGTCATTGTTCACGAAAATAATGTTGAAGACGTAATTATAGGTCATCTCGGGCACTCCACTCAATGTTTGCCCGGTCCATGACCCGGCCCGCCAAAACTTGGCCGAGCCTTTGTACGAAGACATCTGGGGGAACCCGGTCGGGTCAACTCGGAAGGAGTAGTTCCCAGTAGCTGGATCATCCGCGGATTTCCAAGAAGTCAGGAATCGGTTCAGACCAGTTTTGAGATCCAATCCGAGACGCATAAACGGAAGCCATGTGTTAGTCGGATGATCGAAGCTCTGCCACATCAGAGTTCTTGTGGAATCATTCTGAACCAAAACAAAATTCCCAGAATCCAGGAGCTGGGCGAAACAGCTCTTCATGCCGGAAACGGAAACATTGGTGGACCAGACAGGGGAAGCTGTTCTGTTGTCCGGATACAAAGCCAGGTTCCCTTCTTTGCTGAAAGATAAAATTCCTGAAGTGCCGTTGATGGGGTTGTTTCTGTTGGCTACCCAGACGATCGTTTGGTCTGTAATTTGGTAGTACCAGATTCCAAGGTATCGGAATCTGGAATTCCCGGGGGAGAAGAATCCGAGGGCGCAGATTCCTCTGTTGGAGATCAAAAGATCGCCATCTTTCAGAGAGCTGGTGGGCGAAACGGTGTCGTTAAAGAGACAGATGCGAAAAAGGTGGAAGAGGAGCAGCGATTTTATGATGAAACGGTAGCGGAAGAGAGCCATGGCTGTCGGAGGTGTAGTAGAGAAGCGGCTGGAAGTAGCTGCCGTATACTGGTATAGTACTGGTAAACCAAATAGAGAATTTCGTTGTTGACTCTTTCAGATTCAGTCTTGGTGTTTGGTGGCATATGCACATCACTTTAATGCTGGAATTTAATATCAGAAGGCTACCCGCGCTTTGCTGAGGTTAATGCCATGATAGTGATACTGTGTTCACAGGGGCATTTGACTTTTCAACGCCAATTTTGTTATACATTTGCTAGAACAAGGCAAATATTATAGAGGAGAGGAGGAAACATTCTAAAATGAATAAACCTGGGGTTAAAGTTGAAACGTTCACGTGTCATCAGAAACGTTATTTGCCTTTTTCTTCCTCGCATTGTTTGCCGATGTCGAAGAGCGTAACAAATTCTTGATCGGAACCTAGAGTGTGATTGTTCAGCTTGACGTCAATGTGTAGGAAAGTCCGAAATTTTATATCAAAATTCATCACTTCATTCATACTGTACTCTACTCTCAGGCTCAGCTACTTTACGGTCAGTGACATGAAGTTCATGATATCTATCAACACGACTATTGAAAGTGGACTCATGCTACGAGTTGATGAAAAAGCAAAATAACATCTGAACCTTGTACATTTCATTTCAGTACAGCAATCAAGCAATAAGTATTGAGCAACGGCCAATCTTTGCAGCAGAGACTTCATCATCAGAAAGTTCCGCAAAGGCTCAGCTAGACCCAGAAAATATGAATGAGGCAACGAGCTCCTTACAACTTGTTTGCACAATTAGCATCACTCAAGATTCTCAATCTGATAAAGTACGCCTCTACAGAAACCAAATCATCGCTTTCTTTCAGCTCGCCATTTGTACACTGGCTTGCTGGTTGGGCACTTGATCTCATCATCACGGAGTTTGCGCTTCCTACCATTTTTCTGTCCGTTGAATGCAATAGATATATCAATGCCTTCCTAACATGGTCAGTCGACAAATATATATATGCTACAAAGAATTGGAAATAAAAACACACCTGCAATTCCTTTTGCAGTGCCATATCCCTGTATAGTTTCTCCAAGTCACTAAGCCTACTCTTTCTGGCCTCCAACTCCCTGTATGAACCAGCTATCTTCCTAACAAAGGTTAATGACACACAGTAGGGTTAATGCGTCACAATTGATTCTCAAACAAGAACAGCTCGTTATGCCCTCCGTACGAACCACAAGAGTGTTAACAGATGAAATAGAAAACAGACATTCTCTGCACCAGCTCGTTTATACATTCTGCAACTACAAAGGGATTCTATAACATTTCCAAGATACATTGATGCGTAATCATTAGCCCCAAAGACATTTAGTGGCTTACTGCCTAATGGAGCATTTCATCCTAGAACAATATCCAAAATATTAGGATGCCATCTGACAGAACTTTTCATACAAGACTATGACCAAATATAAAACCAAAGTAAAGGACAGAACATAATAAGATTAGAAACAAAAAATACCTATGGATGAAAACAACTTACCTTTTAATATTATCTGGGACATCCGCTGGAGCAGTACCAACTCTGGGTTCTGAAACTAGTGACATTATTTCTTTAGCCTCATCCCTAAAAAGTCAATCAAAGCAGGACAAATGTAAAGGGGAAATGCTAAAGGAAACATTCACAGTTCAAGACAAGGGGTACTCTTATTGTGCCACAATGGTTCAGTCCTGCTTGCCTAGAAACAAACTTCATCTTCATAGATTTAACATTGCAGGTACACAAACAAAGTTCAATAATCTGACTTAAGCTCTTGGTGAGTTCTGTCAAATTGGGGATCAATCAACATCACCAAGTTAAGCACTTAAACTTAGTTATCCTCTTACGTAATTAAGCAAACACAAACTAAAATAATGCATGAAATCCGTGTTCCATGCTCCAAAGAAGAATGAGAAAAGCAACTGAAACAACATATCAACAATATGTAGCTTCATTGTCATCATTTTCGTCAAAAGCAAGAACTCCAAAGCTATAGGACACTTAAAAACATAACTTTCCCCTTTTAAATAGGAAAATTTCTCATTAAAGCATCAATGCCACAAGGTTATTTACACACAAAAAAAAAAAAAAAAAAACATACTACAGCTTCAACAAACTCAAGCTAAGCAGATAATTGCCAGTAACTGAAAAATATGAGAGTTTTAACGCATCATGATTAACATCAACTACATAATACTAAATGACCTCAAAATTATTCCTATTTATAAAAGTAAAACTTGGTTTTTTTTTTTTTTGGTAAGTATGCAACTAGCAATCAATATCAGTTATTAAACTAATGGAAACTAAGTAGACTAGAAAAGGATTACTAAATAATCTTCATTCATTCTCTGACACCTCTTCTGTCATCATATGGGATAGCATTGATATTTCCTCCTAATACAACCATCCATAGAAACGTCTCTCAATATATCAATGATGAAACAAGAAAAAAACAAAGAAGAAGACACATGTCTGTGTGTAGTGTGTGTTTGTGTGTGCGCACTCGTGTAGACCTCCAAATACCATTCTGAAAACTTGAATAGAAGTTTTTGGAACGCCTTTACAATATTAGGCCTAACACACTCATAATCAAATTCAACCTTCCTGGAAACAAATGAAAACAGAAGGTTTATGAAACTAGAAGACGGTTTGCAACTTCTCTTCCAACATATTGTCTGTCTATCAATCCTTTCAATGATTATGTGATGGATAGCTATTTAACACATCAAAAGCGAAAATATTATTAGCTATCAACTAATTAAAGGAATCTGATCAAGCAGGTAAGCTAAGCAACAAGAGATGTAATGTAGTCTCACTTATAATGAACCAAAAACACAGAATCAGGCAGCAGAAGTCAAACCTATCTTCCGCATAATATGTGTGTCTGTTAGAGGGGTGATTATCAATGGAATGCAGGACAGCAGTCAGCTTCTCGACTTTCTACAGGATATCACAAGACATTTAGCAGCTAGAATCATAGAATTTATAAACATAATGCAAAGCAAAACTCAAAAGGCCCATGAAAAAATATCCAAGACCTGAGCAACAAACTACCTTCTTTTCACTCTGCAATTTCTGAAGTATATATCCCATATCCTGGGTCTTCATCAGCATTAGTTCTTCTTCTGTATACTTATTTGCCTGACCCCTATGAATAAGAAGACGATAGTAAAAGGTGAAAACTGATGCCAAGGCAAGTACAATTAGAAATCAAAGAGCAAGATTTTTGTGTTACTCTATCTTATGAATTCCACCAACTGTTCTGGACTTAACCATCCCAAAGTAGAACTCGTCGGGATTCCTAAACGCTGCCTTTTCCCTCAGCCTCTAGAGATAAACACATGCAGAAGAAGAAATTAAGAAAACCCCATAACATGGAACTTTGGCACCAGCCAGAAAACAATGTAGCAAACAAGGAAAGTATGAATCACCCGTAAGGTTTCCTCCTTCTTGTGGTAGGCTTTGGCACGGACAACATAGTCCTTGTGTTTCTCGAGAAGCCCGAACTTCTTCCTCGATTGCCTGGCACAGGAAAACAGCAGTTCAATCGACCAATTACGGGAAATTCGACCAAGATAGAAGGGGAGAAAGAAAACCCACGGTTGAGATCGCTCCTTGTGCGCCCGGCGGCTGATGGCGTTCCGTAGCGACGACATTTTGGGGGAAAAACGAAGCAGTGGCCGAAAGGATAAATCCGTTCACAAACCTATGCTATTTTACTGGGCTTTCTGGATTTCAAACAGACACAAACGAGCTCGAATAACGTCGATTGTTTCGAAATTGCAGTCGGACGGAGCACCAAATTAATGGACGAAGAATAGAGCGTGGTCTCTAGGGTTTATCATGCAGGATTGATTCAGTTGAGGGGAAAAGAGAGAAGGTTTCAGAAAGGCGTTCGAGCTATCGCTCAGGAGTCATAGAAGACCCTTGATCATTTTTTCCGCCAGTTAAGCCCTTACTTTTATCTTTTTTGCCTTGGTTAAATTTCACGGACAGGGACAGCTATGTCATTCCCCTTCACCATAACTTTTTAGTCCTATGTTCATTTAAAAAAAATTAACCTCATAGTACTAGATAAAATTCTTTAACCCACAAAAAAAGCTGTAACACAGGTGCAAATGTGGCACATGAAACTCTATTTACAAAACAGAAAAATTGAAAGTTAATCTATCTATGAACTGTAAAAAAATTATTGCATAGTTTGAATAAAAAACAGATCATATATTATCTAGAGAACAACATAATTAACATCATGAATAATAGTAGACACGTTATTCAAAAAAATAGTTGGAAACATGAACAAAGCCCTTTCTTATTTTCCTCCAGTATGGTTGTGATGGTTGATAAATATGAATAAAAGGCTCCATTGAACACTAGTTTGGCTCAAGTTTTGCCATTGCTGCTACTTGTGTACCAGGTCTAGAATATATTGGCATCCTGCAGGGTTATTTCCGAAAGATGGAGGTCACTTATCCCACTCCTCTTCCATGTTAATTGTAACATAAAAAGAAGGATGAACTAATGAGCTGCTATATATGTATATATATGTTGTGTTTCTGCAACATTGCGTCTCATGGTTTGTGCTTGCCTTGTTTTTCTCGTGTTAGTATACAACTTCAACACCTTTGACGCAAATGAAAATGTTGATATTCTGCAGATCTTGCTGCTGCTTTCTTTGCTATGCTTGAATTCCAGAATGTATAGTAGCCTAACCGCCATGAAATTAAATACTGCTGTATACCTCACGTGGTAAGCGGTATACGGTATAAATGTTTTCACACTTTGTTAGTTTATCGCACTGTATACCGTGGTATTTTGCATACCACTTACCTTTTGTGTACATTTTTGTCTAAAAATCACGAAATACCGCAAATATTGTGAAGTATGTACCGCATTATTTTATTTTTGGCAGATGTGTGTGAGATATTTTTTTTTGTCATTTTACATCAAAATATCATAAATATATATAAAATATTAAAATATAATTAATACACATATCATAAAATAAATATTTAATTTTATTCTTTTGGTTACTTTTCTTAGTTAACATAAAAATTTAATGGCTACTTTGAGCCACCTAGGAACTCAATATGGTATTAGAAAATGTATTGTTATTATTAAAGTATTGTTTTTTTTCTTTTAAATCGATAAATTAGTTTCTTTCTGAGTATTATTTATTTTTCTTTATATATAACATTTTTTAATATTTTTTGTATTAAAAAATATCTTCTATCATATCAATTTTATTTATATTTGACAAATTATGATAAGAAAAATTAGAATGCATATAAAATATGTAAAAAAAAATTATTAAATTTATGTTATCTTAAAATAATATTCTAATATTTTTTTTATGAAAACGGTAACAATATACTATACAATATAACATACAATATATCTTAAAAATTTGGGATTTAATATATCTAATGGTAACAGTATTTAACACTTTACTAACCAGTGCTCTAAGCCTGTGGAGATGATACCGATTCCAGCCAGTTTAGCATGGGTCACTTGGGGACCGAGGCATCAAAGGGCGATCCTTTTGTAAACAAACATCAACACTAAAGGCTTGGGACAATATTGTCTTCTGACAATTCTAAAAGCTCCTTGGTGGCTAATTCTTTCCCCTTTGGTTGTAAGGCTATCTAGCCTACTTAACAGAAGATAAGTAACAAGCGTTTATGTTGCACTCGTTCCATCCCAAATTTATTAAAGTACTTTCCGTTTGGGAACATCCTGAATGTGCATCTCAGTGTGCAGGACAAACAAATTGCGAGGTCACAGATACAAAAGCAAATAGCAACGACTTTGGTCTCCATTCCCTGGAAGTATTCCATGGATACAATTACAAAGCCACAGATACAAGCAAATCACAATGACTTGGGTTTCCTTCCCCCAGAAATCAACGATTCTGTCGATTCTGTGTTATCACAAAAGCAATTGTGGAAGCTACAAGAACATTGAAAATGTTTATTCATGAAGTGTCAAAAACTGCCTGCAAATCCAGCGAACTTGCTGGTGGCAGTTCATTTTTAACTGGAATACATGTCCAGCGTGAAAGAATAAGTTGTCCCTATATTACTTTCTGCTGCAAAAATTAACCATGTAAACCATTCTCAATTACTCTGTGTCTACTTTCTTGCTTATTTCAGCTGGCAAGGTCTCCAATATGTCATAGTGTCCATAGCCATGAAATAAGACATTGATAGGGGCTTCGTCGTTCTTCTGGTACTCCTTCCCGTAGTTTGCAATATTCACCAACTTTCCTGAGTTTCTGTGAACCATATATACAGATATGGGGGCCCTGTAAGTACACAGGGAACAAAAAAAAGCAGGTCATTGCGAGAGGTAACAGGAACCTCAACAATTATTTTGAAGAAAAGTTTAGACAGAAAAACATATCAACTTCACGGAAGACCAAGTAAATGGGAATTTAGATCACTAAGTCAAACTCCGACAATTCTGACGCCTGCAAGAGTAAACTTTGCCATTTTGCTTTTGCATGAACTCAGGTTTAATTAACTTAAACAGTTAACTAGCACTGTGAATTTCATGCCACAGGTTCCAACATAGTGCAGTGTGATGACACAGATTCAGAAAGGCCGACTTGACGAGGTTGCACATCAAAAATAATAAAAACTGTTGAACTTTGACAACATTCAGTCTGTGATTCTCGTGACTTGTTTTTCATGTGGCGAGCTACCAAACAAAACCAACTAACAATCAAATCTTCTCTAGTGATGCAAGAACATGTGATGCCTCGTGCACCATTCAAAAGGAAAAAAGTCAGATTCATTATTATCTCTGACTTATACTTCATATAGGAAATAAGCAACCGACTAACTAGGATTAGCTTAGCTGATTCAAGTTTGCAGCGCCAGAAACCCAAGAAGTTAGGTGTACAAATTAATCGTAGAGAGTAACTCAGGTTCTAGGTGTCACCAAACTCGAACCCGAGATCAAGTTTACTTTCACAAAAACAAAAACAGAAAGCTATACATTGAAGGGAGGATCACATATATCAATTCTCAGAAGAGATAAGATTTATAAAGAAATAACAGAAACTCACTTCAGAACATGAGAAGCCATTAACAACTCAGGTTCTCCACCCCAAACATGTGGCTGTTGAATTTCCTTGACGTATGCATCAAAGTCTCCTTCAATAAACCTGAGCACCCATCAACAAAATCATATACCATTGAGGCCCTAACTTGTAATCAAAGAAACACATAAACAACTTGCGATTCAACTAAGCCCCTATTAGACATAATTGTTAGCCATTAGCAATAAAATTTGGAAAAAAAAAACAATCCAGTAGTATCTTTTAGCTTGAAGAGTTTAAAAAACTAGTTTCATTGTTAATAAAATTTCAAGAACTTCAATGCTAATAAAAAACAAAAACAAAAAAATCTACACAAACGGGGCCTGAAACAGAGGATTACCATTCTGTTTCTTCTCGCCTTTCTAAAAGCTCATTCACAACCTACAAAATACATAATTCACATAGGATAAGAAGCATTTCAATCTGTCCCACAATTTCAGAGATAAGCAGCAGCAGCATATTCTAACAGGTTCATCAATTCTGGGATCTTACTTTAGCTCTTAACTCATCAGCAAGCTCTCTTTGATGATCTCCGTCAGGTGCTTCTTTCCCACTCCTCAAGCAAGCTGCGTGAGCTATTGCTCTAAACAAACACCGCCCATCAGCTAAAACCCCTGCAGCCAACATCCATTGAACTAATCCAACTAGAACTCAATTCAAACTTAAAAAGGCAAAATTTAGCCCAGGAAGAATAAAATGCAATTAAACACAATTCATCTCCAGCCAAATAATGAAGAACAGTTAAGCCCCATCACTTGAGAAAAAAAAAAAAAAAGGCATAGCGAAACGCTCTTAATTCTTGGACATATCCATCGCTAGAAGAGCAGACAAACAACTCAGAAAACCGCAACATAGCAAGTATCTGACTGCTAACCTGTGACCTTGTAATCAGAGGAAGGCCTTGCAATTTTGTTCTCATCTGCATCCTCTACAACTTCAGTCCTTAAATTCGAATCGTTGATATCGGTGTTACTCTTTTCAGAGGCCGCCTCAGATTTTAATTCAACAAAATCAATCACCGGAGCAAGGCAAGCACAGACTCCGAACAGCAACCAGGCTGAGTCAGGGCGGTAGAGCCACCTAGCAGGTCTCGCGTCCCAGGTAACATTCCACGAGCCCTCTCCCCGTCTCTCCACATTCCTCCATACATCGGTGCTCTGAAGACCTCCTCCAGAGCGACCTGAAGGTAAGATGGCATGCCATATAGAAGCTGCGCCACCAATAGAAGCGGAGAGTCTGCAAGATGAGGTATGGTGGCGGCGACGGCTATCGCCGCCGTAAGCTAGGTGAACGGGGTCCCGGTGGAGGCGGGTGTCGTGGTGGTAGGCTGCCGGGACGTGGGCAACGAGCGCTAGTGAGTTGAGTATGGGAGGCCTGTGGCGCGCGCACAGAGCTCCAAGCATCACCGAAGTGTGTGTCCAAGCGGGGCAGACGTCTAACTCACAAAGCCCTTGCCCCGTCCCATTGCTACTTGTTTATAATCCAACGTCTTTCTCTCGCTTTTGTTATATTTTTATTTAAAAAACATTACTACTCCTTCCATCTTACTAGCTCCGTCCTATATTTTTTACATTATTTAATTTTTTTACATTATTTAACTTAAATTTATTTATATTAGTATTTATTAAAAAAATTTAAAAATATATATATTTGAAAATTATATATCTTGATTTATCAATTTTATATAAAGGTTCTTCATTTATATACTAAAATATTAAAAATAAAAAATCATAGATTAATTACTGAAAAATGAATTATGCAAAGAATATGGGACGGAGGTCGGAGGGAGTATATTTTTTGCACCATTTGACTTTTTCACATAATTTGACTTGAATTTATTCATATTAATATTTATTAGAAAAAATTTTAAAAATATATATTTAAAAAACTATATGTCTTGATTTATCATTCTTATATAAAAATTTTTTATTTATATATTAAAATATTAAAAATAAAAAATTATAAATTAATTACTGAAAAATAAATTATCCGAAAAAAATATGAGAATGAGAAAGTATCTTACTGGTTCTATTCATAGATTTAAATTAATTCCCATACCAAACCAACCAATACATACGGTACGGTACCGTCTCAGTAAGAAAACGGCATGAAATGAACAAGTTTCATGCCTCTCAGCTCTGTTGTCTTGCTTACAAAGCCATCAATCATAAATTATTTTTTTCTGTAATTTTTTAAATAATTTTAATGAAAATATACAATTATTATATGTGATTAATTGATAATGGTATGAAAAGGTTTCTTGATAATTAAAAGAATTTTTTAATTTATTTCATTTATACCTTAAAAGTTAAAATTTTAATATACATATATATGTAGAGTATTTATGAGAAAAAAACACTTAATTAGTCCGCATATATAAAAAATATATATTTATATGATATTAAAATATTGTTAAATATATATAAATTCGACATTGCAACAATACAATAACAAGACCAAAATCATAACATACCGAGAGAAAAAATATTTAATGATAATTTTTAATTTTTAAATTTAGCATATAATATCTACTGTTAATAAATCACATTAATTTTTTCAAAGTTCTTCCCTACAGAGCTCAAAGATGGTTTTAATTGGAACAGACGTGTGGACAAGCACAGAAATAGGTTTTCTAGAGGGAGACGGAAGAAGTTGCGGGTCACAGCAGACGACGAGGAAAATGAGGTGACGAGAACCTCTCATGCTGACAAAAGGATTCCAGATGTTTCCTGCTTTGGTTTTTACATAGCCCCTGAAATGACTAAAACACCCACCGGATGTGAAGAATGGTTGCATAAAAGCATGTAAATAAATAACCTATCTAACTACTCAAACTTGAACCCGACCTTATCCATAAAGTTATTGGGGAAGTATGGTGTTACCTTATTCTATCCAACCATATTCATACGATTCTTAAATTAGTATATTTACAATTAAAATATGATTTTATTTTAAAAGTAAAATTATAATTTAACATAAATTATCTTATATTACTTTAATTTATAATTTTTTAAATAATAATTAATTATAAATATACACATTCTTTTAAAAATATATGTAAATATATAAAAATGAAGTCTAAAAAAGTCCAACACATACCTTAAAAATGAGTTAGTGGGTAGTATTCACATACCATCAGAGCGAGTACTATCCCAACTCGATTATTTGATGAGAGAGTTTGATATTAGCTATATCCGGCTAAAATCCTACCTATTGACATCCCTTACATTCAGAAAAATGCTTAATTTCATATAGAGTAATCAAAACTCTATTACTCAAAAAGTTGGAAAAATCACTCTCATGATATATTTTCTATAAAAATAAGGTTTTTCTTTTTAAGCTAAGTATGAAAGATCAAAAATACTTTCATGTCTTTTTTCAAATGATTATAGTATATATAATGAGTACTAAACTTGAATTTGGATTGGCATGACCATTGAGCTGCATTTGAACTTCAATGCCCACCGAGTTTGAAAAAGTCCGCTTTCCGAAGCCACCGGTTACAGTACCATCTAACAAAGGGAGAATTTCAATAAACCCCCTGAGGTTTAGTGAATACTTCACTTACCCCCCTCTTGTTTAGAAATTCTCCACTTTACCCCCTTAAGTTTAATAGATCCTTCACTTACCCCCTTCCATAATATTGAGGACCAAAATGCCCTTTTTCCAATTTTGTCAATGTTTATCTTTGAACAAATAATTTAGAAAATTTTTGTTTTGGTAATCAGAAATTTAGAAAATGTTGACAACACTTTTTATCATCTCATGTTAATTTAAATATGTACTATATAGTCAGTTAATTAATATTAATAAATTAAAATTATAGTCTTTCTAGAATTGTAGATTTTTATAGTAATAAATCACATAAATACTAAAATGAATACTTGCAATAAAAATAAAATCTATTTATATGAACATTTATATACTGGTATATAAACATTAATGCTCTTGTCAAGTATGGACGCTGCATTTACTTAGTCTAATTGCCCAATAATTATTGTATAATTACTATAAAATTTAAATTATTAATTTTTCTTTACTTAACGAAAGAAATTCTTTTTTCTATTATTGATGAACATTTCACTTAGGTGAAATTTCAAAAAGTTGACAATTATGATAGAAAGAAGGTGTAGAAACCTTACTAAGTATTTAAGGGCAAGATTATTTTGCATTAGTTTTAATGTATTGTTGTACATTATTCTTATATAAAATTATTATTTACTTTATTTCAAAAAAAATTATTATTTACTCAAATTAACTATTTACCGAGATTTACATTTCAAGAAGTCCAAAACTGCCTGGAAAGTCACATAAATATTTTAAAATTATTTTTTAAACATATTAAAGTGTAGGGTTTTAATAAATTAATATAATCACTTTATATAAGAATGATGAAAAAATGATCTAATTCTAAGATTTACTTTAATTAACTTACGTATTGTTCATTTTATATACATATAATCGAAATAATTATTATTTTATAGACATGTAAAACTTCCTTAAAAAATAAAAGTGTATGATGTATTAAGTAAAAGTATCTAAATTAATATATAAAACTATCAATTATATGTTTCTATTGAAATAATATAGTTTCACCTTTGATATTATCTAACATAATGCTCTTGACAAATATTTGCATTTATTGAATAATAGATGACACTCGTTATATCCAGCAAGTAAGGGGGTAGCAGCGGTTATGAAACTAAGAGGCACAAGTATGAGTACCTTTTTAATCTAATTTGTGAAGTTGCAACTAACCATTTTTCACAAATCGTCATATTGACTTTGACATAATATTCCACTTAGTTTTTTTATATCCAGTTATACATTGATACTTAAATTGAGTTTTAGAATGTGCTTTATAAAATTAACATATTTTCATGCTTTGAAATAACAAAATGGAATACAAAGGAAAAAAAATTGGGGCATAGTCTGAGTCTGTCATTGAAATAACATGATATAAATATTTGCTAACATTTGTCTTTCTTTTACAAATTGAAGTAATTATTATATTATAGACATGTAAAACTTCCTTCAAAAATAAAAGTGTATGAAATAATAAGTAAAAATATCTAAATTAATATGAAACTATCAATTATATGTTTATAAAATGGACAATATGTAAGTTAATTAAAGTAAATCTTATAATTAGATCATTTTTGCATCATCCTTATATAGAGTGATTATTTGTCTAAAATTATTAATCTATTAAAATCTTACACTTTAATATGTTTAAAAAATAATTTTAGAATATTTTTATGACTCTCTAGGTAGTTTTAGACTTTTTAAAATGTAAAGCTCAGTAAATTAAAATTTTCATTAAATAATAATTTTTTTGAAATAAAGTAAATAGTAAGTTTATATAAGAATAATGTACAACAATACATTAAAACTAATGCAAAATAATCTCACCCTTAAATGCTTAGTAAGGTTTCTATACCCTCTTTTTATCAAAATTGTCACCTTTTTGAAATTTTACCTAGGTGAAATGTTCATCAATAATAGAAAATTTAAATTTTCTAGTAATTATACAATAATTATTGGGCAATTAGATTAAGTAAATGTAGTATCCACATTTGACAAGGGCATTATTGTTCATATACCAGTATGTAAAAGCTCATATAAATAGATTTTATTAATATTTAAATTGATATGAGATGGTTAAAAGTGTTGTCAAAATTTTTCTAAATTTTTAATTATCAAAATAAAAATTTTCTAAATTATTTGTCTAAAGATAAACATTAACAAAATTGGGAAAGGGGCATTTTGGTCCTCAATATTATGAAAGGGGGGTAGTGAAGGATTCATTAAACTTTAGAGGGTAAAATGGAGGATTTCCAAACAAAAAGGGGGGGGGGGGGGGGTAGTGAAGTATTCACTAAACTTCATGAGGTTTTTTGAAATTCTCCCTTCAACAAAAGGGTGGAGGCTTTCTGTCTTCTTTAGAATTTTAATTTCGGGGCAGTTAGTTTACTTCAACTTTAATGTTTCATTGGATATTATTCCTACATAAAGTGATTGTTTATCAAAATTACCGGTTGTCAAAAAACCCTCACTATAAAAGTTCAAATTAGAGTAATTTGTGTAATTATTGGTGAAAAGTAAATATTTTTGTTAATGTTTCTTTTTCTTTAGCTTTGTTAAGTTAAAAGATTAAATAATACTTTCTTTAAAAAAATGAAAACCTTAAAATTATTTTTTTTTAGTCTTGTTAAAGTATAATGTTTTAATAAATTGATAATTTAGACTAATAATCATTTTATATAAAAATAATGTATAATAATACATTATAATTAATGCAAAATGAACTCACCCCGACAGTCAATGAATTTGAGAATCTAGAACAGAAGTCCCCTTTACTTGTTCTACTAATAAATTCAATACTTCATAAAATGATTCACACTTTAATTCCAACATATGCTAAACAAACTTTAAAGAAAAATGATGCGACATATAATGGCTATAGATATAATTATACAGAACTCGTTTTGATTTGAAACATTCAGTAAGCATTTAACACATCAATAATGAAAAGGTTTGTAAAATTCTTACCTTAACCCACGAAGTTTTGGTTAGTACGGCGACAACGAGAGACAAAGCCAAAGATTTTCTTTATGGGGTCTATATATAATTAATTTTTTGTATACAAAAAGCTTATAAAAAGAAAATATAAAATTTTAATGCATTTATAGAAAAATATTTTTAATTATTAATTTTTATTTTATTTTATTTTTTAAAATTAATAGAATCATTTGCTAGATTTCAATGGGTTTCATGAAAAAATTATTTAACATTTTTTAAAGAAATAAAAAAAATTTAATGGGGTCCATAAATTCCAGAGAATTGCATATGGATTCGTCCATGACGACAACCATAAGGGATGGTAATGAAGAGGGTGGAATGTTAAAAGAGCAGGTCATTGAGAACGAGGATCTAGATGGAATGTGACCAACGAGTTGGTGTTGGTGAATTCTTCCACAAAATGAAGAGCTATTGCCAATTGGTTGACAGATACGACGAGAATTCTCCCAAACTCATTTAGAAAAGAGTTTTTTTTTTTTTTGGTAAAATTAAGAAAAGAGCTAAATATATTAAAAATACTTAACAAAAATTTTCATGTCTTCGAAGGCTTTTGCGGGTACACATAAAACCCGAGTTGAGGCCTAAGTTTGATTTCTTACTCTATCTTTTTTTTTTTTTAACATTCAGAACTATCTACTACTATAAACTAATTGATGTTTTTAGAATAAGGAAATACAGAAGGGTGTCTTCAACCAAAGCCAATGCCAAGACAACGCAAGACCCTCACCATTCGGGTTCTTACTTCATTAACTAGTGACAAAATTATTAGTTAAAAAACATTAAAAAAAAAAAGGAACAAAATTGTCACCTATAAATCATTAGCCTTATAAATTTCAACAAACAGGCAAGTTAGCTCTTAGTTTTCACAAACACACACAAAAAAATATTTTCTGACTAAAATAAAATATAGCATGTAAATTTCCATTTACTCCATCTGTCCACAAACCTTTGCACCATTTGCCTCTGCATGTAACCAAGAAATATTCACTGTTTCATGTTCCTTTCCACGATTATCCTCCTTTCTTTGCTCAGTCTCTCCACTTCAATCCAGCCTCAGTTAGTCTTCTTCCCCGTCCTCGCCTCGCCTCCAACGTTGATCGTGCCTCTGTCCTCACTTGGCCTCCATCATCAATCGCACATTAGTCATCAATCCCACCTCCATCTTTGCTTGGCATTCGTCATCAATCACACATCCGTCCTAACTTAGCCTTCATCGTTGATTTGTCTCTACTGTTGGCTGATGAACTCGGTCACCTTGCTGCCATTGTCAATCTGCCTCTATCGTTGGCCATACCCAGTCACCTTGCCTCCATCATCAATTGCTTCGTTCATTGTCCGTCCATCTCTATTTTCCTACATCTCTCATCTGTCCATTCTATTATCATCTTCTCCATCATTTCTCTCTTCCTCTGTCCCACCAATCGCCTCCGCTGCTAATCTCCTTTGCCCACTAATTGCCTCTGCTACTAATCACTTCTGCCACTAATTGCCTCTGCCTGTTGTTCCTCGATCCCACCAATTGGGATGAGAAGCATTACGAAGGATTGGCATGTTTGTCCATCTCAATTTTGGGGAGATGGAAATAAGGGCATAATTGTCTTTTGGATGAATAAAACTTATAGCCAGTTCGGGACAAATTAATTCATCCCAATTAACGTGTTTTTTAACTCGAGTCTGGTAGGATACGCTGGTTTGGTTTGACCTAATTCAATTTGATCTAAATTTGACCTTAAAGTTTCGCATTATTACAATCAGACCCAACCCTTATCTCTCCCATATCGCATAGCTTTAGCTTCCCCCACCACAAATTTTTCTTGAAGAAGTGCTCAATTCGCGAACCTCATCCAAGATTCCAATCGTTGATCAGCCACCCAGCGAGCACTTCACTCCCCTGGTTGGCCTCTCTCCCTTGTTTAGCTATACCCAGTAGACTCATCGAGGCTCTGCTCAAATCTTGCCCAATATTAAGCGAGATTTGCACAGCCTCTGCTCTGCCAACCTCTGGTAAAGGCCCTGTGTAGCCCTTCGGCATACCTCATGGTAAGTTGATGACTTCCCATAGCCTGATGTGCACCTAACTGCTTCAAAGGGGAATGGGGTTAGGTTGATAGCAGTTGAGCAAGCCTCTGTGATGAAGAACCAGAACCAGATGCTACTACGATGGCGGAGCAACGAAAAAGGATGAATGAGGAGAATGGTTGCATAATGAAGAAAAGAGAGCTACCTGATATTGTAAATGTTATCAACTTTATGGGCAAATCGGTTATAGACCAGGACCGGGTTATTAACAATTAGAAAAACACACTAATTTGGTTCCATTAAACTTAAACAAACTAGAAGGGGGAATGATGCAAAGTTTTTGGGTTCCAAAAAAAAAATGGTGCAAAAAGATATAAGACGGATGAAGTACTTAGTTATTAATTCACAATTTCCAAATTATACTATCTAAAGCAACAGACTTTGATGGGACGTTAGTAACAGTTCTTTCTCTGCTGCACTAACTTTTGCCTTACTTTTTTTTTTGGCTGAATCATGTGTTTTTGTTTTTGTTTTTGTTTTTGTTTTTTACAATTGTTTGTCGATAGTTTTTTCTCTCTTTGCTAAAAAAGGGTAAATTACAAAATTGGGCCTCTTTTTGTATGAAGAAATATCTTCTAGTTCTTAGACTTTGAAAGTAGGTATTTTACCACTTTTTTAAAAACTTTAGAGTTTTGTGTTTTAGGCTATCAACTTTCATGAATGACACTTAAAAGCTTTGATTGCTTATAACACCCAAATTTACTACATTAATCTTATATCATATATTTTATATTTATCAAATTTATTATCAACACCTTCCAATCATTTAATTTTTTTAGCTCTTTCATATTGATCATATCTTATTTTAGAATTCATAATTTATTATTTTTATTTTTATTAATATAATAGGTATAAAAAGTTATATCTTTATCAGTTGTCCCAGAGTAACGTGCGGGTCGGCGTCTAGTTGTTTATTATTGCAAGAACTCTTTGAGTTCTTTTTAGACTTTTTTTTTTTTTTTTTCACTATCAGAAAAGGAGTTGAGTTATGGAAGAATCAATAATAAGCAGACAGACTAGTCAATTCTTCTGTTTTTATTACTTTTTTTATTACTTTCTTCAATAAAAAATTAATAGTTAATGGAAAATGCCAGTCGTAAAGCGTAGCTTTTGTTTGGTTGGTCAGGCGAATATGCCATTTCCCTTGTGCTATTTTATGCGCACCTTTATGGGGAGGTGAGCCGAAAAATGCAACTTTTGTCACGTTTCCCCCCACTGGACTGGAGATGCAAACATGGGTGGAAATCTTACGTGTTCCCACTTCAGCCGAGCCGCCTCATGCGATCGCAAAGGAATAAAATTATGTGTAAAACCCACTTAAATTTCTTTATATTTAGAGGTAGGTCAGCCCAGTCCATATCGTCATGAGTCTGGCGCAAAGGAATCAAAAGCCCGAGACCAACCCACTATTAGGGATGGGCATGGGTCGATGCTCCAGTGGAGCTCAAATCTAACCCGCTCTTATTGAGCAGGATTTTTAAATGATCTACCAATTTTGGAGCAGGTTGAATCATGATACACTTCTGATGTTTTAAGAAATGGGTCAAGTTTGGAGCTTCATAAAATACCGATTGAGTAATAGTCTATCGTTTTACTTGTGAGTTTCACTCGCCATTTTCGCCACTTTTTGTGTTTTGCCAATTTAGACGAGCCGCTGATCCTCGATCATCTCACTTCACTGATTCATTGTGTTTGCCGGTTCGTTGTGGTCATAGGGCCGTCATCACCAAGGGCGTTGGAACCGACACCCGACTGCATGATGAACCTGTTGAACTTGACGGACCGTTTATTGTACATGACGGTGGGGAGCAAGTCGGCGAAGCCGGACTCGAATTGCTGCCCGGAGCTAGCAGGCCTGGTGGACAATAGCCCACAGTGCCTCTACTACTTGTTGGACAAGAATGCCACTTCCAACTACGACTTCTTCATTGACCTTCACAGGGCCTTTAAGCTCCCTTTCGTCTGTGGCGTCTCTACTCCTCCCATCAACCTCTGCTCAAGTATCAATACCATCATTTTGAACCGGAAGCTTTAGATCAATTAACTTAATTTACCATTTGACTTGAAATTATTCTTGCTTTTATAGAAAAATAAAATACTATTATTTCAAAAGTAGTACCTCTGTTTTGAATTGCTTGCTTTATTTCACTTGTTTTTTAATTTAAATTTGACTTAAACATATTTATCTTGTTATTATTTACTAATTCGTTCAACAACATTAAAATAGGTATGTTGTTTTCCTAAACAACAGTAAACTAAATAAGAAAAAAACTACTACAAAACATTTGAAATATCTATAATTTTTTTTTGAATTATTTATCAAAATATCATGGATTGGATATCCACAAGTTAAATGAAGCGGGTCGTGGATCAATCCATAAATGAGTGAAGCGGGTTGTAGATTTATTCATAAAAAAGTGGAGCAAAGGTGGATTGCTCTTTGGAGTAAGTTGATTCACTTCATGCCCATCCCTAACCACTATTACGAGGCTATACAGCACTAGGCTTTAAGCAGAGCAAGGCCGGCTTTCACCAAACCTAAATAAAAATTTTTCCTTAAAAATAAAAGGAAACTCAAAGAATATAATTGCACTTCATTTTCTCTTGGACAAAAATTATGTATCTTTTATTGAACCACACATTGTTGCAACATATTTGTGTACATGCGTATTTGCTTCTTTAATTTTTTTTAAAAAGTAAAAAAAAAAATACTTGAATCTTCTCATGTTTCTTGACACATGAGATTGAAGCGGAGATTAAAATTGATTGAATTTGATAAAATGATTCAATTACTTAATTTGTATTAGTTGACAATTGAATTTCACAAAGTCTAAAAATTATATGAGTGTTGTGTTTAGATTGGTTCCAAATTAAATTAACTGAATAAATAACAATGCTTATAGCTTTCTGGTAAAACTTTCAAAAAAAAAACTTGGTAGTGTTTTTGTTCTACTTTGTATAAGATAATCAACGTGATACTATCTTTTAGCACTTATAGTTCATGTGAATATGAAATAAAAACAATGAATAGATTAACGCAACATCACCGTATGAAGATATTTTATGTAATAATGTGAAGTGTCTTAAATTTCTAAAGCAACGATGAAGTTTAGTAACATGGGAGTATTTGTGTAGATAAAGCCTGAATAATATTTATGATCACGCTCTTGGATAATATTTATGCCACTCTATCTCCATCTTTTGAACTCCCATACTCATATGCAAAAGGGTATGAGCCCGCATATGTAGAAACACCGCATGAAAAAATGTATAAACATACATACAAACACATGTGCAAACATAGGGGTTGACTATGTCTTTTCCAGGAAAATTGGGGCTGATTTTGTCCTTAACCTTATTTTAGAAAATCGGGGCCTGCTTGACCCGTTAATTAATTACAGGGTCTTACTTAGATCAGAATATATATTTTAGGGGTTTACTGTGAGTTTTGCAGAATCTTGAACCCAAAGACAAAAAGGGCAAAAGCTGCAGCAAATTGTGCAGCTCGATTTGATTCGCCATTTCCATCAATGGCGATCGACGTCGAGATCTTCCAAACCATACAACCCTCTCGCTTCGTCTCTTTCACTATGCCCTCCTCCGAAGCCACCGTAACTCGCTCTCACCTCCGAGTCGCCGTTCTTGACTCGCCCGTTGCAGCCAGCGGCTCGCCGCCCCATGTGGCAGCCATGTTCGTACCCAAGAACCGCGAGACCGACTGGGTATTCTCTACGGAGTCCGGCCATCTCGAGCTACTTCTCTCTTTCCCAAACTTCCAGCGTCTCATTTTGATCGGAGAAGAACCCGTTACCGTTCCTGGTTCGAGTTCGCCTACAATCTACCGTCGCCCAACTGAGGCCCAACTACCGATGAGTTTCCAGGAGAGCATAAAGCCGCTGCTAATTGCTTTGACTCCGAAAGCTTGCTTCGTTGATCCCAGTTTTGACATTCAAATATTGGTTTATGATGACAATCTTTTCTGCAGCGTTGTGTTGGAGAAGACTACTGGGCCGTTTGTCGGTGAGATAGTCGTCGAGGACGTCGAGGTTCAAACGGATGAGGAAATGGGTTGCGTTCCTACGAGGCAATTCAGGAGGAGGCTGAGATTTAAGAGGATGCCAAACTTGATTCAGAGCGAGATTCAGATTGTGCCCGAGGTGGCTTCTGATCCTGCTACTATGAGAATTGATGGGGATGTGACCTTCAGGCCTGATCTTTCGGTGTTGGTTCATGTGTATTTGGTGCCAATGGTAGCGAGTCTTGCTTTAATTGCCCCTTACCTTGAACGGAGGATTCGAGCTGGGTTTAGGCCTAAAGCGTTGTGTCTTGGGGTAGGCGGAGGAGCGTTGCTGGGTTTCTTGAGTTCCCAACTGGGCTTTCAGGTTCTGGGTGTGGAGATGGATGAGGAGGTTTTGAAGGTTGCCAGGAAGTACTTTGGATTAGAGAATGTTGATTCTATCAAGCTGTTTGTTGGAGACGCAGTGGAATTTATGGAGAAACTTGCTGGTGATGATGATGATGCAAACAAGAGATTCTACATTGATGCTGGTGATGTATCTGAATTCGATGTTATAATGGTTGATTTAGATTCTAGTGATTTGGTTAATGGTGCTGCTGCCCCGCCACTGGACATGGTCAAGAAACATATTCTTGTGGCTGCCCAATCAATCCTCTGCGAATCTGGAATTTTCGTGGTCAATGTGATCCCTTCAACTAATTCTTTCTATGAGAAGTTGAAGGGGAAGTTCATGAAAGTTTTTCCTGAGTTATATGAAATTGTGGTTGAAAATGAAGAGAATCTCGTTCTCATTGCCAAGGCTTTGCCTTCTCGGTCTTCAGCTACCGATGATGAGAATAATTTTCTTGATAGATTGAGATTGGCCATTTCTGGAGCATACATGCAATCTATCAAGAGAATCTGAAGCATTCTTTTTGATACATAGTGTAGTTAGGATACTATTCGTTGTTGTCGTTTTCAAGAATGAACATTAGCTGATAGGACTGAGCTGGTTTGCATTCTTGCTTAGCACATTGCTTAGGACATCACCACAAAAGTAGGAGAAAGACAAAAGGGTAGGCAGAAATTGGAGTACAGTGAATTGTTTAGCCATTCCCTGTACAGGAATTGAAATACAGGGAAGATAAAAGTAGGAAGAGACAGTTAGCTTCAAGGACAAGGAATTCCCTAACCATGTTTGTATAGTCAGGATGCTTTTAAACTTGTGATTTCATGATGATCAGCTTCAAGAACACCTCTTATTGGATCAATCAAATCTTAACCCCATTCTAGGGGTTCAAGAATGTAGAATCTTATAAAATTTTTCTAGAATCTTCAGGTTTTCAGTGAATTCCAGCAAAACGTGAAGTATATAATCATTACTTTCAGTCGCTGTCTTATTGAGGCATATTTAGGGGAATTTTCTCATCGAAGTTTCGAGAAGCATGTTTCCTTGCATTTCAGTTCAGAGTTGAAGACTGTGGGAAGAATATAAGAATTGAGATGTGACCATTTAGTGCATTCATTTGCAATTGTGAGAAAGGACTGCAATTTTCATCTGCCATGTTTTCCTGTGAAGAACTTACTAATTTTTGTGAGATAGTCATATCAGGCTTGTAAGAATGAAACATTAGAAAAATGTATTACTGCCAATCTTCATTATATAATTCTGAAATTTGATCCACCATGTGCTTCTTACCAGAATTTTATGTAACCACTCCCTGAAAGTTCGTCGGCAATTGTGCATGACATTTATTTAGCTGTTGTTTTAAGTCTTGAGTTGAGTATTGACAATAGTTTGGCATGTTCCAAGGTTCTTCCATTTTGCTGATTATTGGTGGATTTCATGCTCTCATTTACTGAACACTCCATCTCAAACTGGTGAATTAGAATCACTCTGTATAGGTAGACTACCATGCCACATGATGTTCTTCTACTGCAGAACCTACAGTTCCAAATCTGGCACTGAAAATGGTGCAGATGTCAAGCAACCACTCTTGGATTCAGACTAGGTATTGGATGATTCCAGCTTCTGATCATGCTTCCATTTATATTTTGAGCTCATTTCTAGTGTTCAACTGTATGAAAATTTGGACGATTTCTGATGGAATATGATTTGAACACTTGGAAACTGATATGTTGATACTGTCCAGGTTTTAATACTCATTCAGTCTGGTATTGATGATTAATTAGTGTGCTCCGCTTTCATATTTTGTTTGATGAAATAGCCTAACAATTGTAAGTTCTACTAGTACAATTTATGATCCCACTGTTTGGCATCCTCATGTGCAGAGTTAGATTAACATTACAGTTACATCAAGAACAGCGTCTAGTATCAGTGTTCTTTGTCAACATGTTCCTTTGATTATCTGATAGTGGGTACCTGTCATCTTTGCAATGCTTTCAGCTAATACGTTGGTTATGTGGTGCTTCTGCTTGAGCTCACTTTCTGTATGCTACTTTGGGCTTTGGAATGGGCGTTGGGAAGTAAGATATGATCACGGCTGAATCGTTTCCAGGTTCTAATTCATGTTGAAGTGTTATATAAAGTACTAATGAGTCATGTGCGTTTGAAATGTCCAATACATCTGACATGAGTACGCCACTGTGCATGTAACACGAATGGGCAATGTAGAGTAGCTTCTTCGAGGAGGTTGCAAGAGGTATCAGGTATGGTAAGGGTCTCAGTCGAGCTGCAGGCGTTGTCCTAAAGACAGGTATCTACGTATAGCATACAAATTTTACCGAAAAATCTGATGGAGCTGATGAGAAGTAAAACAAGTTCATGATGAAACATGCTAATACATATTTCTACATATTCCGTGATGTGATATAGTGTTTCACTTTCATCATTTCCAACAAAAAGAAAAATTATCTTCATTCCAGTTACTTTACAGGTAGAGCTTATGAACCACTAGGGTGTAAATTGGTCGGGCTAAGAGCTTAAGATACTTGTTATGGCTCCATTCGTTTACAGTCCTATGAACTTCCTTAGTGTCTGTCAGCACTCAATTTAAGTTATATTTCTACGGAAGTTGGTGAACATATTCCATTTAGTATATATTGCATGGAACCATATACAAACCAAGCTCTAATGTTAATGGAGAAGATGAGGAAAAGTACCACCTTCTTTGTTTTTTCATCATTGTTGTTTTTATTTGTTTTACCTTTCACTTTCATAAGTGAAATTAGAAAGAGTTATAGGGTGAGCTTTAGAAAAGCAAATCGACGTGGATTGCAGAATGTAATGAAGGTTAGCCTTTGTTGATGAATTCCTAGCATCTCTCCCGTATATCATGTTTCATCATTTTGAAGGGTGATGACATTCTTCATAATTATGTGTGTAGTACAGTACTCCATATCAGTCAAGGGTGATCTAAATATAAGATGAAATTCTAGAATGGTCTGAGATTATGTGACGTTTGTGATGAATTGTCATGTTAGTGTTTTATTTTATAAATTAACAAGATATTTGGGTAAATTGCACCCGCTACCCCAAACCTTTAATTGTTGTCTCACTTCGAACCTTAACCTTCACTTTGTTTGTAACGTATCCCTAACCTTAATAAAACGTTTTATTTTGGCCCCTTTTTAGACGGAAATCATTATCTCGAACGGAAAAGGCCATGTCAACAGATTATTGTAGGAAAAAATATTTATTTTAATCCCTATAAAAATTTCCTTTGCCAAAAAAGCCTTAAAGCTTTTAAATCTGACAAAAAATCATGCTAGTCTCTACTACCTCTTATCCCTCTCTGGTGGCCCTATCTTCGGCCTCTTTTTCCGCCTTATCCTCATATCTCCGGCCAGCTCTCTTTTTTATCTGCCTCCCTTACCCACTGCCACTTACTATCCTCGCCGTCGCTCACCCATCCACTCACCCATCCCTGCTTCCTCTCCCCTATCCCTGCTTGCGATCCAGTCCAATTTTTTCCGATTCCATCGATTCCGTTGCGATTCATGGTTTCTCTCCCTTGTCCGATTCTATCGATTCCGTCGTGATTCATTGTGATTCACCTAAGTTTGCCCGATTCGCAAGAGGGAAGTGAGAGAGAGCAACCCGATTCGGCTTCCTCTCGATTCGGTATCAGTGGGCAAAGGTGATTCAGTGGCGAGTAGGTGATGATGATTCGATGACAAGTGCATGAGGACCGGGAGTCACGGCTAAAGACCGAGCTTGATTTCGTTGCGAGAAGGAGGCTCGATTTGCTAAAAGGAAACCGGTTAACCAAACTCACCGTGGAGAAGAAGCCAGATAGGGATGATAGGTAGGAGGACGTTCGCTGGAAAGGGAGGCAGCTGAGATGGGGATGCCGGAGAGGGAAGATAAGGAGGAGAGATTTGGCTGGAGAAAGTTTTAAGGTTTTTTGTTAGATTTAAAAGCTTTAAGGCTTTTTTGGCAAATGAGATTTTTACAGGGTTTAAAACAAGCATTTTCCCATACAGTAATCTGCTGGCGTTGCTTTTTCCATCTAAAATAACAATTTTCGTCCAAAAAGGGGCCAAAATGAAACGTTTTATTGAGGGTAGGGATATGCTACGAACAAAGTGAAGGTTAGGGTTAGAGATGACAACAATTAAAGGTTGGGGGTAACGGGTGCAATTTATCCCACGATATTTACTAAACATATAATACTCCATTCGTCCCAATTCTTTGCTCCATTGTAGTTTTTTTGGCTTAAATTTAATTTGAATTTATTTATATTATTATTTATCAATTTTAAAAAAAAAACATATTTGGAAACTATGTGATTCATAGTTTTCAAATAAAATTTTTTTAAAAAACTTATAAATAATATATATATGAAATTTATTTAAAAAAACTGAAATGAAGTACTTCCTCCATCCCAAAATATATGAAACATTTTCCTAAGTACAGAGATTAAAGTGTATGTAATTTATGTTATTTTTTTCAATTTTACTCTTGGAACTAAAATTATTTTTTTTTTGGATTTTATGTAATAAGAGTTTAAATAATGATTAAAAAATATTTTTTTTTATTTTGTACAGTGAGAGATTAAATGAAAATTAAAAAAAGATTCTTTGTTGAGTTTTGTACAGTGAGAGTTTAAATGGGAATAAGAGAGTAAATTAATTATTTAAAATTTTCTAAAAAAGAAACGTTTTAATCTTTTTTGGGATATCCCAAAAACAAATATGTTTCATCTAAATTGGGAAAGAGAAAATACATTTCATCTAGATTAAAACGAAAGAAGTAATAGTGTTTTTTTTTCTCTCTCAGCATATGAGAAATATTTCATGCAAGTTAAACATGATGGTGTTTCATCTTATGCGCAACAAAAGGCAATGTTACTAAGGAAGGAGCATTCATTATACTATATACTAAAACCCGTTTTTGGGTTATTGGTCATTTGAGCAGTAAAAACAGTGTTTTTCCGGTTTTGTCCTTTGGTTTTGGACAAATTCGCCTGATTTTTTTTTTTACGCGATTACTTTGTTTAGAAGTTTGGTTAGCTTTTCGAAATAAAAAGGGCATTTCTTGACATTCTTCCACTTTTATTTTGTTTCACGTTTTTTTTTGTGAAACGCATTTTCAGTCCCTGTATTGTTTCTGTTTCTCATATTAGGCCACGATTTTGATCAGCTTGATATTTTGAACCCTAAATTTAGTAACTACTTAATTTTAGTGTTTTTGTATAATCTCATGATTTTTTTTTTTTTTATGGTGTATTGTTTTCTAAACTAAAACATTGGTCATCCTGATTTTTTTTTTTTAGTGAAATAGAGCTTTTTTTCCTTAACTTTTTTTGAGTTAATTGTTAAACTCTTAACACATAAAGTTTTATATTTCCTCTTTGGCCCTCCAAACTATTTTTATTACTTTTCTTAATTATTATTTTTTTTAATATTGTGATATTATATTTCCGTGTTAATGCGCGAGTCTTTTAACCTCGTGATAAACTAAATGGCATTGAAGGAAGCTATTGACATGAAATGTAGTACAGAACAGAGCTACAGTGGCTGGTACTGGGAAGCAATTGTGTACTTCAACTTCGTACAAAAAGGTTCAGTAGGCCTCCCACCAAGTCACCAACCAACCAACCATCACTGACCAGGAATCCATGAGTAATTTGTTATAAACAGATATAGGTAAGCTTAGGTAGGTACCTAGCTACTTGATTATTCCTCCCCTCCCATCCCGGAATGCCAATAACTGCCCTTATAAACAATGATCATTGAATTTGTTGTTCATGCACAAAAAAGATATTAGAAAATTTTTAAATATTGAAATATAAAATTCAGAATAAAAATTGATCTTATATGTGGCATGAGGATCGATGGTTTTGTAATAAAAAATTAGTAAAAAAGTGTATCATAAAATATGTTAGAAATAGAAGAAATATCACTTATATATCAATAATAATTTAGATGAAATGTGGGTTTAATTACTCTCTTTTAAATGTTTTGTGTTATACCAGTCCAGTAGTCTCAGTCACACAATCTTTAGAATAAAGCATAGAATAAAATAGCCAAATGATCTTATTATAGCTTTATACACATAAACTGTCATGAAATAAAGTCCTATTCATACATTTCTTTTGCTTAATATTATTTGAAGATATATATGAAAGTAATTCTGTTGAAAATATCCAAGATTATGGAGAGAGAGGCCGAGAGATTGTACGTTGAGAAACCAACATCCGTTGAAGACAACAAGCATAGCTGTTTGCTATTAAGTGTAAACTTTGAAGGCCAAATGGGAAGAAAGATATATTTTGAACGTTTAGGGCTAGCTTGCTTGAACTAAACATCAATGAAATAAATATTTTAGCAATAAATCCAATGGCTGTACGGCTATTAATTTTCTTATGGTGACAAACGGCTTGCTCATGTGATTGAGAAACAGAAAATTTGTTAATTAATTTTTTATTGAATAGTAAATCCCGAACCGAATTTGACTTCGAATTGTTGCAAATAAATTTTGTTCGCTATCAACACCCTAATTCACCGGTTCCCCTCTCATGCCTTCACCTCAGTATGAATTCCCCCATTCCACTTTTTGTAATTCCATTAATGTGGCGAATTAGCTTCTGTGGTGTGGCAGAAGTTCTCTATCATTCTTACCCACATTACCTCCTCTAAATGGGATAACTCACACTTGACTATATATTAATTGATTTGGTTTGACATAATTGAATCAAAAAAAATTTCAATGACATAATTGAGCTAAACGAAAAACATGAATGATTTGTTTGCTTATTTTACAATCTAAAGAAGCCGTCAATCTTTATTGTATAGCCTAGTTGCTGTTATCGAACAAAAAGTTCTAAATTTACGGAGACAACCTCCTAGAATTAACTAAAGGACTAAAAGGCTAACAAGAATAAAATTCAACTAAATCGAATTAAATAGGTAAATTACACACGTTATCCCAAACTTTTAATTGTTGTTTTACTTCTAACCCTAACCTTCATTTTGCTCATAGTGTATCCCTACTTTTAATAAAAAATTTCATTGTGACCCATTTTGAATGAAAATCGTTATCTTAAACAGAAAAAATCACATCAATAAGGAAAAATGCTTGTTTTTACCCCTATTAAAATTTTATTTACCAAAAAAAACCTTAAAACTTTTAAATTTGACAAAACTACCACCAACCTCTCCAACCTTTCCTCTTTCTCCGACAGCCACATCTCTAACCTCCCTTTCCTCCCTCTCCCCCCTCTTCGGCCTCCCTTTCCTCCCCCTCCTCCATCTCTTCCCATCTTTGGGCTCCCCCTCCTCCTTCTACCCCCATCTCCAGCCTTCCCTTTCTTCCCCTTTCTCCCTCCCTCGATCTGACTTCCTGTACCACGTGGGTTGGTTTTGTACGTAGTGTTCGGTAACTAGGTGGGTCCGACGGTGGAGGAGTAACCAGAGCTGGCTGCAGCTTTGGAATCATTGAACCGATAGTTCATCTGGGTCACCCAATCCGGAAGACATGGTTCGCCGCTAGAGAAACCGGAAAATCACTAGATGATCATCGATTCGTGGTTTGAAGAGAGAATCGGAAGTAGAGGTTTGGTAATAAAGGGATGTGCACTGCAATTGCTGATACTAAGCCATACTTCAACGTCGGCATTCCTGTCACACTACGGGTGGAATTCAACAACGGAGGCAATTGCCCAGGGGGTTCCGATACTAGCATGGCCGGTCAGGGGGGACCAGTACTAGAACGCAAAATTGGTGGCAAGTCACCTGAAGGTTGGGTTCGTGGTGACGGATGATCTGTCGTAGAAGACAATAAAAAAAGATGAGATTGTGAAAGGGATTGAGAAGGTGATGGGAGACGAAGAAATAAGAGAAAGAGCGTAAAAAATTGGGGCAGAACTTTGCCAGGATTTCCGGAGAGCTTGATTGCTTGTCTTGATTGCTTTTATGGATTTATGGGCTCAGGGAAGCAAGTGCAGGCTGCAGCAAAGCCAAAGCAAACTGATGGTTAAATTTATGGTTCAAGACCGAGCTCGATTCCGTTGGAGGGAGGACAAAAGGATGAGGGGGACAGGGAGTCGGATGAAGGGAGATAAGATGAGGAAGAAAGGGAAGGCCGGAGATGGGGGGGAGATGGAGGAGGGGGAGGAAAGGGAGGCCGAAGAGGGAGGAGAGGGAGAAAAGGGAGGTCGGAGACGTGGATGTCGGAGAGAAAGGAGAGGTTGGTGGTAGTTTTGTCAAATTTAAAAGTTTTAGGGCTTATTTGGCAAAGAAATTTTAACAGTGGTAAAAACAAGCATTGTCCTATTGGCGTGGCTTTCTAGATAGATATTTTCATCTAAAATGGGGCCAAAATAAACATTTTATTAAAGTTAAGGGTACATTACAAGCAAAATAAAGATTCAAATTAAAAGTAAAATAATAATTAAAAATTGAGGGTAATGCATGCAATTTACCCTGAATTAAACATATGGAGCTGGTGACCCATAGTACGTGTATAAAATTTAAAAATCAACTAAACCGAATGAAAAATAATAAACAAAACAGAAAGGTTGGAGGAGGAGAGTTGCGTTACGTTGAAGATTGGAAGCAGGGACCCACGGCATAGAAGTTTCATCCGGCCACTGCTGGCCTATAAATTCCCCACCGCCTCATTGCCGTGTCAACGCAGGCAACAGCAAATACTAGCAATTACCATTTCGCAACCAAAGATTTTAATTTTCTTCTTCCTTCCGACCGAGTCAGCCATGTCTCAGGTACCCATCTTCTCCTTTTTCCCTAATCATCATCGGATTTCGAAACCCTTCCAACTTTTTATTTTTTCTCCTTTCTGTTTTGGTTCCTGCTTATGGCTGTAGCATTTCGTGTGGATCAGGTTTTGTTTCTTGTGGGATTAGTTAGATTTGTGGTTCAACCATCTAAAGTGGGTGGTGATTTTTGTTTGACCATATTTGATTTAGCCGTAATTTAATAGATGATCAGGGGCATTTAATCAAATTCTGCTAGTTTGCTATTGGGGTTTGCGCAAAATAGGGAAGATGAAAGATTTGTGCCATTCCTTTCCTGCTTGTGGATATTATCGATTTACCCAGTTCTGCGATTAGCCTTTTGTTTCCTTTTTTGCCTTTCTTAGAAAACGTGGAAGCAAAGCATGTTTTGATCTCTCTATTCCATTGCTTTTGTTCGTTTTGATGCAACAGACCTGGCGACTATGATCTTGCATGTATTTGTAACAGTAAACTAAAATTATGAACTTCATGTCTCCGGCCTCAATGTTTTTGGGGTTAATGAAAACATAATGCGGTACTTTTGACATCTTATCGTTTTCGGGGACATGTAATTATGCTTGTTTAATGTGTTGTTTAAGTTGGCCATTGATTCATACTTGGTCTAACATAAACTTTTTTTCTTTTGTTTATTGCCTTCTGCTTTGTGCTCACATGTTGATATTCCTTGATCTTCACCTCCCGTGGTGTTATTTTGAATAGGTCTTATTGTCTAAAATTGAAATGCTTTACATAGCCTTCTTCACATAAATGATGAAAATTCCTTCAGTCACAATCTATCCTTAATCGTGAGCAAACTCTATGATTGTCTCTGAGAATTGCTCTAGGGCTAGGCTTTTATACAAGTGTTCAAAATTTATCTGAATTTTGTTTGCCTGTTGATGAGATCATTGACGGTAATGTGTTGTGCTTTCTCTTTTCAAATCTCAGACTGTAGTCCTCAAGGTTGGTATGTCATGTGAAGGCTGTGTTGGAGCAGTCAAGAGGGTGTTGGGGAAAATGGAAGGTATGCTATAGCAAGTCATTTACAGCTCTCGTTCTCTCTAGGATGAAAAATTGTTCATGTATAGAAATATCCAATGGGCCATAACCATTATATGTGGTAGCTACAAGAAGTAGAAGTTTGGACATCTTAGTTACAAGAAATTATTGCAGTTTTGCTTTGATCGTGTTTTCATCCTGTGAGTGCTGATCAAATGCCCTGTATATTACCTTTATAATCTTCAGGAGTGGAATCATTTGATATAGATTTGAAGGAGCAGAGAGTGACGGTGAAAGGTAATGTCCAGCCTGATGCTGTTCTGCAGACTGTGTCAAAGACTGGGAAGAAGACCAGCTTCTGGGAAGACGAAGCACCAGCAGAGGCAGAGGCAAAGCCTGCAGAAGCCAAGGCAGAACCTGTGGCTGCTTCTTAGGGTGTCATTCCTCGTCCCATCGCTCCTTGCCAATGTGCTATGGTTTGTGATAAATATCTTACGGACCTGTAGTATATGGTGGCTTCGACTTGGATTTTGGAAGCTGGAATAACTTTTGGAAGCTTGTAATCTCCAAAACTAATAGGATTTGGTGGTTTGATTACTACCTGTTGTCTGTCGCTTAATTTGAATGAAGCTTTCGTGTTATCTTCCATGGTTCTTTTCTCTTTGCTTTTGTGTATTATAAACGTGGTGATTAGTATATTGGCAGAAGAAAGCTGCTCTATCGGTTGGTTTCTTTCTGCTTTGGAATTTTTCTTTTACAAAATCAAAATTAGACTGGCGAATCAAAAAATCAGAAACAAAAACAAAAACAAAAAAAAATCCAATTCTAGTGTAATGTGGCAATCGTAGAAAACCCTGGCCATCAGATTCCCATTTACTTGGCCATAGTTCAGTAATTCTCCATCAAACTCAATTATTTGCTTTCATTTAGAATGTAAAATTGACTTTAGTTTATGTAAATCAAGATTAAATAAAATGATGACGTGTAAAACCTGAAGAAACAGGGCCAATGAAACCGAAGTCAACAGTTTTAACAAAAAAAAAACAACAAAAGGGGGGCCATTTTCACTTTCAGGACCAGAAAGCTCGAGTTAGTGGCAGGCACCATTTCCATTTGTCTGTCTAGGTTCATTACGCCTAACGTAGTTGGCAAGACAGGAAATATGAACGAACTCGCTCTATTTTAGTTTTTACTAACAACAATCAATTACAGTTTAATAGAAATACAGTCAGATCAATGTGACCTTTCCAGTTTTTAATAGAAATAAATACAATCAATCAGTTCAGTTCATTTATTTATGTATTTTGTCTATTTATTTATGGGGTTTCTCTTTCTCTCTCTCTCTTTTTTTTTTTTATGGGAAAGAAAGAAAGGCGTCACTAATTTGAGCTCCACCTCTTTGTATGAAAAGGGAGGAAGACAGACAGAGAACATTTTTTTTTTTTTTTGAAAAGTTAGTTTGAGCTTAAAGCTAAGGGGATCAAGCCTATCGGGGGGAAGAGCTTTTACTGGACCTTCTCAATTTACTTTTAAGATTATTCCAGATTTTTTTTTAAAGAAGATTCAGAAGTGACAGTTGGCAGAGTTTTTCATGTGTCTAGATTATAATAGATAATATGATAGTTTTTTTTTTTTGCGTAGTTTGTATTAATCTGATTATATTTTTATTTTTATTTTTTGGTGTAGTTTGTATTAATCTGATTATATTTTTAGGCATAGACTTAGGTTCATTTTCCGTTTATATTTTTAGACAGACATTGCAATTTACTCAGTGTGAAAAAAAAAAAAAAAGACCAAAATAAGAAGTGGGTGGACTGGCGGTGGCGGATGCCTTCGGCGTTGGGCCGAGTTGAAAACCATCGGCCCATCTCAACTTAATCCAGTACTGAGATGGTTAGGGTTTTACTATTAGGTTTCTATTCGGCACCTCTACTCTACGCCCTATTTATTGGCGATTACCGCCACAGAGCACAAGAGAACAGGCGGCGGCGAGCAGAGGAGAGGAGCAGATATCGGAAATGGTTGCCTTCAGGGTAAGCTAGGCTTACACGTCCGATTTATCCCTGTTCTTATGGTTCTTTTTCCCCCTACGAATTCTAACGCTAACATTTGGGAACGAACAGTTTCATCAGTACCAGGTCGTCGGTAGAGCTCTCCCGACCGAGGCTGATGAGCACCCCAAGATCTATCGCATGAAGCTCTGGGCCACCAACGAGGTCCGCGCCAAATCCAAGTTCTGGTATGCTGCGCTTTCTCTTTACCATTTCGTTGTTTCCTTTCGTTTTTTGATTTTTCTTCTTGGTTGCAAAGAAGCCTATCATGGCTGATTCCTGGAACATGCTAGTATATGTTTTTATCTGTTTAGCTTTTTCCATTTGAGATTCTGTTGCTGATATTATCTTTTTGTTTGGTTTTGCTATTCTTAGGTACTTCTTGAGGAAGTTGAAGAAGGTGAAAAAAAGCAACGGGCAAGTGCTCGCGATCAATGAGGTATTTCTATTGCACATTTCCTTTGGTATATAATGTTCTGGGAGGTTGATGAACTGAGTCTGTCTTGGTTTTGGTTTGATGTGCTGCAAAAATTGGAATGTTTGGGGGTTAACGTCTTCAGGACCTCTTTCTACCATCCTTTCTCCACTTAAATTTGACTCTATTCTTGTGTGTAGCTTATATATTATGAACTGTGATAGAAGCCTTTGATTTTCTTTATTGTACTTCGTATTGTACCTTCTGCAGATGACTATTCATTGCTCTTGGTAGCTTCTCTCCACTGCTTCTTTGGCCAATGTGATTCTCCTTTGCTTCTAGAGTTGCTTGTTTCGCTGCTGAAGTTTATTTGTGTTTGGTGCTTACTTTCAAATTTGAGTTCTGTTTTTTGTTGGTTTTTTCGTCTTTGAGTTGAATACGGTTGGTGCACCAGTAAGAGAAACGAACCCTGGTTTTGGTAAGACTCAGGTAAAGGGGTTTCAGTGTTTTCAAGCCTGGTCATGGTTTTTTGGTGACACTTCTCCACATTCTGTCTCAGTTTTCCACGTCTTCCATGATTTCCAAGTCTGGTTTGAATGTTTCTGTGAACTCAGCATTTTTTCGTGGACAGTGTTTGTCGGCTGATATGTTCAATATGGTTCTTAGTGTTGGTTTTATGCTGTTCCCTGACAATTTATCATCAGCACCATCATGCTTGGTATGTACTAAAATTGTTGGCTTCTAATCTTATTTTGTTTGTGCACAGATATATGAGAAGAATCCTACCAAGATAAAGAATTATGGAATTTGGCTCCGCTACCAAAGCCGAACTGGTTACCATAATATGTACAAGGAGTACCGTGACACTACTCTCAATGGTGCTGTGGAACAGATGTACACTGAGATGGCATCTCGCCACAGGGTGAGATTTCCGTGCATTCAGATCATTAAAACAGCTACCATCCCAGCAAAGCTGTGCAAGAGGGAGAGCACGAAACAATTCCATAATTCAAAGATCAAGTTTCCACTGGTCTTTAGGAAGGTTCGCCCACCAAGCAGGAAGCTGAAGACAACTTACAAGGCATCGAGGCCCAACCTGTTCATGTAGTAATCTCATGCGCTGAGTTTATTGCTTTTCCCGTTGAAATTGAGATGCAGAGATTTTTGGGTCTTTAGCTTTTCCTGGCAGCCATGAACATGATCAATCTATTCCTTCGCAACTTCTAATTTTGTTGTTTGATGGGTGCGTCTGAACAGCGACGTACGTCGTGTTTTATTGTCTTAAATTTCAAGTTATGAAGTTTGGTACTAGCATGCGTGGTATGCTGGATCTGGATTCCGGAGACAGGTTTGATGGCTTTTCCTTGGAGGATACGACAAATAGATAGTCGTTTAAACGTTTCCGCTTCATTCCGGAAGTTGTTCCAAAATTTGGGAGGACAACTGCTACAATTGTGACAAAAATTGCCTTTGATTTTCTGCAGTTTTCATATACAAGTAATAACGTTCTTCTATCCAATATGGCGCACTAGAGTGTATGGAGCGCCAGCAGTAGCCTCATATTACAAATACCGGAGGCCAATTCCGTTCGAGGTATCACTTAAAAGGACACCCCCAATCTTTCCTAACTAAACAGCACTTAGCAAATTATTTTTTACACGTAAGGTTCAAATAATCAAACTATGTAGGTCTTCTTTAGGTTCTTCCGACCACGCTTCCTTGGATTTGCACTGATCATGCATGAAAAAGCATTGACAAGCTCGGGGTCCTCTTCGGTTGTCAGTGTTCTTGCTAGGCTTGGGTCTCTGAGCAGAAGCTTTGCAACAAGGTATCCTGCAATGGACCACGTCTGGAACAGCCGAGACTGTTTCCCAATGAACCTCCCCCTTTTAGTGTCATAGTACTCAGGCCACTTGTCCCGTGATATGCTCTTCTCAGCAATCTCAACCGCTTTTGCAGCGAGTTCTGGTCTGTTCATCTTTATGCATGCAACTGTGAACTGCAAGTGGAAATTAAGATTATCAGAACTACTATTGTACATCTGAATGGAAGATGTGCAATGCTGCAAAAATCATATATCAATGGTGGAGTTATTAGGTTTGCCGGCAAAACCAACCTGCCATAGAAGAGTAGGCCAGGAGCCAGCATTGTGGTAGGACCAAGGCCTAAATCACAATCACATAAACAAATCACATGATCCACCAATGAGACAAAAACATCTGGGGGAAAAAAAAGGATCTATCATAACCATTAAGATTCAGCTCTTACGTGTTTTTAGGGTCACTGCCAGTTATGATCTGCCACTCCTGACCTTCAAGAGCAGGGTAACATATTTTAAAAGGCATGCCACCCACCAAATCTGGCCATTTGGCTTCTATAAGATCCAGGATGGCATGAGACTGTTCGGGTGTTGAAAGCCCACTTACAATTGACCACAGGTTCCCAAGGGAAAAGAATCTGAAATCCATATGAGCTGGTTGCAAGTTCCCGATCAGGTAACCGCCTTTATTAGGCATCCACTCCACCAGCCATGGACAAATTTGATCGGGGTAGATGTTGAACTTATTGACAGCATCATATGAGTACTCTTCAGTCTTATACCGGTAAATCTCATTAAGCTTTTTCATATCAATCCAATAATATTCTCTGATATGGAAAGATAGAGCCACCAGACGATTGTTCAGTGCTCGGATTAGGTCTGCAGATCCATCCTCATGAGCAAGCATTTCGCGTGCACAAAGTAATGCTGAGTAGAATAAAGCCTAAAAGTAACAGTTTCCATGTTAATCGCAGGAATATAACAATGTTCCTTCGCCCAACTTTTAACAAGGGAAGAAAATAATGGAAAAGTTGAACACGATGAAACAGTAGCCACAAGTCAATAATGTTACGAATCAAACAAAATCAAACATGGAAATTGTGGATTTGAGATATATTAGTGAGCTCTAGAAAATAATTTCCTAAACATCTGAGACTATCTTCGCGGAAATAACCCCCAAGAAAGAATAAGGAGAACCACATGATGGCCATATTTATGCCATTATCCAGTAAGTTCATTCAACACAAGATGCACTATCTCAGCCATGGCACCAGAAGGAGTCAACTGCTAAAATCAATAATCACATAAAAGAGGAAGAAGCATGCGGGAAGAGAAATAACAAGAATCATGTAGCAATGAGAGGAAGAAAAGAGAATTAAGGCAAGGATTCAGATGAGAAGAAAAAAGAAAGACACACAACTAGAGTCATGCCTATTGCATATCTCTGGAGCTGGTAAATCTTTAAGGGTCCAAGGTTTTCAGATTCAACCAGAACCCAGAAAATCAAGCAATGAAATAAATATTCTTTGAGTTCCACCAACTCTCTTTTTGTTCCAAAACTCCCTAGAAAGCAGATTCCCCTATTGCATGGTGACCAAAATTTGTAGTATAGGTGAAAACCCGCACCATACCACATTTTCTAAACGCCAAGTTGTAGATTCTAATATTGCTACAAACTCAGATAATTGGAGGCAACTGTCATTCATATTTCAAGATAGCTTAGTTAGATTCGTCAGCTATAATAAACTGCTTAAAATCATGATGAACAAAGCCACACTCAATTCAACAACTAATAAAAAAACCAAAACCTTACGGCATTTTAAAACACCAATCCAGCATATTTCCATCAAATTCATTTGCCAAAACCTTGCCACCTTTTTATCAGACCTACCTTGATTTCTAATAAAATCGATGAAAAACCATAAACCTAAAGCTGTCAAATTTTCCAGCACATTCAAGCAATGTCCCTCCCTCTCCCAATTGGCAGGAAATACTATCTTCATACTCCCTCCGTCCCAAAAGTTTTGCTCCATTTGTTTTTGGCAATTAATCTATGATTTTATATTTTCAACATTTTAATATATAAATACAAAATCTTTGTATATGAATGATAATTCAAGATATGTAGTTTCTAAATATATTTTTTTTGATTTTTTTTAACAAACAATAATATGAATAAAATTGAGTCAAAATACAACAAAAAGTCAAATGTATCAAAATTTATGGGACGGAGGAGTATATCTTAAGATGGATACCAGATTCCCATAGAACTTGGTGTAGAAAAAGATCACTTTACTAATTACTAGTCCCTTCCTCTGTACATTTGTGGGTCCTCCACAATTTACCTGGATTTCTAGAGGGTGTCCATGGATTCCCATGCGGCGGTCTATCATACATGAACCATCAGTCACCAATAGCGTAGGGAACATATCAAAACCGTCAGCAAGGCACAGCCGGAGGATCATCTTGATTCCAGTTTGCACATCTACTCTCTCCTGAACTGAAAGATCACCTGAGCATTTTCCATATGCACGCAATAATATTATCCACCACAATCCTGCAGATTTGAAGATATAAAAGAAGTTAGAATTTTAAGAATAAAGATGTGAAAGGCATCCAATTTTGAATATCATCCAGTTACCAGAGTCAACAGGTGCAACACGGCCAATTGCTGCCTCCCCAAAATCTGGATCCAGTACCTCTTCAGTTGCAGAATCATCACCATCTAGAGGGACCGTACGAACCTTAAAGCTGGCAGGCATCAAACCCTGACCAGGACTATGACAGTCCATTGTTTTTTCCCAACTCTGTTCACAAGATATTAGATCAATTCAATTAACAATGTTACCTGAGAAATGAGATATAAACCATGTAAATATCATTTCATACAAAGTTTGATCATGATGAAACAAATCCATATTCATATATTGGAAGTCTATTTTAGGATGCAAGTATGTACATCTCAATCTGGAGAGTCAGCGATGGAATGGTGAAACCTCTCATGAACCAGCCAAAAACATTCTCAGAATGCTGAAGAATACTTTTGATTCAACTGAAGCTTATAATTTGTTGAAACAGAAACTTGACAGTCTGAGAGAACCAGAAGAAGATTAAACACACTACCACAAATCGCAATATTGCATCCCTGGTGACACCAGGAAAACTATGGTATCGTTCTTGCATATACCACCAGAATCCCAAAGTTTGTCCCATCGAGCCCTGCTTCTTATCAATTCATTGTTTATTGGTTTATTTAGCTAAGAAAGCTACTAGGATAATGGGCATCACAAAATAATAGAACTCATCACTTGATGCTTTGATCGTTAAAGATAATTGGAACTTAAAAAAATAATAATAATAAAAACACAGATACCACACCAAGTTATATGTAACTGGCCCGATGAAGAACATGAAGAAACAATTGCGATTTTTTCCACCCCAAAACACCCAAATGAAATTGTGCTAGCAACATAAGCGGCACTATACATGGAGTATTTCCACAACTAATGCCTACCAGAATCCAAGCACCATATATCATTACGAGCAAGAGAGGATTTTAAGCTAGGATAAACACAGCTTGGTAGGAAAAGAAGCATAAAATTCTGGTTCAACAGTAAATAAAGGAGGAGAAAGAGAAAGAGAGTTACACAACTTGTTATAGACATTAAGAAAAGCAGTCCTTCGTAAGCAAATTCAGGGATAGGCTTAGGCAACCAAATTGAATTCCGCACACAAAAACATACAAGAGAGAAGAATTTACATTATCATTTAATCAATCCCAATACACTGCAGCCGCGTGAGAAGAATTTATTATCACGTGTAGAAATTTTTCAGAAAAGGATTAATTTACATTCCTCATAACCAATATTACTGAGTCTAACATACCTGTAACTGCAGTGTGTAAAGAATGAAGTTTCTGACAATGTCATACTCTCCATTCAAAAGAAAGGCAACCCCAGATGGTATAAAATCGCGAATAAAGACTTGATCATAATTCAGCACATTAGAGCATGTGGGGTCATTCGCAGCTATGGTTCCAATAGGACTTCCACAGTAGTAGACAACAGAATCCCGAAGTAAGTCCCAAGCTTCATCCTCGATTGAATCAACAATGGTCTTTCGAAACGTAGTACCTGTGCCCGTACCATTTGAACCATTAGAGGTCAGCAACTCATTCTCTTGCTTCATCTGCTGAATGTCTTTAAATTCCAGAAAATTTGCTTCTGAACCAGCACCATTCAAGTTTAATTTCTTTGCACCATCAACAAACCAAGATCCATTTGCGCCCTCTGTACTTACCCCGCCTACACTTTCAGACTGTTGACACTTGCAACTCAAAAGTTTGAATCTGCCTAATGCTGTACTTCCACATAAACTACCAGCTACCTTCCTATGCCTGTTTCGTCCTATTGGAGCGTTTAGGACACCTGAACACTCGAAGATTTTCATGCACTTGGAGGCACCTTTTCTAGAAGATTTCCAGTATAAATTACAAGGAAGTATCAAATCTGAATTGCTGGAATGCCAATCATTATTTACAACCCCAGGGACAGCCCCATATAAAACGTGAAGAACTGCCTCAGAAGTTCCCATTTGGATGATTGTTATTAAAAGAATTAAACTTTGTACTTGAATTACTTCCTTTTTGTCTAGGTGGATATTGCAGCCACTTCAATTCAGAAAAACCTACAAAAAATGGCATAAAATCAGGCAACGCCAAAGAATTGAAACAGACATACAGCAAAAAACCTTCAAGTGAGCAAGCAAGCAAAAGCAAAAGGAGGAGGAGAAGAAATTAGTGCTGTAAATGAGGAGCACTAAATTTAGCAGCAGTCATCTATAATCAATATATTCTCCAGCTGGCCCCAAGAATTTGCTTCCAAATGAAACCTAACAGGAATGCATGATAGTCAAATTCAATCCAGGAGATGATCTTTGTGATCATACACCAAACTTGGCAACAACCAAACACAATCAGAACAGGCCAAAACGACAACTTTGGAGCCAAGTTCGACGGAAATGATAGATGGCCGCCCACATGGGGAATTCCATCGTTCAACAACAAAGATAAACCACGTTCACATGTTAGAAGTAATAAAAGTCAAGACAAAATCAAACCCAGAAGGATCTGACTCACCTGATAGATAAAAATGTGCAACTGCTCTAAAAAAATTTCTTCCAAGACGAAGATTTGGGTGCCCAGAAAATTTGAGGGAAGATGGTAAATCTTGAAGCGTAAAGGGCTAGCGGGGGAAGATATATAATTGGTTGGTGTATGTGTCGTAAAAGAAACCTCAAAAATCACAATCGCTATCGAAGCAGTAGCCAGTAGGCGCACGTGTTCCGTTCAGTTTTATCTGTTCAAATTTGCAGTTGTTTGTTGACGTATGAGAGATCACGATGAGAGCTTTTTACGCTTTTGCCCTCGTCTTGCTAAATTTTTATTCTCGATTTTTTGGATTTTCAGGTTTTCTTTTTGCAAGTGCTCTTTCTTTAAAATAATATTTTCGTATTTCCCCGAATCTGGTTCTCTTTTTTTTAAATTTCTTCAATTTAGCATTTCTATTTTATGATTTAAAGGAAACTTACTAAAACCCTTCAATCTGGCCTAACCTACTTTTTGTTTCTTTATTTTAGAAAAATCACATTTTACCCATATTTTTTAAATATTTTCTGAAAACAAATTCTAAAATCTTAATTTAAACTATAGAATGGCCATTTTTAATAATTTCAGTTATGTCAATATTTTTTTTACAATTAATAGGCATTCTAAATCATAAAACTTTCATTTCTGTAAATGCAAATAAAATTTTTTAAAAAAATTCCATTTAGCTATAAAAAAATATCAAATAATTTAAAATTATTCAAATAGTCACCAAACAGTTTAAATCAGAATTTCATAAGTGGTTATTTGATAGAGTAAGAGACATAGAAAGTAAGTATAGATTTTTCAAAATAAATAGAATAAAATATAAGTTAGGAAACAGGGAAATTTTTGTAATTGACCAACCATACATATCCACTTTAAATGAATCTCAGCAGTAAATTCTGTGAACAATAAATAGAAGACCTAAAGTAATATGATTTTTATAGGAAAAAAAAAGGAAGAAGAGAAAGATATCATTCATGGACCGTTACAAAAAAAAAATTGTAGTTACTTGTGCAATAACTCTAACAAAAAAAAAAAGAAAGAAAGAAAAATAACAGCCAATGAACCGCAATGTTCCCCACTAAATGTGAAAGTTGTATTTTTAACAATTGATTTTTAATGTAAAATACATTTGGTCGTTTTTAAAATTGATCAAAAACTTTTTACAAAAATTAAAGTTTAAGAAAAACTCAACTTCGGGCCTTCGGCCCTCCTTTTAAAAAGGTTACCAACGTGCCTCACAATTTCTTCTTGTACTTTTAATTAGAGGTGTTTATTCGATTTTTTCAATTTTAATTGAAATAAAATAATTGAATCTATTCAATTTTTGGTCTTATATACTAATAACCGAATATACTGAATTATAGAAAAAAATTGAAATAACCGAATTTTATATATACATATTTCAAACCTCAAACATTTATTACATATTCTAATCCTAACACACATTTCAATCACATAGCAAACATCTATAATTCATTCTAAATCTAAATATCGCATATATACACATAATAAATATTCATCACATACATAATTCTTTTCAAATCTCAAACATAAGTACTAGTAAAATAAAAATTTGATTACTTAGGTTGGTCGAATTTCAATTGAAGCAAACAAAAAACTGAAATAAATTTCTATATGGATTTTCGGTTATAACTAAAAATTAAAATTATATCTAAAAATAATAGTCAAAAATAAAAAAAAATCGATTATTTGGTTATTTAAGATATAACTGAAATTTTGCTCATTCCTACTTTCAAGTTCAAGCTGGAACATTTTTAGTCCTATGCCACGAGCCTAAATGGTAATGGTGCTAGAGGTATGAACCTGGGGTCTCGAGTTCAACCATTCCCTCCTTTGAATGCTACACAAATGGCATTTAGTGCTAATTTAGTCTCCTTTAGGGGGTTCAAATAAGCAGACATTCCTCTTACTATAATGTAACTATCTTCGCCTATCTCCTTGGATTTGTAATAGTTGATTATGAGTGCAAAAACAAAAAAAACTCAAACGTTTCCACCTAGTTCCCTGGATTTGTAATATCTGATTCTGATTGCCAGAAAAAACTCAAACAATATCAATAAGTAGAGAAAAGCAAACAAAGTTTTTGCCTAGCAGGGAGCTACACAATTCCAAATCAGATTAAATTTTCACCATTTGTTTGGTTTTTGTGCCATACTCTAGGATATTTTGTGTATTGATGTTTTTTTTTTCTGTATTTTTCAATTTACTATGGTATACCATGCAGTAACTCATGGTATATTGCATACTGTAGGTTAAAGAGTTTTTTTTACCAGTTTACATCAATTTATCACATAGTACATATACAAAATGATAAAATATAATCCATATACATATTTTGACATAAATATTTATGATATTTCATTTCTATTCAAAACAAAATTTGATTGGTAAATGATGTGTCTATCTTAAAATAATATTTTAATGTATCTTTTTTATTTTAACAAATTAAAAACAATATATGGTGCTCTATAGCATACAGTATATCTATGATTTATAGGATGTGATGTATTTAACTGTGGCAATATTAAAAGTCTTGGTCATATATAAGACTGTGCATCATAGGGGTAAGCTAGAAATCACGGTATGAGCTCAGCGTACTTCACAACCAAGTTTGGCTCATAACCAGGATTGATAAACCTTGCCACATTTTCCACTTTTAGCATTGTCTCCAAACATGATATAATATCATCTAATTCATGTGTTTGTTATGAATTTGTAGGTCATATTGCACATACTACAATTTGTGCACTAAAGTTCTACAAGCTTTTAACATAATTAGTTTCTGAGAAAGAATGTAATTTTATAACCACCTAAGACTTGGTATGGTTTCAATATACGTTTTGCATTACGTTTTCGGGGCCGAAATTACTGAGCTTCGAGTTCGAAGCCGAATGGCCCGAATTAGCAATTTGGGCTCTTGGTGGAGATTCACTGTTCAGAAGCCCACGATCTTGTTCTGGGGAGAAACAGTGACAGAGAATTTTGCAATCTGTCTTAACGGCTCCACCCGACCCCTCTGGTCTGGTCTCGTCTAATTTCATCTCTCACACTCCACATTAATCGACACAGAGCAGGAATTTTAATTTAGGCTTCTTTGTTCTCTTCTCTGGTTCTTTCTTCTGCTCATTGACTCGAACATCGAATTTTTTTCATCTCAGGAAATGCATGACCGGGTGCATGTCGACGAGCGTCTCCTTCAGCCGCTGCTTTCGCTCTCCAATTCGTCTTCACTGAGCCAAGCCCTTGAAAATCTTACAGCAGCCGCCAGAACTTATGAAGGTCGCGCCCGCCTCGCCTCTGCCAACCTCCTTCCTCTTCTCCTCGACCTCCTTCAATCTCTCGCCGACCCTTCGTCTGCTGAGCTCCTGCTTCTGTCGCTGAAGCTTCTCAGGAACTTGTGTGCTGGAGAGATCACCAATCAGGACTCTTTTGTTGACTTGAATGGTACCCGAATTGTTCCGACCCTCTTGAGCTCTCCGGCGAGTTCCGATTCCAGCTTCGTTCGACTTGGTTTGCAGCTCCTGGGTAATGTTGCGTTGGCTGGGCCGAAGCATCAGCAAGCCGTTTGGAATGGTTTGTTTGTTGATGGGTTTACTCATCTTGGGGAAGTTAGGTGTAGAGAGACTATCGATCCTCTGTGTATGATCTTATATACATGTTGCGATGGATGCCCCGGACTGATCGAGGAACTTCATGGAGATCAAGGGTTACGTCTCCTGTCAGAGATTGTACGGACTGTTTTTATAGGTAAGTTTCTAAGCTTCCCAAATTGAATTATGCATTATTGTGTTGTGGGTTTTTCTTGCTGTATTGCTTGATTTTGCAAAAAATGCTTTGGCTTGGTTATTTCAGAAAGTTTCTTGGATGATAGTTGCTTTGGTTTGTTTTATTAGATGTCGGGTAGTGTTATATAATTGCTCACGATGCTAAACATAATTTTCTTGTTTTGGCATCTCTAGTTGGTTTCACGGAAGATTGGTTTAAGTTGATCCTTTCAAGAACTTGCATGTCAGATCCTTGCTTTCTGAAATTGTTCCTTAAGCTACAAGACACCCTTATTTGCGAGTATGGCAGGAATGCGGATGTTAAAGGTGATGCAAAAGATGAAAACTTCTCATCTGAGCAAGCTTTTCTCTTGCAAATCATATCGGAGATCTTAAATGAGAGAATTGATGAAATTGTCGTTCCAACTGAGTTCGCACAGTGTGTTCTAGGAATATTGAGGAGATCAATTGGGGTTCTTGATTTCTTATCTAGAATTAAGTCTGGCCTTCCAACAGGTTCTGCAGCCATTGATGTTCTAGGATATTCAATTACAATCCTGAGAGATGTGTGTTCCCGAGATTATTTGCAAGATAGAAAAGGTGATGCTGTTGATGTTGTTGACACACTAATATCTTCGGGCCTTCTGGATGTTCTGTTATGCTTACTTCGGGATCTTGAGCCTCCAGCAATTATCAGAAAAGTGCTGGAACAGAAAGAATCCCCAAAAGGACCCATTTCACAGCAGGCTTGTAAGGTCTGTCCTTACAGAGGATTTCGAAGAGATATAGTTGCAGTGATTGGGAACTGTAGCTACCGAAGAACTCGTGTTCAAGACTATATAAGGCAACGGGATGGAATTCTGTTGCTGTTACAGCAGTGTGTGACTGATGAAGAAAACCCTTTCTTGAGGGAGTGGGGTATTTGGGCTGTAAGGAACGTGTTGGAAGGTAACATAGAAAACCAAAAATTGGTCGCTGATTTAGAGGTTCAAGGATCTGTTGATGTTCCTGAACTTGCCAGACTAGGCCTCAGAGTGGAGATTGATAGAACCAGTCGGCGTGCGAAGCTTGTGAATGTTCCAGGAGTTGCAACACCTGAACCATAAGGCCATAACTTTAGTTGCTCAGAAGTGATACAAATTTTTTACTAATGCAAATGCTTTCTTCTCTAACGTTTTACTTGTTATAAAAGAGTCATTAGCTGATCAGCTTGAGATTTATGTACATCATTCATCAGCTGATCAGCTTGAGATTTATGTACATCTTTCATTTTTGTTTCATGGGAACGCAATTAACTAAATTGAGGTACTCTGGCACGGTGTAACTCATTTTACTGTCTTCCCTTTAGGCCTTTCGTCATTTTTGAAATTTCCAACACCGTGAAAAAGGTCCACGCTCAACCTATTAAGTGTATCCCAATTACGACATGAATTGCTCAAGTTTTGTATTGTGTTTTTGTTTTAATGCTGAAAATCTGCCACGGAAAGTTGTTCTTTGTAATGCGCCACTTAGTGTGAGACTTTGGCATATGAACAAACTGTTCGGCGCTCATGTTGAAGACACTGGCATATGTCCTAGGACTGCCATTCGTGCCAAAATAAACAAAATAGGATGGCCACCTAGGACATCGAGCTAATGTTACAGGACAGCGCCAACTCTTCGTAAGTACAAGGGCTTCTCTGGGATTCACACCAATCGACAACCATCAGTCGACAACACAACCTTAAGGTGGTAAGCCAGCCAGCAACGACTTGGAGAAACCACTAGAAATATAGAACACAATAAGGTCAGTTACCTACCACGTAATATACAAACCATGACTAGATTTTTTTTCTGTGCTCTATAATCAAGGGGAAAAAATGCTGATTACATGACGCCCTAATCCAGGACAGGACAGCAGCTCTTTTATGTGGTGCCTCGCTTAATCTGCCTGACTTACCCCTATGCTAGATGCCATTTCATACTGACTTTGCCAGCATTCTTTTCCCGGAAAGAATGATTCTGTTTAGGAAGCTTAACGTGGCACCATCAGCGGCCATAAACTGTTGATCGATAGCCTGAAAGACGGCCAGTCGACTTGATGGACTCTCGTGACTCAAAATCAGCAGGATACCTCTTCCCGAGTCTACAAGATGGCCATTATGCATTATATGAATCAATCATCAAGTTGTCTCAATGCAACTTGCTTGACTTTGCTGTCTGGTTTGACAGACTTCCGTTCTCTTCAAAACCATTAGTCTCCACTGACTCATCCTGACCATTTGTTGATTCAGAATTCTTGATATTTAGCTCTTGAGAAACCTCTGGATGTTGCAATGTCGCCATGTGCCTTAGAGATGGAACATCACCTTTACAATACCCCCGCCACAAGCTACGGTATGTTGCCTCCAACCCAACTGTAAATTTAGCTCCATTGCAAAGAGGTGATCTTGACATAAGTTCTCGTAGACTCATCCTCAAGTTCGAGAGAGCTGTAACATCTGTGGCCAACTGTAGCGCCAACTTCACATACTCATCTTCATTTTTGGCTATCAGATGTTCAAGCCCTGGAAGCACACAACATTTCGAAACCATTTCAGTACCTGCCTTAATCTAATAGTCCAATGAGCCACAAAAGCACACACCACTACATGAAGGTCATATAATGCTCCCATGACCCAGATATGATATACCTATACTGAATTGATATTCAAATTTGTTCAACATATTATATTATTATTATTATTATTTTTAAACATCTCATTTTACCATTATAAACTTCGAAGTAAAATACGAATAAAAGTTTGTATTAAAAATAAATAAGTGTTAAAAAATCCCAAGGTTCTTCCATTAGCAAACCAAACAGTAAGTGAAGAAATGTGATTATTTAACATCAAAACAAACATAAATCATGATTATAATATGTTATAATGTCTAATTATACAAAGTTAATTTAGTTTGAATAATTGTGATGTGTTTTGCTTTTACGATGAAATTGTGGTTTTTCTATAAAACTTTTATTACTAAATTTTATGTCAATGTTAGAAATAAATTATAATAGCTCCTGATTTTCTATCAACCCTAACTTTTAATCAGATAAAATAAAAACAATAATTTTAGTTAGCTAATAGCCAGTGTATCATTCAGGATTTCCAATCCAGTTTTTACAAAACAATTCCTGAATCAAACAACAAAGCAACAGCATCTCACCAACACTGCTGAGGAGGCTTACACCCACATTATGAGCATGTACGGAACCAGCCATGGTAACACATGGAACTCCCATGTATAAAGACTCACAAGTTGTTGTAGTTCCGGCATATGGGAAGGTGTCCAAACTGTATAAGATTTAGTAGAAAAGGATATTTAGATCTTTTGACCTTGAAGAGTATTAGTATAATTCAGAATTTTCTAAATATATATGCTAAACAAAAGGCTAAAGGTGATCCTTCCATGGGATTAAAAGATTGTTGTCACAAAGCATATGTTAGGACTAAGCAATAATCACTGGTAAAAGTGAAAATCAAGTCTACAGTTCGATCAAAGTTAAGAAGTCTATCTCCTACATCTCAAAGCTAGAGACGGAATCTAAGATGCATTATCTTTAACAGTAACACTCCAATATTTATTTATTTTTTTTAAGAAAGGGTTGCAATAGCAAAATATTTGAAACCCTATGAAGTCAATCTCACTCCCTTTCAAGGATATTTTCACGTGCATAGCAGCTACTCTCCAAAACAAAGATGATTTATTTTCCATTTACATACTTAAATGATCAATTTAGCATTTAACTATTATATCCCTACTTATTGAAAACGAGAACTGAAAGACATGAAGATATCAGTTAAGAGTATAGCACTTCAAGGTTTTTGTCCTTTCTTTTGACAAGCTTAGGTCGTTGCTGAGAGTGCCAACCAACAGATGACGTAATGCACATGATGGCAATCAATTGTTGAACCTTCAGGAACATGATAAAATTGGTCATCCCTTTTTTTAATAGTAAATTATTCGACTTACCAAAAGAAATCCTCAAAAAGAAAAAAATACATAGCTCCCAAAACAAGGAGAGCATTGCAGCAGAACAAATGTAACTAGGATAAAGAGCAGCAGGATGAAAATTGAAGCTCAGATCTTACCTAATATCCATCAGGGAATAAGCTTGCATGTGGTCATGATTAAGAAGGATTAGTGGAAGAAGATCAACTCGAAGTGGTTCCAAACCCAACTGCTCTAATGTTGAAAGGAATTTCTGTCTAACACTTTCACAACAGAAAGGTTTGCATTTCACCACAAGGCGAGAATTTGGAACAGCACATAGGATCCTTGCCCAAACTTGCAACACCTTAGGTGTTATCTGATATGAACCATAATACATGATTAATTAAATATATAAAATTATTAAAATTGGAACAATTTATAATTGGCAACTTCATACCTTAGCCAGATTATTAAAGCTTCCAAATGTTATAAAGCCATTGGACAGAGCTGGAGTAGGACATACCAGACCAGCTTCAGGAGAAGGTGTATAACAAAGAAAGCAACCTGGTAATCTTACCAAATTCTCAACATGCCTGTGAATTGAAAGTATGGTCAAACGTGTAGAAAACAAACAAGAGGATAAAAGATAGCTCTAATTTATGATAATTAATCCACAAGCCACAAGCAAATAGGACCTACCTTTGCTTAGAAGTAGGAGGATCAGCCAAAGAATCGGTTATTCGGTAATCAATGGAAGGCAAACCAGTAGTGTTTGGATAGCCAATCCAGGTCACCTACAACAAACATTCACCAACATAACAATCAAAATGTATGGTATTCAAGGATCAAGAAGTTACTTTAAAGGAGATACATGTATTTGCAGACAAATACTAAAACTAGCAACAAAGTAATTTGCATCTTCCTCGTATTCTTTATTTTAAGAAGTCATAATATGTGCAACCATAGCACATACGGAAATGCATCTTCCTCACAGTTCTTGTCACTGGTTTAAAAACGTCTAACATTAACCATAGCATATATGGAAAATAACCTTACCTGAAATGTTTTAAAATCAACCATGGGAGACCAATATCATATCAGTAAGTCAAACTTCCTCATCAAATTGACTGGAAAGAACAATTCTTTCACAATGATAACATCTTATTTTTCTCCTTACCTGAACAGGCGCTGGTCGGCATGCCATTGTTCCCAATTTGTTGTTAGCTGTATGGCCAGTAAGTTCTACTAAAATGTCAACTTCATCCTCCCTCACAATACTTGCAACCTTTTTTTCATCAATCCCATATATATCTCTCCAAAGTCCACCTTTTTTCAAAACTTTTTCCCTGAACCTATTTGTTTTTGCATCTGCCTGTAAAACCAACCAAACAAGCTCCATATAATAAGCATCAAAGCAAAATAAGACCCAAAACAAAAGACACAAAGTTGCATTATATGTACTCTGCAAATAATGTTCTTAAATTAACATAAATGCATAATCATATACTAAAATCTGTTGTAGGGGGAAAAAATTAATCAAAACTCTCAGTTTTTAGCTTAGGGCTAAGGCCATCTCTACTCACTCCTGCCATTGATCCTGCATTCAGATAGAAACTCAAGTGCTATTATCACCTGAAATGTTATGAATGGAGTTTATTATGCTAATTAACTTCCGTAAGTGACACACAAAGTGATATTTATACACACAATGTGCATACAAAGAGACCAGCATCCTCTCCAACTAGACTCAGAAAATCAAAGTTGATGCTTTGGAATATGAGAAAGCCAGACTTCTGAAGCATGGGCAGCTCTTGAATTTATTTACCCAGTGAACTAAACGCTAGCAATGATATTAAATTTCAAGGCTGACATAAAAACATTATGTACTTTGATTCAGAAGATCCAGGCACATAAATTATTGGCAGTCATTTCTTAAGATACATCACTTCCGCCCAACTAGTACTGAAACTGCTCTTGGCAGGGCTGAATATTTGTGAATTTATTTTATTTATTTTATTTTTCTTGAGGAAAAAAAAAACAAAAAAAAATTGCAAAAGCTTCAGAAAGAAACTGAAATATTTTCCTATACCACTTGTGACATCAAGATATTTGACAAGTTCTTCACAGGCTTTTACAGAAAAATAGAAAGCTTCCTCTACCTCAAAACTGTCCAAACAAACGCACATATATGTACAAAAATACTTGCACGCCCAAACTGAGAGACCGAAAACTATGAAAAACTGAAACTTAGCATTCCAAGTGCTGATACCTTCACTACTGCTGAATAAACCACCACCTTGTAATTTGTATAGTCATGATAAGTAAGAGGAGCCTCGATAAAGTATGATACTGAATGAGTAAAATAATCTGGAGAAATATATCCAATTACAAGGGGTCTTTCTGGGTCTTTAGGGTTGTCCCATGATGTATACTGAGTGTATAATCTCATAAAGCGCCTTCCCCATTCCCTGCATATAGAAAGGGCCCTCTGTTTAGCTGAAATTACCTTCCTTTAATACTAGGCCAACAAATTGTGTGCAAACTCTACTTAAAGGAAGTAATTAAAACAAACAAATGGTGAAGACACCCAAATATTCCCAAATGCATATTTGATTATAGGAGTTCGATAAGACCTGTGTACTTCAAAAAGTTTATCATCATGTCCCTCATTTATGTAGTTCATGGCAAGCAATCGATTCTGCGCAGAATGAAAGAGCGAAATCAGAACTACATCACTAGTAACAAGGAAACAAACACAATCTGCCCCAAAGCCAAAAAGTGCAGAATAACTATTCTAATACAAAACCTTCAGCCATATGCACAAAGTAGTAGTTCAAGCACATCAAACTACTATGCACCACCACTTCTAACATGAACCTGGTTCACATACTAACATTTCCAACCTTAAGTAACCAACTTTGGAGAAAGTACAGGAAGTAATCACTAATCTGATTTCAGACCAAGCGCACACAGGAAAGCAGTACTGTAATGGTAACAATCAATTGAACGGGCATGGAGGGAGGATTTTCATTCATTTTTTGTGTGTCTTGCGTGTTCGGGGAGGGGGATTAGGGGGCTGTTCAGTGATACAGGGAACTTATATTTCAAGTCATAAATATTGCAGCTTGATCGCCATGCAAGAGATACAAACTATATACAATTCTAGAAGTACCAATTAAAGGAGAATAAAAGTGTTCACTCCAAACATCCTGTGACACAGAAAGTTGATCATAGAGAAAACAAATGAGGGGCTTATGTTTAATTGACTAAAAAACTGGAATCTTAGCCTTCTAAGCTTCCAAATGGATATTGATAAAAATAGTGACTTGGTCAAATAGATGCATGGTTATTATCTAAAGAATAAAAAATTTTGGCAGGAATAAAAAATTTTGGCAGGCCAGTCCTAAACAAAACCAATCAACTTTATGGCATGATCTGCCAAATATGAGCCCTAAACTGCTATAATTAGTACTGTTGTTTATCAGTTGGGAGATTTAGCACTTGAAAAGATTAATAACCATTTTATTGAGAATGATAATGCTCAAGATTAATTTGGGACAGCATACATATCCCTACGTTTAGTCACATTGCTCAGAAAACCATAATTGACAGGCTAAACACTTGGGGCAGGATGAGAACCAGGCAGATGGTTAATCCTAAGTGCGACCTGTGTAACACCAAATTAGAGAGCGTGAACCACATATGTTTTGCTTGGAGAAAGATTCAGCAAACTGTCTAAAGGAGATGCAATCATGCAAGCTTCCCGCTAAACATTCTTGATTGGGAAGAACTGACAGGTAAGTATTTTTATCTGCAGTTATCTACAAAATATGGATGGAGAGCAGCAACAGGATCTTTAAGAAAAAACAATATGCACTGAAGATGAGGCTGTGCAACGATGCTTTACTGCATCAGAGGGAAGTTAGGCCTTTCTTCGATCTGGTCTGAAACTTGTTTCTGCTAGGAAGGCTGGTGTCTTTACTTTTGAAGTGTTTTCTTTTTGTCTTGCAGAATTCTTGTAAAGCTTTTTCTTTCCTTTTACAAGTCCCTTGATTTTTATTTCCAGGAAGTTGCAAGGGAACTTTCTTTCTGTAGATGTAATCGTGACTTTGCTCTTGCAATAATATTTGTGTGCCATATGGCACTTCATTCAGAAGAGAGAAACAAAAACAGATTGAACCACAATCAACAGACTCAATCAGGGAACTCTGAAGTCTGCCATTGAATCAAAATCCGGAAGCACATGCATAACAAGCAAATGTATATTTATACATTGTATTCAAAGATACCTGTCCAGCATTGCGTGAATCAGGATCAATTTTGAGGCATTGCTCATAAGCAGTAATAGCCATTGATATATTGCCAGCATCTCTATACAGAACCCCTAGAAATCAGAGATGGAGAAAAATATCAGGAAAGAAGCTTCAATATAATCTGTTAAAAGAATATTTTTTTATAACAGGGACTTGCAAGTTCCTAGGTGTTCATAACAGAAACATGACTCCTTCTATGGGGCCAGAACTCACACCACAAGAAAAAAAAAAAGGTGCATATCCCCTTTCAGCCTGCATCTGCACACCATCATTTGTCCACACAAACTTAGGGTAGTGAACATGTTACAAATATGTGGTTCTTGGTTGCACATGTTGTATTTGGTTGCACTCATGTGTGTGTGTGTGAGCACGCATGTGTGAGAGAGAGGAGAGAATGAAAGAGAGAGACCTAGGTTGTTATATGCTTCTGCATATGTTGGATTTGCAATTATAGCCTTTTCAATCATGCTCGCAGCAGCATCCATTTTACCCTGCCATTATGAAGGACATTAACAGTTACTGAGATAACATGACCTTATTGACAGTTCTTTTTTATCTAAAAAATCTGGTCTAAACCTGGACAGTGTAGACCACACCAAGGTTGTTCAAAGACTGTGAGAAGTTCGGCTTAATCGACAAAGCCATCTGCAAGAAAGATAATATGATTACCACCATTTAACCAAGAACTTTAAGAACAAAATTACTCTCCCACAAGCTTCAAGAGATTGCCTGATAACATTCTACTGCTTTATCAAGATTGTCACGATCTTTGTATATTACTCCTAAGTTGTTGCATGCCTCTGCACAGTGGGGATTAAAGTGGAAAGCAAGTTCATAGAACACGATTGCCTGCAAAAATAAAACTTATATCATATTTAACTGCCGCAAAACATATCAAAGAGCTTAAAAGTTCTTTATAGATATACCTAAGACCATTCCCATCAGTGACATATACAAATCCAGACCCTACAAAAAGTGGGGATACATGTCAAAACAAATACATTCCCCAGTCACCTACCATATCAAACTTCAACATTTCCCCATAGGCAACCCCAAGATTATACATGGCATCAGCATAGTGCCAATTGTAATACAGTGCCTTCTTGTAATACGCCACACCCTGGTTTATATCTCCCTCCAATTTGACCTGAATAGATATTCAAATTCTGAAGATCAGTAAAACTGAAAGCAGAGTTGCTAATAATTGATGGCAAAAGCAAAACATGCAACAAATTGCTTGTAGTGAACTGTTATGCAGGATAAATTGAAGTGTAAAAAACAGAAAGGATATCTGATAAGCAAAAAGAAAAAGTTACATGGCCATAAATTCTATGCACAAGATTTATGCAAATCAAGAGTATATCTTCAATATTCATCAAGTAAAATGACATGAGTCAGATCAGCCATCCACTCCAAAAGTTTTGGTTGAGTAAGACTCGAGCATGTCTTACAGGAGACCATGTAATCACTTATACACAAAAAAATTCAAGCATGTCAGAAGCATCAGAATTTAATAACTTAAAAGTTTAAAAGCTTATGTTCACATAGTTTACAACAAGCAGAACTTGCACGCAATGGTGCATCACTCGATTGTGAAACATATTTTACAATTGCTTCCATCGAATCATTGTAAAATAAATTACTGCAACAAAGCTTCGCCATAAGCCTGCATGCATTTAGGGTTTCTGTAGTTGATGCAACTTAGCATTCTAGTTTCTCCGCAAAGAGAAAGGATAGTAAAGTTTAGCATATAATTATATGTGCAAATACCCAATTTATTCTAACTATTAGAGGGGAAAACCACCTTTGTTCCCAAGTCTGTCAAGGCAATAGCCATATTGTTCTTTGCAATCTCGAAGTTGGGTGAGACAGCAAGACACCTGGTACATGGCAGTAGTAGACAAAGACGAATTAACTAACTGGAAGGACCATAGAAACCAAGCATTAAAAAGCAAAATAGTGGCAGACTACCTCTCATAACAAGCAATGGCTGATTCTAGATCACCACGATTTTTATAAATGACACCCATGTTGCAGTATGCCTCAGCATACATAGGCCTCTCTAATGCAGCCTTCTCATAACAATTTAGGGCATTATCATACTGCATCATTTCAGAGTACACGACACCAAGGTTGTAATATGCAGGCTGCAAATACAGGGGAGAAAGATGAGAAGAGCATTGCATCCAGTGCACAAAACAAAGTAAAAAAAAATATTCAAAATAAAGGGAATCTTGTGAGCTTAAGCTTATGAGATAATATTACATAAGGGCTGCATGCACAATCAAAACAACATAACACCATCCTCCAAAAGGAGTAAAACAACAAATAAACAACACTCCAGAAAAGAAAATAGTGAAAATAAAAGAAAGTACAAGAGGTCAACTGGAAAGGAGAGATTACAGCATAATGCGGGTCTATTTTTAGTGCTTCATAGTACTTTGTGATTCCCTCTTGAGTATTCCCAGCAAGCTTTAAACTCGTCCCAAGATCAGTTAACACGATGGCTAGGCATTCTGCCGCTGGTTTGTATGAAGGGTCTGCTTTCAACGCTTTCTGATATGACTACAGAAGTAAAATATAATAAACCCTCAATGAGCTGTCAATCAAGTACAAGATCGGAATAAAAAGCACCTTATGGCTTATGCAAGCATTCCAACATACACAAAAATACATAAGACTAAAACAAGATTGATGTTGATTGGATTCAGATTCTGAAAAGATCTTACTTCTTATTTGATAGGCAGAAAAAAAAAGAAAAAAGAAAAAAGAAAAACAAATCTGACCTTCCTTAAGACAAACCCAGATAGCCGAAAATATGGATGCATAACAAATTATATAAATAAATAAAAGGGATAAATCAAGTAAAAAAGAGACAAACCAAAAAGAGCTGTTACATCTGTGGGCTCTGCTGAAGACAGGACTACTGAATACGTCTTGTCCAGAATATCAAGTTTTAACATGTGAGACATAAATCTGTATTGAGCAGACTCAAAACTGTTACCTTAAACATGGAGTATGTTAGCATCAAGAGGCATAGGATTCATTTAACTGACCAAATTACTGGAGTTGGCAGAGGGAAGTTGAAAGGTTTAGTTAATCTTACAAGCTGATTTTTTTCCTATCTAGAATCAGAAATTGTACATTGTTTGTCTTAATCTATTAGAAAAGGTGAAAGAAAAGGGACATGAATTTACCTCAGCAGCCTCTACCAGGCGACCTTCATCTTTGTACAAAATGCCACAGTGAGTGAGAGCACAAGCATTATGCGGATCCAATTTGATTGCCTCTGAAAAACTTTCAAAGGCAGGCCTTCCCATGTTCTGCATCTGCAAGCATATGCCTTTCCCGATGTAAGCTTCAACATTCGCACTATCTTTCTCTAGAATACTCTCATAGAGAGCAAGGGCGTCAACAAATTTGTTCCTTGATCGCAGAATATTGGCGTAGGAGAGGGCATCCTTCCCCTCAAACCCCTTTTGTACTGGAACAATACTTGCCAAAGGAACAGTAGTTCTAAGGGAAGTTTGTGTCTCATTTAACAGGCCATTCTCAACAACTGGCTCCATTTCTCTCCCATTTGCACACTTTTCTGACCAGGCCATCTAGGTACACTTCCTAATGTCCTGCACATACATAAGAAGAAAAAAAAAACACAAACTAGGTACCTTATTTGTCCAAATAAAACATGCTATGCACCTAGTTTTGAGCTTAGGCTAGCTAAAGTCAATTAATAACCTAACAATAACAAAGGCCTTAAAATTTTTATCAGATGGCTTAGCCCGGGATGCTTGAGAAATTAACTTCTTTCAAAGAAGAAAGTTGAATCCTCTAGTGAGCTCACAATGTTAGAGTTGATCAACAAACTAAAACAGAAAAACCCTTGCAATAAAAGTTTTTCCATGTCTGATTGATGCTTTCTTACAAGGCTCTGACTCTAAGTAGCCTCAGCTCACAGCTAGGACTTGGATATTGGAACTTGGGTTACAATCTCCACAATCATGCAAAATAACCACAAGATATTCCTAACTCGTATATGATATGGTTCAAGTAAGGCACCCCAACAGAAGCTGTAAAAGGCTGGACTATTCTGCATTCACAAAGCTGGAGTTGTTGAGGTGAATGAGTGCGCTGAGGAAAAAAAATGTACCACAGAGTGCCCGCTTCCATGAATAAGCCTTTTTTTTTTCCCTTTTTTCTTTTTCAAGGGTACACCACCATGGTGATGGTTAAAATGGCTTTGTAATAAAAGCGCCTTAGATGACAACTCTAGTCTCCCTACATACTAAGAAGATATACATGCAGGAAAATTGGAAAACAATAACATGCATTGGCAATCAGAAAGTGCAACTCTATAGAATGAGCAACAGAGAAACAAAGAAGAAAGCTTGTCAGGCACCTTGGTCACAAAAGCATACCCTCCTTCTCCAGCGACGTAGCCACCTCGAACCCTGAAATACTTAATCACGCATACACAAAACAAACGCAAAATCAACACATTGAGCATCTCAACTTGAATTTTGGAAAAAGGAAAAAGCAAAAGTTCATAGAAAAAAACGTAAAGGAGTTCAAAGACGCACTAATTCGTAGGGACGGGCTCGCTCGGTCGAAAGCAGTGGGTTCCTGAGACAGGCTCTTCAAATTTGAGAAACTTGGCGCGCGGGAGCAGAGGCAGCAGATCGCAGGTGAGTGTTGAAGGAAAACAGAAGGTGGAATAGGAGGAGCGGGAGAGGAAGAAGGTGATGGGACGATGGGCTTGCCGCGAAGGAGCTAGGGTTTAGCTAGAAGAACCGGGAGAGGACAACCCATCGCCAGAGCGCAGCGAGAGTCTTCCTGCCTTTCTGTAATGGCAAACGTAACATAACGCCATCTGCGCAAGTTCGTTCTTAGTTATTTTCTCGCTCCAATTTCGCAATAAACCGCATCTGTATGTTTATTTGATTTGGTTTTTTTTCCCTCTTTTCTTGTTTTTATTTCGGTATTTTCTATATACCTACTCGATTTACCATTTTACCATATACATTATTTTTCTTTTTTTAAGTCTTTCTAATGAAAGCCTTTAGGCTTTATTCATTCTTTTTAATCTATAATCAACCATGAATATTATTTCTACCTACTTGAAATATTATTTAGAAAATAAATGACTTTTATAAATTTTTTCCAACTGACAACTTTAAAGGAAACTCAACACAAAAGTACCTATCTTAAAAATACTTTTTAGAATTCTTAAGTTCTAAAATTTCAATTAGTATATGGCTTGGATAAATAACCATTGTATACTGAAATAATCATTTTTACTCAACTTTTAAAAACTTCTGATCACACCGTACTGCATGTAAAAAAAAGTGTTTTAGATATTTGCTCTTGCAAAACATTTTAAAGGCTAAAATTGGCAAAAGTGTACAGAAAATGGTTCACATAATAATTGTTTAGGCTACGAGCATCAAAAACAATTTGTACACTGTAATGTTTTAGACTTGTCAAAAACGTTTCTTTAATTGTTCCAATACCTCATATTTATATATGTGCTTCTTAAATGTTGGCACTCGTATAAGATTGAATATTCCCGAATTTGAGCACTAGCAATGTCGTAATAGCAAATCCATATATCCTTGCAATTTGAAAAAAAAAAACCCTTAAAGATCATAAATTTTTTTAGGGGAAAAAAAGGCAAATTTGTACTTATTGCTTGTTCAATGTCACAATTTTAGCACTTTTTTTTTGTGCGTACGTCTGCCACTAATGTTAATTTTTTTAGCAAATTCGTTACTTGCAGTTGCAATTGCATATGAGGCAAACATGAGAATGAGAAAAATCTAAGTTTGATTTCAAGCTTTCTTTGCCTAGAGCTAAGCCCGTAAAATGTTGTTAGTTAGTTGTGAATCACTACTCATTCTCTCCTTTGATTCAAGCTGCTGTTATGAGGTGTCACCATTCAATAATGATGTCAATCAAAGAAAAAAGGACATCCAATCGCATGTACATCCTATATTTGATTCTATTAATAATCCTACCACTATAGTATTCAAACATTATTATTGCTTGTTGCTTAGGGTTTACTGGTCATCATTGAAGAAGGCTCATTTGTTGCTCGTTGAGATTACAACGAATGATACATTGTTAGAGCAGTTCGGGTATGACATAATGAGGAAGATAGTCAAAATAGTATATTCGCAATGTTAGGGTAGCTATGGGTTAGAGAGTGGATTTTAAAGGGCTAATTTAATAGTTTTGCCAAATTTCTTATTTTGCTGGTTGATGATGTGGTAATGACATTTACTAATATAGCCATAGTTATTAAAATCGCATTTTAAGTCATAAAAACGTATATAAAATTTACGACTCTAGAAATAAAAACCATGTTGAAACGCAGTAGAAACAGATGATGGGTAGAAATGTGCAAAAATGCGACTTTTGTCATAGAAATGTAGAAATGGTAAAACTTTAAGACTACCTTATTGAGTTATTTAGGTTAAAAAATAAATGGAGCTAAGAATCTTTCACTTTTTTTGGCCTAAGGTGGCTGGCCAAAGTTCCCAAACCTAAAAAAAATTTAAAAACTCTCTTAGCCTCTCTTATTGTATTAGCACTATCTCATGCACAGTGACCCATTTGGCCATTCTGTTTTATTTTTTTAGCTTGATTTTTCATCTGTTGTAGCTATTTTTTATGTTCTACCCTTCATCTTCTACATCTCTTCTCAATCGCACTAACACCAAGTACATGGATGCCTGATTGTGAAACTTGATTTTTTTATTTGCATATTCATGCATTACAATATGACTATTTGTTTATGGTATTATTAGAGTTCTAGTAAGTGATAATCTTGTGAAATATGAATGTCTTAGGATATTTAAATGGTTATATTTAAAAAAAAAAATTGACAAGTTTTTTTGTCTTTTTTATAGAATCATACGACTTTACAACTTTTTACAACTCTATGACTCTAGAAATCTAAAATGACTCTAGGTAGAAACCTGATTTTAATAACCTTGAATATAGCTACAGAATTTTAATTTTGAATATAATGTTCATACTATTAAACACTTGATAGTTATTTTATTCTTATTTTACAATTTTAGTTGTAAATTTGATTTCACATGATGATACTTTGACAAATTTGCACACAAAAAAATGACAAGTGACAAAATTGCAATATTAGACAAACACGAGTGGCAAATTTGTCTTGAGGCCTCAGGCCAAATGGTTGAGTTTAGGAACACTGAGTTAGAGTGGGAGGTTTGAACCCTACTTCCTCCAAATTCCCCATAAATGTTAATTATGTTGATTTAATTGTCTTTTCAGGTATTGAAAAAATATGCATTTCCTTACTCTCTTTACTACACATATCTCCAACCATTTAAATACTTGTAAAAATGCTTTTGTATACAAAAAATAAGTGACATACTTATCTTTTAAATTTTTTTTTTATCACTGTATATAATCCACAACTATCCCAATTACACATAATTTTTTTTTTCATATATGTTTTAAATTCATTTGAGATGTGACTGAAACTCAGATTAGAGAAGAAAATGGTCAACAAGATCTTTTTATTGAAACTGTTTCTAAAATATGCTATTTCACTTTTAAAAATTCAATAATTATTGCATGATAGCAAGTCACCCATAATGCGCTCATTTTTTATCCAACTTAAATAACATGAAAATGATTTCACTGCACAAGACTTCATTAGTATGACTTTAATAAAATAGGAGTTATTTTTTTTGATTATTTTATAAAGTTAACATCATTTCAAATAAATATGGTTTATATCCAACAACCATTATCACTTAAATAATTTTTATAAAATTATTTGACCTTGACCTAGTGAGAAAATGTCATACGAAGGAAGCATGCTAGCATGGAAGTTGAAGCATGCATCCAAGAAATCTAGGGTTAAGTGATGCTTTCGCCTTGCAAGCTTACAGTATGTGATCAAGTCCACCAACTTTTAGAACCAATTCGTTTTAACTTAAATTAACTTAATCAAGAATGACATATTTTTAGTTTTATATATTTTTTCATCCATATCAATGTTATTTGAGAGACAATATTATATATGTATAATAATCCATTCAAAATATATTTTTTAATGATGTTATTATTTTTTTATAAAATTTTTTAATGCCTAAAATATAAAAATTTATAGAAATTAATAATATCATAAAAATTTTATAGTACCTAAGTAATATTGGCTTTCAGAAAAAATTGGTTTATGGAAAAAATACATAAAAATAAAAATAAGTTATTTTGAACTAATTGACTTAAGTTAAAATACCAAAATAATATGTTTTCACATTTTTTTCTATGGAACTGATTTTATTCAAAATAAAATATCATGTGAGTGCAATAATTCTTTGAAAGTAATTTTTTTTTATGTTATTAATCTTTTATAAACTTTTATTTTTTAGAAATTAAAAAATAAAAATTTATAAAAAAAATTAATAACATTATAAAAAAAATTATTTTCAATGAATTATTACACCTAAATAAGATCAAATGCCAAATAAAATTAATTCTAGGTAAAAAAATGTAAAAATAAAAATAATTTATTTTGAATTCAATTTACTTAAGTTAGAATGAATTGGTATTAGAAACTAAATAACAAAGCTAAAAACAATCACACGTGGATTTGAGGAACAAAAAGTCATTAATCACTTTTATTGAGGGGCTAACTATTATAACAAAGGTTGGTGTGGGAGCCCAATATTTGGCACTAACTATGATAAGTAGATACCTGAAAAAGGTGGCTAATCCTTGCCAGTAATGACTTTAACTAACAATGACCAAGATTTTTTATAAGAGGATTTAAGATTCATGAAAGATGATTTTGGTGAAGTTAGAATGGTGTTGATTTGAATTAATTATATTGTTAGTAATTGGGTCCTTTTTTTTAATTAAGGTAATCGACTAATTGGTAATGGATAGCTTTTTATAAGGGTATCATGGCACCAAGGTTAGCTTGAACATCATATGCTTGAGTTGAACTTGATAGGTTTGAACTTTACTCAAGCTTGAGAATAAGTTTGACAAACCCTAGATTACTGGCTTGAGTTCAACTTGGTATAAGTTATCCTTTAATTAAAACTTAAGTTAATAACAATAAAGGCCCAAAATTTTTAAAAAATTACAATTTTAGTACTTATGTAAAATTTTTCAATTTAGTTTGCACTTTTTTTGATAAATTGAAATGTGACTCCTAAATTTTGACTAGTATTTTTAAGTAAGTCACTAGTTTGAAATGTGTCAGTCAAGTCAATGGAGACAATGACATTAAGTGTCATGCTAGTATTTACTGTCAAAAACAAATTATAAGTTTTAGAAACAAATTTGACAAAATATAGAAACTTTGAGGCCAGCAGCCTTGCCAAACTTCTTTTATCGATTGTCAGTTTGTTTAGCTGTAGGACCTACTATACTTTTCCCTTTGGCTAAAACAGCTTAATTTGGAGCTCTTACCTCATTTCCTCCCAAGAGTTTGACATCTTAATTGAACTAGAGCAATCAAGAATAAATAAATAAAAAACTTGAGCAATCTAGAATTCACAATTTTATTAAATGTTGATTCATATCTAAGTTGTCAAAATTAAGAGTTTACATAAATTTGTTTTTTTCTTTATTTTCTGTGAACCATAGTTTTAGAATCGGATATGAATTGTAGTTGTAGCCATTGAATATAATCGGATTGTTTTTTTCGATTTTAAATCATAAAATTATAAGATTTTAAGATTCGAATTATCATTGTGATAAACTTGATTCAGACTAACTTGAGTTAAGCTTTATTTCGATTTTCAATGCGATTTGAACATGACAACTAGTTAGTTTTGTTTTGAATTCCAAATCTAAAGCCAATTCATATTAATTTAAGTAAATTTAATCTAAAATATTCTTGTTCGCAAACAAGAGCAGATTCTTTTCGTCCGAACTTCATACCACCATGGGCGGCTAAAGTCTTAGTATGCGAGGCTTGAAAGAGCACATATTGGGCAAATTTGGTCTATTGTCAGTGAGCAGGGGAAGGTCAAAGGTTTCGGAGCAATGTAAGGCCCGTGAGATTCAGGAGTCTATGCAGGGGATCATGGAGTCACCGTGCTGAGGAGGGCTGTTACCAAAGTTAGGAGGTGGTGGGCGGGGTAGCAGAGCACCTTAGTGGATCACTAACTTGTTGGTCGATGAAGGTTAGTAAAGTGACGAAGATAAAGTGGCAAAGGATGTAATTTCTACTGAAGCCATGACCATTCTAACGAGTTAAATGTCACCCGCTCGTTTGACGTGGCACATCAACTGAAAAACGCGTTCCCAATCCCATAACCTGTATATGAAAAACGAACTTATGAATCAGGAGTTATGCTCTCGGTTTACAGGCGCTTTTATAGTTTTGCCCTGGGAACATCTGCAAAATCTCCACGAACCCCAATCCCAAAACCAGAAGATCCAGAACCCCGCTATTAATACAACTGCCATATTCCGGCGGTCCATTTTCGTAATTTCATTGGCCAGTCATTCAGAATTTGCAAATCAAAATATCGCCTTTCAAAGGCAAAGAAGCGCTCACACAGCACCAGACTAACAGAGTTAAGAAGATCTGGACCGTCCTCCTCAGCATCCAACGGTTGTCAACTGTCTCCGAACTGGTTCCCACTTTCTCCCTGGTTTTCTGCTATTTATCGTCTCTCTCTCTCTCTCTCTCTCTCTCTCTCATCATAAACCCTAGTTCCCAAATCCCACTCCTTTGTACGCCGATTTCAGATTTACCTGACTACCCACCTCTTTCTTACCCCCGATCTTTACTTTTAGAGAGAGAAAACTCTCTTTCTTTCTCTCTCTTAGAAAAAAAAGATCATTTTGATCTCAGTTCTTGAAGGTTTTTTTTTCCTTGTAGCGGGATTTTTTTCCTGGTTGGATGAATAGCCGAGTCGATACTTTTTTGGTTCTTGATTATTTCTTCCACTCTTCGACCTTGTTCTTACCTTTGCGTTTGTAAGATAGTCTGCGAGCTACAGTATCTGCTAGTTTTTCTTTGTTCTCTTCCCAGAAGAGTCGATTTGGTCTGTTGCGACAGATCTAGGTACGAGTTACGCAACAACTCAGTGAGTCGGTGGGGATCCTGGATATTTTAGAGATGGCCGATCGTCTTTTGATTCCGTTGCTTTTAAAATTCCCATCGGTTTACTGAGGCCACGTTTGTTTAGTGGGTCTTCGCTGAGTGGGTTTTCCTTGCCCAGCTGGCTCGTTGGCGTATTCTGTGTTAACTCGAGCGTGTATTTAAGGTTTTGGACCGAGCCAGGACTTGGGCGAGGCTGGAAGTGTGGGGCCATGCCGTCGGTGAGAATGAGCCGGAGGACTAAGGTGGGTGGGGTGGTGAAGGGTCCAGTTGGTGCTAGAGTTCTCCGGTCAGGGCGACGCATATGGGATGATGAGGATGAAGGGAAGCTCAAAAGGCATAAATCAGGGGACGAACTGCTCCACGTAAAGAAGAATACCCGTAACAGTAGTCTTAATGCAGTTGGTAATGTTGATTCGAAAGCTAGTAGATGTGCTGCTAAGGAGCTCACATTGAAACAACCCCTGAAAATGGATTTTGTGGCTTTAGATAGGCGGACTATAGTAGAAAAGATGTTTGGGAAGGTTTATTCCAGGAAAAGGAAGAGAACTGGCTTTGAAATGGGTATGTTGTTGCGGACTTTGGATGATAGGAAGTATGGGAAACGGTTTTCTAGGAGGCAGAGGAGCAGGACCAAGAAGAATTATCGTCATTTAGATCAAAATGTGCTTAACATTGTCGTTGGTGAAGCTGGATGTTGGTGGTTTCCGTCATTTTTTAGTTCGTTGTTAGAATGTATGAGGTGGGCTAGGGTGAAGATGGTTGATCTTGGTGCCTTTCTGATGTCTGATCCTATACATGGGGTTTACTGTTCGCACGGCATTAGATTCTCATTGGTAAGAGTTCCTGTTTGTCTTCCTCATTTGAGGAGAAGTTTTTGATACTTGTAAAATTTGCTGCTTCAAATATTACAAAGTAATGATTTCTGTAGTCTTTCTTCTATTTTTGCGTGGGAATGTGAGGGGAGTGAAAAGAAACTGTGACTTTGCTGGACATCATTTCTGTGTTTCATTTATTTGTTCTCCTTTGTTAAATTTGTTTCAGGGTCATCCAGCTGTGAGCATTGGGATTTGCAAGTTTTTTGAAACTAGGCAATCTATTCCATCTTTTTCCGTGGATTTTTCTGCAGTTTTCCATTGTTTCGTGTATATACATCTGAGTAGGCTGCTTAGTTCAGAGTTACTGTGGATCGTTACTGTAAATAAATCCCTTTATTTGAAGCCAGATGACAAATTTTTGGATGATATTGTAGAAGAAGACCATGTATTAATTTCTTCCCTTGAAGTTGTTGAAACTAGGCGTGGAAGTGTAGTTATGTTGCCAAAAAGTAATGAGAATAAGGCTGTATTGCATCCATCCATCAGGGCTTCAAAGCTTGTGGGTCGTAATGGTCAGTATAAACTTGCTTTGAGTTCTCGAAGTGTTCAGAAGCGGAGGAGTTCATTGAGGAGGAGGAGATCTAGAAATCCTTCACTTGTTGGTTTGCAGAAGGCTAATGGAAATCTAGCGTCTGATATGTTCATTAGTAGAAGGAATGTTATTCCTTTTTCTTCAGTGGTTTCTAAAAACAAACTCAGGAGTTCAGATCGCAGCAGCTGCATCGTGAATTTGAGAGACGTGGGATCTACAATGGTGGATATTGTGAAGGATACAGATTCAACATGCTGCTCAGCAAATATACTAGCCTTTGAATCTGATAGATGTTACCGAGAAGAAGGAGCCACTGTCATGTTAGAGCTTGCTTCTTCTGGGGAATGGTTCCTTGCCATGAAGAAGAATGGGTCAACATTGTACTCGCACAGGGCACAAAGTATTATGAGACCCTGTTCAAGCAACCGGTTTACTCATGCCATTATATGGGGGCCTGGGGATGATAACTGGAAGCTTGAGTTTCTAAACAGGCAGGATTGGTGCATTTTCAAGGATCTTTATAAGGAGTGTTCTAATCGCAATGCCCCTTTGCCCATCTCTAAGGCCATCCCTGTTCCTGGGGTGCAAGAAGTGCCAGGTTATGATGTTGGAAGCAGCGCAACCTTTTACAGACCTGATTCTTATATCTCTGTACGTGATGATGAAATATCTAGAGCTCTTGCAAAGAAGAATGCAATTTATGACATGGATTATGAAGATGAAGAATGGCTAAAAAAATTCAACAATGAATACTTCTCTGTACATGATCTCTTTGAGCATCTCTCTGAGGAGAAGTTTGAGTTGATGGTTGATGCCTTTGAGAAGGCTTTCTACTGCAACCCTGAGGAGTGCGCTAATGAAAAAGCAGCAGCTAATCTATGCCTTGATCTGGGCAGTAGGGAGCTGGTGGATGCTGTTTATCAGTACTGGTTGAAGAAAAGAAAGCAGAGGCGAGCCCCACTGCTTAGAGTTTTCCAGGTAAACTTCTATTTTCCTAGTTTTGCGTTTATGTTGAAGTGTATCTAAGGTTTTGGGCTCTTCATGTTGTCATTCCTTGTTGAATGAATTAAACTGAGGGATATCTGATCCAATCCTGTTTCATAATCCCATTGAAGGGAATGATGTCATTTCAGAGTTTATGTTTGTTTTGGTTGTTACATATGGAGGCTATTCTGGCAAGTTTGTGTTGTCTTTGCATGATAATCATAAATTATATGTGGAAGTTACTTTTCTCCCCTGTCCTGGTAGATTGTATCTGATAGGTAGGTGCTCTTTTCTGTACAGGGTCAGGCTAAGAAATCTCCAGTGATCCCTAAGCCTATATTGCGCAAGAGGAGATCATTCAAACGACAAGCAAGCCATGGCAGAGGCAAACCACCAAGTGCTCTAGAAGGTAGTATATTAGAAAGCATGGTTTGATTCATTTCGTGGGGTGACATTAAGATGATCTGAGGTTATGGGGTTTGGCAAGTATGTACATGGTTTATTAGTGGGATTGATTAGTGTTTTATTTATCTTTATTATTAGTGTTATTGTTAGAAGTTCAAGTGATTTATAAAAATCCTTGCAAGATATCTGAGCTAATATGTCACAGTAATGCAGCTATAGCTGAAGAAGACGGGTTTGAAGAACAAAATGCAATGCATAATGTTGAGGAGGCTAAAGTTTCAGCTAGCAGATGTGTTGAGTCGGCTATTCTGAAGAGGCAAAGGGCCCAGGTACTGCTGGAAAATGCTGACTTAGCTGCGTACAAGGCGATGATGGCTGTGAGAATAGCAGAAGCTGCTCTCATGGTTGAATCTCCCGAGGGTGCAGCAGATCAATTTCTGAGGATTGATGGTAATGAGTAAGGGAGAGAGCTTTTGGCACAGTGAATTGAGCATGGAGTCACACAGCCTTCCGAGGCTGGGCTGTTATTTTTTGGAGCCGATGGAAGATGCAATTTCTGGGGAGGAGAGGGTGTTGTAATTTTTGTATAAGAATGGATGTAAATTCTGTATCACTATAACCTCACACCAATCCTGGCGTGCAAATTGAGCTATACTATCTCTTAAAAGAAAATATGAGAGAACCTTTCTCAAAAAAAAAAAAAAAAAAGAAAGTTTAAAAAAAATATAAGAGAAATTTACAGGAAATTTCGTTTGTGAGGCCTCTCTTCCCTTCGTTTCTGACTTATCATCTCCGATTATTGCTGTGTTTATTTAGCTCAAAAGAAAAAGAAACGCCACACTTCCATTTGTTACGAAGAAAACATAGTTCAACCTTTGTATTTACTTCGCCGGTGGTGGTGCCCGGTCTTCTCATCCTGTTCTTGTTTTTGGGCTCAGTTTGTTTGGGTTTAACACGATGGTATTAAGGTGTTACGTGAGGATTTGGTGAAATCCACTTTAAACTGAACAAATTCAGGCCACCGGTCATGCTAAATTACGGACACAAATTCAGGCCTCTAATCATGCGAAATTACAGACGCTACCACTTAGCTTAAACTTGCCTATCTCACTGGCATGCCCGCGCTCGCCACCCCTACTCCTCACCGTCAGCCAATCGGGTGCCCGACCATTGATATCAAGCTTCATGTGCTTGTTTCCTGACCAAATCGTGCTCATATCTTGCTAGTATGAAGAAGGATGAAGCAAAATCAGGAACAGAAATAGCCGATGCAGGGCTGAATTAAATTCTGGCCCGGAATAACCAGATGCTATCACTTATGGCGTCGTCTAAGTCATCTGGATGTGCCTTCATTTGAGTCGTCCGACTCAGGCTCAAAACCGTCGGACCCAGTCGGGTCAAAAGCTGAGGCCGTCGCTTTGAATAGAGAAAATCGTGGACGCTCAAAATGTGAAGCCGCTGGCCTTTCTCAGGGATAGAATCATCAGAAAAATTCAAGGGTAAAAAGAGGCATTACTTTCATATTCAGGTAAGGAAATCCTGCTGAAATCTGCTATTTTTACACTACCCTCATATGTTATGGCCTGCTTTAAATTTCCTTGGAAATGGTGTCATAGTATACACTCTAATAGCAAAATTCTGGTGGAAAGGACAACAATTTGAGTCTGGAATTTGTTGGAAAAGTTGGGATTACTTAACTTTACCAAAGAAAAAAGGAGGAATGAGCTTTAAAGATCTAGAAGCTATCAATACTGGTTTGTTAGCAAAACTTGCCTGGAGGATCATCTCAAAACCTAATTCTTTCTTAGCTCAGAATCTAGGAGGGCTATATTTTCCTGATGGGAATTTGTGGCATTCGAAAAAAGGCTCTAAACCTTCTTGGGGATGGGCTAGTATTTTAGAAGGTAGGGATTTTCTAAAACAGAAGGTTTGCTGGTAAGTTCATGATGGTCATTCAATTTCTATTTGGAATGATGCTTGGATTTCGAATAGAAGGGGTTTTAAACTTCAGCCAAATATTGAAATTCCTCTAGAAATAAGAAATATGAATGTCGATCGCCTTATTGATGGGTGCACTCACACATGGAAGTTAGATAAGATTTCAAATTTGATTACAAATAAGGAAAAACAGGCTATCCTTCAGATCCCTATCAACCAGTTTCCTGGAGTTGATAAACTAGTGTGGCCATATGAAAAGGTTGGTAATGTAACTGTCAAATCTACATATGGCATTCAAAAAACCATTGCTTCTAATTTCTCTTCGGCCTCAACATCATGTCAGATAGACCCTTGTATGTGGAAGTTAGTCTGGAAAATAAAATGCCCTCCCAAAATTCAAAACTTCATATGGAGAGCTTGTCATAATGCTGTTGCTGTTCTTCTGAACCTAGCTAAAAAAGGTACCAAGATAACTCCTTATTGTCCTTTCTGTTCCCATGATGAAACTGTGGAACATATGCTTTTGCAATGTGAATGGACTCATCTTATCTGGTTTGTGTGCTTGGATTATAAACCTCAAAATGCTGAAATCCGAACATTTGATCAATGGTTTATTGAGGTTTGTCATTCATTAAAGTTTACACAGGATAATAATGAGATTATTACTTTCATTATTGCCTATGCTTGCCGGTTTATCTGGTTGGCAAGGGATGAAGCTGTTTTTCAAAAGAAAAACATCATTCCTGATGGTGTAGTTCGCAGGATATAGGGTGCTGTCATTGAATTCTACCAAGTCCGCCAGAGTTTTAGGAGCACAAGCCAAGTTCTGTCTGGACCTGCTACCCTTGAAAAGTGGAGTAAGCTGGCAATGGGGTTTCTAAAAATTAATGTGGTTATTAGCGGTGGGCATTCTAATGGGATGGCTTACCTAGTGAGAGATTGGCAAGGGAGTATATTGGGGAACTAAGCCATGGTTGATACTGGCACTTGCAAAGAGGCAGTAGTAGCAGAAACTCTTCGAACAGGACTCAGGGAGCTACTGAGACTAGGACACACAGCAGTAGAAGTTGAGATCGCAGACAAAGAATCAGTCGCCTGTCTTAAGGGTAAGGGCAATTGGCGGATTGGTACATTAATCTCAGACATTAAAACTTTGCAATGTTCCTTCTTTTACTGTTCTATTAAGGAGATTTCGAACAATGCTAATATGTGTGCTATGTATATAGCTAAGTGGGCGAAGGCACAGAAAGGAAAAATTGGACAACTTGTCCCCTTTTCTGTGTATGCCTTTCAAAATTTCTTGGATGTAAACTTTGAGCCCATTGAGGCATTCTTTACAATAAAATTTGTTGATTAGTCCAAAAAAAAATATATAAAAGAGAAAATCGTAGAAGGGGCTAAAAATTCCATCATGGTGTGATGAAATTGGTAGAGGGGAAGTTGGGTCAGAGACATAGAAGAGATTGAGGTTGAAACAGCTGGACGAGGACAAAAAATTACCATCGACGGAGATCACCAAGGGGCTATGGGCTGGCATCAAGCGTCGACGGGACGATTCATCTGTGTTTGGTGGTGCTCTTTTCACCTAGCAGCTCTAGGCTCTAGCAGAATATATTTGACCTGTCTCCGTTGTTTCCGCCAATCTGCCGGCGGACTTCGTGGAGGAGACCAGGGATGAGGGGTTCGTGAGCTAGTGCCCGGAGGCTATTGTTCTGAGCCACAAGTCGATGAAAGTAGGGGTGTTTTCAAACATGGCACACATGCAATTCTTCAGAAATTAGATGTCAAAACTAGTGTAAATGCATGGACCCCACAGCTTTTTGCTAAACCTTATTGAAAAACCGTGTTAACTCAAGCCTATTAAAGCAATGCCAATTCTTGTGTGCGCCAGGCGCACATGTGCGCCTGGCTTATTTACATCCGTGCCATTTGACAGTCGGCTGGCTTATTTACATCCATGCCATTTTGACTTATTTACTCTTTTTCTGTTTTTTTCTTTTTTGGGTCGTTTCTTGTTAGTTAGTTGCTCTGCTTCTTCTTCTACTCCGTTTCTTCTCTAACTTTGTCTCGCAATTTTCGCGTTCCATCGATCATTCTTAGGTGTGTATTAGTTGCTCTGCTTCTTCTTCTAATCCGTTTCTTCTTCTAACTTTGTCTCGCGAGTTTCGGGTTGCATCGATCGTTCTTCGGTGTGGATTTCGATCTTAGTTTCTTTTCTGTGTCGTTGAAGGACAAGTTTCGGAACTCTTGTTTTGATGGAGGTGTTTGCTTGTGGTCGGTAATGGATCTAGATTTGAATGTTTCTCATGCTCTGTCGTCCGACGTTTTTTGCTCTGTTAACTTAGGTACGAACGTTATTTGGATTGCCTTTTCATGTTTGATATTTATTTGTGTTTTTTAATGTTTTTTAAATGTTTGCCTCAGTTTCTGGTGATTTAGGTTGTGGATTAGATGTTCGGTCTTTGATATCTGCTGTTGAGGGATCTGATTTGGGTGCATTGTCCAATTCTCTGGCGATTTCATGTGGTATTCATGTTGAAGGTACATGTTCTTTTTTATATTTGTATTTGTTCTTTTTAAGAATACTGTTTGTTCTTTCTAATAATACTGTTTGTTCTTGGCTATTTTAGACATTGTTATTTTTTTGTTTTTTATATTGGTTTTATATATATGCTTTTTGGTCTGGGGCATTTGCTTTTTATGAGTTAGCCTTCATTTTTTTATGGTTCACAGTCTGTTGTCTTTACGGAACTGATGTTTTGGGCTTTTATGTTCTTTTATTCATTAGTATTTGTACCTTTCTACATAACTGTTTGTACCTTTGTGTTTTAGACCTTGTTCTTTTATGCTACATAGTTTGTTCTTTTAAAAATGCATATGTTCTTTTATGTGTTAGACTTTTTTGTTTTTGCATGTTGTATATGCTCTTATAATGGAACTGCATGTAGGTTATTCTGAAGATGATGGATTTGAACGGATTGATATGACTGGTATGGAGTTTGGCGGTGAGAATCAAGCATATGAGTATTACAGGAAGCATGGTCTTAGCCATGGTTTTGATGTAAGGAAGACTAGGATCTGTCGTCGGGTAGATGGTTCTTGTTGTGGAAGGGAGTTTTGCTGTTCTTGTGCTAGTGAAAAACATAGTTCTGTGATTGATGGGAGTCATGAAAGAGCCAGTTTTCGTTCTAATTGCAGGGAATTTGTGAGGTTTAAAATTGATATAAGTGGTACTTGGAAGTGTGATAGACATGATAAGCAGCATAGTCATCCATTTGTTCCACAACATCAGACTCATTTTTTGCATGCTGCGAGGCATATAGATGATAGTAAGAAGAATATGTTGATGTCTTTCATGCAAATTGGTATTCGAGCTATAGATGCATTCAGGATAATGTATTAAGAATGTGGAGGTATTGAGTCTGTTGGGTTTACGAAGAGGGATTTATACAATTTTTTTACTCGTGAAAAGTCAATTCAGATTGGGAGTGCTGATGCGCAGTCATTGCTTGATTGTTTTAAAGAAAGATATGTTTGTGATGGCAATTTTTACTATCAATATCAAGTTGTTGACGGTCGTTTGGGTAATTTTATATGGAGAGATTCACGTATGTATGAAGATTATCAGTGCTTTGGTGATGTTGTTGTTTTTGATACAACATACAGAACAAATATGTATGGTCTCATATGTGCCCTCTTTGTTGGAGAGAACAATCACAGGCAGATTGTTATTTTTGGTTGTGGCTTCTTGATCAACGAGGAGAATGAGACTTTTGGGTGGTTGTTTGATCAATTTTTGGAGAGTATGGGAGGTGAGTATGGGAGGTGTTCAGCCATCAACTTTTATGACAGATCAAGATGCTGCCATTATGTTTGCTACTGAAAGACATTTGCCTGATTCTAAGCATAGGTTGTGCCTGTGGCATATTTCACAGAATGCACGAAAACATTTGGGGTGGTTAATGAACAGCAACAAAGAGTTTTCTAGAGCTTTGTGCCGGTGTTTTTATGGTTGTATTACTGTTCAGGAGTTTATTGAAAGGTGGTCAAATATGATAGAGACATTTGGTTTAGAAGGTAATAGTTGGCTGGAAAGTATATTTGCACTACGGGAGAAGTGGTGCCCTGCTTATTGCAGAGATGTTTTTTCAGCGGGTAATTTCCCATCAATATGTGTGTTGTTTTATATATTGTTGTTTGTTTTTCTTCAGTTAATGCTTGTTCTTTTATGTATTAGTGTATGTTCTTTCATTCGTTAGTTGGTGTTCTTTTATGAATTAATGTCTGTTCTTTTCGTAGGTATATTGTCAACCCAGAAAAGTGAAAGTACAAATCACATGTTGAATGGGATTTGCAGCAACCAGACATCACTTTTGTCAATGTTTCATTCGATTGAACAGAGAATCAGAGAATGAAGAGATGCTGAGGTTGGTGAAGATTTTCGTAACCGAGGGTCATTGAGTGTGAAATTTCGTTGTTCGCTTTTGATGCATGCTGCTGAGGTATATACATTTCGTATCTATAAAGAGTTTGAGGATGAGCTTGAGATTGGTTCTTTTGCTGATTACAAGTTGTTAAGTGAGGTTGATGGTGTTTCTGAGTATGAAGTTGCAAATCAAGATTCTGAAGGACGTTACTGCATGGTGTCTTTCAGAAACAGTGATTCAATTAAGGTAAATTGTTCATGCAAGCATTTTGAGGAGATGGGGTGGTTTTGTTTGCATATCCTCAGAATTTTTAATGTGAGAAATGTTACAACAATTCCTACTGCGTATATTGTGAGAAGGTGGATAAAGAATGCTAGAGTTGGTAAGCGTATTGATAGTATGGGTGGTGGAACTAATGTGAAGTTTGTTAGCATGTTTTGGAGAAACAAGTTGATGAAAGATATATATGATGTTGTGATTTCATGTCAAGAAATTGAGGAGGCGAGGCATTTATGTGAACAATGGGTCACAGATTTGAGTATAAAGGTGAGTGTTTGTTTGAGTTTTAACCAAGCGATGGGTCCTAGCAGCAGTTGTGTGTCTGGGGTTGATGAGACTGGAATACAAAATCTGTTGCCTGTTAGGACAAAGGGCCGCAGCAAGAAGCGTATTCAGAAATGCAGAGCACCTGGGTGTAACAGATGACCTGCAAACAATGAAAAAAAAAAGAACAAATACTTGAGTACAAAAGAACCAACAATACCTTCTAAAGGAACAAACAGGCACTTCTAAAAGAACAAACAACCAAAGGAACAAACATGCCAGTTCTAAGCAAAAAAGAACCAACAATGCCTTCTAAAGGAACAAACAGGCACTTCTAAAAGAACGAAAACACAAAAGAAAAAACAGGGCTGCTCTAAGAACAAAAGAACCAACAATGGCTTCTAATGGAACAAACAGGCACTTCTAACAGAACAAACAGGCACTTCTAACAGAACAAACACACAAAAGAAAAAAACAGGCCTGTTGTAAACACAAAAGAACCAACAATGCCTTCTAAATGAACAAACAGGCAGTTCTAAAAGAACAAACACACAAAAGAACAAACATGCCTGTTGTAAGCACAAAAGAACCAACAATGCCTTCTAAATGAACAAACAGGCAGTTCTAATAGAACAAACACACAAAAAAAAAAAAACAGGCCTGTTGTAAGCACAAAAGAAAAAATAATGAATTCTAAAGGAACAAACAGGCAGTTCTAAAAGAACAAACACACCAAAGAACAAACAAGGCTGCTGTAAGAACAAAAGAACCAACAATGGCTTCTAATGGAACAAACAGGCACTTCTAACAGAACAAACAAAAAAAAAAAAAAACAGGCCTGTTGTAAGCACAAAAGAACCAACAATGCCTTCTAAAGGAACAAACAACCAGTTCTAAAAGAACAAACACACAAAAGAACAAACAACCCTGTTGTAAGCACAAAAGAACCAACAATGCCTTCTAAAGGAACAAACAACCAGTTCTAAAAGAACAAACACACAAAAGAACCAAAAATGCCTTCTAAAGGAACAAACAGACACTTCTAAAAGAACAAACACACAAAAGAACATACAGGCCTGTTGCAAGCACAAAAGAACCAACAATGCCTTCTAAAGGAACAAACAACCAGTTCTAAAAGAACAAACACACAAAAGAACAAACAACCCTGTTGTAAGCACAAAAGAACCAACAATGCCTTCTAAAGGAACAAACAACCAGTTCTAAAAGAACAAACACACAAAAGAACCAAGAATGCCTTCTAAAGGAACAAACAGACACTTCTAAAAGAACAAACACACAAAAGAACATACAGGCCTGTTGCAAGCACAAAAGAACCAACAATGCCTTCCAAAGGAACAAACAGGCAGTTCTAAAAGAACAAACACACCAAAGAACAAACAGGGCTGCTGTAAGAACAAAAGAACCAACAATGGCTTCTAATGGAACAAACAGGCACTTCTAACAGAACAAACACACAAAAAAAAAAAAACAGGCCTGTTGTAAGCACAAAAGAACCAACAATGCCTTCTAAAGGAACAAACAGCCAGTTCTAAAAGAACAAACACACAAAAGAACCAACAACCCTGTTGTAAGCACAAAAGAACCAACAATGCTTTCTAAAGGAACAAACAACCAGTTCTAAAAGAACAAACACACAAAAGAACCAAGAATGCCTTCTAAAGGAACAAACAGGCACTTCTAAAAGAACAAACACACAAAAGAACATACAGGCCTGTTGCAAGCACAAAAGAGCCAACAATGCCTTCCAAAGGAATAAACAGGCAGTTCTAAAAGAACAAACACACCAAAGAACAAACAGGGCTGCTGTAAGAACAAAAGAACCAACAATGGCTTCTAATGGAACAAACAGGCACTTCTAACAGAACAAACACACAAAAAAAAAAAAAAAACAGGCCTGTTGTAAGCACAAAAGAACCAACAATGCCTTCTAAAGGAACAAACAGCCAGTTCTAAAAGAACAAACACACAAAAGAACCAACAACCCTGTTGTAAGCACAAAAGAACCAACAATGCCTTCTAAAGGAACAAACAACCAGTTCTAAAAGAACAAACACACAAAAGAACCAAGAATGCCTTCTAAAGGAACAAACAGGCACTTCTAAAAGAACAAACACACAAAAGAACATACAGGCCTGTTGCAAGCACAAAAGAACCAACAATGCCTTCCAAAGGAACAAACAGGCAGTTCTAAAAGAACAAACACACCAAAGAACAAACAGGGCTGCTGTAAGAACAAAAGAACCAACAATGGCTTCTAATGGAACAAACAGGCACTTCTAACAGAACAAACACAAAAAAAAAAAACAACAGGTCTGTTATAAACACAAAAGAACCAACAATGTCTTTTAAAGGAACAAACAGCCAGTTCTAAAAGAACAAACACACAAAAGAACCAACAACCCTGTTGTAAGCACAAAAGAACCAATAATGCCTTCTAAAGGAACAAACAACCAGTTCTAAAAGAACAAACACACAAAAGAACCAAGAATGCCTTCTAAAGGAACAAACATGCACTTCTAAAAGAACAAACGCACAAAAGAACATACAGGCCTGTTGCAAGCACAAAAGAACCAACAATGCCTTCCAAAGGAACAAACAGGCAGTTCTAAAAGAACAAACACACCAAAGAACAAACAGGGCTGCTGTAAGAACAAAAGAACCAACAATGGCTTCTAATGGAACAAACAGGCACTTCTAACAGAACAAACACACAAAAAAAGAAAAACAGGCCTATTGTAAGCACAAAAGAACCAACAATGCCTTCTAAAGAAACAAACAGCCAGTTCTAAAAGAACAAACACACAAAAGAACCAACAACCCTGTTGTAAGCACAAAAGAACCAACAATGCCTTCTAAAGGAACAAACAACCAGTTCTAAAAGAACAAACACACAAAAGAACCAAGAATGCCTTCTAAAGGAACAAACAGGTACTTCTAAAAGAACTAACACACAAAAGAACATACAGGCCTGTTGCAAGCATAAAAGAACCAAGAATGCCTTCCAAAGGAACAAACAGCCACTTCGAAAAGGACAAACACACAAAAGAACAAACAGGCACTTTAAGAAAACACAAGATCTAAGACGCACAAACCTCCTCAAAAGAACAAACACATTCACATTTGAAGAACATAGAGGAACATACGGATACCGTTAAAAGAACAAAAAAGAGAGATACCTTTGATTCTTGATTTCTTTTGACTTCTTTCCAATTTTTTTACTCCTCGTAGATTCTTGTAGTTCGTCTTTTGCAGCCGGTCTGATTTTCTTTTGTTTTTCTTGTTCCCCTTGTTTAGAAGCTTTTCTCTTTTTTGTCGCTCTGATTATCGACTTTCTGCAGGGATTAAATACGTTTATGGTGCGAAAGAACGACAAACAATGGAAGATGCAACAGGTTAGATGTACTTACAGTTGCTCACTAAGCGTTTCTTCTTCCTGCGATGTCATCGTCGTTGTTTATCGTCGGCTTGTTTTCTCTCCGGCGTTTGAACGGAAAACCGAGTGTTGTGGCTGAATGGAACAATATGCAACAATTCGTCGACAACGGAACAGAAGCTTCTTGGAGAAGTTGAAATGTATCGGTTTTCGCGCTCAGATATTTATTGGATGGCATGAGATGTAATTTCGAGAGATTTGGACGCGGTGGCACGCCCGTAATTTCATAGAAATTGTAGCGCGTCTGCCGAATGTTAGTTTCTAATAGGTAGGGGTTGAAGTGACAATAGTTATATAGTAGAAGGTAGGCTTATGACATAAGCCAGGCTTATGCAATCAGTACTCTTAAAGCAAAACGAACCGCCAGTAATTGTCAACTGAAGGTGATGATAGAAGTACCATTAAATCATTTTCTTAATGTGCAATAATCAACTATTTTGGAAAGCCCCTGAACTTTTCCAACTCATATGAGTTGGTCTTTCAACTTTAACTATCCGCAAAAGCCCTTCAAACTTTGCAACTTTGTACCTTTTAGTCCAACTTATTGATTTGACTTCTCTTTTTAACGGCTTAAATACATCAAGAGCCATCAAACTTTAACAACTCATTTAAGTTGGTCATCAAATTGGAACTTGGATTGCACTAGGCTCTAAATTTTACAATAAATAATAAAGATAATGAAAATTAATGAAAATTCATTATAAATTAGTTAAAATTTATTTTTTAGTTTGAGTAAATAAAATTTTATTCAAATTAATTAATTCATAAAAAATATTTTTTAGGTGCTTATAAGGTAAATATAGAATTAGCTATAAAATGATATTGGTCTTAGATAAAAAATAAAAATAAAAACAAAAACAAAAATAATGTATTATCTATAATGAGAAAATAACACAATACAAAAAATATGAAACAAAAAAATTGCGACAAAGTTTGACCAATAACCACCTTTTATTCCATCCACAATAATGATATGCCTAGAAAAATGTAAATGACCACCTATAGTATAAAATGTATTTTTTTTATTTAATTTTATTTTGCTTTAATTTTCCTACTTTCCAGTGCTTAGTGTAAAATATAATTTTACTTTACACACTATGAATAAATACAAAATAAAATAACCCATGAACAAGTTTCCATTCACAACTTTATTAATAACTAATAGTTATTACAAGTCATACGAATTATACAAGTATTCTTTTTATTTTTACTTTTTCTTTGTTGCCCTGATATTTGGTCAGTTCATCCACAAACTTGATCTACAATAGGGACTAAACCAAAGAGACTTTAATTAATGTTTATGAATAAACTAATTTCATCAATTTTTTCTTTACTAAACCTTAAAAAATCAATTTTAATTAATTTATATTAACTTTGATTAATTTTTATGATACTCATTGTTTATTGTAAAGTTTAAGGCCTAGTGTAGTTGAAGTTCTAGTTTGATGGCCAACTTAAATGAGTTGTCAAATTTGAGGGCTTTTCATATATTTAAGCCGTTAAAAAAATGAGTCAAGTCAATAAGTTGGACTAATATGTATTAAGTTGCAAAGTTGGAGGGCTTCTGCTGACTGAGTTAAAGTTTGAGGACCAACTCGTGTAAGTCGGAAAAGTTCAGGGGCCTCTAGTGTACTTTGGCCTAATTAATAAATGATTAATTTTATAGCAAAAGAGGTGATTAGTTTTAAAAGAAAAAGAAGTATCGTAAGGTAAACAATAGTCGAATTTAGATCCTCTGTCCCCTTCACCCTATCCCCGCTTTTGTCACCTACTCTATTTTTTTGCCACGTGTTCATTTTAACGGAGACTACCACTGCTGTTTAAATGGAGGGAATGTACAGTTTTCAAAGACGAAAAGTAAATAGAAGTGAGAGAAAACGAGCAACCAAACAAGGGGAAAGAAGAAAAGGAAAGCATCTTTGGAAATGCAGATCCCTTGGCAAAGGCGACAAACGCCGAAGACGTTGAACTTACTCGAGATATGTTATGTTTGTGGCCTTCATAAGTCAATATGGTAGCACCAATAGCTAGCGTGAGATCACAGCCGAGACGTCGATCAAAGCACCGACCGATGTGGTGTGAGCTGCCTACCGCTGTAAGGAGCTCGGTTTTGATCTCTACCAGATCAAGTTTGATATTATCGACAATTATTCGATATCATCCATCATCTGGTCATCCATCGAGTATGAACTAGATGATAGTTTGGCCAAGTTGGTTTCACATGTCAGCACATAAGCCCTTGAAGCAATCACACATACGATCGGCCGGCATCTCCTGGAGACAAAAGTGAAATCAAGTATCAATCAATGTTCAGCTTCCAAATAAAACCACAAGTTGGGCAGCAACCTATGGATTGGAAATGGAAGTTCATTGGTGACCACAGGGAGTTTCGGCGAGGGTAGGGAATAGAGAGAAGAACAAAGGTGATGGAAAAGTTTTTTTTAATTTTTTTAGGGTTGGTTTAACCAGAAGAAGTTACTCTGTTAATATATTCCCTTCATTTAAACAGCAGTGATAGTGTCCGTTAAAATGAACACGTGGCAAAAAAATAACGTAGGTGACAAGAGCGGGGATAGAGAGAAAGGGACAGAGGATCTGAATTCACAATAGTCTAGTCTATCTTCCATTTAATTCTTTAATTGTCATGTCTTTTGCTAGTAGAAAATATTGTATTTTTTTTAGCATATTTAGCGCTTTACTTTTTGCACTCAAAGTATTAGTATTTGTTTGGTAGCCAAACACAAATCCCAGTTCTTTAAGATATTTTTTATGGCAAAACAGGAAAATAATACTTTCAGTCCTAAAACTTTGATTATTTTTCTATTTAACTATAAGAACTTTTAAAACATGCAAATAATTATTTCTAAACCATTATTTACTGTTCTGGGGTTAACTTTAAAACTAACAGTTTACACATTTTGCACGTTTTAAGACTTAAATAAAAATTTAAAAAGTTTTAAGACTTCAATAAGAATTCACAAAGTTTTAAAACTTAAATAGAAAAGTTACAAAATATTTAGAATTCAAATACAATTTATCTTTCATTTTTTTTCTTCCAAATACTTTTCAAAATTGATTCTTCATTTTCTTACAGTAGGAAGAATTTTTTTTTTATTCAATTTTCCAAAGAAGATACAATATTCTTTTCTGTTTATGTGTGATAAAAAATCACACTTTGTGGATGATTTCTTTGTTATCATCATTCAAAATTAATGCAATGTAAGTCAGGCCTAGAGAATACCTGGTATATAAAATTGGTTCTCATTTAATGAGTCTCATTATTATCATTTTCCAGTTTTAGAAAAGTATTGTCTTATTTATCTTTTTAGAAAATTTCCAAACTCATTAATAATCTTTTTATTTTTGTATGAGTTCAATGGAGATTACTTTTTAATGATTAAAAATATTTATTTTGAGATATATTCTGTTCTTTGAAACTTCAATTATCCTTTAAGGTATTTGAAAAGTATTTTTTAATTTTTCTCTTCGCAAAAAACATATATTTTAAGCTTTCTTTATTTTTTGCCAAAAAAAAAAAGGAAAACATAAAAAAACATAAACAAAAAACTACTCAAATGAAAATTAAAAAATTACAAGAAATTCTCCAATCCATCTCCAGTCCATCTCCTCGCTGCCACTAATTGCCTCAGTCCACGGCCTTTCTGCAGCCCCGAGTCCCCGACCTCCTAGCCCCAATCTCCTCGCCTCGCCTTGATCTCCTCCTCCTCCGGCCTCCTCGTCATCTCCTCATTAGCTTTGCCCATCGCCTCACCACCACTCCTCGCCACAACCCAACCTCCTTGCCACCCTGATCTCCTCGTCCCGATCTCTTCACTGGCTCTCAAATCCTCGACCCATAGCCTCTTCACCACCTCTAAAATCCTTGACTCACGACCTCCTTGCCCCCTCTCGGATCTTCACCTTGATCTCTTCGCCACCAAGGTCGTTCCTCGACCCATGGCCTCCTCGTCGCCTCACGGATCTTCGCTCCGATCGCAGACGTACAATGGAGGTCACCGTCGAATTGTTCTGGGCCGCAATCACAGTTAGATTTTTTGTTTAAAAAGAGAATGGATATGAGGGGGAGGGCAGAATGGATGAAAGGATGAGTGAGAGCAGACATGAAGTTGAGAGAGAGAGAGAAAAAAAAATTAGTTGAAAAGTTAAAACTTAAAGTGGCAAAGCAAGAGAAAAAAAATTTCAAAGAATTTAAAACGACCAAAAAAAAAAAATATCGTAAAGAAGAGGGCATGGAGAGTATTTTTCAAGTCAGAGGAAGAAAGATTACTTTTATTCTTAAATCTACAGAAATTTTTTATATAAGTTCTAAAATTTTATAAATTTTTATTTAAATGCTAAAATTTTGTGAATTTTTATTTGAATTATAAAACTTATAAACAGTTAGTTCTAAAGTTAATCTTATAACAGATGGTTAACAGTGTAAGACTAATTCTTTAGACATTTTGAAAGTTTTAAGACTCAAATAGGAAATTATAAATTTTAAGATTTAAGTAAAAAAGTGATCAAACTTTTATAATTGAATATATTCTTTTTCCGGTGTAACATGAACCGTTTTCAAATTATTATTTTTTTTCATATGCAAGATGCTGAATTAAACCCAAGATTTCTTTTACTAATAATAGTAGAGTTTTCATAAAATATTAATGGCCATTTATTCTCTAGTATAATATGAGAAAAAGAAAAGGAAAATAAAGAATTACACTTAATATGAACACATATAAGAGGGAGTTGGGCAGACACCAGCGAGGCAGCGACATGACAGCATTTCAGTATTCTCCATCTCGTTTGTTTTTCAGTGTGAACTGTGAAGTCGCAGAACAGAATTTTCACCAACCCGGTTTCCTTCCTGTATGGAGTATTTTTATTTCCCTTTCGACGGATCAGATTCCTCGCTCGAAGAGTAAAGATAGGACAGAAATATCAAATTTATCATTAATATTTTAGGTTAAAAATACATATGTTATTATTTTTTTTAACCTAATTTTTTAATAACAAGTTTTAAAATTTTAGGATAATAATGTAAGTTTTAACAAACTTAAAAGACTTTTTATAATTAAACTCTCTCTCTTGAATGTTGGTAAGGATATTGGATAATAGAGATAGTGGAAGGGTGGCAATGGAGTTGGGGTGCTGATGATAGAGACGGTGACAGAGCCAAAGTGCTAATGATAGAAATAGACAATCTTTTGACAAAAATCTCAAAAGTTTATATTTTTTGAAAGATGCATAATAATCTTAATATTTTAAAATTTAATATTTTTACCATTTTTTATTATTTTTTAAACGGCAGTAACATACTCAGCCCATTTTAAAATATTAGTGGTAGATTGGGTTAAAAAAATTATAATGATATATCTACTCTCTGCCTAAAGCACTAATAGTAAATTTGATATTTTCGCTTAAAGACAAAGATGAAGCTTTTACTTTTATGCTAGGCATATATATTTGCCGTCAATCGCAGGGGCAATGTTGATATTTTCCTGTTTTCTTTAGTCATGTTGTGAATTGGTTATTCAACGAAATAAATTTATTCAACGAAAATAAATTTATGGCCGTCTATAATTATCACGGTTGTATTTAATTGCAGGATCGTGCATTATAATGTCACAGTACATAATTGTACCGAGTATTCGACTATTTGTCCAATATCGTGGTGAGAGGGGACTTCCAAATTGGACGGTGCTTATATTATAGCGGTTTTTAAGGTAAACGGAAGGGTAAAATTCATTATGGGTCACATAACTTATTTTTTTTAATCTTAAATAGGTATCTTATTTTTGAATTGTCCTAACGATGTACCTTTTTTTCTATTGTGTGTAACGTTCAACTACTTTTCGTCAATTTCTCTATTAAATTAAATGGAAAATGTTGATGTAGCATTAAACAACCCTAAAATAAATTTAAAATATCAACTCTAGTCCTCAAACTATTTCAATCACTAATTCTAACCCTTAAACTTTTAATCAAATCAATTCTACCCGAAAACCCTAATCTTCCATCTCTACTGCCGCCACCTCAAAAGCTGCCAACCAGCCGCCGCCATCGACAACCGCCCTCCAGCCACCAGCCTAGAAGCCGACCGCCCTCCAGCAGCCAACTCCGCCACCAACCGCCCTCCAGCTAACCACTCAGCCACCTCCGAAAAAGGTTATGAAGTCTTCGATTATCTCTCACCTCCGCCTAGCTGTGATTCTTCAACGCCGCCACCTGCAAAACAACCCAAATCCCCTAGATCGAACACCGAAATGTAGCCAAAACAACCCTAAAACCGAAACAACACGAAGACCTAGAAGATTTTCTTTCCTGGACGAAGATAATGTGGGATCTCAACGACTCGCCGAATCAGCTCTTTGACGATGAATCCAAGCACAGCAGCAAGATATTCGGGTTCTCGGTGTCGTCGGCAGCCTTTGAGCAAGATGAGGAAGCCGAAGACACGTCGGCAGCCGGAGCAAGATGAGCAAGATATTTGGGTTCCAGCGGCACCGTAACCAAGGGCGGCGACCAGAAGCCCGCGCCTTATGTGATCACTTCGGCCGCGTGAACACGACGAGTCGGTTGAATTCACCGCTTTCGGCAATGCGTTGCTTGAGGAAGATGATGAGGTTGATCCGAAGAAGGATCTCATCTTCGATGACATTTGCGTCGCCGTCGGTGGCAGCCTCTGATACTCCAGGTCGTGATTGGAAGGACGGAGCTCCCCAGTTGTCGATTCTATTAGGAGAATGATCGCGATCAGCGGCGATGGTTGGCTTGAAGGAAGACATCTCAAATGGAATATAAAAAGAGCGAGCGGCAGCGGTGGCGGTGGCGTTGATGAGTGAGAAGCGAACGGCGGTGATAAAGCAGAGGAACTAGAGACCGCGAGGGTTAGATTTAGAATGTTAGGGTTTAGAATTGTTGATAGAAAAAAATTAAAGGACCATAAGTGTTATTTTATGATTTATTTGAATGTTTTTAATGTCACATAAGCAATTTTCGTTAGAGATAACTCTAAAATTAACGGAAAATAGTTAGACAGGACACGCGATAAGAGATAAGGTCTAAGGTACCCATTTAGGACAAAAAAATAAACTAGGTGACCCCTGATAAATTTTACCCGTAATCGGAATCATGTATATAACTTTACTATATAATTATGAAATAGTTAGTTTATATTATTTAAAGAAGTTAAATAATATTTTATAGAATTGAAAAAAGGAGGGAGAGATCGAATTTCACCCAATTAAAAGAGATGTCCTCTTACACCACTTTACCGGATGCTCGGTACCATATTAGTTTTGGTGATTTTAAATAACTTTGTGCGTTTGGACCTTTGTCAAGACGACTAAGAGTTGGGGGCCTAACCTACAAGAAAAAGCACAAACAACTTGCCTGCCCTCGCGTCGCTTCTGAAAAATTTCTCAACTTGATACTGCCTTTTTACCAAAGTGACTTTAGACTTCTTTTACTTAATCAAAGTAGTTAACGATTATGCTATCTTCTGGGTACAATCGAGTGCTAGAACAGGATATTTTCTAAGTAAATATTTTTCTTTTTATGTAAAACCTTGAATTAAATATAAAATCTGTTATTTAAGGCACTCGAATCTTTCTCTTTATCACATTCAAATTTGTCCTTTAACAATAGTTAGGATAGATAAATTGCATTTACGGCATTCAATTTCTCGTTTTGATGTTTTAATCGCATCTCTGTTACGCCTTATCTCACTAAAATTGTCCCGTGGATAGTCTTCGCATCAACTTTCTTTTGCTTATCCGGCATTTACTTAGGTCCATTTTTTATTTTTCAACTTAAGTTAATTTAAGTCAAAATGATTTATTTTTATTTTTATATATTTTTTTAACTGGAGCAAAATTTATTTGAAAAAAAATATTATATAGATATAATAATCTATTTGAAGGTAAATTTTCATGATATTTATTAAATTTTTATAATTTTAGGCATTATAAATAAAAAATTATAAAAAATTAAAATTATAAAAGTTATATTTTTAATTGATTATTACATCTATATAATATTGAATTTTAAATAAAAATAGTTTCAGGTAAAAAAGATGTAAAAATAAAAATAAACCATTTTAAAATAAGTTAACTGAAATTAAACTGAATTGGCTCTTAGTAATTCAAATAATGATAAGTGTTTCGCTGCCTATCACTACAAGGGAAATGTGAAAAATTAATTGAAAAGGTGATCCAATTTTTAGTCTAAAAAAAAATTAGTCACAAAGCAGTTGCTAAAAAGATGGTTAACGATTGACTAATGACCAGCTTCGGTTGCTAAATAGGTCTCCACAACGCAGGCAACCAAGTTTTTTGTTCTGTCGCCAAAAAATGGAATGCCGATCGATTGACAACCAATTCACTGATAAGTTTTTTGCATTTCACTTATAATGTCTGCTTACACACCACTTAAATCAAATAGAAATTGCAACAATGTGCCTCAACTTTTCTATAATGGTCGTTAAACTCATATTATCATTTATGTCATACCAACTGTCAAGAATAGTCACAGGTAATTGTCTCACATAGGGAAAAAAATGCGCTAGATATATATATATATGTATGTATATGTATATATGTATGTATGTATGTATTGATGTATGTATGTATGTATATAAAAATGATTTATTGTCCCATTAACTTAAGTTTTTTGGAACAAATGAGGTTATGGCCATATGTAGTATCTCGCTTTGTGGATGTGTTGTGTCGTTTTAGAAATCTTGAATTGTCGAGCTCAATAGCCGAGCTCGAGTTCAATAGGCTTGGCCTCGGCTCAACCATTTTACATCCTTACTGTTGATAATGAGAATTAGTGGTTATTTTGATTTATGAAAACTTATATATCAATTAAATTTTTACACTTAGCGCAGAACAAAAGGTATTTGTTAATAGAGTTGGACACTTATTACTGAACATTAAACCACATATGTTACATATGGGAGACATGATGAAAATGCTTTAAGCAAACTTCGAACATAATTTCTAAATTCATCCAATGCTACTAAAATAAGAGTATTTTCCAATTGCTTGTTTACTAACTGTTAGGTTGTTGGTAATTACCAATACATTAAACCTTTGGTAACAGAGTTTAAAATTTACTAACAGTCAAATATGTTAATAGTTTACCAATGGCCAAAGCCGCTGGTAGTTATCAACTGTCTAAGCCATTGGTAATTTTCTAATGGCGTAAGCCACTAAAAATTAGAAATTAGGGACCAATTTAAAAGACATATGAAAAATGATGGACTACATTGGAATTTTCTTCTTCCCTATAGAGGGGTTGGGTAAACCCGAAACTCAACCCGAACTACCCTCATTGGATTGGATTAGGTTGGGTAAAAATATACCATAGTTCGCGGGTTTGTTCCACATATAGGAGAACTAACGGGTTTTTTGTTAGTTCTGGTTCCATATGGGACCACTTTGAGGTGGAATTGAGCCCAAGGTATGTATATAATTATACAGTAAAAATTATAGTATTACTAATATATCTATATATATATGTATTTCTTTGAAGAATTATAATAGTCATATTGTGTTTTTATATTAAACCCTTAAACCAATGTCCCAAATTGAAATAATATGGAAGTTGTGGGATCATTCATGAAATTTTTCTATATTCACTTGAATCACTTCGCTTCTTTGATCAACTACTTTTGGGTTATTTTGCTTTTGATCCCTCTACTTTAGACTACTCTCTACTACACAATTCTCATATTTTTTTCATTTATGAATCATGTGAAATTAAAAATTCCCGACGTCAACATATTTCAGGTTTTAATATTAAAAAAATAGTCTTAAAGGCTCAACTTTATATATTGAATGTCGTGCCAATGTTGGAATTACTAGAGGAATATAAATTGGTTAAGATGAAATATACTCTACAAGCAACTCTTTTGAACTATTTTGGTAATATCATGTTAAACTCTTTTGAATGTGTCTAAATACATGTATTAAAATGTTGATTTAATTGTATATTATATTGAATATTTTATAAATTAGTTATGGATGCAATTTTATTGAATTTTGGTGTTATTATAGGAATATGGTATAATCCAAAAAACTTGAGAACCATAACTGGAAAACCTAGAACCATGGTTCTGGTTCTGCTCAATTCTTGATTCTCCGGTTAGATAGAAACATTTTGGAATTGAGGTTATTTCAGGTTGGTTCGGTTCCACCATAAAATCGAACAAACCCGAACCATGCTCACCAGTATAAAACCACATTTATCACTCATTTTCCTATCTCTTCTTTTCCTCTCATCCTGTCCTCTTGTACTCCATCTCTCATAACTAAAAGCCAGGTTGGATTCCAGAAAAATATACTCCATCTGTCCTAAAATTTTTGCTTCATTTGTTTTTTTTTTATTTTTTGACTTGAATTATTCATATTATTGTTTGTTAAAAAAAATTATATATATATATAGAAACTACATGTTTTGATTTATCATTCATATATAAAGATTTTTTCATTTATATATTAAAATGTTGAAAATAAACAGTCATAAATTAATTACCGAAAATAAATAGAGCAAAATTTTTGGGACAGAGGAAGTAATTTTTTTTTTCAAATTTTTTATTCATTTACATTTTTAGTTTCCTTGATTTCTCCTTTTAATTTTCTCTAAAGTCACTTGTTAATAAAATCAACAATTTTCCGTAGAATGAGCTTGAAAGTTTTGGGTAATTTTTTTTATTTAAAAAAATAATTTTTAACGCATGAATTACAATTAGTCTGTTACCAGTGATTTTGTGTTTTCAAGTTTGTTGGTAACGGCAGTTGATGAATGAAGTTTTTGAATTTAAAAGCTCACCACTTAAACTATGCCTTAATTTCGAAGTTGGTTGATTGATTAAACATGTCAGTCGTAATGAAAAGAAAGGGAGAAAGTTTCGGTCCATTGATTAAACTGGCCTATGATGGTACGTTGTTGAGTTGGGGGCTAATCCACTGGAATTTAAAGTTGGCTCGGTGCTTCACACACACACTCAACCACCACCCTAAACAGAAAATAAAGAAACTAAGAGCCAATTGGTTCTATAAAAGAAAACAATTCATTGTGTATTAAGTCAGATTAATTTAAAATGGTTTATTTTATTTATTTTTTATGAAATCAATAGAAAAGAAAAATTAATATAAAATTAATTATATCATAAAATATTATTTAATTGATTATTATACTTATATAGTATTAGTTTTCAAATGAAACTGATTTAATCACATAAAAACTATAAAAAAAAAAATGAAAATAGCTTGGATTAATTTATCTTAGTAACTGGGTCTAAGGTTCTTTGACCCGTTTGTTCACTTTTAGGTAGTCTTTAGAAAATGCTTGTGAACAATAGCATGGTGCTAAAGGGTTTTGGCCAAACTGCCGTCTAAACGTTTGATTTCTTCCCTTTAGCTGTTTTTCTTTTCCTTTACTGTACAAAAAGAGAAAAAAAAATTCAACATCTCATTTCAGCTAGAACTCAGACCTGTGTGTTAGTATTTCTTTGTTTTAAACAGGCTGGCGTGGCATTCTTAAAAGAGGCAAACTTGTTTTCGAAAAAGGGACGGGCCCAACAATTGACGCTTGAGAATTGACCTACTGTGGAATGTTGAGTGGAAGCTTTTCGATGAGTCCATCCAGGTAATGCTTTGACAATTTCTAACTCTGGAAAATATATTGGTCCATTTCTTCTGATTTTCTACACATTTTTTCAATTAATAAAATGTAAAAAACAGGTAGGTATTCACGGAAATATTGGTAACTTAAACAAAATATATGTATATATAAGAACAAGGAAAAGAAGAGAGATAATTATAGCTATAAGTAATTTTTTTTTACTCCGGACCAAATGGGCTTAGACGGTTGATAATTGGGAGGAATCTGCACGAGAAGAGAACAAGAGCATGTATCTGTCCCGTTTCTTTTTCGGTTTTTCTGATTGAGCTGTCCGTGAACTTCGTGAAAAACGCTTGATACCAAGAAAATATTATTGTCTACATCTGCTCCCAAGGAATCGCATTCCAAAACTTAGGATCACTTCATCATGTTCTTCTCACTTCTTCAAAACTCTGCAAATTCCCATTTCTGTCTCTACCATACCCTTCTTCAGCTACATAACCTGTCCTCATGCCCCTCCCAATCCAAAAATTCTTGTGCTGGATCAAAGCTTCCTCCTTGTAACACAAGTTAGCAACTCGTTTTATGTTTTTGAATCTTTATCAGTGGTGCCCAGGAGAGGTTAGGAGGCCGAATGGCTGCATCATTTTCTGGGGATGATCTGGCCAGGTCACTCAGTGGCCGGTCATTGAGCCGGAAGAGTAGTTCAGGGTCTGGGAGCAGGAGGAGCTGGGGATCGGCCAGCATCCGCGAGGCATGGAACAATCAAGGCGACGTGTTCCAGAGAAGTGTGAGGGAGGATGATGAGGAAGAGCTCAAGTGGGCGGCAATTGAGAGGCTCCCAACTTATGACCGGCTCAAGAAAGGAATGCTCAAGCAGGTCCTCGAGGATGGCAGGATGGGGTATGAGGAGGTCGATGTCCGGAATCTTGACTTGCAGGACAAGAAAAGCTTGATGGACAGCATCCTTAAGGTTGTTGAGGAGGATAATGAGAATTTCCTCAGAAGACTTAGGGACAGAACTGACAGGTAAGTGAGTTCTGTTTTTCTTATCCTTTTCTTCCGTACCTCTCCATCTCCTGCTGGACTTTTTTCTGTCATGGCTTTATGAATTTGAAATATTTTCTGGTGTATCTCTTGTGGAAAAGGGTGGGGATTGATATACCGAAGATTGAAGTTCGGTTTGATCACTTATCAATAGAAGGGGATGCGTATGTAGGAACCCGGGCCCTCCCTACTTTGTGGAATTCCTCCATCAATGCAATAGAGGTGAGTTTTTTTCTTCTCCTTTCTGCAATTTTTAGTGTTTATTGATAATTGTGCCATAGATGCTTAAAAATCCATGGTTTGTATTTAATTGCTGTGTCTTGTGAATAGGATGTTCTTGGCTATCTCAAGATCTTCCCCTCCAAGAAAAAAAATGTGAATATACTCCAAGATGTGAGTGGAATAGTGAAACCATCAAGGTAACTCCAAGAAGCACAGTAGAATCATTAGCTTCTGCCAATTGCACATTGAAGAACTGACATTAGGAATCTCCACACCCTTTCCTAGTTTATCTCTTTTTGCAATTCAACAGACCATCTTATTCTTTGCTTTTTCTTTGGCAGAATGACACTACTTCTAGGGCCTCCAGCATCTGGAAAGACTACATTTCTCAGGGCACTTTCTGGGAAACCAGATGACAATTTAAGGGTCTGTTGATACTTACTACTATTATCATGATCAGAAATTAGTTACCAATCTAAAAAATGGAAGTTTTATTTTTCAGAAAATAGAAATTGTCATTTCGTTCTTGAATTCTCGATTTAAGTTCCCTACATGACTCGGTTTCATGGAAGTGTATAACATGTTTGAACAGATATCAGGTAAAGTCACGTACTGTGGACATGAACTTGATGAGTTCATTCCTCAAAGAACATGCGCATATATAGGCCAACATGATCTTCACCACGGGGAGATGACAGTGAGGGAAACACTTGATTTCTCTGGCCGTTGCTTGGGAGTTGGAACAAGATATGACCTCTTGGCAGAGCTGGTAAGGCGAGAGAAAGAAGCAGGAATCAAACCAGATCCTGAAATTGATGCATTCATGAAGGCAACTGCTGTGGCAGGCCAGGAAACAAATCTTGTGACTGATTATGTGCTTAAGGTTTGTTGGCTTCATTTACATGTTTGGTGTGAGAATTTAACTTCCTCTTGAAATTTCAAAGGTTAATTTATGCAACATTTCCCAGATTCTGGGATTGGACATCTGTTCTGATATTATGGTGGGTGATGAGATGAGAAGGGGGATATCTGGTGGCCAAAAGAAGCGTGTCACTACTGGTATGCTAATTTAAGACCGAAATGGCAGAGAAAATTATGCTAATATCAGAAGCAACCATTTCTAGAGAGTAGTAAACAGGTACACAACAGAAGTATACTAATGCTAAACTTAATGCAGGAGAGATGTTGGTTGGACCTGCAAAAGTGTTCTACATGGATGAGATATCAACTGGACTAGACAGTTCCACAACCTTCCAGATTGTAAGATTTATGAGGCAGATGGTACATATCATGGATGTGACAATGATAATCTCTCTCCTTCAGCCTGCGCCAGAAACCTATGAACTTTTCGATGACATTATATTGCTTTCTGAGGGTCAGATAGTCTATCAAGGCCCACGAAATAATGTTCTTGAATTCTTTGAAAGCATAGGCTTCAAGTGTCCCGAAAGAAAAGGAGTTGCAGATTTCTTACAAGAAGTGACTTCTAAAAAAGACCAGCAGCAGTATTGGTGTCGAAAGAATGAACCATACAAATACATTTCAGTACCCGAGTTTGTGGAACACTTCAAGTCTTTCCACGTAGGGCAAAAGCTTGCTAATGAACTCAGAGTTCCATATGATAAGTCTTCAGCCCACCCTGCTGCCTTAGTGAAAGAGAAGTATGGAATCTCGAACTTGGAACTTTTTAAGGCTTGCTTTGGAAGGGAATGGTTATTGATGAAGCGCAACAACTTCATATATATCTTCAAGACAACCCAAATAACCATTATGTCAATCATAGCCTTCACGGTCTTCCTGAGGACACAAATGAAAGCTGGCCATATTGGAGACGGAGGAAAATTCTATGGCGCCTTGTTCTTCAGCCTTATTAACGTTATGTTCAATGGAATGGCTGAGCTTGCACTGACTGTATTTAGGCTACCAGTGTTCTTCAAACAAAGGGACTACATGTTCTATCCAGCATGGGCGTTTGCCTTACCAATTTGGGTGTTGAGGATCCCCCTTTCCATATTAGAGTCTGGAATATGGATCCTCCTCACTTACTACACGATTGGTTTTGCTCCTGCTGCTAGTAGGTATGTGCTTTTGTTAAGTTTGTGCGTGACACTTGCAGGAAATTTTTTACTCTGCTTATCACCAATAACACTGAAACCACCATCCAGGTTCTTCCAGCAACTACTAGCATTCATAGGCATTCATCAGATGGCTCTGTCTCTATTTCGTTTCATTGCTGCACTTGGAAGAAAACCAGTTATAGCAAACACTCTTGGCATCGTTACCCTGCTGTTTGTTTTTGTCCTCGGTGGATTTATTGTTGCCAAAGGTTAAATATTTTTCACCTTTTAATGTTTCAAGTTAACTTAGTCATCTCTACAAATGTATAACACAATTTTTCATGTTGACCATTTTCAGATGACATCAAACCTTGGATGATATGGGGCTACTACATATCTCCCATGTCATATGGCCAAAATGCCATAGTCATCAATGAATTCCTTGACAAGAGATGGAGTACAGTAAGATTTGATAGGAAAATGTGAATAAATAAGCTTGAACTAGAGTTCATTTCTGTCTTGCGCTGATATACTCTGCTTTCGTCCATTGTAGCCTTATTCTGATCCATTTCTCGGGAACACCACAGTAGGGAAGGTTCTTCTCAAAGCCAGAGGCATGTACACAGAAGAGCGTTGGTATTGGATTAGTGTTGGGGCACTCTTTGGCTTCTCCCTTCTTTTCAATTTTTGCTTCGTTGCAGCATTGACATACTTGAAACGTAAGCAACAATTCTGATACTAGTTTCATTCTATTGTGCAACTACTGTAAACTTCTGAAAAACATTTTCATCATGGAATGGCAGCTCCTGGAGATTCTAGATCCGTTATTCTGGAGAAGGATGATAAGGAGAAACTGACTTCTGAGGCACAGTCTAAGGTGAAAGCCATAGAAATGAGCGCAACATCTACTACCCTGATGAATGGAGGTCACATCTGAAACTCAAATCATTTTTTTCAAGCATTTTCCCCCTAATACAAACCCTAAGAGGTTATAGAAACATTTTTGAAAAATTGCAGATACTACTGCCAACTCAGGTCTTGATTCTCTACACCAAACTTCAAATAGAAGAGGAATGGTTTTGCCCTTCCGACCCTTGTCACTTGCCTTCAACCATGTTAATTACTTTGTTGACATGCCTGCGGTGAGTTTGCTCTATTCCTCCAACATTAAAACTTTGTGAAAACAACCAATTTAATGAAAATAAATGGTGCTTACTAATCTTATAGCATATGAGAAAATGATTGGCAACTAATATAAGTGGAGCTAGTATCTCTCAAGGATTCTATTATTACCTTGTTCATTTACCACTGATTAGATCCTTGAAATAGCTTAAGCTAGTAAAAAAATGGCTAGAACAAGAATGGCTTCTGAAAGCTATATATTGGTTTTCTTTTTCAGGAGATGAAGAGTCAAGGAATCGAAGAGGACCGTCTCCAACTTCTACAAGATGTAAGTGGTGCTTTCAGACCTGGTGTGCTAACAGCATTGGTTGGTGTAAGTGGTGCTGGAAAGACCACTTTAATGGATGTGCTAGCTGGAAGGAAAAACACTGGATACATTGAAGCGACTATAACTGTTTCTGGTTACCCTAAGAACCAAGAAACTTTTGCGCGTATCAGTGGCTATTGTGAGCAAACTGATATTCATTCCCCACATGTAACTGTGTATGAGTCACTGGTGTACTCTGCTTGGCTTCGCCTTTCCAAAGAAGTTGACAGAGAAACTCGGAAGGCAAGTATTTCTTTCATCACCAGTGTTGTGATTCAAGTTTCAACAAGGAATGAGCAGCTCAATGTTTGTTTTTATCACTAAGCTCAATCTCCTTAATGTATGTGCAACAGATGTTTGTAGAGGAAGTCATGGAGTTGGTTGAACTAACTCCATTGAGGAATTGTCTAGTTGGACTCCCAGGAGTTGATGGATTGTCTACTGAGCAGAGAAAGAGACTTACAATCGCTGTAGAATTGGTAGCCAATCCATCAATCATCTTCATGGATGAGCCAACCTCAGGCCTTGATGCTAGAGCTGCTGCAATTGTTATGCGTACTGTGAGAAACACGGTTGACACAGGGAGAACTGTTGTCTGCACTATTCACCAACCAAGTATTGACATCTTTGAATCTTTTGATGAGGTACTTTGAAGTTATTTTTTTTGTTTGGTAGTATTTTTCTTTGGAAAGTGAACCTATGTTTTTTCCCTCAACTGGTTGTTTCTTTTTTTTCTTTTTCTATTTTTTTTCCTATTGCACAGCTTCTGCTGATGAAAAGAGGAGGGCAAGTCATTTATGCTGGACCCCTCGGCCACCATTCTCACAAGCTTGTAGAGTACTTTGAAGTGAGTATCAGCTAGACAAACTTAGATAAGCTCAAAACTGAAATGGGTTTCCTTTTTTTATTTTTGTTTTCTGTTGCAAGTAACAACTCTTCAAAGACAAACATTATAAAAATGACAGAAACAGACAATTTGTTGTACAAGAAGTAGGAAACTCTTTCATTACACCTTAGTTGTGAATTGTCTGTCTGTAGGCCATCCCTGGAGTTCCAAAGGTCAAAGAAGGCTATAACCCCGCTACATGGATGCTTGAGATCAGTTCTACTGCAACCGAGGCTCAACTTGAAGTAGATTTTGCTGAAATCTATGCTAATTCTCAACTATATAGGTTGGTTGACTTAAAATAAAAGTCTCAATTATTTCTTGCCTTCACTTTTTTCTCCTGTGACTAAGTAGATTTTTGTTAAATAGAAAAAATCAAGAACTCATCAAAGAGCTAAGCACACCAGCTCCCGGAACAAAGGACCTTTACTTCCCAACCATGTACTCACGAAGCTTCTTCACTCAATGCAAAGCTTGCTTCTGGAAACAATACAACTCATACTGGAGGAATCCACAGTACAATGGCGTCCGATTTGCTATAACCTTGTTTGTTGGAATAGTATTTGGATTGATCTTTTGGAAGAAAGGAGGTCAAACGTAAGTCTCAAATCTAATCCTTCCCTAACAATGTGTGAATTCCAATCCATAGGACTTTTTCCTGCATATTTGTTTGAGTCTGGTGGTAACATCCAGCTAATATCAAAACTATCACTTGTGCAGGAAAAAAGAACAAGATTTAAATAACTTAATGGGAGCCATCTATGCCGCTGTCTTTTTCCTTGGAGGCACAAGCACCTCTGCAGTTATGCCTGTGGTGGCAATTGAACGAACAGTCTTCTATCGTGAACGAGCAGCAGGAATGTATTCACAGCTTCCATATGCAATTGCTCAGGTAAGAAACACCTTCCAATGTGGCAACTATACTGAATCTGTAAGAGTTATTAGCTGTAAACTTTAGGAGCATGATGATATACCAAAACAACCTTTTTTGACTTTCAGGTTGCAATAGAGGCTGTATATGTTGCAATCCAAACACTGTTCTACACCATATTGATTTACTCCATGATAGGGTTCGAAGCTGACACTGCTAAGTTCCTGATGTTCTACTACTTCATATTTATGTCCTTCTTGTTCTTCAATCTCTACGGAATGATGCTTGTGGCTCTCACTCCCAGCCATCAAATTGGTGCCATTTGCATGTCCTTCTTCATGAACTTTTGGAACCTTTTCTCTGGCTTCCTCATCCCTAGGAAGGTAACTGAAGCACTCTAACTAGAAGAGACTCTTAACTCTACTATTGCAGCAAAGTCTGAATCACACAACTAAAACTGGTTTGCAAACTTTAACAAAACATTTTTCTCTTCTGTAGCAAATTCCAATTTGGTGGAGGTGGTACTATTGGGGTTCGCCTGTTGCTTGGTCAATCTATGGCCTTATCACCTCTCAGATTGGTGACAAAACTGACGAGGTTGAAGTTCCTGGAGAGGGACTGGTCCAAGTGAAAGAGTACCTGAAGAAGAACTTGGGATATGATTATGACTTTCTTGGAGCTGTTGTGGTTGCCCATATCGGTTGGGTGCTCCTCTTCCTCTTTGCCTTTGCCTATGGTATCAAGTACCTTAATTTCCAAAAGAGATAGGCAAACAAAAAGTATGTTATTTCACATACTTGAATTTTTTCTTTGCTTGTAAATCTACAGAATACAAAAAATGTACCTATTAGCATGGATCATAAACCATCATACAGATTTTTAATCTCTTATTTGTTGCCGTTAGGAAAAAACCATTTTCCAGTAAGAATATTATTGACTTATCACCAGAAAATTCAAGTTTGGTTTTATAAGCGGTTGAATTTGCATGAAGCATCTTTTTCTTCTTAAATTCATAAGAGAAGTTATAAACAGAGTCCAAGTTAAGTTCTGGTGTCCGCAGCACCAAAGGTATAGAAAGAAATTAAACTTTGGCATCATAAAACACAGTATGAACCGATGCACAATACAGAAAGGGGAAGAAAAAAGACCTTATACTTTATCTTCCCCTTTAAACAGAATAGCTTCACCTTATAATCCTGTCGGACAACCATCTGAAGATTGGGGCTCGCCAAGCGGACAGGGATGGGCCTTTTAGTAGCGGCTTCGTGTTTAGGGATGAAGGGTGGCAGTGAAGAGCAATTGAAAGGGAGGAGGGTATGGGACACGACAAAGACATGTCTGCTGGGCCTGGGCTGAGCATATCTCATCTTACTGCTTTTCAAGGGTGTTCTGGGCTTCATCAATATCTTCCCCTCCAAGAAAACTGAAGATTTTAGAGCCTTTTTGGAGAAAGGTAGGGCTTCACACCTTAAGAGGCCCTGCTATCACGTGTGTGTGTGTATATATATATATATATATTACATCTTTGCTATACGGACAAGGCAACTGAAGAAATCAAATCTCTCCTATTTACAAGACATCAGGAAAATTAGCATTCAAACAGATATGACTATGATTCCTTAATTTCTGTAGTTGACCCATTGATTCTTTCCTTTCTTGCTTCAATACCCCCCCCTCAAACTTGGCGGGGGTGCCCATAGCCCAAGTTTGGATCGAATTGAGTAGAATGAATCACGAGCTACTGGTTTCGTTAGACAGACAACTAGTTGTGATCCTGAAGGAAAAAATCGCACATGGATGTCACCACGTTGGACCTTCTCACGCACAAAATGATAGTGAATCTCAATGTGCTTTGAACGAGCATGAAAACTGGGTTGGAACACATATAAATGGCACTGAGATTGTCACAGAAAATTGCTGGTCACTTAGATAGGCGAATACCAAGATCTCGAAGAAGAGAACAAAGCCCAGTAAGTTCGGCAGCTACAGTGGCCATAGCGCGATACTCTGCTTCAGAGCTGGAGAGAGCTACAGATGGTTGTTTCTTGGCACTCCAAGTCAAGCAATTGTTGCCAAGAAAGACACAAAATCCAGAGGTGGACCTTCTGGGAAAAGAGCAGCCACCCCAATCAGAATCAGAGAATGCATAGAATAGAGATCAAGAGAGCTGCTTCGTAGAATGCGAATTCCATAAGTAGTAGTGCCTGCTAGGTATCTCAAAATACGCTTGACAAGTCGGAAATGTCCCATTGTGGGAGCATGCATAAACTGGCAAGCAAAGTACACTGAATAGGAGAGATCAGGTCTAGCGAGTGTTAGATATTGCAAGGCACCTACGATACTCCGATAATGCGTGTGGTCTGGATATAGTTGATCATCAGATGAAACTTTGCGATCCTTGACAGCCATGGGGGTAGCGATGGGCTTAGCATGGAGCATTTCAGCACGCTTAAGAATATCTCGTGCATATTTAGCCTGATTCAAGAAAATCCCATCTGGATACTGATGAACCTCAATACCAAGAAAAAATGAAGAGCACCTAGATCTTTAATAGCAAAAGTATAGCTGAGTTATTCCACAAACCATGTCAGCAAATTCTGATTATCTCCAATAAGCAGCATGTCACAACATAAATGAGCAAATTCAGTTTGCCACGAGGTGTGTCCCGCACAAATAGAGAAGGATCAGCAGCACTTACTTGAAAACCAAGTTGCAGAAGGTAATCATTTAGCCGTGCAAACCAAGCTCCAGGCACTTGTTTGAGCCCATATAGAGCCTTTTTCAGTCTACAAACATAACTAGGATGACTAGAATCTTCAAATCCCGGCGGTTGTTCCATGTAAACCTCTTCCGATAAGTAACCATGTAAGAAGGCATTACTTACATCTAGCTAGCGAACTGGCCAAGATTTCATTGTCGCAAGTGTAAGAACTGTGTGAATTGTACCTGGTTTAACCACAGGAGAAAAGGTTTCAGTAAAATCAACACCTTCAACTTGGTGAAATCCTTTTGCAACTAGTCTCGCCTTCAAACGTTCTAGGGAGCCATCTGCTCTCAGTTTTGTTTTATACACCCACTTACAACCAAGAACATTCATGTATGGCTTTCTTGGAACAAGATCCCATGTGTGATTTTTCTAAAAAGCTTCAATCTCATTTTCCATTGCTTTGAACCAACCGGGATGCTTCAAGGCCCCTTTTGTTGAACGTGGCTTGGCTGGAATGGAAGAGGTTTCAAAGTGCAGATTTGCATACTTTGGATTGACTTTTCTAATTCCTGACATGGAGCGTGTAACCATTTGTCTTGAATCTGAAGCTATTATTTTCGTGGTATTGAGGGGCAAAGTAGGCTCAGCTGAACTTGCCATGGAAGGGAGACTTGATTCCATGACTGGAATCATCAACTCCTTATCTGTTGTGTTTATAGCAACCCTAACATGGTCATCCTTATTGCTATTTGTTCTTTTGGTAATGACCCAATCAAATTTAGCCCACCACCCACACAAGTCTTTTAATTTATTACCTACTTTTGACTATCTCACCCACTACCCACACAAGTCTTTTAATTTGTCACCTATTTTTAACTATCTTACCCATTACCCATATAAGTCTTTCAATTTGTATCCCGATTTGTCTCCTACTCACCCCTATTTGAATCACATGGTTTCACTTTATATACACACCCATGGCTGGCCATACAAGTTCCATTTTAGTCTTTATTTCACTCATTTCACTTACTTTAAAACACTTATTCTCTCCTCCTAGAGCTTAAGCACTTTTTTGATGAGTAATTGTTAGTTATTTTTTCATATATAGACTAGCTTATCTTTGAAATTGAAGAGAGAGATTGAAGTTAAAGTTATGGTTGATTGATAATTTATTTTGATGATTGAAAGGGTCAATTAATTATTAGGATTTTTTCAGAAGGATTAGAAATAAATTTGAGAGATTTTGGCTGGCCATGGTGGAAATTGGAGAGTAGCAGAATTTCAAATCGGAGAAGACGAAGAATCGTACTTTTGGGTCAAAATTGCGCTAATGACAGTTTAGGTCCTTTAGTTTTGGAGGTGGGTTCATCGACACCTAATAGTCTAAAATGTTACAACTTAGTCATTGGAAGTAGAATGCTGAAGGATATAATCGGGTTAATCACAGTATCAGTCCCTAAGGCTTCTAGCACTACTTCATTGAATTCTTAAATTCCAGAAGCATTCATTTAGGTTACTGTCAGCAAGTGATTTTTGGTTATTTCTTGAATTGATTATGTTTTGACATAAACTTTTAGGCAGCTAAAGAATTATTTCAGGAGTTTGAAAGTTGCATTTTGAGGTAAGTGGCTACTAACATTCTAAAAATTAAATTGTTTTGATATTATGTATATATATATATATATATATATATATATATATATATATATATATATATATATATATATATATATATATATATATTATTTCCTCAAAGTGCTAAGTTTTCCAATTTAGTAATTTTTCAATATTTTGATTTAAAGCTATTTTGCATTAAATAATTTTTTTTAATTAGAATAAGATTTTTCAATTACAAGTTTTATTTCAAAATTGTTTCCCAAGTGTTTTATTAATTTACTTGTTTATCTGCTTATTCAAATTTTATCTTATTTATGCAATGTATTATGTTTGATTAATAAGCTGGGATTATGTATGTTTTGATTGTGATGTTTTGTATTGAAATTTTATAACAATCGTAATGCTCTGAATTTCTGTTCTGACTCCGTTTTGGTGGGTATTGGTTCTGTGCCCGTACTACTAGGAAAGTGTAGTTTTTGACCCTCCACGTAGGGTATTCTGTTATGTTTTGTTTCGCAGTGTACTGTTTTTAGGACATGTCCTTCAAGGCGCTCAATCGTTGGCGATTCTTAGATGATTTTGGACGCACTACAGCGGTTTAAGTGTAGTTACAGTTATCATCTCATCCACTCTGCTTTGAATTTTTGTTCTGCTATTCTGCTCTAAATTGCTCTATTTTGGTTAATGATTTTATTTACAAATATTATTTACTCAACTCTCAAAACTTCTATTACATTTACTATGTTCTGACTGTTCAAATATCTTCTGCTAAAGTTTATGTGATTATTTTACAAAAATTGTTCTCTGCTTGATCCCTATATATTGTGTATATTGTATTTTGTTTTCAAAATCCGCCACTTGCTGGGCATTTATGCTCATCCCGTTTTCACCTCCTCATATAGATTAGAGGTAGTTCAAGTTAGCTAGCGGGAGCGACTACAAGACCAGCAGCAGTTCAAGACAATTAAAAGTATTTCGTTACTATTACTGTTAGAAATTTATTTATGTTTAGAAAACTCTTTGGATTTTGTTTCATTCCTTAAAGCTTTAATATCTTATGGATTATGTCTCAGTTTCAAGAATTGTAGTTGCTCTACCACTTATTCTTAGAAGTTGAATTTTATAAGTTTGGAATTATTTTGGAATATGTAGCCTTGCATGCTTAGGAAAAATTTATTTTCTTGAGTATACGGCGTGTCATCGTCCCGAGACTCCTAGGGTAGGTTTTGGGGCGTGACATCTTTGAATTTCATCAACACTAGATGTCAAATGACCAGAATGTTGCTGATCATGTGCTGGTTTGGTGGATTTCTGTTGTCTTTGGTACTGATGGATTATTGGTGGGCGTAATGATACAGAATCTGACCCTACAGATTGCTGAAATTCTGCTGCTGGTTGTTGGAATTCTGTTGAGTCATTGATTCTTAAAGTGTCTTCTGCTGTGCTATTTTCACCAAATTTATTAAGGGTGACAGAGTTTCCATTGACTGGTCCAGCATAATGAATTAGTGTTGTCCCAAATGCAATCAAGAGGGGGGTGAATTGATTGGAATTCAAAGCAAACCAAAAATGAGTTCTTGAACCCTCAAACTCAAGTTTAATTTAAGGAACAATAATTAACCTTATTTTAACCAGAAAATGACTACCACAATCCACCTAAAATTTGCTTTAAAAGCTACCTTTGAAGTATTTTTGAAAACAAACAAGTTCAACCAAGATAGGTTGCATAAAACACCAACCAAAGATCAAATATGTAAAGAATGAGAAGCTTGCATAAGAGAATTTTTATAGAGATTTGGTTTCTCTTCTTAAGAGCCTACTCCTCTCCTCAAGTTTACAACTTGAGAGTTTTCTTCTCCACTATAAAATACAAGGATACACATACAAGGGTACACAACCATTAGGTAGTTCCTTCTACATTCACCTCTCGCTAGATTTGCCAAAAGCTAACTAGAAACCTTTCTAACTCCCTTTCTCTTAGAAGAAAATCACTCAACCACTCAAGACAAGCTCAATAATTTTGTGGTTACAAGGTTATAAGAACTATGGAAACACTCAATGCTAGATGAGCCATAAGCCAATGAAAGCACAAGTTCTTGGCAATTTTTGAGTTGAAGCTCTTTGATGAACGATTCTCTTTTTCTAGTTGCCAAGAGTGATTTACAACATGTATCTTGGTGTAATTATACTTTTTAGGAAGCTATTTGACCGTTGGATCCTTGCTGGAGACTCCTGAAAAAGTTCATTAAAAACTGGGGACCGTTACCCTATTTTTCACACAGAAAAAAATGCTCTAGAATTTGCGTTAATTTTCGAGTTTAACGGGTTAAACTCAATTTCACCCTTTAACGGTCAAAAGCAGTTGGAGACAAGTCATTTAATGCTCTGCAGGATTGTCCAGGTAGCGTCCTCTGATTCGTTCGAATGATATTTGAAATTCTGGCTGAAATCACGCCACTCGAAGAAATTGAGCGGAAGCTTTTAAGCTTCCACTTAACAGGTTAAAACTAAAGTTTAATGCGTTAACTAATGTTTCAAAAAATTTCAGGAATCCCAGACTACGGATTAAGCCAGTATAACGCATTAAAGTATAAACTTGGGAGCAGATTAGACTTAGATGATAGAAAGACCTGTTAAACTGTAACTTTAATGGATTAAACTTCAAACAACTTAGAAAAACTTGTCATTTGGAAATCAAACTTGATTCAAACATTAATATAAATTAATAACCTACTAACTTCTTTTCAAAAACAAGTTTCTTCAACAATCTTAAAACATATTTTTCCAAATAACACTTGATACACTTGGAATTTAGCATAAGTTCAATAAACCTTATTTTGACCAAATGAAGTGAGATTAAAAATATTAAAACAAATCACTTGTCATCATCAAAATTAAAGTTTACTTTAGAACAAATCCAACAATCTCCTCCTTTTTTATGATGACAAAACCCTTTGGAAATAAATATTTGAGAAAGTCAAGTGTAAAGATTTTGGAAAAATTTTGCCATAGTCTTCCCTAAAAAATGAGTAGTCATCTCTATTTAAAAACAACAAAACAACCACAAATATTTAGCATATATAGAAATCCAATCACTTTCATAAATAACAACAAGGAAATGTAATCATGTTCCCCCTTACTCCAACATAAATCAACAACACCCCCTCACTTCTTGTATGCTATTTTCAAGAACAATTAAGGCTAAAATACTCTTAGCCATAACATAAGGATTTGCAACAGTAGCACTATTTTCTCCCCCTTTTTGTCATAATAAAAAAGATCAAGAATGAATAAGAGAGCAAGAAAGCAAAATCAACATGAAATACTTCCACAAAGATACATAATCAAGAACAACTAAATAGAAGTTGGGAACAAATCCACCATGATAGAGATCAAATTGAAATAGGTTTAAATGCATATAAAAGAGTAGGAAGAGACAACCCAAGTTTCAAAAGTAATGTAAGACATTTAGGAGACATGTTGGTGTCACTACTAGACTTGTCTAATGTGGAAAAGAAAAAAATAAGCCGAGAGCTAGCTAGTTCAATTAAACCAAGATAACCCATTAAAGATTTAATTTAACGTGAAAATGCACTTCATTCAAATCAGACTAAAAACTGAATTGGTGTTTTTTTTTGTTTTTTTTAACAAATGAAAAAGAGAATTTTGAGCACAAAATTTAATTGAACCTTATGATCATGAAATTAATTTTCATGAACACATTGTTTCATTCTTTGTAAGAAATCAAACAAATACTTTGGGTTGCTCATTCCAAGTTCCCTTCTAATAAAAATAAATCTTTCTTCACACAAGAGTTTGGTAAAAATATCAGCCAATTGATGTTGAGTATCAATGAATTCAAGAACAATATCACCATCATGCACATGATCTCTAATAAAATGATGCCTAACTTCTATATGCTTTGCTCTAGAGCGAAAAACCGGATTTTTAACTAGACTAATGGCACCTGTGTTGTCACATTTAATGGGTGTCTTTTTGAAATTAAAGCCATAATCTTTCAATTGTTGGTTCATCCACAATATTTGAGCTACACAACTCCCGGCCGTGATATATTTGGCCTCCGCGATGGATAAGCAACTGAAGTTTGTTTCTTTGAAAACCATGATATAAGGCAACACCCAAAAAGCCACTAGTTGAATTTCTATCCACTTTACTTCCGACATAATTCGCATCAGAATATCCCAAAAGATTAAAACTAGTGTCTCTAGAGTACCATAATCTTAGGTTTTGTGTATCAACCAAATATCTAAAAATCCTTTTTACCACTTTTAAATGTGATTCATTAGGACATGATTGAAAACAAGCACACAAACAAACACTAAACAATATATCCGGTCTACTAGCGGTCAAATAAAGCTAAAAACCTATCATGTTTCTATAAAGTTTTTGGTTAATAGGCTTACCATCTTTATCCTCATCAAGCTTAGTTGTGGCACTCATTGGAATGATACTAGGCTTTGCATTTGAGTAGCCAGACCTTTTGAGTAGGTCTCTTGTGTACTTAGCTTACACCCAATTCGTTTTAACTTTAGTCAATTGACTACAAAATGAATTTTTCTTATATTTACATCTTTTTTACTTGAAACTAATTTTAATTAAAAGCCAATATTATTTAGCTACAATAATCAATTGAAAATATAATTTTTATAATCTTACTAAATTTTTATGAATTTTTCTAGTTTCAAGTCTTAAAAAAGAAAAATTCATAAAAATTTAACAACATCCTAAAAATTTATTTTCAAATTGATTATTGCATTTACATAACATTGACTTTCAAATAAAATTGGTTTCACGTAAAAAAAATGAAAAAGTTAAAAAAGTTAGTTGACTTTAAACGAAACGAATTGGCCTTTAGTTAATGAAAATACATTCCTTTGATTGTTTGATTTGAAGTCCAAGGAAGAAAGTAAGCTTACCCATCATGCTCATCTCAAATTCACCTTGCATTAACTTAGAAAACTCTTCACACAAAGACTCATTACTAGCACCAAATATAATATCATCCAGATAAATTTGCACAATTAACATATTATCCTTGAAATGCTTAATAAAAAGAGTAGTATCAACCGTACCTCTAGCAAACCCTTGATCAATAAAAAATTTACTCAACTTATCATACCAAGCTCTAAGAGCTTGCTTTAACCCATACAAAGCCTTTTTCAATTTAAAAACATGGTTTGGACAATTTGGATCTTTAAAACCAGGGAGTTGTGAAATATAAACTTCTTCTTTGATAAAACCATTTAAAAAAGCACTTTTTACATCCATTTGAAAAAGCTTATTCTCCATATAACAAGCAAAGGCACAAATCAATCTAATAGCTTATAACCTTGCAATGGGTGCAAAGGTCTCTTCAAAGTCAATACTCTTTTCTTGACTATAACCCTTTGTAAATAGTCTTGTCTTATTTCTAGTGACAACACCATTTTCATCCAGCTTGTTTCTAAAAACTCATTTCGTCCCTATAATGGAGTGGTTTTTTGGCTTAGGCACTAGTTCCCAAACCTCATTCCTACGAAATTGGTTTAGTTCCTCTTGCATGGCCAAAATCCAATTTTCATTCCCAAGGGCTTTATCAATGGTTTTAGGCTCTATTTGAGACAATAAGGCATAGTAACTACATAAGTTTTCAAGAAGGATCTAGTCACAATACCTCTTGAAGTATCAACTATTATGATGTCTTTTGGATGACTAGATTTATGCCTGAACTTCCATTCACTAAGCAATCCTTAATGAGAATGCTCTTTTTATTGTGGATGTTGTTCCTTAGATTGATCTTGATTGTCATGGAAAGGCTCTTGACTTTTTGTATACTCTAGTGCATCATTAGGCTCATTTCTTTCAAAAGTGTCATCTTTTGGTGGAACATGAGAAACTCTCTTCTCATTGTGATTGATCTCTTTTTTATGAGCATTATTTACAACATCATCATCACTACAAAACTATTTTCTAGTAGTGTTGTTAGTCTCATCAAATATAACATGAATAGATTCTTCAATCACAAGAGTTCTTTTATTAAAGATGCTAAATGCCTTGCTTTTACTAGAATACCTAACAAATATAGCTTCATCACTCTTTGCATCAAATTTACCAAGATTATCTTTTCCATTGTTCAAGACAAAGCACTTGTACCCAAATGCATGAAAATATGAAATGTTTGGCTTGTTACATTTCCAAAGCTCATATAGAGTTTTATTGAGGATGGGTCTAATAAATGCTCTATTAAGAACTAACATGCGTTATTTGTTACTTCGGCCCAAAAATACTTTGGTAAATTACTTTCACACAACATAGTTCTAGTCATTTCCTCAAGAGTTCTATTCTTTCTTTTCCACAACACCATTTTGTTGAAGAGTTCTAGGAGCCGAAAAGTTATGAGAAATGCCACTAGATTCACAAAATGAAATCATGTCATGGTTAATGAACTCTTTACCACAATCACTACGAATTGAACTAATGCATAAACCTTTTTCTTTTTGAACCCTATGTACAAATGGAATGAATACATCACAATTGTCACTTTTATGAGCAAGAAAAAATAATCAAGTAAATCTAGAATAGTCATCAACAATCACAAAACAATATTGCTTTCCACCTAAACTTTTAGTTCTAATAGGTCTAAACAAGTCCATATGAAGTAGTTGAATAAGCCTAGAAGTTAAAACACAATTTTTTAATTTAAAGGAAACTTTACTTTGTTTTCCCTTCATGCAAGCATCACATACTTTATCTTTTTCAAACTTCATTTTAAGTAAACCTCTAACCAAATCACTTTTTACTAGTTTTGAAACTATGTGCATACTAACATGACCAAGTCTTCTATGCCATAACCAATTATCATCTTTATTTGTGGCCATTAGACACTTCACATTGAAAGAAGACAAGTCATTCAAATCAATCACACAAATATTTTCTTGCCTTCTATCAATGAACTTAGTTTAATTGGAAATAATATCAATAACTTGACATACAAGAACTTCAAATATAAATCTATAACCTTTATCATATAATTGACTAATACTAAGCAAGCTATGTTTTAATCCATCAACAAGCAACATATTGCAATTGAGGAGGAATCCTCCTTACCAACCTTACCCATAGCAATGATGGTACCTTTGCTATTATCTTCAAATGAGACGGTTCCTCCTTCTTTTGGCTTGATGCTTATAAAATGAGACTTGTTACCGGTCATGTGTCTTGAACATCCACTATCCAAGTAAAGAAGGCGAGAAAGGAGACTTGGTACCGGTCATGTGTCTTGAACATCCACTATCCAAGTACCAAGTCTCCTTTCTTGCCTCCTTCAAATGAACAATCACTTGTTGGACTTTGGTACCCAAATTTTCTTGGGTCCTTCAATGTTAGTCACATTCTTAGTTCCCTTAGAAACCTAAGTCATCTTATAGCCAATTTGTGCATTTGATTTATTAGTTATGCAATCATATGCACAATGACCATTTCTACCACATGCATGACAAGTTGTGAATGGGCTATACATGGTAGATGATGCACTAACAAATCTATTTCTAAATTTCTTTCTTTAACTAAAGGATTGTAACTTATTCCGGCCTTATCATAAACACCCTTTTGTGATCCAAGTAACAAGTCTAATTTTTCTTTTCCCTTGACAAATCTAGATAAAGATTGTGTGATATCAAAGTTCTCCTTTTTTAGTTTATCTCTTTCTTTGGTCAAGGATGCATTCAAAGCTTTTAATTCTCCTATTTGTTTAGCAAGTTTTTTAGAATCCTTATAAAGAGTATTAAAAGCATTTTACAACTTTAAATACTCACTACCTATAGATATGTATGAGCTAGATGAATCACTTAAATAGTTGTTTACTTCATCTTCCTCCTTTGTCATGAAACATAGGTTGGAGTGACTTTGGCTTGATGAGGAGGTTACATCATCAACTATCAACAAGCAAAGATTTGCTTGGTCACTTAAGCTATTGGATGAAGATGAACCTTCACTTGAAGATGAGTTACTTGCACTCCAAGCCGCCATAGCTTTTCCACTCATTTCCTTGGAGAATTTCTTGTATTTCTTTGGTTTCTTCTTCTTCTTCAAAGGACAATCGAATTGGAGATGTCTGAGCTCTTTGCAATTGTAGCAAATAACTTCATCTCTCTTTTTAGAATGTTCTCTTTAGGGATAACAACGAGGCAGATCGAGCGCGGATATCTCTTATTCGCCATCCGTGCTCGCGGGTTTTGTCATACCCGTTAGCTCGCGGATATCCGCTAATGGCCAGAAAACAGCACCCGTGCCCGCAACCCACGGATAATCCATGTCTGCGGTAATCTGCAACCCGCACCTAAGCTTAATTTGTCCCTTAGTCAAAAGATCCATCAAACAAAACGATTGTGCCGCCAATGCCAGACGTGAGCAATTGTGCGCGGTTGTGAGTAGTGGGCGAAACGACTGAATCGTGACTTCATAAGCAGGGAGATGCTATGACTGAATGGTGAGCACAGTAGCCAGCGAGACCTCCCAATTTCTGAAACATAGCGCCCAATTCCAAAAGAATCGGGCAACGGACTCAACGCTAGAAGGTAGAAGCGGGCCAAACAGCTGAAGCGTGTGAAGGTATAATTACAAAATTAGCCATTTAAGTTATTAAAAAGGTGACACTTACATTAAGGGTGAAATTGAAATTTCATATACTTGGTGGGTTTCACGAGTTGGCGGGTGTGGATTTATCCACAATGGATACCCCCTACTCGTCACCTGTCCGCATCCGCCAGACGGGTGAGATTTTTTACTCATGCCCGCCTCCTCGTGGGTATTTTCACCCGTTTACTCGTCTGTCATGGGTGGATATCCACGGTTTGCGATTCTCGCCCGCTCCGTTGCCATCCCTAGTTCTCATTTACTCTTTTCATGCTTCTCATTTTTACCTCTTGTAAAAATTTTTACCTCTTGTCATGGGTGAAATTTTTACCTCTTGACTTCTTGAACATCTTACTAAATTTTCTTGCCAAGAGAGCCACATCAATTTCTCCATCTTCACTTGATGATGTGTGGTCCTCTTGAGTTTTCAAAGCCATTGACTTGTTCTTCTTGATGCATCTTTCCTCAACTTGTTCTTTCATCTCATAGGTCAACAACTTTTCAAAGAGCTCATCCACATGCATTGTTTTAATGCCTCCTCCTTCATTGCTGGCTTCAACTATACTTTTCCATGATGGAGGTAAGCTCCACAAGATCTTCCTCACCAACTCCTCATTTGTATACTCATTCCCAAGCAATTTAAGTGGTGTAAGGATTTCATTGACTCTTCTAAACATTTCTTGAATGCTTTCATTTGGCTCTATGGAAAACAACTCATATGCCCTCACAAGCATGTGCATCTTGGTGTTCTTTACTTGTGTAGTTCCTTCATAAGTCACCAATAACTTGTTCCAAATATCCCTAGCATTTCCACAAAAAGAAACCAAATTGAATACATCGGGGGTTAGTGCACAATATATGATATCCATTGCCTTTGCATTCATAGTGTACATGAGATCATCCTCCGGTTCATATTCCGTTCGATCTTTTGACACTTTGTTTCTATCAACCATTTTTATAGGTATCCTAGGACCATCCTTAATGATCTTTCAAAGAGCATGATCAATAGCTTGGATATGAATTTCCATTCTAGTTTTCCACCAATTAAAGTTTGTAGAGTCAAACAAAGGTGGCCTAGATGGATTTTGCCCATCAAGATGCATACTAGTGGTTGCCATGGATCTTTAAGCTTAAAAATCGTTAGATTTTATCAAAACACAGCCACTAGCTCTGATACCAATTATTGTCCCAAATGCAACCAAGAGGGGGGCTGAATTCGTTAGGTTCCAAAGCAAACTAAAAAAGAGTTATTGAACCCTCAAACTTAAATTTAATTTAAGGAACAATAATTAACCCTATTCTAACCAGAAAATGACTACCACAATTCACATAAAATCTGTTTTAGAGGCTACATTTGAAGTATTTTTGAAAATAAACAAGTTCAACCAAGATAGGTTGTATAAAACACCAACCAAAGATCAAATATGTAGAGAGAGAGAGAAAAGCTTGCACAAGAGAATTTTTTATAAATGTTCAGTCTCTCCTCTTAAAAACCTACTCCTCTCTTCAAGTTTACTACTTGAGAGTTTTTTTCTCCACTATGAAACACAAGAATACATATACAAGCGCACACAACCCTTTGATAGTTCCTTCTACCTTCACCTCTCACTAGTTTTGCTAAAAGCTAACTAGAAACCTTTCTAACTCCCTTTCCCTTAAAAGGAAATCACTCAACCACTCAAGACAAGCTCAATAATTTTGTAGTTATAAGGTTGTAAGAACTATAGAAACACTCAATGCTAGATGAGCCAATGAAAGCACAAGTTCTTGTCAATTTTTGAGTTGAAGCTCTTTGATGAAGGATTCTCCTTTTCTAGTTGCCAAGAGTGATTTACAACATGTATATTAGTGTAATTATACTCTTTAGAAAGCTATTTGACCTTTGGATCCCTGTTGGAGACTCCTGAAAAAGTTCCTTAAAAACTGGGGACCGTTACCCTGTTTTTCACACTGGAAAAAATGCTCCAGAATTCGCGTTAAGTTTCGAGTTTAACGGGTTAAACTCAATTTCACCCTTTAACAGTCAAAAGCAGCTGGAGACAAGTCATTTAATGCTCTGCAGGACTATTCAGGTGGCGTCCTCTGATTCGTCCGAATGATCTTTGAAATTCTGGCTGAAATTGCGCTACTCGGAGAAATTGAGCGGAAGCTTTCAGGCTTCCACTTAACAAGTTAAAACCGAAGTTTAACGCGTTAACTGATGTTTCAAAAAATTCTAGGAATCCCAGACTACGGATTAAGCCAGTTTAACACATTAAAGTATAAATTTGGGAGCAAGTTAGACTTAGGTGATAGAAAGACCTGTTAAACTGTGACTTTAATGGATTAAACTTGAAACAACTTAGAAAAACTTGTCATTTGGAAATCAAACTTGATTCAAACATTAATATAAATTAATAACCTACTAACTTCTTTTCAAAAACAAGTTTCCTCAACAATCTTAAAACATATTTTTTCAGATAACACTTGGCACACTTGAAAATTTAGCATAAGTTCAATAAACCTTATTTTGACCAAATGAAGTGAGATTAAAAACATTAAAACAAATCACTTGTCATCATCAAAATTAAAGTTTACTTTGGAACAAATCCAACAATTAGATTGCTTTCACTTGACCCTAAATCAAGGTTAGAGGAAGCATTAATGTCACAAAATGGAGGATTGATAGACTCATCACTTGTGTCAAAAGAAGTTGTTGCGGCTGTGACTTCTTGCTGCACATAAAGAGAATTTGGATTAGCATATAGAAAGATATTCTCATCAAACACAACATGGTGGGAGACATTACACTATATTCTAAAAGTTATGAGGATGTTGTTCGAATTACAGTACGCTATAGTGCTTTTACCGTTTTGCCCATCATCCTTTTTTTTTTTTTTGCGTTCGTCAATTTTTTTTTGTTTTTTCGGATACGATTTCCTTTTTTTTAGAATTTGATCATCTTTTTGCAATGCGCTGAATTTCCTGAGGATCTATGTTGTAATTTTACGCTTTTAATCTGTTTAATGTGTTGTTTCGGTGAAAACACGGTTTCAGTCCCTAACTTTCTAATGCTTCCATTTTAGGCTCGAATTTACATCAGTGTTATATTTTGGTCCCTAAATTTTATAACTATTAATCTAGCTCTTCTATTTACTCTCTTGATCCCAAGTTTTTTTTGTTGTTGTTTTATGTACTATTTTCTAAGGAAAGACATTGGTGAGCATAATTTATTCTCTTTATCTCTAATTTTTTTGTTATCTTTTTGTTTATTGTCTTCTAAAGTAAAATCTTGATAATCATGGTTTTTTTTTTAGCTTGAAGAAATAATATAGACATTAAGGTTTTAATAATTGACTTAATAAATGTTAAAAAAAAAAAGATAAATAAATTGAAGATGGATTTTTCTAAATAAATTTATAAAGAATATTAAAAATTAAAATTTCAGTTAATAGGAGATAAAAATTTTTAGTAAATTAATTTTTAATGAAAAATTTTATTCATCATTTCAAAACTTGTACAATGTTATGTTTCATATTCATTTTCAATTTTAACAATTATGGATTGATGGATCGAATTACTTTATTAAACTCTAAAGCTTTTGGGTTAATTTAACTAAATAACTTTTTTATTGATATTAAAAATTGAAATTTAAATTAATAAGAGATGAAACTTTTTAGTAAATTATTTTTTGATGACAAAAAATATGTATCATTTCGAAGCACATGTAGTGTTATGTTTTATAGAATTATGTTTTGATCACAATTAATCATTTTAATAATAAGAACATAACATAAAGAAAACCCAACCCAAAATTAAAATGAATCAAAATTTAATTGATTAACATCCATTTATGAATGAGAATTTTTTAATTATCTATTATTGGCATTTTTTTAATGTCAAAATTTATAATAAAAAAAAAATATTTGCTACAAAGTGCACCTAAAAAGACCTCGCTATATTTTAACCATCGTTTTATCTACAGTAAACTATAGTATCTTTCTGCTTTTGCTCTTCGGTATTGGGCTGGGTTGTGACCCGCTCTATTATCTGTCATTTTCTTTTTTTCTTTTTTGATGTATTAGGTTGCTTCTTTTGGAAGGTTGGTGAAATTTTTGAATGAGAAAACCTTTTCAATATCGCTATTCTCCTACTTTCACTTTTCCTTTTTATGAAACACATTTCCAATCCCTATATTATTTTTGTTTCTGATATTAGACCCTGAGTTTGACTATCTTGACATTTTGAACCCTGAACTTAATAACTATTTAATTATAGTATTTTTGTTTAATCTCTTCTTTGTTTTTTTAAATGATATATTGTTTTATAAACTAAAACATTGATCACCATAGTTTGTTTATTTTTTTAGTGAAATAATATTTTTTTTTAACTTTTCCTAAGTCAATTGTTAAACTATTAATGTCTAAAATTTTTACATTTTTTCTCTTGATTCCCAAATTATTTTTATTACTTTTTTTTTATCATTATTTTACTTAATATTGTGATATTATATGACCGCCGTAACATGCGGCGTTTCATACCTCGTATATTCTATTTGTCGAAGGGAGCAAACATCTGTATCCTTTGTGTTTCATGCTATATCCAAGGAAAACACGTGGCCTTGATCTTGCATCCAACTTTGTTTTTGCATGTTCTCCAAGATACGGAAAACAGCGACAACCAATAATTCTTAGAATAGCATAATTTGGCTGTTTTTGGAATAGTAACTGATAAGGAGACATCATCTTTAAAGTTGGAGTGGGCAAACGATTTACCAAATAAACAGCGGCACTAAAGCAATCCACCCAAAATCGTTTAGGAAGATTAGCATTAAGCAACATGGCTAATCCCAATTCATGTATATTTCTGTGCTTTCTGTCAGCTAATCCATTTTGCTCCGGTGTGCTAGGACATGATAACTGATGAACAATTCCATTTTCATCTAGAAAATCCTTAAATCTTTGATTTTGATTGAATTTTCTTCCTTCATCAGTTTGAAAGATCTTAATGCCAACATCAAATTGACACTTGACATAATTATAGAAGTGAACAAAGCACTCAAAAACATCAGATTTCTTCTTTAAGGGATAAAACCAAGTGAAGCGAGTGCAATCATCGATGAAGACAACATAATATCTAAAGTTACTGAAAGACAATACAGGCGACGGTCCCCATACATCCGAATGAACATTCATAAAAGGTTTTTCACGTCTTTCACCTGAACTAATAAAGGGTAACCGACAAACTTTGGCCATTTGACAGCTTACACAGAGAGAATGACCTTTATTTTCTGAATAACATGAAATTAGGTGATTCTGTTGAAGAAACTTTACTAGTCTTTCATTTGGGTGTCCAAGACGTTGGTGCCAAACTTGCTCACTTGCTGTTCTGAATCTATTTGAGAAGAGTGCCAACTTCTCATGATCCAAAGTGTAAATTCCATTGTGTCTACTCTCTGTTGCTAGAGTTTTCCCGGTCTGGCGATCCTTGATAGAGCAGCCACAAGAGAAGAATTCAACAAAGCAAGAAAGATCATCAGTGGGTGGACCAATCGACAGTAAATTTTTCTCTATTCCAGGGACAACTAAGACATTTTTCAAATATAAAGAAGATGGATTAGAATTAAGAGTGATATCACCAATATGTGTTATAAGAATTGTCTGGCCATTACCCACTCTAACTTCATCTTTTCCTCTGTAGTTTTTCAATTTCTCAAGCATACCTGAGTTATTCATCATGTGAAAGGTAGCGCCTGAATCAAGATACCAATCAGTGTCTTGATTTATCTCCAAAGTCAAGGCTGCAAGGGCTTTTGGGATATCCTCTGCCTGATAAGAATGATTGTACCTCTCAAAGCATTTGAGGGCTGAATGACCAGGTTTAGAGCAGATTTGGCAGACTTCAATCATTCTGGTCTGACTTGAAGATGCGTGTCCGTAGTTTCCACGGCCTCTCCTGTTGTCATTGTAACCACGTCCTCTGGGATAGTTCTTACGATGATTGGCATCGTTCTTGTGAGTTTCAAAATAATGAGAACCTTGGGCTGCATGAGATTCAGGTCACCGCGCCGTGGCCGTTCCTTTTGAGACATGTAGCCAACTTCTGGTTTAAATTCAGCAGTCCCTTTCTTTTTCATCCTTTCTTCATGACTTTGTAAGATCATTACTACCTGTGCAAAAGGTAATATTGGTGGAATTTGTAATGGAATTGAAATTGTATCATATTCTTTACCCAGACCTCTCAGCAATGTAATGACTTTGTTGTCATTAGGTACATGTTGTCCTATTGCCTCAAGGTTGTCGCAAAGATATTTGAATCTCTTGAGATATTGATGCAGACTATGTGTTCCTTGATTGATTCGACCAAAATCTTAATTTAGGGTGAGTCTCCTTTCAAGTGAGTTTGTTGCAAAACTATTCTCAAGAGTCAACCAGACTTCTGCAGCAGTCTCTAGCCCAACAATAAGACCAAGAACATCTTCCGACTGAGTGGCTGTAACCCATCCTTTGATTAGAGAGTCTGCCTTCTTCCACTCTGTGTAGGCAGGGTTGAGCGTAGTTCCTGGGGAATACTTCCTATTTGGACATGGCATCAAGTACCTTAATTTCCAAAGGAGATAGCAAACAACGTCTTCTTCTGAAGTATTGTTTGCAAAGCACAATTGTGCATGAGCAGTCATGGGCTTGTTAGCTTGGCTCTTGATTTGATTTTTTTTTTCTTGCAAAACTACAGAATAAAATATTTATTTGTTATGCATCACAATACATCTTTCTTTCTTTCTTCTTCTTCTTCTTCTTTTTTTTTCCTCTTTCTCAAGTTTGTTGCCATTGCACATGAAAAGCCCATCTTAGTAAGAATTCTGTCATCCTATACTGATAAATTCATTCAAGTTTAAGGTTATATGCAGTTCACTTTGCATGAAAGCTTTTCTCCTCTTCTTTTTGTACATGAAGAATGTAACAAAAGAAGAGCTCACGTCTCGATGTTCATCTCACTGGAGGAGCTTATAAGAGAGACAGCAACCTTAACTCCTTTTGTTGATCATGCACAAAGGTAAACAGAAATTAGAGTCTGGCATCAGGATATGTATGTGGACGGAACTTGCACACACCACAGAGGAAGAAAGAACTTATAATTTCTATCTCTCTTATAACGAAGGAAGCTTGAACTTCAAGAAAGTGTAAACAGATTGGGGAAAAATTATGTCTATGATTTGGCTGCTGGGGCCAACTGCTGTGATGATTCTATGTTCTTGCTAAGGTCCTCCAGCTTCTTCAGCCTTAATCTCTCACTTTCAGCCAGCATCTGTTAGAGCAGATTACATTCGGTTTTAGTAAGAATTTAATGACAAGTGCTTTATGAATAACAATTAAGAAGTATACCTCCATAAGAGTGGATAGAAGAAGTTGCTTCTCTTTGTTTCTTTCATTGAACAACTCCAGGGCATCCTTATACTCTTTTTCCTGTCATAGTTTAGAAACACTCCAAAATCATATCCAGCCATTTCATAGCTAATTCTCATGTCTAAGAGCCCAAAGTACTACGTACCTTCTTCTGGAAGCTTTGTCCTAATGCCTTCATCTCCTTGCTGGCAATGTCGATCTTCTTGCGAAGGGCGGCAACTTCCTTCTTCATGGGATCGGTCAGCTCCTCAAGTTGCTGAAGAAAAAAGCATATGCTCAGCAAGACAGTAACCGTGCCTTTTTGTACTAAAAGCATAACATTTGATCAGGCCAACATATGTAATTAAAAATTGATAAATTTTACCTCTAAAACTAGTACCAGCCTCTTGCTCTCCTCCTCTGCTCTTCCCAATTGCTTCTCAACTTTCTGCTTAATCTCCATAGTTTTCTTCTCAATCTCTTCTTCTCTGGCTTGGAATGTGGAAATGGCCAGCCTTGACATTTCCTCATCCTCAACAATACCATTCTCGTCCACTGTTAGCCTCCCACTACTCCCAATGCTCCCTGTGCTCTTCATTTTTTTTTCTTTCTTCTGCCTAACTTTCACAACCATTCCCAAAATTGCTCTCTTTTTATGCACTCATTTCTGTGCCCTCTTCTCTTTCTTTTTGTTGCTTTTGCTTTAAAACTTGCCTTTCTTTTGGGGATGACTTGCTTTCTTTTGACTGTATTTCAACTAAAGCAAGGGAAATAGAAACTGTAAATGGAAGAGGACAAATCGATCCTCTTTTTTTCTAATTCGCTTTTCTGATTAAAGCTTTGGTTTTTCCCCCCCTCAAATTTGTTTCTTGTTTGGCGGGTTGTCGCTTGAAATTGAAGACTAGATATATACAGTAAGGCAGTAAAGCCACTAGAAATTGGTTGAGTAATAGTTGTTTTCTTACTTGGGTGACCACCTGTTGCTTAAATGCAAAGAATTGGGACAGATCACATTAGAATAAGAATAATTCCTTATTTCTTTTTCTACTTTTCGGAAGAACAGAATCAGGAGGGGTGTGCTAAGGATAGTGACTTGAAGTATTGCATCAGAGCTCTGCATAAGATATTTAACTATACATACATGTAATAAGAAGAAAGTAAACAGCAAATCCGAAAGGGTTAGTATCTATTCTGATTGGATTTTAATGCAAGTAATTAATAGGCCAATAATATCTAGATAAGAAGTCATGATGACGTTGGGTTTTTACACAATTCGTTTAAACTGCAAGTACAAGGATAATTGCCCAAATTTCTAAAAGCTGATAGATTTGTGTGTGTGTGTGTTTCCTTTTTTGGGTGCATTTCAAAGTTGGTCATCGTTCAAAAACGCTCTTTGTCTCTCGCTCTTCTTTCTTCCCTCCCTAAAACACTATGTTGATTGTTTTTGGAGTCTTTTACTCCCTCCCCATCCTGCAGGAGCCCTAACGATCTGATGGAAAGTCATATGGAAACAAGCCCACGACGCCGCCACCACACCTCCACCGCGATAGCCGTAGCGATTCCCTAGAGCACGGTAGAGCTCTCTGTTGAATTCGATTCAGGGCACACTCTAGCTTCAGGGCACGCTAGAGGTTCTATAGTGTTGGATTTGATTTCCTTGCTTTTTTGTTGAATTGATGCTTGTTAAATCGATTTTTTATTGAAACGGTGACATTAAAGCCATTAATGGTTCAAAATTATTAACCGGTCGGTAGAGGTGGGAGGTGGGCCGGGTTGGCCCGGACCTAACCGGGACCGCCCCGCAAGAGGGCCGCAATTTTATGGGCCGAATATGGGCCCAATAGGAGGAGGATGATGCAAAAAAGACCGGCAGGGACCAGACGAACCCCTCAGCCCGGACTGCCCCGCCCCGCCGGACCGGACCGCCCCGCCCCGCCGACCCGCGCGCAACGGCTCCCTGCATAATGTAAACCTGCAAAAAAAATTTTTTAAAAAGGGCTAATTACACAGCAGGCCCTCCAACGGTTTTCTGCTCCATTTCAGCCCCCAAAATTTCATTTTTGCCCCTCCCAACAACTAAATTTCAAGGACTTTTTGGTCAAACTAATTTTTTCCCTCCCCCTATAAATACCAATGCCATTTTCACTCAATCCTCACACAATCACTCAACCTCTCTTCTTCATCTACTATATTCTCTCAACCATTCTCCTTATTTTCTTAATTTCTTCCAAATTTCTTACTAATCTTTCCCTAATACCTTCATAATCCTCTCTTGATTTTGCATTAATCACTACTATTAGTACGTGAGTCATGGCTTCAAAAGGAAAGGGCAAGTCAACAGATAGTTCATCTTCCCGCAACACCGGCCTTCGAGCCTTGTTCTGTCGTCGATCTCGACCCGCCGATAAAGGCATTTCAATTCAAGAGTTTCACGACGATGATGCCAGAATCGATATGACGAATTACGATTTGGGTCTCGACGATCAATTATCCGATGATGAAGTGGAAGAGTTGGATGCGATGGCGTTTGGGAATCCGTCAATAGAACTGACGCCTACAAATCATGAACCCGCCGTGGAGGGAACTCAAGCACAAGGTAAATCCACGAGACTAACTGCTTGGGTTTGGGAGCATTATGAGCTCATAAACGAAGGGGAGTTGAGATACGGAAAATGCAAACATTGCGGAAAAAAATTTGTGCATAGAAAGAATTCTGACACTGGAACGCTGAAGAGGCATCTTGAAAATCAACATGCTAACGTCCTCCCTAGTACTGGGACTAGTTATGGAGGACAAACACAACTTGGGTGTACAACCGGCGCCGGCGGACCAGGTATATTTCGTTTTAACCAACAATCTTGTAGAGAAGGTATAGTAAATTGGATGATGCTTACCGAAAAACCTTTTTCACAAGCTGAAGATGTCCACCTAGAATCTTGGATAAAATCACAATTAAATCCTGCATTTAGAAAAGTATCTAGGAAAACTGCTAGGAAAGAAAACTTTAGACAATTTGAAACCGGAAAATCAGATTTGCCAGCATATTTTTCTGCTCTTGATCATTGTGTAGCATTTACTTCTGATATGTGGACATCACCTATAGGTCAATCATTCTATTGTGTTACTTCTCATTAGATTGATTCTGATTGGATAATACAAAAACGAATTTTGTCATTTAAGGTTATTGAAACAGATCATACTGGTTTTCAAATATTTAATTGTATCTTAGAAACTTTATGTGATTATTTTTGTACTGATAAAGTTCTGTGCATTTCATTTGATAATGCTTCAAATAATGATGTTGCCGCTCGCCTTTTGAGTCAAAACTTAAAACCACCGCTCAACGGTGCATTTTTTCACGTTAGATGCATGTGCCATATTTTAAACATTTGTGTGCAAAAAGGTTTAGAAGTTCTCCAAAATGAGATTTTGCCTATTCGAAACTCATTAAAATATTTGATGTTCAGACCTGCTATTTTTCGTGAATTTAAAAGCTTTTGTATTGAGAATCAAAAACCATTTTCTTGGAAACGGTTTAAATTGGATTGCCCAACCTGCTGGAACTCCACATTTTTTATGTTGCAAGATGCATTACCGTATGCAAATTTGTTGTCACATTTCATGAATTTACAAATGGGTTCTGAATTTCTTACGACTGAAATTTGGGAGAAATGTTCCAAAACCGGTGAATTGCTTAAGTTTTTTTACAAGGCAGCTGAATTTTTCTCTGGTGTTGACTACCCAACAAGTCATCAAGTTTTGTTTCATTTAGTGAACATCACATATGCTTTACATCAATTTAAAAATGATGAGTTGTTAAAACCGACTGTCGAAGCCATGCGGGCTAAGTGGCTTCAATATTTCTCAAACATTCCACCTATCTTTTTAATTGCTTCTTTACTTGACCCGTATGTAAAATTAACGGGCATAACAACACTGCTTGAAGGAATTTTTCATACTTATTTAGAAATGTCTCATATAAATGTTTTGGTTATGTCTGCTTCTGCTTCCGAGTATTTGCATTCTTTATACAAGTTATATTGTGAGCGGCATTCGGATAAGGTAAGATCCGAAGCTTCTCAAACTGAGCCTCCAAAGAGATCAATCTCCTCAAGATTTAACCCGGCACTCCAAATGCTCAAACGACCTCGACCGATGACATCGGGATTAGCTGAGGTCGATGACTATCTTAACACATCATTCGAGACAAGCGACCTCGACATCTTGGAGTGGTAGAAACAAAAGAGATCAAGATTTCCGATCTTGTCGATAATCGCATAAGAAATTCTTATCGTTCCAGTATCAACCGTCTCATCTGAGGCAGCGTTTAGTGCCGGAAAATGGGTGATAACAGAAAAACGGTCAAGATTGACACCTGACGCGGTAGAAGTATGCGTGTGCAACCGAGATTGGAGCCTCGCAGCACTCCGGCATCAAGACCAAAAGAGTTCGGATGATAAGGTAATATCCGATACCGAGAGTTGAATTTTTTTCTTTCAATCATACATGTAGTTTGTATTTGATTTGATTATGCTGTTCAGCACAGATCATAGGTTTCTATTATTTATCACTTTCGGAACGTTTTTGCCATTTCAAAATGTAAGGCACGTTCCGATTATTTGTAAGTGTCGTTTGGCTTTTTAACTTAATAAAACTTACACCGGAGGTGGTGTTTTTTCTTAAAAAAATTTATGACTTATATAATTAATAATTGTTCTATTTTATATATATATATATATATATTTTAACAAAAAAAAATGAAACCCGCCCCGCCCCGCCCCGGGACCGGCGTCGCCCCGCTCCGGGACCGCCCCGGGACCAGCGTCGCCCCGCCCCGGGACCGCCCTGCCTAGAGTTCAATCTAGGCATACCCTCTTCTCTCCCCCACCAAATCCGGCCTCATCTTCGTCCAACGTCCAACGACGATTAAAACAACCATTTGATTCAAATACAAGTTATTTTATTCTAGTCGTCTCACATCAATCTTAGATTTTAGTCATCTCACATCAACCAATTATCTAACAACCAAATGGATATTAGAGTAAGAACCTCTTAAGAATTCAAAATCATCATCTTTGAGCTGCAGAGCAACCGCCTGAAATTAAGTTTTGTTCAACTTCGGTAGAGCAACTACCTGGAGAGATACCAATAGATGTTCAATCTGATGGGCATCCAGTTGCATCCGATTGGATGAGTTAGATTTTTTTAGTAATTGATCAGGTTTGGGTTGGATATGGTTTTTCTTTTTTCACCCGCCAATGGGTTTGGGTAGAATACGGGTTTAGGGTTTACCTACGCCACATTCAACCTATATATGTGTGTGTGTGTAACATATTAGCATTAGTTATTTAATAAAAATAAAAGTATTATGGATAAGTTATATGAAATTAAAAACAAAAAGGGGTTGCAGTAATAGATAAGTATTTTTAACAATAACAAATGTAAGATTATACATGATATGACTCAATAAAATTATGGTTGTGGAGGTGTAGTGGGTAAATGGATTTTACCTTACCCAACCTATCTAAAAATGCGTAGGATGTGGATGTAAAAATTGTCCACTCGACGGATGAAAGGTAGGATGCTGGTAAAGTATTCAAGGTCACAGGTAAAATATAAGAATACCCCATCCAACCTAAATCTGACCCATTGACATCCCCAACCGCCTACAAGGTGTTAAATACTGTTACTGCTAAGTATACCGCACCTCAAATTTTTAAGATATACTGCATGGTATACCGCACCATATACCATTATCGTTTTAGTAAAAAAATAAATGTTAGAATATTATTTTAAGATGACATAATTTGTTTAATAATTTATTTTTACACATTTTATATGTATTCTAATTTTTCTCATCATAATTTGTCAAATATAAATAAAATATATATGATATAAGATATTCAGTTGGGGTAGCATGCACCAGAAATCCAATTTGGAGATATTGTTCAACACCATAAGGACCTTAAAGTCACAACTATCCATTAAATTGTTATATTAATTAAAAAAAGTAACAAAAAAATAAAAATAAATGTTTATTTTATGATATGTGTATTATTTATATTTTAATATTTTATATGTTTATGATATTTTTTTACGTAAAATGAAAAAAATAGCTACAAAAAATAAAATACCACAGTACATATCACGCGGTATTTGGGATATACCACGATTTTTTAATAAAATACATACAAAAAGTCAGCAGTGTGCGGTATACCAATGACAAAATAAGAAAACATTTATACCACGTACCGCATACTCGAGGTAAACGGTATATTGCGGTATTTAACATTATGACCGCTTGAGATCGAGCTTTTATTGGACATTGTTCACTTAAAGCCTGACGGTGGAAGCTTACCTCAATGGATGGCGGTGATGGCGAGCTATGGGGTTGACGCAATATCGGTTGGGAATGGACTAAGGACAAAGGATTTGCTCGATCAGGTAAAGGTCGCGCTAGATCAGACGGCGAAGACTAGTACCAACAGTGATATTGGCTGGCAGGAATGGGAATTGGGGGGTGGGCTGCAGAAATAACAAGTGGCATGCCTTGTAATTATCGTCAACTTCAGTCCTTCTCCCACTTCTCATTTTAACTCCATCCTTTAACTAGCCAATAATTTTGAGCCATTAATGGGTTTAATACCAGCCAGACCCGGCCAAGCTTGGTTGTTCTAGATTTTATTTCAATTCTTACATTTATCTCTCAAATTCTCCCTACTTCGTTTTTTTTTTCTATATGGTTTTGACCTTTGTAGTTCTATTTGTTGAGCTTGCTGCTTGGTTTTTTTTTTTTTTATTGCTGAATTTAGAGTGTTGAAGCTAGTTTTACCTTAGTGCTTAAGATTGCTTGTTATATTGAGTAAGTTTTTTTTTTTTTTATAGTTCTGCTTCTTTGGTTCTTAATTTGAGATTGTTTTCATTACTCTTTAATCTTTGTTTGAATAAGCTTTTGATTGTATTAAAGCAACTTCTTAGTGTAAGTGATTGCTTGCTATGCAGATTAAAGTAGTATAATCATGATTTTACGTTAGGAAATGTACATGGAACAATAAACTCAACTGAAGAAACACCAGTCTAGAACAAATGAATAACAATATTGAATCGATAAACACCAATTGTGAGGGAATAACAATATTGACTACAAGAAGAACAATCGCAAGTTGTCACAGCAATATTCATACCAGCTAAAAGAACAACAATCTCAAATTAAAATAACAATATCAAACAAAAGTACAACGTGATCAAATAAAGTCAATAACAATATTAGATATATGAACGAGAAATGATAGTTTTAATAAATATCATGATATACTATTCTTTCTTTCTCTGTATATATATAAGCAAACAAAATTATTCTCTAAGTTCTGCTGCAACTGTTCCTCACATACTAGCAATTGTTTTTTTTTTGTCACAAATATTGTTGTTCACATATCCATTTTTATTCTATATAATGCTTTGAGAAATAAATGTTGTTCGCTTTATAAAAATTTTATTATTTTATAAAATATTGTTCATTTAGTAAGAAACTAAATTTTTTAACCTATGCGTTGCAACGGGAGAAAAAAAATACATAATTTTAAAAAATATAGGAATCACCTAAAAGTCAAAATAAAGTTTAGAGATGGCTTAGTCCATGCTCAAAACCAAATAAATCATAATGACAAAGTTTTGTTTTAGAAGATAGAAATAATATGGGAAAATTTAGAGACCAAAATGACAAATAGATAACATTTGGTGCTTCAAATGAGAAAAATCAATAAATTAAGGGCTGAGATAGATTTAGATTATAGAAAATGCGAAAAAGCTTAATCATGGAAAGTAACAATATAGGATCATGTGGAAGTGATCACCTAGTCAAAAAGCGATCAATGCTAAAGAAAATAAAATGATTGTCTCTTAGAAAATGAATCACATGGAGAAAAAGGAATCAAGAAAAACACAAAAATAAAAATAAAATAACATTGTTTTATTCATTGTTTATTAAATATTAAATAACCTCACGCATATAATATATACAGGGAAAAAAGAAGGAAAAATACTATTAAATCAAGCAAAAAAACTCAGGCAAGTAAAAAGTATCACTGTTGATAAAAAAAATGTAAAAAAGAACGTAATCAAAATTTATTACTATCTATCTATTATAAGAGTAGGGATAAGAATAAACTATCCTAAATCTATGGGGTGAAGGAGTTTGTTGCTTAAAACTTGGAGGACCTAAATTGTAATAAAATATTGCTTCTTGTGGCACTATTCAATGAATAGTAATTTTTCCTTGTACATTTAGTATATACGAGGTGTATGGAAACCACGCATTGCGGCGGTCCATATAATCATTGCATAAATTTGTGGAAAGGCGTAGAGACTTGATATAACAAAAAAATATGCTTTCGAGTTTCAGCCATTGTAATTTTTGAACAAAATAATATTCACACCCTACTAGGTTGAGGCTGGAGTAAAAAATATTACTATTAGAAACATAAGATAAACAAATCATGGTTACCAATATTTGCTTTAGAAGATAATAAAAAAATGACAAAAAAATTAGATACCAAGAAAACAAATGAAGAGGATTTTTGTAATAAATTTTAATAATAATAGTGCGACACAAAACATGTTCCGTGCTTTGAAATAATGCATATTTTTTCTGTTAATTAAAAATATTTGAATATAATTTTTCATCTCCTATTAACACAAAATCTAATTTTTAATATCAATAAAAAATTTATCTAGAAAAATTTACTCTCAAATTTAACAATTATGGAAAAAATTTCTTTATTAAACTGTAGAGCTTGAAATAAATAATTGATGTTACAAATCTTAATAATCAATAATGAAAGAATAATGATAAAAATAATGATTAAAGCTTCATCTTAGAAAATAAAAATAAAGAAAATCAATAAAAAAAGTTAGGATCAAGACCAAAAAATGGAGAGATTTGGTGACCCACACATTGTAATAGATATTTTTTGTAATAAATTTTAATAATAACAGTGCAACACAAAACATTGTTACATGTTTCGAAACAATGCATGTTTTATCTATTTGTTGACACCCAATTTCGTCCGACCATTAAAAAAAATTAAACTAAAAAAAATATTAATTAATTAAAAAAAAATAATAATAATAAATAATAATATATTTTATTATTATTATTATTACTGAAAAATTTTAATTAAGTTAATTAGTTTAAAATACATTTTTTTTGTTTTGTTTTGTGAAGATTTGATTTAAAATGATATATGTGTGTATATGTGTATGTTTGAAAGAAAAAAAGAAAACTCCATAAAAATGACAAAATTAAAAAGTTTGAGGTAAAAATGACACAATTGAGAAGTTTCGGAAAAAATTGACAAAATCTGAAAGTTCCAGGAGCATTTGGTAGTTTGTCACATCAATTTGGGGCCAGCGTAACCGTTCTGGCCCCAATTAACAGAAAACGATAAAATTGTCAAAATCGGAAGCTTCAGGAACTTATCCAGAGTCTGAGAGACGTAAAGGACTGAAACTGTCATTTTACCAAATTAAAAGATAAGTTTGAATTTAATTAATTTTTAATTATGAACAGTCCAGCACCCCTTCCCCTATAAATAGGGGTCCAAATCTGTGTGTTAACACAGAAAGAAAGACAGAAGAAAATAGAAATCAAGCTTAGATCTCCGTTTAAAAAAAAAAAAAAAAAGGAAAAATTACAGCATTATTCCCTGGCCTCTCTTCCCTCTTCCTAGAAGACCAAAACGTTTCTGTTTTCACGTTTTAAGCCCCGTCCCCAATATTTCCGTTTTCTCTCTCTCTCCGTTCACCGTTTTTCTCTCCTCTGCCGCCGTCGTCCGGCCCAGCCACGCCCGCCGTCGTCATCCCGCCGCCGCTGGTAGCTCCCACGCCGTCCCGCCGCCGTCCGCTTCCCTTCCCGTCGTGTCCTGTCTCTCCCTCCGCCGCGTCTCTCTCTCCTAGTTTCGCCGGCCGCCGCCCCTCGCCTGGCCCGCCGTCACCCCGCCGTCCCTCGCCTGGCCCGCCGTCGCCTCGCCGCCCCACTCCTGGCCCGCCGTTGCCTCACCGCCCCTCGCCTGCGCGTGCCGTCGCCCAGCTCCGCCCCCTTTCCCCCTCGTGCGTGCGCGCGTCCCTGTTTTCCTGTTCTCAGAATTCAAGTTTTAATTTCAAAAGGTAAAACTCCCACATAATCATTCATCTTTTCAATTTCTTTCACTTTGGTCACTAACCTTTTCTCTCCTCTGCCGCCGTCGTCCGGCCCAGCCACGCCCGCCGTCGTCATCCCGCCGCCGCTGGTAGCTCCCACGCCGTCCCGCCGCCGTCCGCTTCCCTTCCCGTCGTGTCCTGTCTCTCCCTCCGCCGCGTCTCTCTCTCCTAGTTTCGCCGGCCGCCGCCCCTCGCCTGGCCCGCCGTCACCCCGCCGTCCCTCGCCTGGCCCGCCGTCGCCTCGCCGCCCCACTCCTGGCCCGCCGTTGCCTCACCGCCCCTCGCCTGCGCGTGCCGTCGCCCAGCTCCGCCCCCTTTCCCCCTCGTGCGCGCGCGCGTCCCTGTTTTCCTGTTCTCAGAATTCAAGTTTTAATTTCAAAAGGTAAAACTCCCACATAATCATTCATCTTTTCAATTTCTTTCACTTTGGTCACTAACCTTTTCTTTTATCCTTGCAGAAAGAAAAACTAATTACTAACTCTTTTAATATTTATTTGTTTATCTATTATTTATTGTTGTTATTATCACTAACCTCTATTATTATTGTTGTTACTATTATTAACTCACTAACTTACTAACCATACTAACTTTTATTGTTATTATTATTATTATTATTAATTGCTAACATAACTAACTTTTATTGTTATTGTTATTATCATTATTAACTTACTAACTTTTATTATTATTGTTGTTATTATTGTAAATAATTAACTCAACTAACATTACTAACTTTTATTTTTATTGTTATTGACAACTAACTTTACTAACTTTACTAACCTTTTATTATTATTATTGTTACTAATTTACTAACCTTTTATTATTGTTATTATCATTATTAACATCTAACTTTTCTAACTTTTGCTAACTTTTATAATTCATGAAAGGTTATACCTCCTATTTATTTATTTTTTTAAGTGGATGGTCAAAAAGCCCCACTTTATTTATTTATTTATTATCTTTTAATATTCCTTTATATGTTTACATGTGTTATTTTATACATTTTTTTATGTCTAAACTAAAATAAAACCTCCCCTTTACCTTACTTTATTTAATTTTCCTTTATGCCAAAATTTTATTTTATGATAAAATTTATTTCACTTATTTAATAATAAAAAATAAATAAATAAGTAAACAGTAACTAATTAAAAGAAGATTCTTTTATGTGAATAATTAACTTTATTCTATTTAAAAATCATTTTTTAAAGAAAATTATCTTTTATTATTTTGAAACATATGTTTTAATTACTTCTTTAAAGAGAACAAAAAGTTAAACTTTTTATTCTTTTTATTAAAAATTATTTAACAAACATAATTAAATAATTCTAAAAATACAACAAAAATCAATTCTGTTTTTAAATATATTTCTATAGTAATAATAATTAAAAATTGAAGAAAAACAATAATAAAACTCCAATAAAAATTATGATTTAATTAATAATTAATTAAACAAATAATTAATAAAAATTAAACTCCATGTCCAAATGATCCGCCAGGATCCATGGCTTGGAAAATATTTTTTAAATAAAGTATATAAAATATATATATTTTTTTACATAAAGTATATAAATAAATTTTCTTTTATTATTAAAAAATAAAAACTTTGGGCTAATATTTTACTTATCTCTTTATCCAGCAATATATTACTTATTTATTAAGTATAACTTTTTAGCTTCTTTATTAGTAAAAAGAATAAAAGGATATAAAAACTTCAGGATTTTATTTAGTAATATTTTACTTTTTGATTGAAAAACTTTGGGATAATATTTTACTTATTTATTTCTATTCAGTAATATTTTACTTTTTGATTGAAAAACTTTGGGATAATATTTTACTTATTTATTTTTATTCAGTAATATTTTACTTTTTGATTGAAAAACTTTGAGATAATATTTTACTTATTTATTTCTATTCAGTAATATTTTACTTTTTTTATTGAAAAACTTTGGGATAACATTTTACTTATTTATTTTTATTCAGTAATATTTTACTTTTTGATTGAAAAACTTTGGGATAATATTTTACTTATTTATTTTTATTCAGTAATATTTTACTTTTTGATTGAAAAACTTTGGGATAATATTTTACTTATTTATTTTTATTCAGTAATATTTAACTTTTTGATTGAAAAACTTTGGGATAATATTTTACTTATTTTTTTATCCAGTAATATTTTACTTATTTCTTTCAAAATAATAAAAAGATATAACTTTTTGTTTCCTTTATTAAACAAAATAAAATTTTACCCAAATAATTTCAAATAAAGGTAATAAAAATAAACAAGAAAAAAAGAATTAATTTTTTTTTAAATATTTTAGACTTATTAATTAGATGTATTTTTAGACTTATAAATTAGAAAATTATTTTATCAATAAAAAAGAACACAAAAAAATAAAATATATAAATATCAAAAGCTTTTATTTATTTTTAAAATATGCATATAAATTTTTGGTTTCTTAATTAAATAATTACTTTTGGTTAATCTTTCATTAAAACAAAATAAAACAAATAAAATATTAAAAATTTTCTTTTATTTTTGAAATATACATATCAATTTTTGTTTCCTTTATTAAATAAAACTTTGATTAAATAATTATTTTTTTTGTTCACCTTTTATCAAATAAAGTATTAAGACTTTTCTTTTTTTTTTTTGAAATATACATAAATTTTTGGTTTCATTATTAAATAAATGAAATTTTGATTAAATAATTATTTTTTGGCTCACCTTTTTAAAATAATTTCCATATTCGGATGATCCGTCAGGATCTACGGTTTGGAAAACATATACTTTTTAATTAAATTAAATAAATATAAAGATAAAAATTCATATTTACGATATGGATTAATTCATTTAAAATTTCATCAAATTCCGTGTCCGGGTGACTCGGCAGAGTCCATGGTTCGGAATTAAATCTTCCGTGTCCAAATGACTCGGCAGAGTCCATGGTTCGGAAGTATCAAATTTTATATAAATTAATTTAAAAATTCATATCCGATTAATTCAGTTAAAATTTCTAGTTTGAAAATTAACTGAATATTTTCTAAAAGCAAAGCAAAACAAAATTAAATCAACTAAGGTGCCAATTTTGGGCGCTATAACAAAGTTGTTTTAGCGTAACCGTACTCCTGATCCCCGAACTCTCGCAAACCAATTTTAAAGTGTCCAATCGACTTAGGTAAACAGATTGGTGGCGACTCCCGAAAACCCGACGTTGCCACACTATTAATTAAAAATAATTCAATAAAAATTTTCATATTTTATTAATACAAAATCTAATTTTTAATATCGATGAAAAATTTTCTAGAAAAATTTACTCTCAAATTTAATAATTATGGAGCAAATTGCTTTATTAAACTATAGAGCTTGAAATAAATAATTGATTCTAAAAATCTTAATAATCAATAATGAAAGAATAATGATAGAAATAATGATTAAAGCTTCATTTTAGAAAATAGCAATAAATAAAATCAATAAAAAAAAAGTTAGGATCAAGACAAAAAAAAATAGAAAAACTTTAGGCATTAAGGATTTAACAATTAACTTAATAAAGATAAAAAAAATGATTTAATTAAAAAATAAACAAATTTTAACTAAAAAAATATACAAATTATCTCACTTTAGAAGATAGTACATAAAAAATAATAAAAGAAAAACTTGGGGGCCAAGAGAACAAATAGAAGATTTAATTAAATAGTTATAAAATTCAGGGACAAAAATGTAATAGAGTCATAATTTAGGTCCAAAAAGAAAAAAAAAATTAGAAAGTTAGGGAATAAAATTGTGTTTTAAACAAAAATCGGAAAAATTGCAACATAGGCCCTCAGAAAGGCAAGCATCTTACAAAGTGAGATAAAACTTAAAAAAAAAAAAAAAGAGCAAATCGCATCCTAAAAAAAGTAAAAAAAAAAAAAACTACTGAACTACAGCCAAAACCAACTGGGCTCAATCAGCCCAAAATAATTGCCACTATTCATCCAACAGTAACTATGTTCATCTTTAGTATATAATGTAATATATATATATATATATATATATATATATATATATATATATATATATATATTGTTCTATAAAATTTAGAATTTGTTGTTTTGTAAAATGTTATTTATTTAGTAGTTTTTTATGGAATATAATGAAATGTTACTCTTTATATTTAGGCAATTCTATGTCAAACCAAACAGAGCGTTAAGAAGGAAGTAAATAATTTTGCATAAAATGAAGGCTTAAATATGCATTTGGTCCCATAAGTTTGCTGACTCTAGTGAGTTAATCCTTAAAGTTTGATTTATTGATACTTAGTCCCTCAACTTTAGAAAATGCAATAAGTTAGTCCAGAAATTGATGAAAAAGTGGATGGCGTTTCTTTTCAAGTTGATATGGCATTGGGCACAGGTGGGGGCTGGGCTGAGAATGGCAACACCAATCCCTCATCTCCTTCTTTCTTCGCTGCCATTGACATTGCCTCCACCTCCCAACCCATCTCTCCTGATCTTCTTCACAGCCACCCAAAACTTTCACAAGGCAAATGATTTGAAGGAGGTACCGAAAGGGCAATGGATTTGATGAAGATGAGATGGCGGCTATGGGCTAGGGATGAAATTAGAGGCAGAAGTAGATGGCAATTGGAATGAAGAAGAAGATGCATGGCGCTGGGGAAAGGCAGATGGTGTGCCAGATTCAATGGGCTAGGGAGAAATGATTTGATGGGAGAAATAAAGAATGGCTGATGGTGTAGGCGTAAGAAGGAGAGAGACTGATGGTGAGAGGTGAGGCCAGATTTGACAGCAAGACATGGGGCTGGATTTGATGGAGAAGATGGCGGCAGGTGATGGCAACGAAAAGAGACCCTAATGGCATTATGGTCACATGACAGCTTGTGACCGTTTAAGACACTAAATGGCACACACTTTTAAACTTTCAGGACTAAGTCGCATATTTGTTTAATTTAGAAGACTAAGTTGCAATGAGTCAATCTTTAAAAACTAACTCGTACGAGTATGCAAACTTGAGGGATTGAATATGTATTTAAGCCAAAAATGAATATGGTATACGTTTGCACTTGCTAATAATTATGGTGCCAATAAAAACAAATCATCAATTATTTCACCATGATGTAGGATCGCGTTTGTTGAAGGAGTTATATTTTCGCAGGGTGATTGTTGAGATGGATGAAGAGCTTGGCTGTTCGTTTAGTGAAATTCAAACACATTGATATTTTACACGTTGAAACAAGTACATTTACATATCAAGTTCCAAAAGAAAAAGCAAAGAGAAAACACAATGCTTTTGTAATTGTAGCAGAGGAGATGGCATGGGACACAAAATCCGGTTTTCTGGAAATAAATGTTATGATTAACGTTACAGTTTTAAGTAACCATTTTAATAATTGAGATGAAAATGATAACATTAAAAATTAAAAGTTATTGGATAACTTTTTTAAAATTTTAATACATCATTGACGTGATACTGGCTATGATGGAATCCAAATTCTCTTTCCCCTTTTCTCGTGTCCTCTCTCTATTCCCTACCCTATCTCATTAAAGAATATCAAATTCATCTCCACCGCAAAGAAGCTGCTCCTAAATACAAAATAAACAGAGTCGCTAAAACCAATGTCTATTGTCTACAGCTTCAACGACTTCTTCTTCTTCTTCTTCTTAAGAGTTTGTCGAGAAACTGGAGGCCGTGGGATTTTCTACTGTTCTGGGGCTCATCGGAGGGGCAAGCGACAGATCGGAAGGCCGCTGAGGAAGTATTCGCTGACATGCTCTGTTTATTTTGTATTTAGGAGCAGCTTCTTTGCGGCAACGTGGAGATAAATTTAATATTTTTTATCGGTTTGTTAGTTGAAGTTGAGCTCCTACACAGTAGATGTTAACACCAATTCTAAACTTCTGTTAATTGCTACACATGACAATGAGAGAGGGTAAGGGACAAAGAGGGGACACAAAGCTGGGACAGACGATTTGGATTCGCTATGGTGGATTCTTTGCCTTTGAGTCAGCCTCTTCTTCTCCATTCAAAGACTCTGTTCTCATCTCGTATCCTTATCATATCAGCTTGACCAGTTCGTCCACCATTTCGTCGATCTCCTCCTCTTCCTTCTCCTCCATTATCTCGCTCATCTCCTTTGCTCTCCTCCTCACTCCCTCTCCCTTCTCCCCCACCAGCACCTCCTTTATCACTTCCGCAATCTCCTCCCTCTCCAGCCCCCCTTCTCTGTTCCTCCGCACCTCCACACCCACCCCCGCTGCCTCCACCAACCTCGCGTTCAACGGCTGATCCAAGTGCATTGGCATCGCCACCACCGGAACCCCGAACTTCATCGCCTCCATCACCGAGCTCCACCCGCAGTGGCTCACAAACGCTCCCACGCTCCGATGCGTCAAAATTTTCCCTTGTGGCGCCCAGTTCTCCTCTACTCTTCCCCTGTTCTTTGTCCTCTCCAGAAACCCTTCTGGCAGTTCTTTCTCTAGTTCCATTCTATCGCCTTGTGGAAAGCTCAAAACCCAGATGAAATTCGCTCCACTGAGCTCTAACCCGTGAGCCAGTTCTGTTATATCTTGCGTGGAAAGGAAGTATTCAGTGCCGAAACTGGCAAACATCGTGGAAGATTCTTCTTTTTTGCTTAGAAAATCGAAGAGCTCTATTTTTCCGTCATCGTCGACGGCTTCCTGGACGATTGGGCCGACGGGGACCATTTTCTTCTTCATGATCTCCGCCGTGTAATCCAGATATTTCCCTTCGAGCTCCCGAAACGATTTGATCAAAACAATTTCCTGGCTCCGATCAGTGCTCTGGATCAATCTGTCTTTGTCCTTCGGATCATTGGCCGTACCCTTGAACAGTCTATGGGGCAGGGGCTTGAAGCAGTCCTGAAGATCGAGCTCTTTGAAGGGAAAATCCGTTCCCGGATTACGGTAGGAATGAAAAATCACAGCGGTGGCAGCGGCGGAGCTGGGAAAGAGCATTACCGAGGGGATGTTCTGTTCGGCCGCCGCCACAGGCGCCCAGGGCTGAAGGAAGTCGTAAACCATCAAGTCCGGTCTGAGATTTTCCAAAATTTTGGAGAAGTTGGGGGCGGAGAGATCGAATGCAGTTTTGAGGGTCGGCATGAGATGAAGTGGCAGGCGTTTGGTGGTGTGAAACTGGGGAGGAAGATTTGGCAGAGAAGGGAGATGGAGGTCGACGAGCTGGATGGAGTCGGAGAATTTTGGCGGGATTTTGTGCTTGATGAAGTTGAGGTTGACAGGAGAGGAGCAGAAGAAGATGTGGAAGTTCCTCTTGGAAAGTCTTTTGGCGAGCTCAAGGAAGGGAGAGATATGGCCGTGAGCCAGCCATGGGAGCATCAGAAGACTGATCCTCTGTTTATTGGGCTCCATTGTTGAAAAGTAACGAGCTTCCAAGTCGTGACTCGTAGATTGTTGAGAAAGCACCAACCTTCTATAAGTTTTCAAGTAAATGTTGATCGGCTGGGCATGTTAATTCTTAAGGTTGCAGGGGACGGGAGGTGTGGAGGATGAGAGAATGTTTGAGCAATTGGAAGAAGATTCGTGGCACTTCATTGCGTAAGAATTTCGTGATTGTATCTCTACGTGGATTGGCATCAGGGGAAAGTGGAGTTTGTCATGCATAAAAGGAGATACGTGCACCATTTTGAGTTTCAATGGTTTACTGGTATTTTGTAGAAAAGAACGGATAGATCTCAGAACTTTATTACCGTCACAGTTTATTATACTAATGGAGGTGACCATTTGGTTTTGTCTCATATGAAAACTTAACGAACTAAAAGAAAAAACTTCATCAATTTTCTGATTTGGAAAAGTTCGCTGGTCATTTGTGTTCGGAACTATTCGAGCTTTTTTAGTTTTATCGAATTATTTGAATTTAAGCTCGAAATTAGCCTTAACAAAATGAGCTTTTTGAACATCAAATATGAACTTGAGCAAAGTTTATTATTTGAATTCATTATCGAATCGAGTTTAAATATGTTAATGTTTGATTTGACACGTTTTTTAGCCTATAATAATAATAATATATAATATTATAATAATATTATTATATATTATTATTATTTAATAATTAAAAAGAAGTAAAACCTAATAATAAGAAGTGGAATCGGGGAAGCAGCCTGCAAGCGTCTGCCACTTAGCTCTCAGGCTCTTAGTCTCAACATTGGCGGTCACCCCATCCACCTGATTGTCGTGCTCGCCTTTGACCACCGACTATTGCTCTCCGACAATCTCCCCTGTCACACTCTGACCACCAACTGTCCCTCTTCTACCGGGCATTTCCCCTGTTGTGCAGTCTATTGCGTCGCTACCGGACATCTCATTTGTCACTCGTTACGAGTCGCTCCACCTCCAGATATCTCCCCAGTCACGCCTTGCACAGTGATTCTCTCCTTCACAACATAGTTCTCACTTCGCTCAGCCGTTTCACACCTCCAACCACCGATTGTCCCCCAATCTCCTAAGCTACCAGCCTGCCGCTGCGAACAACCTCCCTTTGTCACCAATCTCATCTGGAATCTTAGGGCCATTGGTATGACTCTCTCCAATTCTTGCTGTGAATGATTTGAAGTGAATGGTTATCTGCATGTTTCCGATTCCATCCAATCTTATTATTATTTGTGTAATTGAACCTAGTTCAAGCTCTTATTATGAATTTTGTTGTTGTTTTCCTTTTTTTTCTCGAGCCAAGCTCGAGCTCGAGCATGGCTGATCGAGCTTGAACTGAGCTCGTACATCGAGCTCTTTAACAAGTTTTTCAAATCTTTCGAACATTCAAATCGAGCTCGTGCACCATACTGAGCTGAGGTCGAGCACCATTTCCTCAAGCTTATAGAATTCGAGCCCGAGCCCGAACACCTCAAAAATTAAAACGAGCTGAACTAGAGCCCAAGGTGTTTGGGCTCGGCTCAATTCGATAACATCCCTATTAGGAGTATGCATTATTTGACCAAAACCGAAGAAACCGAAGAAACCGAAAAATCTAATTATTTCAGTTTTTTGGTTCGGTTTATTTGACTTTTCGGTTCAGTTTCGGTCAAAACTGAAATTGTTTAAAACGGTTTTGGTAACCGAATTAACTGAATTGCTTTAAAGGTGTTTGGGCCCTGTTGGTGGCCTGTTGTGTCTGCCCAGCCCATAAGCCCAATAAAAAAGACCTAGGTCCAGGTCCAGGTCCAACGTTAGTAACGTTACTCACCTCAAGTAGGGGTGTAAGAAGTTGGCCCTAACCCGAAAACCCGACCCGATAGTACAGGTTAGGGTCGGGTGATAGAGATGAATAAGGGTGATTCGGGTTAACTCGAATTCGATCCATTTAAAATGTCATACATCGGGTTGGTTCGGTTAGAACTCGAATCCACCCGAAAATTGATGAGCCCAGATCACTGAGTCACTGACCAGTCGCTCCAGCCCAACAAGCCACCAGGCCTACAAATTCCAGTCCACACTCTCCACACCACACTAAAATCCAAATTCGCGTTTCATCATTTCATTCATTTGTGATTTGTGAATCTGTGAAGTGTGAACTGCGATTGACCGATTGTGCCTGACCTAGAGAATGGAGACTAGAGAGTGAGTCGGGCAGACCGGCAGCAGAGTAGATCCCAATCACCAATCGCATCACGCAGCGCCGCTGCCGACTCACAAGAGCACGACGGTAGTAGAAGGCCAGGTTCCATCACCAATCACATAGCATCGCCTTCAGGCTTCAGCTTGTCACCGTTGGTCCGTTGCACCCGAAAGGGCGGAAACCAGAACATCAGCTCCACTGCAACCGTCGCACACCGGCACACGCCTTCGCTTGCCATTTGCCAACCCCCAGCGGCCAGCGATGCACTAGCGGAGCGAGACGGACTCGGTCAGTAAGTTTAAAATTTTCAATTATAAATTAGGTTTAGCGTAAATCATCCAAAAAATTTATCAATTTCAATAGCAATGTTTTATTTAATGATTGGTGAATAATAGTTTATGTTGAATTTGATTAATTGATTGAATATTAATTTCTTTGAGAGCAATGCCTATATTTGTTTAATTGCTTCAGTCTGCGTATTTGTTTTTTTAATTGATTGAGTTCAATTGATTATTGATTAAGCTCAATGCACCAGTTATTGCATGTTTGATAAAAGACCTGAAATCCATATTTTTACTGTGAGCCCAATTTAGTTGTTGAGTTTCAGAGGAAAAAAATGGAAAGCTTGTTTCTCTTAAGTTAATTGTCTATCTGGTTTAAGATTAAGCCTTATTGTTTCCAACCAAGAAACCGAAACAGGATTTTAGTAGCTGGATTATTATGATGCCCTTGCTAAGTCTTCTGTCATGTTTTCGGTTATCTGAGTTAGTTTATAATGTGGCTGTCCATATGACTCTTCATACTCTTTATGCCAAATTCTGTGCTGAAACTCATCTTCTTAGGCGTCCCATGTTTTTTCTTTTGTTGTAGAGATTTCTTCAGTTGTTAAAATGATTAATCATTCTTAGAATTCTCTTTGTATTTTTTCTGTATTAATAACTTGTTTGTTAATTTCCATAATGTTACTAAAAATTCTGTTGGTTTTATTTTCATATGGCAATTATTGTTGGTGGAAAAGATATTGATGGTGATGGAACAAGCATGGCCGAAACACCAAGTTCTACTATTGCTGAAACTGTTGGCAATGATGATACTATTAAGCCTAGTAAGAAGAATATGAAGCCAAGTGGAAGTTGGGGGCAAAAAGAGAGCTAATTATTGGACTCATTTCAAGTTTGTTGACGGTAGCAATCAAAAGAAATGTGAGTGCATCCACTGTGGTTTTGTTTATAGCTGTGATGGTAAGAAGCATGGCACCACTAATTTGAAAAATCACATTGAGTTTAAGTGCAAGGGAATTGAAAGGAAAAATCAATCAACTATTAATTTGGCAAAAGGAATTGGTGGGGATGCTGTCTTGAGTAATTGGAGGTTTGATTTGGAAGTGTTGACACCCAATTTCGTCCAGGTGTTTTAAAATTTTAAAAAAAAATTTTATTAAAAAAAAAAAATTATTAATTTTAAAAAAAAATATTACTATTAAAAAAAAATTTAATTAGTTTAAAATATATTCTTGTTTTGTGAAAATTTGATTTAAAATGATATATGTGTGAATATGTGTATGTTTGAAATAAAATAAAATTTCATGAAAAAAAATGGCAAAATTTAAAAGTTTGAGGTAAAAATGACAACATTAAGAAGTTTCGGGAAAAATTGACAAATTCTGAAAGTTCCAGGAGCATTTGGTAGTTTGTCACATAAAATTTTGGGCCTGCCGACGTTTCTAGCGCAAATTGACAGAAAACGACAAAATTGTCAAAATCAGAAGCTTCAGGAACTTATCCAGAGGCTGAGAGACGTAAAGGACTAAAATTGTCATTTTACCAATTTAAAAGATAAGTTTGAAATTTTTTATTAATTTATCCATCAACAGTTCATCCAAACTTCCTCTATAAATAGCCCCCCCAAATTTTGTGCTGAACACAGAAAAAAATAGAAAAAAAGCTTAGAGCTCCGTTTTAAAAAAAGATAAAATTACAGCCTTATTCCCTAGCTTATCCTCCCTCTGCCCAGAAAGTCCCAAACTTTGTTTTCTTACGATCAGACCATCTTCTTCCTTTCTCTCTCTTCCGTTTCACTCGCTGTCCCTCCTCTCTTTTGCTCCGTCGCTGCCGTCACGCCGTCACGCCGTCGCCCGTCGCCTCCCCACTCCGCTGTCGTCGTCTCGTCACGCCGCCGCCGTGCTGCCGCCACGCCGTCGCCGCGCTCCGTCGCCCCCCCCTTCCTCCCTCGCGTGTGCTCTGTTTTCGTTTCCCAGGAATTCAAAATTTTAATTCAAAAGGGTAAACCCCTGTTTCACCCATCATCTTTTCAATTTCTTTCTATTAAGTCACTAACCTTTTTATTTTGTCTTTGCAGAAAATTAATTAATTAACTCTTTTATTTTTTTACTTGTTTATTTATTTGTTTATTATTGTTATTATTACTAACCTTTTTTCTTTTTTTTGTTGTTATTAACAACTAACAACTAACTTGCTAATTTTTACTAACCTTTATTATTATTGTTACTATCATTAACTCACTAACTTACTAACTATTTATTGTTATTATTATTATTATTATTAATTGCTAACATAACTAAATTTTATTGTTATTGTTATTATTATTTAACAACTAACATAACTTAACCTTTATTGTTATTATTATTATTAATATAACTTAACCTTTATTGTTATTATTATTATTATTTAACAACCTTTATTATTATTGTTATTATCATTTAACAACTAACATAATCTAACCTTTTTATTATTATTATCATTACTAACTTACTAACTCTATTAACTCTTATTATTATTATTAATTACTAATTTTATTATTACTATTATTATTATTATTATTATTATAATTAATGGATGGTTATATCTCTTATTTATTATTTATTTAAGTGGATGGCCAAAAAGCCCCACTTTATTTATTATCTTTTAATATTCCTTTATTTGCTTTATGTGTTTTTCTTCCTTTTATTTACATATGTTATTTATACATCTTTTACTTTTTAAATGATTGTCCAAACTAAAACAAAAGAAAACATCCACTTTATTCCTTTAATTTTCCTTTTTTTATGCAAACAATTTTATTTTTTTGGTTAAACTTATTTCACTTAATTTACCTTTAGCCATAAAATAAAAAATAAAATAAAAAATAATAATAACAAAGCAATAAGAAGAAATTTTTTTATGTGAATAATTAACTTTATTTTAGGACTAATCAAGAATCCATTTTTATTACCAAGCCCCAATCCTTTGTTTTCTTTCATATTTTTAAACATTAATTGGAATATTAAAACGTATCCTTTTTATTTCCTAAAAAATAATAATAATAATAAAAAATAAAAAAATAAAAAAATAAAAAATAATAACAAAAATTCAACCTTTTGTTTTTTTCCTTTTTATAAAAAAATCATAACCAAACAATTCCACAAAAATCAATTATTTTTAAGTATATTTTTAGACCCAAAGATTAGATAATTATTTTAAAAAATCTTTCAAAAAGAAAGAATGGAAAATAAAATTTTAGACAACATTTTTTCCAAAATTCCATAAAAATTTATGACAAAAAATAATAATTAATTAATTAATGAATAGTAAATTAAAGATTTTTAATAAATTTTTATTATCAAATTTTAAATGAATAAAATTAAGATAAAAAAATCCATATTATGATAATCCTTCGGGATCCATGATATGGAAATTAAAGTATTTAATTAAAATTTCGTCAAATTCCGTGTCCGGGTGACTCGGCAGAGTCCATGGTTTGGAATTAAAACTTCCGTGTCCGGGTGACTCGGCAGAGTCCATGGTTCGGAAATATCAAATTTTTATACAAATTAATTACTAAATATTTTTAAACCGGTATTAATTTAAAAATCCACATCCGATTAATTCAGTTAAAATTTCTAGTTTGAAAATTAACTGAATTTTTTTAAGCAAAGCAAAACAAAATTGAAATCAACTAAGGTACCAATTTTTGGGCGTTTTAACAAAGTTGTTTTAACGTAACCGTACTCCCGAATCCCCGAACTCTCGTAGACCAATTTTAAGGTGACCAATCGACCTAGGTGAAACAGATTGGTGGCGACTCCAGAAAACCCGACGTTGCCACAGCTTGGCGACTCCACTGGGGACTCCACGTTAGTGAGTCGAGCCTAAAGTTGATTTATTTTGATTTACTTTGCTTATTATGTGGATTTATATGTTATATTTACTTATTCTAAACATGCATAATGCATTCACAATATGAAGCTCTATACCCGAGCTTCCTTAAATCAAACACGATTCTTTCTAAGCGGAATTGGTGTTGTTGTCCTTGTGAGGCCACGGTCTCCAAGCCTTCACCGGTTTCAAAGTAGCAATGTAGTGTATTGCCTTCTGAGACGGTTAGTCTCTGCATGGGCCCACGAAAAGCTACGACTCGAATTAATCCATTCCTTACATTAACCCTAGAGGGTAAGGAATCGGGCCGTCACTATGATTTAGTGACGGGATTCGGGAACTATCCCTTGCCTTTTTGGTAAGCTACCTTATGCATATAGAACTCCCCACTTAACCATAGAACTGACCATAGAATTTCTACCATTTTACCAACGCCATAAGCACGTCCTTGTTATGCTATGTTGTTGCTCTACACTTTTATTTTCTTCGTGTCTTATATTTATGGTTTTAATTCATTTTTCCATAATACTTCATGAGTTGTTAATTGCTATTTAACTTATTAATAACCTTATCTTTCTTGTGCAATTATTCTTCATGCATCAAAACCACGCATCAAATTATGCTAACTTTTTGGTCTTTATAATGACAACTAAAAGTTTTGAAGTTCTACGATAATGGATAAGCAAACTCACTCATTGCATGCATTCCATTACATTAATCACGTGCATATAAAGTATGATAAAAATAATCTCATTGCATGCATTCCATTACATCAATCACACGCATATAAAATCTGATAAAAATAATCTCATTGCATGCATTCCATTACATTAATCACATGCATATAAAATCTGATAAAAATAATCTCATTGCATGCATTCCATTACATTAATCACGTGCATATAAAGTCTGATAAAAACATAATCTCATTGCATACATCCATTACATTAATCACGTGCATATAAAGTCTGATAAAAACATAATCTCATTGCATACATCCATTACATTAATCACGTGTATACAAAGTCTGATAAAAACATAATCTCATTTTTCCTACATGCATCCATTGCATCAATCACATACACATAGGATCTAATAAAATATACCTTACTTTTAAAAGGATAAAATTGGACCTCGACACCGATATTCAACTCGGCTCCAAATAAGATTAATGGCAGAACAAATCGAAGGACGTCTCATAAAGATAGAGTCCAAGATAGAAAGTATGGCCGAACAAATGAGACAATTGATCGAGCTAATCAAGGCGAAAGCAATTCAAGAAGCACAAGTTCAGCCACCCATGACAGAAAGAGAAATGGTCACTTTGTTTGTCCAGACACTGAAGTACCTATATTATGACGAACTAATTGGCAATTCGGCAACTAATTTTTCTAACATTGTCATGTCTGGAGAAAGAATCGAGCATGAGATTAGGACTGGGAATATTACTGAATCCTTTAATAATCCTATGAAAAGAGGAGGACCATCTAGAAGAAAAGATGACGAAGTACAACAAATAGGACGCAGAAGAAGGATTCCCCTCGTGGATACTGTGGCTATCGGACCTCGCCTATCCTATTTTGCCAATGGGCCCAATGATTATCCTTCCAATAGGCCCAACAATTATCCTTTTAACAGACCTAATCAGTCATGGCCACCTGCTCCTACTCCTCCAGTACCTGCACCAAAACCAAGAGAAGTTTTCACACCAATTTCCATAACTTATACCGAGTTATACCCAAAACTCATCGAAAGACAATTTATCCGTCCAATTCCTACAAAGCCATTCAAACCCCCATATCCAAGGTGGTATGACCCTAACATTACCTGCCCATATCATGATGGCGTTCCAGGCCATGGCTTGGAAAACTGCATGGCATTGAAGCGTATAGTTCAACAATTAATCGAGTCAAAGTGGTTGGACTTTTCCGATGAGCCAAATGTCACCCACAATCCATTGCCGCCTCATCAAGCAAAACCAAGTCCAAGTTGCTAGGCCCGATGTGATTGATAATTGAAAAGTGAAGATTTCGAGCTAGAATTACATTGACTTTGGAAGGCCTCCAAGTCAGATCTGACCTAACAGTTCGCACACATTTTTGAATGACAAGGAATCCTTTGAATAAACTTGTATCTTTGATAGCTTGCCAAAGTAATCTAATAGTAAAAATCTCCTAGATTTAGTCCAGAATCTAGGGTGTAGTCTTTGTTAAATGGGCACCTGGTATTCTTTTTCTTGGTACAACAAAAAGATGTAATGTGTGCATTCTACCACTTTTTACTAAAATTTCATTTTTACATCCACATATTCTACCACTTTCTACCAAAAATTTCATTTTTCTTACATCTATCTATCACTCTTTGCCATTATACTATCCATTATTACCATCACACTTTACTTTGTAAACAATACTACTCGTGGGTGAAAATAAAAGTTAAGGGAGATTTGATAGTAATGATCTTCAAAGTGCTACCAAATCTAGTAAGAAGGATTCCAAATGTTGCACCTCAACCCTAAAAAAGAATTCACAGTGGTTATCAACATCCTTGCAAGGAGTCCGGGATTAACTTCCAAAGAAGTTAGCTCTCATATTAAATGACTTCAGTGGCCTCCCAATTCTCACAAATGCTCAATACAAAAAAAAAATTCTCAGTTTTCCACAACACAAATTCCAACAAAGGAAAGAAGTTCCTCCCTTCCATCAAAAGCCATTAAAGAGAAAATCCAAACAAGAAAAAAAAATCCAAAAAAAAAAAAGAAACTGAGAGCAAACACAAGCAACTAAGGCCACTTGAATCATTTCACTTCAAGAGGGCTATGATCTCAGTTCTTTGCAACACAAACTCCGAAAAGAGAAATTCATCCCTTCCATCAAAAGACAACAAGGGAAAATTCAAAACAAAAAAGGACTGAGAACAAGCACGAGCAAGCAAGGCCACTTGAGTCATCTCACTTCAAGAGAGTTATCAAGTATGTCATCACCATAGCTCACAAAAAAAAAAGGGGGAAACAAAAAAAAAAACAAAAAAAACAAAAAAACAAAAAAAGGAAAAAGGGCTCAAACTAGAGCAAAAGAAAAAAAAAAGAAAAAAAGTGAGCTATGGATTCTAGACTGAAAATCTGCAAAGGCGGTCTAGAAGACAAAAGCAACTTTCAAGCCAAGCATACATAATGACCACGATAGTTGGGGGGCAACAGATGAGGTTTAACTTTCTGGAAAGAGTGGCAAGTTTGAGGTCATCACTATTGAGTTTTTCATCATAATCAAATTTGCTCACGAGTAGTATTAAAAGACCCTTCTTTCAAACCACTTAAACTTAACTTTCCTCAGACTTATCATCCTCATTCAGCTAAAAGACTATCTTTGTGAAACTTGTTTCTACCTTATTTAATACTGCTCACGAGTAGTATTAAAAGACCATTCTTTCACACCACTCAAACTTAACTTTACTCAGACCTAATATTTACCTCTTAATATTATTCTCATTCAGCTAAAAGACTACAACAAAACAAAAAAAAACATTCGAACTTAATTTTCCTCACGCCTAACAGTTACCTCTCGATATCATCCTCATTCAGCTAAAAGGCTATTATTGTGAATCATGTTTCTACCTTATTGCCTTGCACAGTTTATGTTTTCGAATTGGAAAGGGAAGAATGGCAGGATATTTTAATTAAAAACAAAGACCGTAAATTACTTTGTCAAGCTTTGCAAATTGATGAAAGCTTTTCTTTAAGGCCAAACCATTATTCATTAATGTGTGTAGACTTAAAAGTGAGGAGATAGCTTGAGTCTTTCTTTAATAAGATGTGGTTCTTGTAAGAGAAATTTACGATCAAGTGCCATCACAAAGGTCTAGAAATGCTCGACCTTCTGTTAAATCAAAGGCAAGATGATATCTCTTTCCACATAAACACCAAAATCAAGGGGGCAAAGTAGTCTCTACTAAGCGTAAGAGGAGTACTGCCAACAAAGAAACTCAACAGACAAGGGGGCAAGTCTTATGGATCAAAACTTGAGCTCAAGGAAGAGCAATCATTCAGACTATAACATGGAGATAAATAAGTGTCGACACGGCCACAAGAAAAGGGACAATGAAACATTGAAAGTTAAGCCTTCGATAGTATGAAATCCATGACAAAGGATGAGTATTCGAAAGAGATATAAATTATGAGGCGGGCCAACTTTAAAGAAATTGAGGCCAAAAATTCAAGAACAAGTCAAAGAAAGGGGATTTTGAAAAGATTTGGGCTTTTGAGGCAGCGAACAAAAGCTGGAAAGCATAAAGAGATTCAATAATAGTCCAAGAAGGCCATCACAAAGAGGATCCAGTAAAACAAAGACATAAAGAACTAGATCCATACAAAAAAAAACCATTAGTTACACATGCTCTGCATTCATGCATTTCATATCATGCATACATAGCCTTTACATAACAAGGACCAAACGGGAATCACATTCACAGCACAGTTACAACAATATAAGCTGAGATCTCAATGTCATCAGCTCTTAACAATCTATCACTGGATACACAGCTAATATGCGGGACCAACCCGCATCAGGAATTCAAGGATAAGGTAGACAATATGTCAAAAGCCTGGAAATCGATTCAATAATCGAGGCTACACCTGGAAGGATAGGATTGACGCCAGCTAGTAGTATCCAAGATAAGAGATAGCTATAGCCAAGGATAAGGCAGATATCAAAAAAATATAAAGTAGACAATATTGTCAAAAGCCTGGCAATTGATTCAATAATCGATGCTACACCTGGATGGACAGAATTGACACCAGCTTAGCGGTATCCAAGATAAAAAATAGCTATGGTCAAAGATAAGCACGGATATCGAGAAATATTGTCGTCAAAAGCAGACAATGGATTCAACAATCAAGGACTGGATCAATGTCATGCCTGACGAGATATCAAAGATAAGAAATATCTATGATACCAAAATAAAGTAGGATCCACTTTTCCGGTTAAACGGCGGATACGGTACTCCGTGACTCTCAAGTCGGTTCTCTCAGTTGCCCATAATAACTGATTCTTTCCTCTCTTCTGTCTTTTACTTCCCTCTAGAAAATGGATCCTACTCTTTCTGTCTTACGAAAATATTTTCCTTCTCTCCCAATGAACATTCTCAAAAAGATCTACCAAGTTCGCTGTGAACGATTAAGAGTTCTGATGCACAAAGGAATCCCTGAAGATGTGCGGTGGTTAATCGAAGCCAAGGTTCGTCTGGCAGGTGAAATCCCAGAGGCATTTGTGTCTCACATGCCTGGTATAGGCAAAAGCTCTTATGCCAAAAAGCGAAGAGCGAAAAGGTTACAAGTCTGCCATAAATGTGGACGGTGGACTTGTAATACTAAATGTCGTTCTTTAGGGATGATCTCAGATAATCGAGAAGATAAAATACGATTCATTAAGAATGGCCTGAGTAAAGACTCGTTGGATGATATCCAATTGACTCTTGAGACGCATTCTTGTGGATCCGTGCAACGTGAACTTCTTGGTTTATGGAGCATTTTTCATGAAGAACGAAACCGTTACAGTCTCGGGAATCTGACTGTAAATGACCCTATTTGCCAGCTTGTAAGAAAACTGGATGTGAAGCAAATCCTCGACTCATAGAAGCCGTTAATGCCGTTACTAGATGTAAAGCCAGTGGAAGATGTGAGTCACAGTCACAATTACTGTACATACAGTTTGTTATATTTGGAAAAGTTTGCATTTTCTCTTGACAGATGTACATGCTCTCCTAAGTGTAATCGACACGTTATCCCTTTTCATCACTATAAATGCGTGTTCTTCCTTCTGATTAAGCAGCGGATAAGATACCTCGTGACTTCTAAAGTCGGTTATTCCAGTCTCCTACAATAACTGATTCATTTCCCTCTTCTCTCAAATTCTTCTCTCATCAATGGATTCTACTCTTTCTGCACTGCGAAAATACTTTCCTTCCCTTCCAATGAAAGTCCTTAAAAAGATCTACCTTGCTAGATGTGAAAGAATCAGAGTTTTTACACGCAAAGGCATTCCCGATAATGTGCAGTGGATAATTGAAGCTAAGGTCCGTTTGGCAGGTGAAGTTCCAGATTCATTTATGCCCCGCATGCCCGGTTTAGGTAAAAGCCGTTATGCCAAAAGGCGAAGAGCAAAGAGACTAGGCGTGTGTTATAAATGTGGGCGATGGAATTGTATTACTAAATGTCGCTCTTTAGGATACATCTCCATAAATCGTGAAGATAAAAGAAAATTCATTAAGAATGGCCTGCGTAAGGAATCTCTGGAAGATATCCGAGAGACTCTTGAAACGCATTCTTGTGGAAAAGTGCAAGGTCAAATTATCAAATTGTGGAGGACTTACCATAAAGAACGAGACCGTTACAGTCTTGGGAATCTGACTTTAAACGATCCTGTTTGTCAGTTTGTAAGAAAACTGGATGGGAAGCAAATCCCCGACTTATAGAAGGCATTGAAGCCATTACTGGACATAAATCAGGGGAAGATGAGAGCCACGGTCATGATTCCTGTACATATAAGCTGTCATTTGTCTTTTCTTTTGACAATAATGTACTTGCTTCTGTAAGTGTAATTAACGCATTATCCCTTTCATCACTATAAATATGTGTTAGTTATTTTCGTTTCCTACAATCACTAATTTCTTTCTTTGCCTCCTTCATCAATGGAGTCTTCTCTTTCCGCCCTACGAAAGTATTTTCCTTCCTTCCCAATAAATGTTCTTAAAAAGATTTATCAAGCTAGATGTGAACGATTCAGAGTATTTATGCACAAAGGCATTCCTGATAATGTGCGGTGGCTAATTGAAGCTAAGGTTCGTTCAGCTGGTGAAGTTCCAGAAGCGTTCTTTCCCCGTATGCCTGGCTTTGGTAAAAGCGCTTATGCCAAAAAAAGAAGAGCAAAGAGGCTAGGCGTTTGTCATAATTGTGGATGGTGGATTTGCGGCAATAAATGTCGTTCTCCAGGAGTGATCACCAGAAATCGTAATGACAGAATAAGATTCATTAAGAATGGCTTGCGTAAGGAATCTCTAGAAGATATTCGAGAGGTTCTTGAAGCGCATTCTTGCGGAATAGTGCAATTTGAGGTTGTTGGATTATGGATAATTTTCCAAAAAGAACGAGATCGTTACAGTCTTGGGAATTTGACCCTAAACGACCCTGTTTGCCAGTTTGTGAGAAAGCTAGATGAGATGCAAATCACCGATTCATAGAAAGCATTAAAGCCATTACTGGACGCAAAGCCAGTGGAAGACGAGGATCAAAGTCACGATTACTGTACGTGCTAGCTGTCGCTTTTGAAATTTTCCTCCTCTTTCAGCAATAATGTATCCACTCTTGACATAAGCCATAGTCACGATACTGTACATGCTAGCTGACGCTTTTGAAATTTTCCTCCCATAATGTACCCACTCCTGACATGAGCTATAATTATGACTACTGTATATACCTGCCACTTTTGAAATTTTCCTTCTCATCCGACAATCATGTACCTACTCCTGACATAAGCTACAGTCGCGACTACTGTACATGCTAGCAGCTATTTTGAAAATTTTCCTCCTCTTTTAACGATAGTGTACCCATACCTGACCAGAGTCATACCCGTGACTACTATGAATAGCTGGCAATAATGTATCCATTCTTGAAAAATAAAATTATTGCCTTATCTCTTCATCTCTATAAATATATCCTCTTTTCTCACAAGGGTAAGGATAGGAATGGAGAAAACCCCAACTCGTAAATCCCGAAGTATTTGTGTATTTTCTGGGGCTTTTCCTGGAAAAGATGAAGAGTATTTAAAAGCAGCCAACCATTTGGGTAGAGTATTAGCTGAGCGAAAAATACATTTAGTTTATGGAGGAGGTAGTGTCGGATTAATGGGAGGTGTAGCATCAGCAGCATCTCTAGGAGGAAGTCAAGTTCTGGGCATTATCCCTGGACCTCTGAAATTTATTTCTGGGGGCACGATTGGAGAAGAATTAGTGGTTAAAAATTTACAAGAGCGTGTGTTACAAATGCTTTTAAATGCTGATGCTTTTATCGCTCTACCAGGTGGTTTTGGCACATTGGGAGAAGTCTTTCAAATTGCTTCCATGGCCCAACTTAATTTGCATAAGAAACCCATTGGGCTTTTAAATGTTAACAATTTCTTTACAGGTCTGATAGCTTTTATGGATTATGCTATGCAGAAGAATTTTATATCAAGAGTGGCACGGCGAATCATAATATCCGCAACAACTGCTGAAGAATTGCTAGATAAAATACAAGCTTTTGTTCCTGAACCAGATCCAGCAATGATTCAGATAGACTGGACACGACAGTCTTTCCCGACCAGTTCACTCCCATAATGGTCCTCTACTCACCCTGTTGAAGTATTGTGGAAGAAAGAAGCGATCTGATCCGTTTTTCTTGTCCTTTAGTTTTATTATCAGCATTTTCTTTCGCGTTTCAGTTTTTCCTTTCAGGGAATTTCTTTTTTAATATAGTTTCGTCAATGCTGATATTAAAACCATAGGACAATGCCTTTAGGTTGGAATGGCTGAGTAAAGAGTAATTTTTGTTACTCTTGAGACGCATCCTATTAGGTCTACTAGGCATAACATTTTGGGGTAGTTAAGCTTTAACCTTATTCGGATGACATATCTCACAAGGGAATCTATATTTACTGAAGAAAATATTAGATGAACCTTGAATATTGATTCCAAACATCCGTTCCCTTTACATAATTTGTCAGTGTTATTGTCATCATCAAGATTCACTCGTTTTATCGAAGCCTAATTCTTTGCGCTCGCCTATTATGAAAATTCACACTTTCGAAGAAAATTATTCCAATTTCAATTGCTTTCATATAAATTTCGCTCGAGGTCCTAAGGAAAGCTCCTTAGCCTCAAAATCAATTTTCATCATCAGGGTTTTAAGGATGGAACCTTTGCCTTGAAAAGAATCAATTTTCATCATCGGGGTTTTAAGGATGGAACCTTTGCCTCAAAAATAATCAATTTTCATCATCGGGGTTTTAAGGATGGAACCTTTACCTCGAAAACAATCAATTTTCATCATCGAGGTTTTAAGGATGGAACCTTTGCCTCGAAATCAATCAATCAATCCGAGGTTTTAAGGATGGAACCTTTGCCTCGAGATCAATCAATCAATTCGAGATTTTAAGGATGGAACCTTTACCTCGACATCAATCAATCAATCCGAGGTTTTAAGGATGGAACCTTTGCCTCGAAATCAATCAATCAATCCGAGGTTTTAAGGATGAAACCTTTGCCTCGAGATCAATCAATCAATTCGAGGTTTTAAGGATGGAACCTTTACCTCGACATCAATCAATCAATCCGAGGTTTTAAGGATGGAACCTTTGCCTTGAGATCAATCAATCAATTCGAGGTTTTAAGGATGGAACCTTTACCTCGACATCAATTTTCATCATCGAGGTTTTAAGGATGGAACCTTTGCCTCGAAATCAATCAATCAATCCGAGGTTTTAAGGATGGAACCTTTGCCTCGAGATCAATCAATCAATTCGAGGTTTTAAGGATGGAACCTTTACCTCGACATCAATCAATCAATCCGAGGTTTTAAGGATGGAACCTTTGCCTTGAGATCAATCAATCAATTCGAGGTTTTAAGGATGGAACCTTTACCTCGACATCAATTTTCATCATCGAGGTTTTAAGGATGGAACCTTTGCCTCGAAATTAATCAATCAATCCGAGGTTTTAAGGATGGAACCTTTGCCTCGAGATCAATCAATCAATCCGAGGTTTTAAGGATGGAACCTTTGCCTCGAAAATAATCAATTTTCATTCATCGGGGTTGTAAGGATGGAACCTTTGCCTCGAAATCAATCAATCAATCCGAGGTTTTAAGGATGGAACCTTTGCCTCGAAAACAAATAATCAATCAATTAGTCCATCTTACAACGATAGGAGCTTTCCTATCGTTAGAGGTTCTAAGGACATTTCCTTAACCTCAAATAAACAATCAATCAATCAGTCCATCTTACAACGATAGGAGCTTTCCTATCGTTAGAGGTTCTAAGGACCTTTCCTTAACCTCAAACAAACAATCAATCCATCAGTCCATCTTACAACGATAGGAGCTTTCCTATCGTTAGAGGTTCTAAGGACTTTTCCTTAACCTCAAACAAATAATCAATCAATCAGTCCATCTTACAACGATAGGAGCTTTCCTATCGTTAGAGGTTTTAAGGACCTTTCCTTAAACCTTACTGTTTGGGCGGCGAGAAGATTCTCAATGCCTACCTAAGCCGTACGAAATTTGGTAACGACTTTGCATACATCATGTCCCATGAAGCATGCAAAGGGGGGCAGCTGTTGACACCCAATTTCGTCCAGGTGTTTTAAAATTTTAAAAAAAAATTTTATTAAAAAAAAAAAATTATTAATTTTAAAAAAAAATATTACTATTAAAAAAAAATTTAATTAGTTTAAAATATATTCTTGTTTTGTGAAAATTTGATTTAAAATGATATATGTGTGAATATGTGTATGTTTGAAATAAAATAAAATTTCATGAAAAAAAATGGCAAAATTTAAAAGTTTGAGGTAAAAATGACAACATTAAGAAGTTTCGGGAAAAATTGACAAATTCTGAAAGTTCCAGGAGCATTTGGTAGTTTGTCACATAAAATTTTGGGCCTGCCGACGTTTCTAGCGCAAATTGACAGAAAACGACAAAATTGTCAAAATCAGAAGCTTCAGGAACTTATCCAGAGGCTGAGAGACGTAAAGGACTAAAATTGTCATTTTACCAATTTAAAAGATAAGTTTGAAATTTTTTATTAATTTATCCATCAACAGTTCATCCAAACTTCCTCTATAAATAGCCCCCCCAAATTTTGTGCTGAACACAGAAAAAAATAGAAAAAAAGCTTAGAGCTCCGTTTTAAAAAAAGATAAAATTACAGCCTTATTCCCTAGCTTATCCTCCCTCTGCCCAGAAAGTCCCAAACTTTGTTTTCTTACGATCAGACCATCTTCTTCCTTTCTCTCTCTTCCGTTTCACTCGCTGTCCCTCCTCTCTTTTGCTCCGTCGCTGCCGTCACGCCGTCACGCCGTCGCCCGTCGCCTCCCCACTCCGCTGTCGTCGTCTCGTCACGCCGCCGCCGTGCTGCCGCCACGCCGTCGCCGCGCTCCGTCGCCCCCCCCTTCCTCCCTCGCGTGTGCTCTGTTTTCGTTTCCCAGGAATTCAAAATTTTAATTCAAAAGGGTAAACCCCTGTTTCACCCATCATCTTTTCAATTTCTTTCTATTAAGTCACTAACCTTTTTATTTTGTCTTTGCAGAAAATTAATTAATTAACTCTTTTATTTTTTTACTTGTTTATTTATTTGTTTATTATTGTTATTATTACTAACCTTTTTTCTTTTTTTTGTTGTTATTAACAACTAACAACTAACTTGCTAATTTTTACTAACCTTTATTATTATTGTTACTATCATTAACTCACTAACTTACTAACTATTTATTGTTATTATTATTATTATTATTAATTGCTAACATAACTAAATTTTATTGTTATTGTTATTATTATTTAACAACTAACATAACTTAACCTTTATTGTTATTATTATTATTAATATAACTTAACCTTTATTGTTATTATTATTATTATTTAACAACCTTTATTATTATTGTTATTATCATTTAACAACTAACATAATCTAACCTTTTTATTATTATTATCATTACTAACTTACTAACTCTATTAACTCTTATTATTATTATTAATTACTAATTTTATTATTACTATTATTATTATTATTATTATTATAATTAATGGATGGTTATATCTCTTATTTATTATTTATTTAAGTGGATGGCCAAAAAGCCCCACTTTATTTATTATCTTTTAATATTCCTTTATTTGCTTTATGTGTTTTTCTTCCTTTTATTTACATATGTTATTTATACATCTTTTACTTTTTAAATGATTGTCCAAACTAAAACAAAAGAAAACATCCACTTTATTCCTTTAATTTTCCTTTTTTTATGCAAACAATTTTATTTTTTTGGTTAAACTTATTTCACTTAATTTACCTTTAGCCATAAAATAAAAAATAATAATAACAAAGCAATAAGAAGAAATTTTTTTATGTGAATAATTAACTTTATTTTAGGACTAATCAAGAATCCATTTTTATTACCAAGCCCCAATCCTTTGTTTTCTTTCATATTTTTAAACATTAATTGGAATATTAAAACGTATCCTTTTTATTTCCTAAAAAATAATAATAATAATAAAAAATAAAAAAATAAAAAAATAAAAAATAATAACAAAAATTCAACCTTTTGTTTTTTTCCTTTTTATAAAAAAATCATAACCAAACAATTCCACAAAAATCAATTATTTTTAAGTATATTTTTAGACCCAAAGATTAGATAATTATTTTAAAAAATCTTTCAAAAAGAAAGAATGGAAAATAAAATTTTAGACAACATTTTTTCCAAAATTCCATAAAAATTTATGACAAAAAATAATAATTAATTAATTAATGAATAGTAAATTAAAGATTTTTAATAAATTTTTATTATCAAATTTTAAATGAATAAAATTAAGATAAAAAAATCCATATTATGATAATCCTTCGGGATCCATGATATGGAAATTAAAGTATTTAATTAAAATTTCGTCAAATTCCGTGTCCGGGTGACTCGGCAGAGTCCATGGTTTGGAATTAAAACTTCCGTGTCCGGGTGACTCGGCAGAGTCCATGGTTCGGAAATATCAAATTTTTATACAAATTAATTACTAAATATTTTTAAACCGGTATTAATTTAAAAATCCACATCCGATTAATTCAGTTAAAATTTCTAGTTTGAAAATTAACTGAATTTTTTTAAGCAAAGCAAAACAAAATTGAAATCAACTAAGGTACCAATTTTTGGGCGTTTTAACAAAGTTGTTTTAACGTAACCGTACTCCCGAATCCCCGAACTCTCGTAGACCAATTTTAAGGTGACCAATCGACCTAGGTGAAACAGATTGGTGGCGACTCCAGAAAACCCGACGTTGCCACAGGAAGCTTGTAGGAAGGCCTTAGCTTATATGATTATAATGGATGAACTTCCTTTTCGATTTGTTAAGGGAGAGGGATTTAGAAGGTTTTGCAATGTTATCCAACCTAGGCTTCAAGTACCATCTAGGATAACTGTTACAAAAGATTGTTATCAAGTCTTTGTTGATGAAAGAGAGAATCTAAAAAAGTTTTTAGTGTCCAACTCAAAGCGAGTGTCCATAACTATTGACACATGGACTTCAATTCAAAGAATTAACTACATGTGTATCACTGCTCATTTTATTGATAACGAATGGACATTGCAAAAAAGAATCTTGAACTTCTGCCCAATTTCTGGACATAAAGGTGAAACAATTGGCAAGGCAATTAAAAAGGCCTTGGGTAGTTGGGGCATTGAGAATTTGATGACCATCACTGTAGATAATGCAAGTTTTAATGATACATTTGTTGCCTATTTGAAGAGGAAAATGCTTAATAGTCCTAGGTTGAGAAGTATTCAAAATGGGAACTATCTTCGCATGAGATGTGTGGCTTATATAATAAACTTGGTTGTGAATGATGGACTTAAGCTAGCATCTGATTCTATTATTTGTGTCCGCAATGCTGTGAGATATGTTAGGCAATCTCTAGCACGTTTGTTGAAGTTCAGGATTTGTATTGAGGATGAAAAAATTCAGTCCAAGAATTCACTTTGTCTTGAGGTCCCGACTAGATGGAATTCAACATATTTAATGCTTGAAACAGCATTGAAATTTGAAAGGGCATTTGTTGCATATAAGGATTATGATCCTTTTTATGTTCGTAAACTTTTAGAGGGTGAAGGTTTAGGGAAACTTGAGAAAGAGGATTGGGATAAAGTGAGATATGCTACTCAGTTGCTTAAAGCCTTTTATGATCTTACTTTACGTGTTTCTAGTTCTCTTTATGTCACTGCAAATACTTACTTCCATGAGATTTTTTCTGTTGATATATTGTTGCGTGACTGGGCTGGGGCTACACATAATGATAAGAGCTTTTCTGATATGGCTTTGAAAATGAAGGAGAAATGTGATAAATATTGGGGCAATCCTGAAAAGATTAATATGATGATCTTCTTTGTTGTTGTGCTTGATCCACAATATAAAATGGAGTACCTGGATTTTGTGGTAGCAAAGATGTATCCTAAGCCTGTGGCAGATAAGCTCATTGCAAATGTGAAAGTGGGTCTAAAAGAATTGTTTAATGAATACAAGTTAATGTATTCAACTCAAAGTGATCATTTAGCTAAAAAGGAACAAGTTGGGAGTTCAGATGTTAGTGTTATAGGTTTGGATGACCATCCAATGAGTACGTCATCAAGTGCAACCTTGGTTCATCAATGGAAGCAAATGAAAGCCATTAGTGGTGTTGAGGCTAAAAATGAGTTGGATAAATATCTGGATGATAACTGCGAAGATGGTAATTTGGACTTCAGTGTTCTTGCTTGGTGGAGGGTCAATAGCCCTCGGTTTCTCATACTTTCCTTGATTGCCTGTCATATTTTGGCTATTCCCGTGTCTACTGTCGCATCTGAATCAGCTTTTAGAACTAAAGGTCATGTGCTTGATCCATTTTGGAGTTCATTGTCCCCAACAATAGTAGAGGCATTTATTTGTGCGCAAGACTGGATGAGAGCTGCATTGAGGAATGAGCCTATCAATATTGAAGAACAATTGGTTGAAATTGAAAAGCTCGATCAAGGTAAACTTTATTTTATTTTCCCCAATATTAATACATAACATTTGAATTTATTAACTTATTAAGTACCTAATTTCTTTTTTTGATTTTTTTCCCCCAAGATTTGGAGTCAATTCCATCTACACCACCCTTTATTGACGTTGCTTGATGGTTACTGGTTAGTTTATGTTTATGGTAATTACCTTAAATTGGTATGTTCAAATTTAAATTGATTTCATACTTTACCTTGTCAATTATACTAATTACACTAATATAATCTTCTACTTATTGTAATAGCTTCCTACTGGTGGTCGTTGCTGTGAAGGATTGTCGGCTATTGGCTGTTGGCCTGTTGCAATTGGTTTTTCCTTAATGCTTGTTGTTGTTAGCCTATTAGTTTGTTCGGCTTTGTATTTGTGGATTGTTGCTTGTGGAGTTATAGTTGTGGACTAATTCTGACCTTTTACTATTGTTAGTTTGTTTGCCTCATGTCATGTGTTTGTAGCAAATGTAATGTCTAATGTGTATGTGTTGGATTAACTTATGACTATTATGTGTTATGAAGTTGCTTTAAAGTTATAGAATGTGCATTTTTAGATTAACTTAGGTTGCGTTTTGCTAATATGTTGGATTCTTGATATATATGTGAGTCTATTTTTTTTTTAAGGCCTTTCCAAATTATCAGACCCGACCCAACCCGATTTTTTCTTGATCGGGTCGGTTCGAGTTTCAAATTTTGAATAATCAGATTGGTTGCGAATTTCGGGTCCCGACCCAAACCCGAAAATTACACCCCTAACCTCAGGGCTCAGGCGCAACGCGCAATCCTCGGCCCGCGCTAGTCGCTAACTCTCCCTTCGCTCCTCTACCCGGTCCCTGTGGCTCAGTTGCTGTACCTCACCCTTACGACGCGTTCCATCTCTTTCACTTGCCTGCTCGTCTGCGACTGCGGAAGCCCTAGCCCCACTGCCCACCGCCACCAAAGAGCCACTCATCTTTGACATCGCTTCCCGCCGCGTCAGTCAGCCCAGTCGCCGAATCGGTCAATCACTGTGTTCTTGCGAAGGTGAGTTTGAGCATTTAGGGTTTATTCTGGTTTTTTAGTGGTGTTAGCACTGCTCTGTTTGTTTCATTTAATAGTTATTCTAAATATTTTTTAATAAACATTAGTAAATTGGTGCTAGGGCCTAGGGGATTAAGGTGCGTAGAATCCTTCTGCTGATATAGAAAAGGGTTATAGACTTGTAGTAGCGTGGCGATCATGAACACTGGATTATTATGAACGAGGTGACTGAGAAATATTGATTTCTGTTTCTGTTCAGTGTTCTTGGCTCCATTTCACTTAACAATATTCAATACTTTAAAGCTCCATGTGGTACTATTTTCTTAGTCAAGATTATCAAGTTTTTATATTTGGCCTATGGAGATTAAGGCCATTAGGAAGTTCAAAGAAGACTTATGATAATAGACATGTGAAACAATATGCTAAACAGTTCATTTTATGATTCCTCAATTTCATTTATTTTGTTGTTTTTCTTCTACCTTTTTTGGTATTTATTATAGTAAGTGGATCGTGACTGAACATAGCACACATTTTGCAAGTATTTGTTTTTTCTTAATTAACCCAACAGATGTAGAAGTGTTGTATTCAGATTTTTCAACCTTGAACCCAAAAGATGCGCCTTGCTCCAAGGCAAGTTTAGTTTCGTCACTCATCAGCATGCTTCTTGATTGTGTCCTGGTGGTGACCAAAAACCTATTTATTTTGTGTTGTTCTTGTCTACTTTCTGTTGAATCCAAATAAAGATTCACAATTGGTTTGTTAAGCTACTGTCTACTGACATGCCTTGATCTAGATTCACAATTGTTATGTTCAAGCTGCAAGAAAATCTCGTAAAACTAGTGGAAAATCGCACCAAAAAAAAAAAAAAATTGGTTCGGTCACAAGTCACAACTGAATTAACCGAATACCTAGCCCTAATCCCTATGTGTCTCTGTGTCCCTTTATAAATAAAGGGTAAAGATTGTCCGATCTGAGCAAATTTAGGGGCTAGAAGTAGGATTCAGCAAGTTGCTCCCTTCGTCCCCGCTCTACCTCCGCGTGGTCGATAACACTTACCTGAGGAAGTAGGGTTTTAGAGTCCCAAATTCATTTCCTTTCAGCCGGAAACCTAGAAGACAACAGAAATCGAATTTTTTCCGTTGCCTAAAGGTATTACTGTTTTTTTTTTCCTGTTTATTTTCGCATCAGTTATGCGGCCAAATAGAGTAAAGAATCTTGCTTTCTCTCTGATGTCTTCTGTTCCATAGTCTGAAGCGTATTTCTTGTGTTCTGAACTTTCGGGAGTTGCTGTATAAAGGTATCTATGTTTCTAATTTTCTTTGTTTATTGTAATGGTAATTGGTAGGGGTTTTCTAGAGGAGGCAAAAATGCAGGCATGTAGTGGAGCTGCGGTGATGACTTCTCTTCAGCAACCGATGCAACCTAGGAGACCTACTTTTTTGCTGGCTATTGTTGCAAGGCCTCATCAGCTTAAGCTTAATGAGCTAAGGCCCTGTGAATGCTCTCGACTTGATGCGAGCTTGGTTACTGGGAGGCCACCCTCATCTGTTTCTGTTCCTATTCCTGAAGTGAATGGTTAGGAACCATCTAACACTTGGGCTGTGTAATTTGGACTAATTTTGGAACAATAACTGTAGCATAGAATGTTCTCATGTATTGTTGGCATGCCTTTATCTCTGTATGTGTGTGTGGTTAGGTCCTATTATTATTTTCTTACATCACATATTATGTTCATTGAAATTGAGATGGGAACTGTTTATATGACAGAGTTGATAATATAAAAAGCTAACCAACTCCTCACAATTTAGAATGTTGGGTTAATGCTCACACATTGGTGAGATTTGCACTCATCCTAAGACTACCGAGCCTGAGGGCCTCAGTCTCAATCATTGGTTTAAGACTTAAAAGTTGTTTGCATGTTGACTGTGATTTTCATTTGCCTATCCAGGATACTGCAATTGTTTGTGTCGGTGACTGTGTGTTTTGGTTTCTAACCCTGTGGATCATTTAGTACTCTTCGGCTGAATAACATTGTTTTGTTAATGGAATTTGTGGTTTTAGCTACCTGAGTAGTGGGTCCTGGCAAGAATGGGGCTGCAGCCTTTTCTCTTGCTCTACATGTGTCATTTCATAGTCTAGATAGGTGTTAATCAGTTTTCCTTGCAACTATTTGGTCTGAGGAAATCAGTTTAGCTGTTAACTGCTTGCTTTTAGTTTTGGTTACACACTCATTCGACTTTTAGTTAATCTATGTAATATATATATTGTAACTCTCAATTGCCAGCTAACAGTCTTGGCATTGTTCGCAATGGTCTTGCTGAAGTCGATACTGAAGTTTATGGACTTATTGTCAGTGAGAAACAGAGGCAATTTAAAAACCTGGGCCTAATTGCTTCCGAGAACTTCACTTCTCGTGCAGTTATGGAAGCGGTTGGATCATGCCTCATGAGCAAGTACTCTGAAGGATTACCTGGCAAAAGGTGAATTTTCCCTCTGTCATGACACCATGCATAAACTTATTTTCAATTCAAGCAATGTGAATCTTAGTTTCTCTTTTGATTTCTTTTCTCTGTTCTTGATTGTAGATACTATGGGGGCAATGAGTACATTGATGAGCTTGAAATACTTTGTCAGAAGAGGGCCCTGAATGCATTTAACCTAGACCAGAGTAAGTGGGGCGTTAATGTACAGCCATTGTCAGGCTCACCTGCAAATTTTGCAGTCTATACAGCAATTCTCAACCCACATGACCGGATTATGGTAAATTTTTCCCTTGGAAGCTGTTGCTTTTTTTTGAAGAACATAGGAAGAAATTCTATTGACTTGATAATTGGCACAGGGACTGGACTTGCCTCATGGAGGCCATTTATCACATGGATTCATGACTCCAAAAAGGCGTGTATCTGCCACGTCAATTTTTTTTGAATCAATGCCATATCGACTTGATGAAACTACAGGTGATGTGTCTGTATTCCAAATTGCCAATGAAGGTCTAATTGGGAAAGTTTGCTTGGCTTTTAATGTGATTTTCCTCATTCAAATTTTGGTACAGGACTTGTTGATTATGATATGCTAGAGAAAACTGCTAATTTGTTTCGGCCAAAACTAATAATAGCTGGTGCTAGTGCATATCCTCGGGATTTTGACTATCCTCGCATGAGGAAGGTTAGGAGGACTAAAGCAGTTCCCTCTTTCACTAGCATTCCTGTCTCCATTTACAGAATCAACTTGCAATGAAAGCAGATTCTCCATTTTATTTGTCTCTAGATACTGACTTCATTGATATTTCTTGGAAGATTGCAGATGCTGTTGGCGCATTTCTCATGATGGATATGGCACACATCAGTGGACTTGTTGCTGCATCTGTTTTGACTGATCCTTTTGAGTACTGTGATCTTGTAACAACAACAACACACAAGGTAGGGCTGGTTGGCTTTGCCCTTACCTTCACAAAAAGAAGAATTATTCCCTGCTCAAAATTGATGGGCTCATGGGACAGCTGTTCGGATGTTTTGGATGTGTAATATGTGATCTTTTTTACTTTATGTATGTTAATGGTATGCTACAATTTGTAACCTTTAAACTTAAGTATTACCTTCCTATTGATCTTTTTCATCTGTTTACTCACTGAAGTCCAGTCTTTGAGAGGTCCAAGAGGTGGCATGATCTTCTTCAGAAAGGATCCTGTTCTTGGAGTGGATTTAGAGACAGCCATTAACAATGCTGTTTTTCCAGGTTTACAGGTCTGTTGAGTTGCATTCTTGCCCTTCTACTGCTTTTGTATATCATACATCCATTTCCACTTCTTGGCATCAAGTTCAGGGGCTCAACGACTTTATGTCTTAAATTGGGCCATTGTCAGTATTTTATCTTGTGTTCAAGCTTTCTACTTTAAAGTAACTTCTTAGATCTTAGTTCAGTTGATAGGTATTCCTTATTTGAAGGTTCTATCGAGCATATGTAACCAGAACTCTTCTTCTTATGTTTCTTTTTATGTTAAATGAGCTCCATTTTTCCCCTAAAAATCTAGATGCCCTGTTTAAAAGTTTGTGCCTTGCTTTGGTTCTGCACCTGGCCTTCCATCTAACTCCCTTTTATTATGCTTCATTATGCTTGTTGTTTATGTTGAATTTTGAACGAAGAGAATGTTCACTATGCAGGGTGGTCCTCATAACCACACAATTGGTGGCCTAGCAGTGTGCCTAAAAGAAGCACAGACCCCAGAATTTAAGGCTTACCAGAATCAGGTACCTGCATCATGCCTGAATAATTATTGGTCAGATCATATGCATCCAAGCTAATACCAATGTCCAACAGGTAGTCTCCAATTGTAGAGTTCTTGCAAGCCGTTTAGTTGAACTGGGCTACAAGCTGGTTTCTGGTGGGACAGACAATCATTTGGTACTTGTAGATCTGAGACCAACTGTAAGTCTCTTCCATTTTTAGTTATCAGTCATTAAAAGTAATTCTCTTGTTTTCATCATGTGATGTCGATGGTTAAAGATCTTGGTTTCAATTTGCAAACCTAAGTTTTCTATTGGCTGGCAGTGGCAACATATGAAATTCCCCTTACTTCCTCTGGCATGCCACTTGTTTCTTTCCTGAAATTTCTTGCCAACGATTTAACTCTCCTTTTTAGGAAAAGAAATTATTTGGAGGTAATATTTTCCTGTTTTCTCAGTTAGATGATCTATCCATGTCCACACAAATAAAATGAAAGTAAAAGAGCTATTATCTTTCATAGTTTAAGAGAGAGTATGAAATGTGTTCTGTTATTATCTTACTAAGGCCACGTAGGCACATGGCACAATCCGGCCCATAATACTTGTGTGATTTTCAGTTTCTTGGTTTAGCATAATAGCACTGGTCTTTGTAACAGGGAGTTGATGGAGCGCGGACAGAGAAAATACTTGACATGGCCTCAATAACTTTGAACAAAAATTCCGTGCCTGGTAATTGCTTGCTTGTTGGACTATCCTGCGTCATTTACTATTCTTGGACAATCTTGTATGCCCACTATACTCGCATCTGGTAATCTTCGATATTGTAGGTGATAAGAGTGCCTTAGTACCAGGGGGCATACGCATTGGAACACCAGCAATGACCACCAGAGGGTTTACAGGAAAGGAGTTTGAAGCAGTGGCTGACTTTATTCATGAGGGGATCCAAATAACTATTCAGGCAAAGCAATCAGTAACCACCGGATCGAAACTCCAAGAATTCAAGAAGTTTGTTGAGTCTCCTGATTTCCCTTTGAAGGATAAGGTGTTGGATCTCCGTAGAAAAGTTGAAGCACTAACAGCTCAGTTCCCGGTTCCTGGGATCTGAAAAGTTTTTCTGTAGTTTATGCAGGTATGTCTTGTAACTTGAGTTTTGCCGGACGGGTGCACCGCATAACAGCATGTGTTTTCCTGATGGAGGAACTTTAATATGTACAGCCATGTTGCTGTAAAAGAGTTTCGGAGGCAGGTAGCCTCCCGAGCTGTAAGGAATATTATGTCATGAATGGTGCTCCATAGTAACAGCCTGCAGTTGAGAGCAGTGCAAAAGCAAGTGCATCTAGTTACAATAACCTTGAAAAGCCTACCCATCTGATATGCCAGTAAGGACTTAGACCAGTTTCAATACAAAAATCTTGCGTTTGAATCTGGTTATATCATGGAGAAGCTCAAGGGAAGCGTGGGTGCAACCTTTCGATGTGACTTGACTAGGCCGATTGATGTTCGTAAGAAAATCGTTTCAACATGTTAAGTGAAAAAATCTCATATGGCTAAGAAAAGAGGTTGAGTTAATGTTTCATATAGTGATAAGATCTTTTCATCTTTCACCAATTGGATTGGTTTCAGGTTGAACATTTTAATATGGTATCAGAGCAAGTTTGAAATTATCTTAGCAATTATTGAAAATAATCCATATGATAGAGCCAAAATGGCTTACACTTGAGTGGCCAGAGTTAAAGTGGTTTACATGTGAGTGGATGTGTTAAGTGAAAAAATCTCATATGATCAAGGAAATGAGTTAAGTCAATGCTCAATATAGTGATGAGATTTTTTCACCTATTATTAATTGGTTTTAGGTTGAACGCTTTAACATAACAAGCAAATCTTATATTTTTAAACAATTCTATTGCTGTTTTGTAGAAAAACCTTCCATGAAAGCCCAATTACACAAGAACAATATACTCCCGGTCTAATATGGACTGAATTACTTGTTAAATCAAATGTGTTGCTCTCATCTGTATTTCCATCCTTTTACGAGGCAAAGTCATACCTACCATCAACTTCATCTTTACTTTATTTAACCTAATTATATAAAGTAATTTAGTCTATTTTTGACAAAAACCAAAGGTTTTATATCCCAAGTCTATCAAGATTAATTGATTGACTTCATGTAAAATTTTCTTCTGACACGTCTAACTCGACCTGATAATGTGTCCCACAAAGAAAGTTTAGCGAGTGAAAAGACACACGCTTGGGATTGGCATGTCTGGTTGCTACAATCCAAAGGCAAGGTACCCCATGTCCCTAAATTCTTACATTTCTGCCCATATGGCTCCTAAACAGTCTTGTTTCCGCCCACCTGGGCCCTAAACGTTCTATATGTCCAACTCACTCCTAAACTTTTTGAGATGTGCTCAACTTATGCTTCCATGGCCGATTTGAAACTTAATTTGAACTTTCTGTGGCCAAAACCAATTGTTAAAAATTGACACTCTGTTCAAACGATGTTGAAATTGTGGATACACGTTGTAGTTGCGTTTGCTAGGTCTCAAAAGGTTGTAAAATGGTTCTGGATTATTTTTGTTGTTAGTGTTTGGTGAAAATTTTGGGTACTAGGAGTATAACCATACAATCCTAAAACTAGTTTATTAGAATCGCAAACAGATTCTCAATCTCAGAGTATAGCTTCTGAGATAAATGATGAACAAAAAATTAGAGAGCTATGGGGTGGTTTAATTTGGAGGGATGGGCAGATCGCAAAATCGATGATTTATTTCTTACTCTCTCTGTGAGTGCTTTTGCTAAGATTCTAAGTCGTATAAGTATAAAAGTAGTTAACAGGTTTTGTGTTAAGTTATAGAATCACTTTTTCGATTAAATTGCTTTATTTATTTATTTTTTTTTTAGGGAGTTGCTTGAAATGTGAAAGTTGAATAAAAATATTTACCCTTTTTATCTCAGCCGTCCTTAGTTGAAGTTGTTCACTTGGACCCCAATTTTACCGACTCCACAATCAAAGAATAATGTTACTACGTGATCGATTCGGAAAAGCTTTTATTGCACAAAGTTGTCCTTCAACTTATCCCAAAGTATCGTTTAGGCCCTCAAAGTTAATATACTACTAAGTTTATCTACATCGTTGGTTTGCCACTGCATAGGTGGAGAATAGAAAGGCAAGGTTTGTATTGTTGTAGGACCATATTCAATGATGTCCAGGGGATGACTTTACAGTTCGGGTTTGGGAAGATTATTGGCTCCCAGGCATTCATCTATCTCATCTATATACTCTAGCTAGGAAAGTCTATAAAGATCTTAATCTTTGAGTTCTTGATTTCTATGATTAGCAATGCACTGTTGGAACCAATCTCTCCTACAACATTTTTCTCCCCACGAGTTGTTGATCTATGTTTGCAATTGTCCACCCCTCCCCCCATACCATCTTAATACATGGGATTCTATTGTGGAGCTAGGCAATGCATCAAGCTCTTTTACTATGAAGCAAGGATACAATCTTGAGCTGCAAAAGAAATTGACTGCCTTATTAAATTCTGTAAGTAATTCCCATAGTAGATCACCACATCCATACTTTCCTAATATTCTAAAAATCATAGGGGCTTCTCATATTCCATAAAAATTAAAATATTCTTATGGAAACGTTTGTTGCAAGCATTGCCAACCAAATTAAATCTAGCAAACCATGGTAGTTTTATGGACTCTATGTGCCCACAATACCACTCAGCACCGAAAACAAATGCTTCATCTTTTCTAGGAATGCTCAAGATCATAGGACTTATCGGGTAATTTTTATTCTCGTCTTTCACCTACCGTTCATGGCTTTTTTAAAGAGTGGTTGGCCTCTATCTTGTCCCATAAAAAAACACTGGTTGCAAGATTGGTTTTAGATTCTTATAACTGCATTATAGACTATTTGGACTGGTAAAAATGAATGAATATTCAGGAATGCATCTTTTCATGCCCTATCTTTAATTTCAAGACGGGATGATTTGTTTTTGCAATTATTCATGGTGAATGATTTACAATGTCATTATTCTTCTTTGCCATTTGCTCGTCCACCTATTTTATATCGATCATGGGATCAACATCAAGGGGCAGATTGTTTATTGGCATCCAGAAATTTTTGTCACTGATGGTACATGGCAGAGTCCAATAAGAAAGAGTCCAGTTGCTTGAGTTTGTTTGGGTATCAATGCTCCTCCAAGACACTGGCAGGGCATCCTAATTGCCCAATATGAATTTGTATTAGAAGTCAAACTCTCTACTGTCTTTGAAATTATATAATTTGTTGTAGGTCAAGACATGAAAGCGTTAACTATATTAATTGATTGTTTGCAAATGTTGCAGACAATATTTGGCACAATTTCAATTTGCGCAAAACTTCTCTGTTTTATCCACCAACTCATGAAATGCTCTTGACTCCTTCGAGCACTGCTTCATCCTTGTGGTGCCTAGTTTGAAAGTCCAAGTTCCACTAACTTGCATCCTCTACTCTCTCTTAGTCTCTTTTTGTATTTATGATTATATATACACACACACACACACACACATATAGACACACACTGTCCCATGAAAAAATTACGTCTAAAAGAAAAAATTCTATGAAACCAATCTGGGCATACCTTGTCCATCGACAACCTTAGCATCTACTTGGCTGACTTGGTAATTAACTTGCATCACCTAAGCATTTATTAATCGATTTAATTGATTCCTTTGACTTTTCTACACATATATATATAGTCTTGGTAGAAAGCTCTTAAGTATACTAAGATTTATGGTCCTTGTACTAATGCTTAAATAAAATAGTCACATGAAGAGGCAAAGTCTCCTGATTTAGAGGATGTTAACATAGGTGATATAAAAAATACTTTGACTTTTAAATATTATTTTAATTGGATCAATAAGTGATACTATTTTCCTCTTAAAAAAAATAAATAAAATCGAAAGTACTTTAATGACAGTTAAGTTAGAATAAAGTCTAAAATAAATAATATAGAAAAAGGTGATTAATTCATTTTAACTTAAATCAATTTAATTCAAAATGACTTATTTTTATTTCTATATATTTTTTTACCCATAACTAATATCATTTGAAAGTCAACATTATTTAGGTGTAATAGTAAAATTTTTTTGTGATATTATTAAATTTTTATGAAATTTTCTTTTGTCAAGCATTGACAAGAAAAAAATCATAAAAATTTAATAACATTATAAAATATTTATTTTGAATGGATTACTATGATTATATAATATTAACTTTCAAATGAAATTTATCAACAATAAAAAAAATGTAAAACAATAAAAGTTGAACTTTAAATTTAAAGGCAAGCAAAAGCTCAAGTTCTCCTATGATAGTGTGTTGCATATATACAAGGGATGAGTATGGGCTGGGTAAACCTGAAACCCAACCCGAACCACACCCATTGAGTAAAAATTGATCATGGTTCACGGGTTGGTTCCACATTTAAGAAAACCGACGGTTTTTGGGTTGGTTCTGGTTCCATATGGAACCAACCTAAGGTGGAATCGAACCCCGGATATATATATAATTATATAATAAAAATTATAGTATTAATAATATATCTACACACACACACACACACACACTTCTTTGAAGTATTATAATGGTCATTTTGTGTTTTTATATTAAACTCTTAAACTGATGTTCCAAATTGAAACAATATGGAAGTTGTGGGATTATTTACGAAATTTCTCTATATTCACTTAAATCACTTTACTTCATAAACCTACCACTCCTAGGTCATTTTGCTTTCGATCTTTCATTCCAGACTACTATTTACGACACAATTATAATATTTTTTTTCATTTATGAGTCATGCAAAATTAAAAATTCATGACATCAATATATTTTAGGTTTTGATATTGAAGAAGATGATCTGAAAGGCTCAGTTTTCCATAGTGAATGTCATATCAATATTGGAATTACTGAAAGGAAGTAAACTAGTTGAGATGAAAGATGCCCCACAAGCAACTCTTTTGAACCATTTTTGTAAGAACAATATTTTAAACTCTTTTGAATGTATCTAAGTACATATATTTAAATATTAATTTAAATGTATATTATGTTGAATATGTCATAAAACTGATTATGGATATAAATTTATTGAATTTTGGTGTTGTTATAAGTATATGGTATAAACCGAAAAACCCGAAAACCAGAACCGAGAAACCTAGAACCATGGTTCTGGTTCTGTTCAGTTCTCGGTTCTCGGGTTGGATAGAAAAATTTTAGAACCGAGGCCATTTCGGGTTAGTTCGGTTCCACCATAAAACCGAACCAACCCGACTCATGTATTATATATACATGCACACAAAAATGTATATCATAATAACTAAAACACTAAGGCATGATATGACATTAGAAATAGTAGCAGCTCTGCTATAGTTCTTTTTTTGTCTGGGTTAGTTAGACCTGTTCAGGTTTTAGTAAAATGGAAATGTGGAACAAGCTCCTGGATTAAAAGCTTCTTAGCCTAGTTCCTGTGAAGCATGAAATTAGCCTTTAAGTTCAGAATCAGACCTTGGTTTTCTGTATTTAGCTTCTTTTTAAGAGGTTGATTCTCTACTTGAATTGATGTATACATACAAGTCAAGATTTGTAGTATTGATTATTGGATTTGAAATTTTTGGAATTTATGGAATACAAGGCTTATTTATGGAAAATTGTGCTTTAAATTAAGATTGGTAAGATCGAAATCCTACTTAGGATTGTTTTTTTCCATGCAAGATCGGATCGTAGATCTTAAGATCCTATCAAAAACTTAAAATTTCTTGTCTAAATAATGTAATTTATATAAAATACCAATTATATTAGAAACTCAAGTAAAATTTAAGTGTTATAGCAATAATACAACATAATTATTGATACAATATAAGTAAAATTTAAACTTTAATAGAGTATACACCAACATAACCAATAAAATAATTAACACAAGTCTGAAAGAAATTCATGAACAAACACATTATTGACAAATGAAAATAATACAATGTTCATAATTTAAATATTTAATAATTAAATTTTAATAAATTTAAAAGTGTATAATAATTTTTTTGCAGTAAACAAATAATTTAAAATTAGTAGTTTTTTCTTCCCAAATGAAATAATTTCAACTTATAGAGAGAAAAACCTGGTAATTTGAATGTCCATTAACTGCAAAAAATATTATTATATATATTAAATTTACAGTAAGACAATTATTGAATAATTTAAATTATGCTTTAAAAATTCGTTATCAGATAGTTACCTTGAGTTAATAAATTGCATCCAATTAAAGACCAAAATGAAATATTTTTAGTGGATTTAGAACTAAAATATGATGTTTTTAATAGGTTTATGATCTAAATAGAATGTTTAATAGACTATAGATAAAAACAAAAATGTTAGGGATCATTCATGCAATTTACCCCTAACAAAAATCAATACTTGGGTATGATTGGTACTTTAGATCCTACATTTTTACAATCTTAGTCGTGATCCTACAATGCCTTCAGTCCTACAATATTTTGGCAAGGTTTTCTATATGATCAGAATTGTGATTTTAACAACCTTATTTTAAATTTAGTTTATTGAATTCCAAGCAAATGCAGGTTAATTGGTATTGTTTTGAACTATATATTTGTATATGATAATATCCTTTGGTTCTCAAATTTTGAAATTAGACATTTTTATAACTCTATCCTAATAAAAAAAAATGTTTTAACCTTTTGATTTTTATATTTTAGGTCTCCAAGTTTACATGAGTTGTAATCAAGAATCGATTTTACGCTTAAATTCCAAAATCTTTAAATTGATTATGACTTAATTATGAATTCATAAGTTTTTAATATTTTTTCTATATAAATATATTTGGTATGAAAAGTTTATATTTTTATTGATCAACTCACAATAAAGTGTGGGTCGATTACTAGGACATACCAAATTAGAGTTAGAAAACACTGTAGATCTACTATGCCTCACTTTAAAAAAAAAAAAAACTTTTTCCTAGTTAATGGTATAACCTTTTTTTTCAGCCCATGTAGATTTCTTTTCTTCCATTTTAGTCCCTAAATTCTACATGTTTGCCACTTTGGTCCTTTTTTTTCCTTTCTTTTTTTTTTTGTGTGTAAATTCAATGTTAAACCCTTACTGCGCATAGTCTTTCCATTTGCTATATTGATTTTGAAATTTTGCTTTAACTTTTGTGCCAACACTCGAACATCACATTTTTGTAAGAGGGTTGTTTCTATCTTCTAAGAGCAAACTTTAGTGGTTATGGTTTGCCTAATTTTTGCCATTGTTTAAACTATTTCCATACTTTACTTGGATTTTCATTTAAACCTCCAATTCGTTCCATTTTTTATTACTCTTTTTTGTGTCAATAATAGATAACCAATTTTAGTTCCTAAAATTCAACTTTTATTCTGCTAATCTTAAAATTTTATTGTATAAGGATAGACTTGATTTTAGGTTAACTCGAAATCTAAATTTTTCTTATTTTCATGGAAAAGTTTATTTTATGAATAGTTAAACCCGCTTTTAATTACTAGAACCCTAAACTTTCTCTCTTCAACATCAAATTTTATTATTTAATGATTATTATACTATATTTATATAAAATTCTACCACAGATTGAACCGCCGTAACTCCAAAATTTTGCGCTTTATCTTTTTGGTACTCACACTTTTATTTTGGGTAATTGACTATCTAATTTGTAGTATTTGAATTTCTAAAATATTGTTATTTGTCTTCCTAAGTCATAAATTTTGGTTATTTATGATTAAATACCTGAACAACAAATTGCCGCCACAACATGCGTCAAATTCACCTAGTTATTATATAAAATCTTGAGCCAAGGAGAGTATTATGGGTCTTAGATTAGGTAAACTTAAGCTAGGCCACACTTGTGCTGGTGATAGAATAAAAGATGAAAAGTTTCCAATTGAGAAAAGCTAAGGAATATTTTATGGCTTTTTTTGAAAACATTATGTGTAGGATATATATATCTTTGACTTCAAAACTAAAGGAAGAATATGATATGCTCCCTACCCCATGTATCTCATACCTCTATAGTTAATCTTTTACCCTCATTAAAAATAAAAAATCTTAAGTGTGTCCTTTGCTACTACCTCCTCCTTAAGCAGAACTACTATCAAATACTTTATTCTACCCTCACCATCCAACTTTTCATCATTAGTTGTTTTATCCCACCTTCATTGTTTGACCTTGTCCCATGTTGCATTCCTCAACATTGTCACCCACCTGTAACACCAAATTGAGGAGGAGCAACAGTCATACGACCTTATCCAATTGTCATGTTCCTGCTTCCAATTTGGGATCATCTAGTATTTCTATGCTCCATAAGCACACTTAGAAGCTGATTGCGTTGCGGCCATTGGAGCCTGAGCTGGCACCGCCATCGTTTTGTTGTCCCATTTTTTACAAAGGAAACGATGCCCTTTTTCTTCCTATGTTTGCACAGAGTCGCTGACTTTTTGGTCTAATTTGGTTTGAGCCCTTAAAGTTTCTCCTTTTTACCTAAATTTACCCCTAACTTTATTTTTGAGTTAAAATTTGAAATTATATTTACACATGTAAAAAGTAAAGTGGAAGAAGTTTTTTTTCACAAAATAATAATAAAGTAGTAGTAGTAGAAGTAGTAGCAGCAGCAGCAGCAGTAATATATCAGTAATCGTTCTATGATCTCATTTGTACATGTGTCACATGTTTTGTACATATTAATTACTTGATTTATACATCAAGTATAGTACGTATCTGTCATCCTATTTGTATATATCTCTAATTTTGGAGGAAGATGAGATTTAACGCATTTACACTTATTTTTTATGGGATATTGAACCCATACATACTACTAAAAACATATTTATGTCTTGTTTTTATGTGTGTGTGCGTGTGTGTGTGTGTTTATACATTATTTGTATAAATCTCTCACTTTCTTTGTACTCAATCTATTTCATAAAAACGGACTATTTTACTATTCACAACAATTAATTTGTGATTTTATTTCTTTCAAAATTTATTATAAAAATATGAATATTTTATATGAAAATGAAAATTTAAATACTCCCTCCGTCCCATATTGTTTGAAACAGTTGACTTTTGGCAATAGTTTGACTTGAATTTATTTATATTATTGGTTGTTAGAAAAAAAAATTTAAAACTATTGGTTTTTATTTATCATTTACATAATTTTTTTATTTATATACTAAAAATTCAAAATAAAAAATCATAGATTAATTGCTAAAAAGTGAGTATTTTAAAGAATATGGGACAAATGGAGTATTATAGTTTCTAAATATCATTTTTAAGTATTTTTTCAATACATATTAATATAAATAAGTTCAGGTCAAACTTTAGTTAAAAAAGGTAAAATGGTCAATGAATTCGAAACGGATGGAGTATATTAAATTTGTACATATCTGACATATGATTTATATATATCTCTGATTTTGGAGATATAAGATTTGATATATTTATACTTGTTTTATGCTACAAATGGTAGTATTGGAATACATACATGTGCTTGCACATACTCACATATGCACGCAAAAATGTATATATGTAAGGGGTAGAGTGCACATTAAAGTTAGTCCTAAATAAAAATGTTCTTTTTAAAACAATTTTTTGTTTTCCTTTCTTTTTCTTTTTCTTTTATTTTCCCATCTTGAGGAAGTGCAACATTTTCTATGTAACGAGGTTTTTTTTTTACCCATATTTTATAGTGGGTATTTTTTTTCTTAAATTTATCATTAAAATGAATATCAGTAATAAATAAATAAAAAAATTTTGGCATAAACTTATGCTAATAAATTAAAATTTTACTTTATTTTAATTTTAATTTAGGCTTTTTTTATATCATGTCCTTACCATTCAAATTATTAGTTATGATCGAAACATAACACATGTACATGCTTTGAAATGATGAATATTTTTTGTGTTACTAAAGAAAAATTTACCAAAAAATTTCACGTTCTATCACTTCAAATTTCAATATTTAAAAAATTTTTATTTAGAAAAATTTGCTTTTAATTTTAACAATTATGGATAAAATTACTTTATTAAACCTTATAACTTTTGAATTAAATAACTCATTCTACAAAACTCAATTAATAAAGATTAAAAGAAAAAAAAATTGGCCAAAAAAATTCAGGGACTAAGAGATGAAATGAAAAAGCTTTAGGTATTAAAATTTAATAATTGATAGTAACAGTGTTTTGCTCTAGAATATATTACATAAAAAATAACAAAAAAAATTCAAGACCGAAGGAGCGCATAGAAAGAACATAGTTAAGTAGTCACTATTTATTCAGTTTGGGACTAAAACATAACATAGTTCGAGCTTAGTGGCCGAAATGGGAAAGGAAAGAAATTCAAAGACTGAAATCGCAGTTTAACCATAAGAAAAAGTGAAACATGGGACACTCACAAAATTATAACACAGGCCCCCAAGACATGATTTTCTTGAAAGAAAATGATCGAACTTCAAAAAGAGTCAATCATGTCCAACAGAAGAGCGAAAAAAGGAAAAAAGGAATCGACACTGTTTAAAAAGTAACAGTGTACATGTTTAAAAATGATGGATTTTTTTTCTTGTTAAAGAATAATTAACTAAAAAAATTTTCTTATCAACTTAAATTCTAATTTTTAATATTGATGAGAAATTTATTCAGAAAAATTCACTTTCAATTTTCACAATTATGAACCAAATTACTTTATTAAACCATAAAACTTTTGAATTAAATAACTTATGCTACAAAACTTAATTATCAACAATGAAAAGATATGATGAAAATAGAAAAATTGTGTTTAATTTATTTAGCTTTAGAAAATTGTACATTAAAAACAACAAAAAAGGTTGGGGAGTAAGAGAGCAAAAAGGAATAATATTAAGCAATTATTAAGCTTGGGGACCCAAACATAAGACCGGTCGAAATTAGTGACTTAAATGGTAAATGTTAGAAATTTTGGGACTGAAGACGTATTTAACCACAGCCAAAAGTGAAGCAGGTAGAAGTTGAGAAAATTGCAATACGGGCCCTCAGGACTTTACCTGTTTACTAAAATGGGATAGAACTTAAAAACAGTCAATATAGGCCAGAAAAAAGCAAAAAAAAAATGTTGCACTATTCATAAACAGTACCTAAAGTCGGCAATTAATGTATAGTTATAATGTCATCCTCCAAAAAAACTTAAGAGATTTGAAAAATGACAAGTTGAAGCATAGTGAGTGAATAAGCTTTGAGCAATAAATAAGCGATTTAAAATTAAGGCCTTAATGCGTCCTTAATGCGTTAGTGGTCCCTTAACATTACTAACTTGCACACATTAGTCCTTAAAGTTGAACTCATCATGACTTGGTCCTGTAAGTTTCATACATAAATTACTTAGGCCCAGTTCATTTCTAGTTAACAAGCTTATGTTAATGTGTTCATGGTTGGGCAACTTGACTTACTTTGGGACAACTCATAAATATGGGCCTAAAATTACAGCATTTACCACCTGACCTATCTCACACCCCGTCTGCGTTCTCGACCAAGCCCACCTTCTTGCTTTTGCCTGCTGTCCATTCCTATCAAACTCCCCATCTCCTAAGCCCAATCGTAGCTCTTCACCTTTGTCCTCGTATCTGCCTCCATCAACCCTGTCTAGTCACTTCACTTGTCCTTCACTGCCATGCACAACACTGACAGTAAGACCTTTGCTAGCGTCGCTCCAGAGTGGCTGACAACTATGATTCTCTTTCTCAACTTGAAAACTCTGGCCGCCTAGAAAATCATTGGTAATTGAAGATAGCCGGAAAACCATGGGCGATCATTTATGCAAAATCCAAACAATAGGGGTGAGTGGGCTCACCGAAGCAGCGGGCCAATTGAATATATTATCTGGTGGTGCGATGGGAAGCAGGGCCAAGCGTGAGTGGGCGGAGGTGGTAGTCATTAGGATACCTAACCGTTGCCTCTCAACATGGGCATTATAGGAGTTACAAAACACAGGTCAAGCAAGACCCGTGAACCAATCTGACCTGACTCGTCTTTAACACGTTAATGCAATCGCATTAACGGGAAACGAACAAGCTGTTAGTCCTGTAAGTTTGAAATTATACGTAACAGGGCCAATTCATTTTAATTTAAGTCAATGGACTTATTACTTTTATATCTTTTTAACTTAAAACCAATTTTATTTGAAAGTTAATATTATGTAGATGTAATAATCCATTTGAAAGTAAATTTTTATGATATTGTTAAATTTTTATGAATTTTTTCCTTTTTAATGTCTTAAACTAAAAAAATTTATAAAAATTTAATAAGATTACAAAAATTATATTTTAAATGAATTATTGTAACTACATAATATTATATTTTAATTAAAATTAATTTCGAGTAAAAAAGATGTTTAACAAAAAAGAGAGAGAGAGAGGTGGGCGGTATCACGTGACGATAACTACGTTAAGGGATTGGTGATTTGAATGAAGGGTGCCGCTTCATTTCGGGAAGAACTGAGGGTTTTGAATCCTCAAAAACCTATTCAGCTCTTTCATATACGATTCACTCTTCGATCTGGCATATGACTGGTGCATCGGCGACTCGAGCTAGGGATGTGGGTAGGGAATCATTGGTGGAAGCAACGGCGAAGACGAAACTAGAGAACGATGAATTGGTTGCAGCAAATGGTGGCAACGGTGGAGTGCTCTTAGGAAGATGATGCTTCATATTAGCTATAACAATATCTGCCAACAGATCCGGATGAATCTTTGGAATCAGAATCTCAATTGGTTTAGCACCACTTTCTCCTTCCACAAGCTTAGCACCAATCACTGCAACCATTTGGTCGACAGGTGTTAAGTCACCATCCAAAAGTGGAAGATTAATTCATTAGAGGCAAAATCACTCGTGCGACCTTCCATTGATGAAACTGCATCTGAACTGGGACCATAGAAAGAACACTTTATAGCCATTTAAAGACCATTTGATGTTTCATCATTATCCCAGGGCATGGATCTTTTTGTTGACAATTCCCCTAAAGTAGACGGTTGACTCGGTAACTGGTCGCTCTAAAACATTTATAATGCTTACCATGAGACATGCTACAAGATAGATAAGGATCGAATGAAGAAGACAAAGAAAAGAAAATCCTTGCCCGGATTGTTCGAGCTTCATGCGGCCCACGTTCACCATTTCTTATTTTCTTAACCTGCCATGCCTGATGACTTGATTCCCAGCATCTCCAGAATTCAAGGTTCGTAAATGTCATCGTCTTCTAATACAATGTTGAGGGAAAAGACGAGGAAATTAAAAAGGTTGAAAGACATCAAGTAGAAGAAGAAGAGTCAGAGAAATTAATAGTGAAAAGGGCACTTTCAAAGACAACAAAACAAAATAACAGGAATTTATACTTCAACAATTAATGAAATAAAATCAACTTCAGGCAGATGAAACATGCAGAATGGTTGAATCAATAAGGTATTATTCAAAGACAACTATATAACACAAGGATTTGCATCCTGAAGAAAGTAGAGAGTTTGAATGACAATTGTTGAGACATCTTATAATCTACAATAAACTTATCAACTAAAATAAGAAAAGGTCACAAAAAAGATCAATTTCCCTAGCATCCTAATATTACACTCATAATTGCCCATGTAAAAACCTCTTAATCGACAAAATGAAAAATAATAAAAAAAGAGATAAAGAGGAATAATTGTTGCTTTGTAATTTTCATAGCAGAAGAAGATGCCACTAGTACTACCGAAAGAAATGATCCCTCACTGCATTGATTTTTTTTTCCTATTCTTTCCCAATAATTTGGTGCCATTATACCTCCTTTCTTCCTGCCTTTTCCACCTAAGCACAGCCTCACAACAAGCCCTCTACCACGTCAGCTGCAAAAGTAACACTATCCATCCAACCATTCGATTAGGGACTAAATCGCATATTTATCAAATCTTTAGAGATGAAATCGAAATGAATCAATCTTTAGGGACTAAATCACTAGATTCACTAAACTTAAGGGACAATTTCACATTTAGACCTAAAATTAATGAAAGTTAGAGAGAGAACGTGAACAAGCCAAACAAGTAGAAAGGATCAAAGGAGACAGTTGACACTGTTCGGGGGCATGGCGGTCTCAAAAGAGAAGCTTTTTCCGTTCGTTCCCAACGGAGCCAGATCTCCTCTCTTTTCGTGTAAAAAGTGAAAAGTAAAGAAAGAAATCCTCAATTTCCAGTCTTTCTTCTATCGATTTTTCTTTTTCCAAGGTTTTACTTTTTCCTTTTCTTTTCTCACTGTTTTTCGTTCTTTTAACGCTAATATAGTACTTAAACTTGAAGTCTGATTGGGGTCTGCTATCTTTTCGCCACTGAAGCTGACTTGTAGGCGGCACTCGAGTATTGCCGATTTGATTCTGCGAGCTGTGGCGATGAGTAATTCTGATCAGGACAAGCTTGAGCAGAGGTAAAAAAAGGCTACTTGGGTCTTTGTTTTTGGCTCTTGTTGTTTCTTTCTGGGTTTTGTTGCCTTTAGTTAGGTTTGGTCGTGTTTTGGATTGCTTTTAACTGATGCCCTTTTTTAGTTACGGCTGTTTCTCCTCGTAAATGTCTAAACGTTATAGGGATTGCATTGGAATTGATTTCTGCTTTATTCAATCTTCTATGAAAATTTAGCGATATTAAGAAATGATGGATTTGGGAAGATGTTTCCTTTTTCTGTTTATTTGAGTTGGAATATTTAAAATCATCAAGGTATAAGAATTGTTTCCTTCACCACCTTCCTTAGCTATAGTGGCAATCTGTTTTGCTCCTTGCTCATAATTCGGTTGCTGGAGAGTTCTGCTTGCTGGCGGTTTTGAAATCTGAACCCCAAGTTTAAATCAATGATATATTATGTTATCGTAGACTGTTGCAATTCAAAGTCTATACAGTCAGTGTTTGGTTGCTTTTTTTTTTTTTTTTTTTAACACATCAACAACACATTTTATTGCAAAGCCTCAAGGGGGCTCAAATTGTACATCCAAGATGCTTTGAAGGGCATAAACATAAGAGACAAGTTGTCCAATTTTTTCTCTTCTGTTCCTTCGCCCACTTAGCTATACGGAAAGCACACATATTAGCTTTAACAGAAATCTCCTTTATAGAGCAGTAGGAGAAAAAACGTTTCAGTGCTTTAATATCAGACATTAAGGTGCCTATTCTCCAGTCTCCCTTATCCTTCAAGCTGGCAGTTGCATCTTTGTCGGAAAACTCAATTTCAACTGCTGTGTGTCCCAGTCTCAGCATGTCCTGGAGTCCTGTTCTAATCGTTTCTGCTACTGCTGCCTCCTTGTAAACGTCAGCTTCAACCTTGGCCTGATTTCCCATTAAGTTTTTGGTTGCTGAGTTAGATTATGAATTTAGTGAAGAAATGAATTTTCCATGTTGAACCTGCAATTAGTTCTGAAGCATCACCTTTCACCCAATTTTAATTGAAATTTGTGGACCAGAAGGGATTCTTCAGATAATGATTGCCTTGTTAGAGATATGGGTGATTTTGGTTTTGAATTCAGCTTTTCCAAGACATTGAACAGTATATTAGCTCAGGGAAGTATCACCCCACTTCGGGTTTTTAGCTACAGGGGTTTGCTGGTCTGATTGGGATACTGCTTCATCTCAAGCTCCTAAATTAGATTAATCTACTCCTTCATTTTCCTGGAAATTGGATCCCTGATTTTCATTTGCTTCCAGGAAAATAGCTCCTTGATATGTTGGTTACTCATAGTCTCTTAGTGCCTGCCCCAAAAATAGTCTTGACATTTGTGCTTAATTCTGGAAGGCATTTGTTGTGTATATGTGTTTCTTATGTTTGATTGTTGCAGATCATTCTGGTAGCTTTTGTGTGCATGTGTCTGTGTTCCTTGGTTGATTTATTGCTACCAATTTGCATATTTTACCAGGACTAACTCTACCATGGAGGATTCCACTACAATGACCATTGAATTCCTTAGAGCCCGTTTGCTGTCAGAAAGATCTGTTTCAAGAAGTGCGAGACAGAGAGCCGAAGGACTAGAAAAAAGGGTATGTTTGGAAGTCATATATAGAAGCCTTCTCCTCTTGGTTACAAATGCATACTGTAAGCCTTCTTCTTCGTGGTCACATATGCATTTTCAGATTCCTTCTCTTTTCTTTAATGTTCATGTTCTCGGTAGGTTGTTGAACTAGAGGAACAGCTAAAGATTGTCTCTGACCAAAGAAAAAGAGCTGAAAAGGCAACAGCAGATGTTCTTGCTATTTTGGGAAATAACGGGATAAGTGAGTTATATGAAGAATATGATTCAAGTTCTGACCAGGAGAACTATCATGAATCACGGATAGGTGATGGTTCTGCCAAGGAGGAGAGTTCCGTTAACTCAAATTTGAGGAGAAATGAGTCAGAGGAACTTTATGTATCTGATCACGATTTCTCACCACTAACTGGTCAAAGCTTGTCTTGGAAAGGCCGCAGGAGCACTTCAAATTCTCCTGAGGAATACAAGGATTCACTTGCACGAAGACAGAATAGTTCTGGATCTGTTGGCTTTCCTCAGCCAAAGCGCATAAGAGGCAAATCATGTCGAAAGATAAAATGCAGGGAACTAAGGTTATTTCTGTACATCCATTATCAACTGACTGAACAAATATCAAGTGAGCTGATTGTGGAGATTCATGTTCGTTATAATATCTTCACAGTCAAAACTCAATATCTATAAAATTTGGTGTTTCTGTATGTGAAGGACTATGAAGACATGTTTAACCTAGTTGCTGAGGCTTCTTTGGAGATCATAATAAGTAGATGATGGGAACCATGCTGATTGTGCCTAATACTGTTTTCCTTGACAACTTCACTTGATCAAGAGTGGCGAAAGTGTTTTCATTTTCTTTTTTTTTCTAACATAAATATTAGTCCCTTTGTCCTAAAAAACTCAATATTTTTTAAAAATTATTTTTTTTATAGAGCTTAAGGGTATTATGTCATTTATCATATGTTTGTTTTCCTTCCAATCTTTTAACCATTGCATGTGTGCTGGTGTTGGTTGTTTACATAGCTCTGGTAGAGTTGGAAAAATACTGTACAAATATATGTCTCTGCCATCTTTTTTGGGGGAACATCTTTTGTGAAGTGCCTTTCTTTTTGGGATGAAGGGAGATTTTGGAAGCCCACCATAATGATTATTGATTAAGATTCACAATTGTATTTACAGGTACCAAAATTATCCAAACTGTGTCCAACCCCCCCCCCCCCCCCCACGTCAGCATATATACTTCATTAAGATCTTTCTTTGTGCACTGCTAAATATCCTGTTCCTGAATAAAAAAAATTATGTTCTTATAGTGCTTTAAGATGGATTTCTCTCTACCTTGTGATGAGATACTTATGTTCTTGGCATATTCACCAGAGCGGCAGAGGAACTTAAGACAAATAATGGTAAAGTCAATTCACAAGTGAAAGAAGCTGTGACCTCTGTAGAAATTAATGCCAGTCAGTCTGAAATTGGGGCTAAGATCTTGAGCGGCTGTCCTGGAAGTGGTGAAGATAAAGGTTCAATGGACAAGTCACATCTAAATCTCCTGAAAGATGCAAAAAATGTAACCAGTTGTGACCTTGATCTTAATGGTTGTGACTGCGAGAGAAATATGGAGAAGGCACTCCAACAGCAAGAACAACTTATTGGCCGTTATGAAGCTATGGAAAAGGCTCAAAGAGAATGGGAACAGAAATTCAGGGAAAATAACAACAGTACTCCGGTATGCTTCATAAAAACTTGTGACTATTATATATTTCTCTTGTTATGAAGTTAAAACCTTGTGAACTTATTTGAGGCTGTTTGGTTTTGACAATTGTAAGAACAACTTCTTCAAATATAGCATGAAGTCAAATATTTGAAACGTTTTCTAAGATCCGAGACTTTAGAGGTTTCTTTCTGTTACTGTTTTTTTTCCCTGTAACGAATTCACTATCCTCCAATCTGCTAAAGTCATTACAGAGGTTCCAGAGGTTCTTGTCCTGTGCAAGAAGGGTATCGTTTCAACAATTGTGAATGTGTTTGTGTTTGTGAATACGTATATCATCGCATTTTCTATTTGAAGTCATCCAATTCACTATCATATGTTAGCTAGTTTTCCATTTTCATCACATTTTCTATGTGAAGTTGTCCAATGTTTTTGCTTATGGGTGCCGTGCTATATACTACTTGGGATCTTGTTTTCTTTCACTAGCTAAAACAGCTTGTCTGAAAAGCTGTATCTTGATACCATATTTAAGAAAGCTAGTCAACGCAGGAAGTTTAAGTTCTGGGACTGTGGTTAGTTCTCTTTGGCTCTTTTGGAGCTTTGGACAGAACAAGTCGAAATGCATATGTAAGGTTTGTAGCTAGCTTTTGGTTAAGACTTAGTTGATTGATTGGTTGATTAACTGTGGTTAGTTCATACTTTGGTCATCGCACAGATGGGGACTAAAAAAGGTTAGGGGGGAAGGGAGAGGGGGCAGGAAGGGAAATTACTATTCTGTTATAGCAAAATATGGAGAAATTGGGATGACAAGCATAAGATACTGGTCTCTTTTTAGGTCTGGGTAGGAGCTGGAATGCTCTGCCACTCAATTGGCTGGAAAGCATCTATTGATTGCTTGCCTTCGTAATAGTTTGTTGTCTATGATCTGATATTGAGAGTAACTTAGTTTATTCCCTTTCTTAATACATTGTTTATTAACTATTCTCGCATATACCTCCTGTCTAAAGATTTATCATTTAAATCCTTACACTGACCCATTTCACAAATTATTTAGGATTCATGTGACCCTGGAAACCAGTCTGATGTCACTGAGGAAAGGGATGAGATCCAGACAAATGCTCAAACTGTTGCTGTGACAACTGCCTCAAGCTACCAAGATTCAAAAGAAGAGCATCTCTGCCTCTGTCGAGGATTTTCTGAAACTCATTCCGTTTGCACTTCTCTGCTGCCACACACAGATATCAGTAACATGCAGGATCATAGGTGCAGTGGCCTGGCCCCTGAAAGCTGTGGGTCTAAATTCCAGGGTTCAGTAACTTCATGTCTGTTGACAAGGCAATATCTGGGTACAGAGAATCAAGAGAGCAACCAATTTCAACCTTCACTCAACTCTAACTGTGACACACATCCTAACTTTCCTGCATCCCAAAAATCACTTTCTGTTTCGCCAACTAGGGGAACTCATTGTGATAGAGAAGAAACTTCTGGCAGCCAAAAGGAGCATTCTGCACTTGTGCCTCAAGAAACATCAGTCGAGTTCACTGCTGTGCTGGATGCACTGAAACAAGCAAAGCTATCACTGCAGAAGAAAGTTGACCAGCTTCCAGTGGTACAAAAGGGAGCTTTGGGACAATTAATCGAACCTTCAGTTCCTGTAACAGAAGTTACACAAAGGTTAGAGATTCCTGTTGGGTGTGCTGCACTTTTTCGTGTACCTACTGATTTTTCTGCAGAGAACAGAAAATCCAACTTTCTGGGTTCAGGCCGTTCAGGCTCTCAGCTCAATTTTGCTGGATATTACCCTGATACAGTTGCGGCCCTAGCTGGAAACGATCAACTCGTGACCAGCTCAACTGATGCTCAGGTGGTTGCTAATCTATACAGGGACTATAATTCAAGATCTTCTACTGCTCTCAGGACATCCTTGCATGCCAATCCTGGTGGACTTTTGAACAGCAGATATCCAGAGACTATGGCAAATACATCCATGGATAATCCCAATTTCAACTTTTACATGAATAGAGGTCTACCTGCTAGCGGTCCATACAATTACAATCCTGCTGCCTTTCCTTCTTATCCCAGCCCTCATCAACCGAACAACACCAGAGACGGACATCCAGCCTTCATCACAAGCACGACGGATGCATCTCCGGATCAGTTTTCATTTTACGACACTCATTTCAAGCCGGACCTCTTTAGGTAACACTGTACATGCCTCCTTTTTCCGCTTGGTGGAGACATTGTATTCTGTGGTGCAGGTCTGAAGTAGTTGATCTTTTCTAAGATGGTTTTTACTGAATTCTGATCGAGACATCGCCCTATCACAACCCAACCGTGTGTTAGACATGCCACTGTTGCATGTGCCCAGTTGCATTGCATCCATATTTACTGCTCAAAGTTGTTTCATCTTCCTCCGGCGACCTACAAAACACTGTTCCGTTACTTCTACTGGGTCTGGATGGCTTGCCCACCTGGATATGCCCCCCAAGCTTTTAATAACTCTGTTTCATTAGTTTCAAAATAACCACATCGGCTTTTGTTAATTACTCCTTTTAAGTGACCGCTGAGCAATTGTTTGAAGTTTGGCCAAGTAGAGAAATTGGGTGACAAATCACTCGCTAGCAAATTGTTTTAATTAAAGTTAATTTATTTTAACTTAAATCAATTGATTTATTTTTATTTTTATATCTTTTTTTACTTGAAATTAATTTCATTTGAAAATTAATATTTTGTAGATGTTATAAACCATTTGAAAGTAAATTTTAATCATTTGAAAGTAAATTTTAATGATGTTAAATTTTTATGAATATTCTATTTTAATGCCTTAAACTAAAAAAATTTATAAAAATTTAGTAAGATTATAAAAATTATATTTTAATAGATTATTGCAATTACATCATATTAGCATTTAATTAATTTTAGTTCAGGATAAAAAAAATATAAGAATAAAAATAACTTATTTTAAAGTCAATTGACTGAAGTTAAAATGAACTGGGTGTGAATCTATCGTTACATTTATTTATGGCCCAATTTAATGAATGAAGTGTATGCTTTAAGCATCAGTGTAATTGTTTGCTTCTAAGTGCCTTGCCAAAGGAGTTTGGAAACAAACAGTTGTACTTTAAAAAAGGAGTAAAATTTATTGAGGGTCATCTAGCTTTTTTTTTGTTAATCTTAAACGGGCATCTCACCTTCAAATTGTTCTATTGAGTTACTTTTCTTCTTATTGCGCAACCTATTCAGGTATTTTCCGTTATTTTCATAATTAAATCGGATGAAAAATGATGACATTGCAATAAACAATACTAAAATAATCTTAAAATGACAATTTGTCCTCAAGCTATTTCAACCAATAATTATAACACATAACTTTTCACCCAAATCAGCTGTATCCGAAAACCTTAATCTTTCATTTCTACTACCACAGTCTCCATTCGTTGACTGTCCTCCAGCCACCAACCCTGCCATCATCCCCATCGTTGGCGGCCCTCCAGCTCAAAGACCGCCTAACCATCACATGCGAAACAGACCCAATGTACCCTAGAATCTCTGCAATCCCACTCGTCGACACAACATGGTCGCTCCAGATGCCACCACCCACCGGCAACGTGGCACCATCGTCCCCCTTGCATTTCCCGACGCCATTTGTACCAAACTAAGGAATAGAAACCTGGGATTCGCTGTGTTCAGAACCTTCTTGTTGCGACTCGCCACTAATTCGCCTGGGTTTTCTATCAGACTTTCCAATTTGCCACCGAAGATGCTTGCGAGAAAAGAGGGGTATCGATTGCAGTGGTTGGTGGTTTGTGGCTAGGGATTCAGGTTGTTTCGCAGGTGGCGGTTGGGCGGTCTTCAGGCTGAAGGGCGGCCAACGGTGGGGTTATTGGCAGGGTTGGTGGCTGGAGGGCAGAGGTGTTATCGAACCGAACCGGAACACCACAGGCTTGAGTTCGACTCGTTTTAATTTTAGAATTGTTAGGGTTCGGGCTCAGATTTGATAAGCTCGAGGAACTGGTGCTCAAGTTTGGCTCGGTATGGTGCTCGAGTTCGATTTAAACGTTCGAAAGGTTCAAAAAGCCTGTCAGTGACTAAATTGTAAAATAAAGAAGAAGTGGATACTCAATTAAAAAAAAATAGAAAGTTGAGGGGCTAAACACGAGTTGGTACCAAAAAGAAAGAAAACTCGGTTGGGTCAAACGGGTGGAATCCGGGTCGATTTTTGGTCGCGATCCGGGTTTAGCTTCGATTCTTCCAATGTTGGCGACGATTGGACAAGCGGCAGCCTATGCTTTGCTAGGGAGGGGAGGCAACCTTCGGGGATCAATGAACTGTGGCAGTGAGGGACGAACGCGATTCTGGCTGAGCCTTTTGCTTCGATCGGCACTAACAACAGGCGGCGATTGTTGGGCACGGTTGCGTGACGTCTAGGAGAGTGGGGGCGTAGCAAAGATGGCAGTAGAGAGGCGGCTGAAGGACGAAGGCTGGTGACGTCCGGCAGAGGGCTGGAATTTCCAGGGTGGCAACGGTTCAGAGGAAACTCTGGCAGAGTGGAGGGGTCGGACGACCGAAAAATTCGAATCGCAACGCCCGACAGATGATAAGTCAGGCGGAGGGCTGACCGATTATGCGATAGAGGAGAACTCTGGCAGAGAAGTGAGATCGGTTTGGTGTCGGTGGCTCACTGCGGCTTCGTGATAATTGTAATAGAGGAGAACACTGGCCGCCGATGCTGAGATCCTGAAACAGATGCTTGCGGCTTCCCTTCCCCGATTCCACAACTTTGTTATTACTGTATTAGGTTTCTGGTTTTACATCTTTTATTTATTAATAATATATTATTAATATTTATATTATTATTATTATATATATTATTTATATTAATATTATATAGGTTTAATAAGCTCAAAACACCTATCGAATCAAACACTAACATAATCGAGCTCGATTCAATAAGGGATTTGAATAATAAAAATTGCTTAAGCTCGTATTTGAAATTTGAAAAGCTCGATTCGTTCAGGCTAATTTTAAACTCGAGCTTGAATAGTTCGATAAAAGCTCGATTCGATAACACCCCCACTGAAGGGTGGTCGGCGGCTGGAGGACTAACTTGGCGGCTGGAGGCTGTGGTAGTAGGGATGAAAGATCAGGGGTTTGGGGTAGAATTGATTTTGAGTGAAAAATTAGGTGTTTTAATTAGTTATTGAAATAGTTTGAGAACTAAAATTGTCATTTTAAGATTATTTTAGTATTGTTTAATATCACATCATCATTTTCCATCTGATTTAACTGGAAAAGTGACGGAAAGTATCTAGAAAGATCCTGCAATGGGAGAAAATGTACCTCATTAGGACAATTTGAAAGTAAGATACCCGTTTATGACAAAAAAAAAAACTAGGTGACCCCCGATAAATTTTACCATTTTGAAAAGTATTTTTCAATTAACTGTGATTTTTAAAATATTTTTTAATTACTTGTACTTTAGTCCTCCATTAATATCTTATTTTACTTTCGAGGTTGAAAATTTACAGAAATGTACCAGGATTAATGAAAAAGCATGATTTCAACTGCAAATTTCTAGCCAAAAGAAAATGAAATTAAAAATATAGCTAAATACCAAATAAGTTCAAGTTTTAATAATAAAAACATAACAAGAAAATAATCAAAGAGTAGAATGGAAGCATAAAGATTAATTGAAAATTTTTGGCGTATAATATATTGACTTATTCACATCAAACTTATGGCCAACTAGTGAAAATTAGCAGTAACTCCAAAGAATTTTGATTTTTTACTTCTTTTACGCCTTAAAATTATGATTTTTTTATATATAATAAATTATTTATATGAGAAAAACTATCAATTAATCTAGATGCTTTTACAGTTTGAACTCGATTAAGTATTACACGCAATTCTTCTCTATTCATAGATTACCACGTCAGGTTTGTGGCATTATTTTTTATAAATTATTCTGTATACCCACTCACGCATCTCTCTGGTATTGTCCAGCTAATAAATTTCACCAGATCCACCGAGTACCTGTGCCACTTTTTACCTCTTCTAACTCTGAAATTAGATACCTTGTAATTTCTAAAACGATTTTCCAAAAAATTTTTAACAACATGGAAAAAACGGTCGAACTCTGTGATATGAATTAACTATGTGACTAACTTCAAAAGTAGATCCTAAAATGAATAATGCTATATATACAAATAATTCTATAAGTATTAAAAAATTATTAAACAATTTAAATTTAATTAGATCTTGCATAAATTCTTATCAATCACCACCTACTACATTATCTATGCGAAATTACTTTTGGAAAAATTGTTTTAGAACGTTATTATTCTGGAATGCGTACAATATGAAAAATGTACGCACTGTTTGCATTTTTACTTTATCTTTTCATTCATGATTAATATTATTAGAAAATTAATACTATATGTACCTAATAATCACTTGAATAATTTTTTAAAGCAATTAATTAATTTTTTATATTTTTTTCCTTGCAGAACTTAAAAAATTAGAATGAATAAATTACAAAATACTAAATTTTATAAAAAAATACTTTAAAAATATTTTAGACAATATTGAAACATATAATTTTAATTAACATACAGTTAAAATAAATAGTCAATATAAAAATAAATATTAAAATTATTTTTCTTTATGAAAAAAAAATCTTAAACAAATAAAGCCCACTTGCGAAAATGATAGAGACCTGCATGCATCGAGAATTAAGGTCTCAGAACTTTGAGGATCCGTCACAGGACGCGGATGATATGATATCTCTGGCATCCTAAAGGAGAACGAAAGTGAGAAATGGACGTTTCATTAATAGCCCCCAAATTGGTTGAACATAATTTAGAAATCATGGAATATACTGTAATACAATGAACATTGCAACAAATATTGATAAATTTTGTACTTTTTACAAAACAAGAGCACATATTTTCAGAAGTACTACTGTATGATACTTCTCATTTGTAATATACTACAAACACCGAAATATTATCCGGAGATAAGAATTGCTTGATGTTATTGAAAAATGGAGTCTATTTATATGTCTAATGTGCATCATACTTCTCATATTTATATATATTTTTATTTCAATATTACTTTTTATAGTATAAGATAAATGTGAACATATCAAATCCCGTATTTTTTAAAATTAAAAATAGATACAAATTTAATGTACAAAAAAAGTAATGGATTTGTGTATAAATAATATTGTGTAATATATGTACAAATGTGATTACAGATATGTTAGATATATGTTCAATAGTATATACAAGTTAACATCCCATAAAAAAAAAATTTTGAATGCGTTAAATTTCACTTTCTTTCAAAACTTGAAGATATATATAAATTGAATTAAAGATATATATGAAATTTGATGTATAAAACAAGTGATGGACATGCACAAATCATATGACACATATGTACAAATGATATCATAAATATATTATAGATATATTCAATCATTTGTACAAGTTTCAACCATTTAAATTTTAATGTATGAATCTAGTGTACAAATAAAGTTCTTTTGTATATATGTAATTATATGTTTATAAGATTATCTTTACATATTATACAGGTTATCCTTTAATATTAAAATTACTCTTATATTATTTTGATACACATATAATTTGCTGATTACGTATTATTTTCACTTATTCAAATATGCGCACCTAAAAGAACATTAAGGATTTTTTTAAAAAAAAATGAATGAAAATATGAGGGATAGAAAAGAGGTTTGGCCGAAATATTTGGTTTTCTTTTTTAGGTGAAATCCCATCATTGTCCCCCTAGTGGCTTTTGAACGAAACAATTCTCATGTAATCCAGCGGCTTCATGTCTAAGATGCTGCTGAATCCGATTTCGTTCCATAAACCCCATTATCACTACAGTGACCCATAATCTTTTAACATTCTTAAAATGAAGTCCGGCTCCAAACTTAAAATTCTTGCTTCGCAGAGCTGTTAGCATCACCAGCATCATCGGGACAGAGTTGCTCGTTGATCGGGACCTGAAACCCGTGGAAGATGGATTTGATGGAATCATGCGGAGGGAAGAGAGACGATGACAACTCACTGGAAAACTCGCCACAGATCCAAATGGAATCGTGCATTGACGGAAGGGAGGTGATGAGCAGCAGAGATATGGTGGAAAGTAGAAATCCATTTTGGAGTTTGAAAGAAGTTCAACCCTTTAAGTTCAAGTTTGGCCATCAAAATCCATTTTGGAGTCTGAAAAACGAAAACCCACATGATTAACAACCGGGCATCAGTCAGGGGCATGGCTTTTAAGTTTTAAGCGACAGGGAGGGGGCGCCCCTAAAATTTTTTAAAGTTTTATTAGGGTTGGTTAATGTAATGTGAAATTATAATAATATTAAAATTATGTTCTTATTTGTAAACTTTGGAGTTGATAATAGACAAGAATATATTTTACCTTTTTATAAAAAACAAAGAGAAACTTACATAAACTTGTTCAAGGTTTGATCTAATCTGCATTTGTCCCATCTATTTTAGAAAACTTATATTTTGTCGCTAATAGTAACTTCACATGTTATACTAGTGGAGTCAAATACTTTGATTACTCAATAAGGTTTGTAAATCAAGCAAATTAATTATAAGGTTCATCTTTTGTTATCTCCAATCTATTTTTTTAAATATATAATATATTTTCCATAATTTTTTTTGCTTCTAAATAATTTCTATATGTATGAATTTACTAATAACTTTTTAAAATCTAAAATATATTTTCATTTTTATAAATTAAGTTTATGTTTGTGATTAATAGTAATGATGGAACATACTTATTCTTAGCCTACCTAATGATTATTATTATTATTGAAATTATAGGACATATTTTACAAATAATGATGGAAAATCTTCTTAAACCCATTACATTCTTCATTATTTTTACATTGAATAAAAATAATACAAAAAAAAACATATTAAAGTAACTATTACATTTTTATTATATAAATCATGTTTTCTAAATTTTAGAATTATAAAAAATTTATAGCATTTTTATCTAAAATGTGCACATTTCTTCGTTTGAATAGTATTAGAGAAGTAAGAAATAACTTTCCTTGTCATTAAAAGGTTGATATTTAATGTTTGATTTTAATTTCAATGGTTTTGAGCATGCGGTTTAGAAAGAGTGTGAAATTAAATTTTGAGTTATAAATTTTTTAATTGAACTTAATTATCGTAAACTTTTAAATTTCATAAATTTATATATAATATTATATAATTTTTTTATTATTAATCATAACTTTATATATGTTAACAATTTGTCCTACCCCTTGATCTCTGGTTTTGATGCGACTTAAACGCTTCAGCTTCAACGTTCAACTGTCCTGATAAATGCTGCAAAAAAGACAAAATACTTCCAAATTCTAATTTAAAATACAATAACCAGTGCCAAATATAGCAGCAAAAAATATACGTAGACAACAACAACAAACAACATAATTAACCATAAAAGAGAGAAGAACAGAAAAAAGAAAAGTAAAATGATATTACAATTAAGCCCTTGGCTTTGCAAGAGCCCTCAAAGGAGTCTTCATGACAACCGTGAATTCCAACTTGCCCGTAAAATCTAAGGGCGTGTTTGGCGGGTAAGCCACCCATTCGAATTCCTGAACCATCCTGGCCAGCATCAGATGCAAGTGAACCGTTGCCATACCCAATCCGGGACAAATCCTTCTTCCAACCCCAAACGGCATCATTTTAACCCCCGTTACCCCCGTTATGTCTGCGTCTTCTTTACCCGACCAAAATCTTTCAGGGTCGAACTTCCCCGGCTCCGACCACAGTTTCGGATCCTCCCCGATTCCTGGCAGGTATATGTCCACGTTCGCTCCTGTCGGAATGTCGTACCCTGCCAGCTTCGTTGGCTCTGTCACCGCGTGCGTCAGCGAGAAGTACGTAGGCGGGTGCTTCCGGAGCAACTCTTTTACAACCGCTTGTAAGTAGCCCATTTTCTCGATGTCTTTTTCGTCGACTTTCCGGTCTCCGACGGTTGCTTTAATTTCTTCGAACAGTTTTGTCTGAATTTCTGGGTTTACGATTAATTGAGCGATTCCCCATTCGATGGCGGTGGCCGTCGTGTCGGTCCCGCCGTTGAGGAATTCGGAGCAGAGCGTCACTAGTTCTGGTGTTGACGGGGCCGTTTTGCGACCTTGCACTTGGAGGTCGAAGAGCGTGTCCAGGTACGAGAACGAGAAAACTGTTTTGTCCGACCCGCCATTTCGGACCATCTGGCGACGCTTTTCAATGAAGGGAGAGACGAATTCAACCTGCTGTTTCCGCACCTCTCGCGCTCGCTTCCGTTGCTTGGAGAAAAAGGGGCTCAAGATGGGCAAGTAATCATCGATTCGCGGATCAAGCGTGATCAAGACGGTCTTCATCGTCTCATCCATCTTCTCCACGGTTTCCTCATCCATATCGATCCCGAAGCACATTGCGAGGAGGATACAGAAAACGGCGAAGCGCGCGTTTTTTAGGACCCAAACGACGCCGTTATTTTCGTCTGCCTCAGCCCTGAGCCGGTGGATGAGCGTATCCATTGCCTTGTCTCTGGCGCCGCGGAATTCCTTAAGGCGAGTGGAGCTGAGCATGTTCTGGACCATGTTGCGGCGGAGGGAGCGCCAGACGGGGCCGTAGACGGCGGCGTTGACGGTGAACTTGTTGCAGCTGAAGATATTGCGGGTGGGGTTCTCCCTGGGGCGGGAGGCGAAGAGGGCGCCTTTCTCGATGAAGGCCTCGTGGCAGAGCTTGCCGTCGCTGAGAATGATCATGGTGCGAGTGCCCATCTTGAGGGTGAAGATGGGGCCGTAAAGGCGGCGGAGATCGTCGACATATTGGAAAAAGGGCTTGCCGGAGCGGGCGGCCTGGAAGAGGTTTCCGACGAGAGGCCAGCCGGGGGGCCCGGGAGGGAGGTGGGGGTTGTTGGAGTGGGATTTGCGGGAGAGGAAGAAGAGGAGGAGGGAGATGGAGAAGGCGAGGAGAGTGAAGCAGAGCTTGTAAAAAGCCATGGTAGGAAGGAATGGGGTGGAAGATTGGCTGTGGGTGTATAAAAGAAGGTGGGGTTGGGGGTGAGCATGAAATTGTAGATGGAGTGGATTAAATAAGAGCTTTGAAAGTAGGTGAGGGTGAGACCTGACCTCAGACTCATTGGAGTTTTGATTTGATTGGTGAGGTGACACTCAGCGTCAGCGGCCGGGCTTACTAAGTTTACACGGTAACGGTATTTCACCCAACCCAACCCAACCCAACGTATGTCTCTTTCTGGTCATTTTATTTTATTTTGGTATATACTCCTGTTTTTCTTAGCAAAAAAATAAAATGAAATGAAAGCATTAACACTTAATAGTATCACACCACATGGTCCGTTTTCTTTCCGGCCATCCGATTGCGACATGTGATGTGATGGAGCACTTGTAACGTGTATAATAGTCACAAGCATGTCATAGAATCACGGTTCTAGCTAAGGAAATTAATATTTCAATTTCCAGCAATATTCAAATTATCTGGAGAACTTGTAATGATTGACAATTACATTACATTGGGTTAAAATGATTACATTACTATTTCTTTTCTTCTTTCATTGGATGTAATGGTCTACTTTTTCAGGCACTCGTTTTCTATGTTTGAAATCTTTATTCGGGGATCGAATCATTTTGAGAGATTTACAAAATAAAAAAGAAGAAGTAGAAGAAAGGAAGGAAAGGAAGGAGTAGTAGTAGTTGGTGGGTAAATTGAACGCTAAACTAATTAAAGGGGGGGAAACAAGTAGAAGAATGGAAGACAAGAGTTGCGAGAGAGTCACAGGAAGAGAATAAGGTTCGGTTCGGCTTGACTGGCAACAATATTTTCATTCTCTACGTCCTGACCCCATACCATACCATACCATACCATATCATATGTAAGGTAGAGATGAGATGAATGACAAAGTTTTTCAATACGCGCTTGTTCCATATAGTTGGCTCTCAACACACACACACACACACACGGTCAACTGTACATAAATTCTCGACAATTCAATTTTTCATGCACAAGGCACTAAATTTCAATAATAATACTTTTTGGCTTTTGGTGCAATAACACACTGTGTCTGAAAAGCTTCTTTTAATTTAAACTAACTCAGGATGAATTTAAGGAGTCATAAATATGCGATTCCGAATAGCATTGTCACAGTCACTGCAAAACGGAGTTTCCCGGACTCGCCAGTTTAATTATACTCCATCTGTTCCAATTAAGTTGAAATATTTCTGATGGTGGAGGATTAGACCTCGGCCGACCACGTGGGCGGACCAGCGTGGTAGTATTGTCTCTTATGGCGCATTAATGGCCGTCCCTCATCAGGACTTGAACCCAAGATCTCAGGGATTTACACTCCTCAGAGGGAGTCGCGTCTAACCATCAGGCTACTACCACGCTGGTCCGCCCACGTGGTCGGCCGAGGCCTAACCCTCCGCCATCAATTTCTTTGGGTACGGAGATTAAGATGTATGTAATTTATGTTAATTTTTTATGTAGTAAAAATTTAAATAATAATTAAAAAAATTGGGTTTTGTACGGTGAGAGATTGAGTGAATGTTAAAAAAATATTTATTAGGTTTTATATAAAAAAATTATTTAATTGTTTAAACATTTAAAAAAAAAATATTTGAACCTTTTAAGATTAAAAAAAATATATTTCAAGTAATCTCAAACGGAGGTATTAGTATATTTTTTCAATCTTCTCGTAATTATGAGAGGGTTGTATGGTAGCGTCTAAGAATGTCAGTTTGTGTACTTGCATGTGTTGTGCCAGTCTTCGTTTTTCGAGCTTCCTTCACTGGGGAAACAATGGGAATTGAAGCTAGGGAGTAGGGACCGGACCTAATAAAAGACATAAAACAAGAAAACTACTACTACTACTTCGTACGAAAATAAAATTATGTGTAAAAGTAAAAATCTCTTTTAATTGATTTTTTTTAATGCATCACTTATAACTGTTCGAAGAGTGATTTACGTGCCATTTGGCGGGAGATGTGTTTGAATGTATGATCCTGTATTTCAGGATGACTTCCGAATAATGAAAATGTGTATTTATAGCATTATAAAATACCACACTATATACCATATGGTTTTTTACAATATACCATAATTTTTTGATAAAATGTATATAAAAAATAAGCAGTATATGAAATACCAAGGTATATCACGCGATAAAATAATAAAATAATAAAATATTTGTACCATGTACTGCGTACTTACAGTAAATGGTATACTACGGTATTTAACACTATGGCTGTAATAAACTTCATTTAAAGCAAGAAGAAGATGCAGGTGCTTATAAGCGAGGTCGTGTCCATTATGATGTGAGCTGAATCTAACGAGCAAAGTAACAGTGATGAGGTATTGAGTTGCTACAATGTGCCAGACTTTGGCTTGAGTGGCTTGAGCCAATTATATATATAAGTAATTAAGAACATCTCCAACATCCTTGCTATTTTGTAGGTTTTCTTTATTTTAGGGAATAATGAATCATTTTTTACTCCAATAGATTCTTGTCTTATTTTTTAAAATATGAAATGAGATAAAAAAGAATAGTTAATTTCTTATATCTGCAATGACTTTAAATTTTATTATTCCCCATCCTCTCTCCTCATAATTCACTTTTGTCCATTTTTCCCTCCACATTTTAAATTTTCTCACTTATTCTTAATAATGTAAAATATTTAATTATTGTAATAACTAAACTAGCCATTAATTTGAATTTATTTTAAATGTCTAATATTTAATTTTTGTTTAATTCTACAAAATAGAAAAGCTATTAGATGTTGAAGTAGAAAAATTATAAAGATTTTAATTTCTATTTCTTTATTTATAAAATTTATAAAAAAAACTGTTGAAAATGTTATAAAAATGTTAGTTCGTTGTGCATTTGGCCCAAAAAAAAAACTGTTCGTTATGCATTATAAGGCCCAAACGTTTGAAACCCAACACTAATTATTTTTGAAAAAAATGTTGATATAAAAGTGACCTTTTTCTATTTTTATCCATTCTATGATCATATTTGTGTCTGAGAGTCTTCAATAAAGTGAGAAGCGAGACTTGAACAGCACACAGAATACCCCATACGTAGGCTCGGACTCCAAAAAGGTCATAAATTAGAATAAGGAGGCCAGTGCATGCACACCTTTGCCTGATACGCTGAGAGACAAGAAGGTCAGCGGCCTTTTTTGGATATATATATATATATATATAGAGAGAGAGAGAGAGAGAGAGACACACACACACACACACACACATATAAATAAAAAAAACATGATAATTTTTGGGAACACACTTTTTATATATGGGTATTGGATCATGAAATGAGCTAATATATCTTATTTCGTTGTACGAGTCATGACTTCTAGAATAAATGTATGTGATAGTTAAAGTAATGGCTGCAACAGAAAGTTATCATCAAGATAATGTTAGAAGACGCCCATGGCATATGTTCTCGGCCGGGGGAGAGTCCTTTGGCACTCAAGTCATCGTTTTGCATAAAATGAGAATGGATGTGTAAATTGAGGAGTGGTTGTGGTTTGTGGGGGTTTGAATTGACTTACCATGCTTGACCATCAAAATGGCTTGAGCAGTTGTGACAGTTATGAAAAGTGAATTATGATAGATTCATGTGAATGGTGAGAGATTGAGGAAAATCTCCAAAACATGGAGGTTATAGAGAAAATCTTGGGAGATTGTGCACAACTGTTCTAAATAGGATCCACTTATCGTATGATATTACCATATATGCTCGTCAACATAAGGTCCGGATTTTCAAGAACAATGACAACAAACTTTTTTGCAAACTTCTCAAGTAGTTAGGTGTCTTTTTTAATAGCTTGTGGGCCAAGTTATCCTACCAAACCTCTTTTCTAATTGATTGAGAGGGAGCTTGATACTTTTGAGATGATTTTATTGTATGAAACTTGGATTTTTGGAGAGTAGAGAGCATGTAGGGTTTAAGCTAGAAGACTTAGAACTTAGAGTTTTCTTGAAGCTTGGAGGCACAAAGATCTCACTTTTTTTATCAAGATTATGGTGATATGTCTTTTTTATAGATTAGTTTCCCTTAAATTTTTCTTTCCTTTATCATGTCAAAGCTTCTTTCTTTCTCATGGTTGTTTCCATTTTTGTTTGAGTGAGTAGTCACCTAAATCCCATAGGGTTAGAGTGATTTGTGGATTGAATGATTGAAACTTGCTTCTAATTATGTTTATAGCATGTCTAATGTCCATTAATGTGCTTAATCTTCATGGTTTGCTTGTTCAGGTGCCTCAAGCACACAACACATAAAGTGTTTGTGAAAAGGCTTGAGAGAGCCATCGGTTAACTTAACCAATGGGAGTGGGTTTAGATGGTTTGATTACAGTTGAACTTCAATGAACTATCTTGATGGAAGAGGTTGGCACTTAATGCAAGGCATAAGGATGATCTTGGTCTAGTGTTAGGAGAGCCTCTTAGGTTAGAAATGGTTAAAGTTTATCTATATGAACCATCACTATAGAATGCTTGAACATATCATTTGTTGCACTATTCAAGGAACAAATTCCCTGCCTTATGAGGTAGCTATTAGTGCATTACATTGCTTGTGGTAGACATTCTTTTTGTTTGTTAGTGCTATAGCTTTGATGCCTTAGTATTAGCTTGGCAGCTAGTATTTGTTGCCTTGATTCCTCTTGTTACTTGATTATTTTTATCACATTGTTTTTTGTCCTGCCACTCTTACCTATCGTTTTGAGCATTCTTACACTCAATTGCTTTAGGAACTAATAAGAATCTTAGTTTGGTCTGCTATAATTCTTGTGAGATCAACCTCTTCGCACAATATTACAAGTGACATCCGTACAATTGCTGGGAGGTTATGGGATAAATAAAATTATCAGTTGACTATATTGCATGATTTCCACTATTAATAGGCTAGGTTAATGTCGCATGTTAAGCCTTGACCTCTGCTCAATATGATATTGGTATGAAACAACTTTTGAGAAGAATTCGTGTTTATGTTTTAATTAAAAAATAATTTAAAATGAAAATTAAAATTATTTTTCAGATTCAACAAGGTCCAAATGCCCAATTGCCTTGTAAAAAGTTTTAAATAATATATTTAAAGCTAAGCCCAGTAAGATCCATATAGTTATGAGCTCTTCTAACTACATGGCCTGAGTTCCCATTTTTTATACATTTATTTTGTCTGACCAGATGTCTTAAGTCAAAGACATTGATTTATGAAATTATACCAGTTCCTTAAAGAGTTAGCCACTACAAAGTCCTAGGTTAACCATTCCTTTGATTTCCTTGCCAGTCACCAATACCACTCACTTTTCACTCCACAAACGGCCAAACCATGCTCTTTCATTTTTTTTTAAAGAAAATGCAACAAACAACTACAAAACATTTTAAAGAAATTCTTTTACAGTAAATATTGCGAGAGATAACAATAGAAAAACGTAAAATATTAGTATAGCTTGTAAACAAACAAAATACTTGTGAAAACATACAAAAAATTATGTTGACACCCAATTTTTTCTGAGCATTAATTTTCATTTAAGTTTTAGGTTGGAAAAATTAGTTTAGGAGCATTTTATTTTGTAGGGGGCAATTTGGTCCTTTTCTTGTGTTTTTTTAGGAGTTTAAAATATTCATCTAGGGTAGAAATAGGAGTTAATTTAGTTTATGTATTAATTTGGAGTCCTAAAGATCATGTAGGGTCAATTTAGGAAAAAAAGAAAAGTTTGGGTGAAAACCGAAGGATTTTAGAAGATTCTAGGCAAAATCAGAATGTTTGAGGCAAAATTTGTCAAAATTGGAAAGTTGGAGTCAAATCTGCTAAAATTGTAAAGTTTGACGCAAATCTGTCAAAATTGTGAAGTTTTGGGCTAATTGGGTAAATCTTGGAAGTTTTGGGCTTAATTGATAGATTAGAGAAATTTTTGGTGAAATTGAAATTTCGTATAAAGTCTTGGCCAGATCAACAGCTTGAGAGTTTTATTGGACTTAAACTAGTATTTTTACCAGATTATATCCTAATTGACTTAAACCTCTTCAAATCTGATTTGGATGAAGTTTAACTCTCAAAACCTTATTAATCACGTTTTAAACCTCCTCTAGTATAAATATAAGTCACACTGGGAAGAAAAGGGTAAGAAAATTTGCCAACCCTAAGCTCTTAGCTAAAAAAGGAAAAACTGCAACCTTTAGCCCCTGCCTCTCCTCTCTCACAAAAAAAAAACCCTAAGCTTTACCCCATTGCGCCGTCACCCCTGCCCAATCTCCCTGGTGATGCCCGACGCTTCGACTTCCTCCCCCGACGCTTCATCTTCCCTCCTCTGTTCGTCCCCACCGTCGCCAAAAGGCCTCCTTCGTCGCCTTCAGCCGCTTCAGCCTGCCCCTGCTGTCGCCCTCCACTCTGTGCAGCCGCACTAGCCATCTCCCCACAGCCGCTTCTCCAGTTGCAACTCCCTCTTCTTTCCACTCGTCATCATCGCCGCCATCTACGCTCGCCGTCTGTCCTCCAAGGAGCCGCACCACCTGTCGCCGTTGATGCCGAGGCTCCCAGTTGCTTGATCGCCGACGCCGTAGAAGGAATCAGGGAAGAACACATTCTCAACCCGCTATGCCTGACCCGTTTTCATTCGGATCCACATCTCTTTTGGGTATAACCCCAGTTTAGTCCCTTATTCTTTTTTTTTTTTTTCAATTTATCTGGGTCACTAACTTTTTCTTATTTAACAGAAGCGTCATTAACAGCAAGTTTTGTTGTTTTTTTTCTTTGTTCTATTTGTTTATTTGTTTGTTAGGCTATGCATTAAATTCAACAATTAAATTCACATAAGTACACGACCTAGGATGTTTATTTATTTCTTTATTTTTTTTATCTTTACTTTCTTTTAATTTTAGGATAATTTGCTTTTATTTTGAATCTCATGATCCATTTCAAAAATCACATTTATGGAAATGCAATTCCTTGTGGATTTAATAAAATCCTATGATGAATTTATGATAATAATTAAAAATAAATTTAATAAAACCCAAACCCCATTGCTCCCCTCCTACCTCTCCTAGAAAATGGTGTCTAGATCCTTGTCGAATAACTCTTTGAGCCGAAGATGATCGGACAGGCGGTGGTTTGGATTGGCCTGGAGAATTTGATGATATTGGGGGTAAATAGTTGATTTAATTTTTTTTAGGGTTGAGAACTATTAATTGGAAAAGTTTGAAGGACTAAACTATTTATTTTACATTTATTTTAATATTAAATAATGCCATGTCAGCAATTTTCATCTAACTTAACACTGAAATTGACAAAAAGTACCTAATTGAGACACGCAATATGAGATAAGAAACTTCGATAGGATAACCTTAAGGTAGGGTACTCATTTGAAACAAAAAAATAAGCTAAGGAACCCTCGATAGATTTTACCCATCAGATACACCATTATATCTTTGGGATCTCGAAATATAAAAAAGAAGGAACCAAGCCAAACTATATGTAATTATTTTTTAATTAAATTGTTAATAACCTAGTCAATATAAAAAAGTAGTAGCAATATTTATTTTTTTTTCAAAAAGAAAGTGAATTTTAAAAATTGTGAATTTTTTAAAGTGTAGTGTTTTAATGAATGTAAAATTTGATTAAATATCATAAATTATTAAATATTTATTTTTCATAAATAATCAATATGCATGAACAATAGCTATTTTAATTACATTATTAACAAAATCAACTGACTTGACTTTAGAACTGAAATGAATTCGCCACATAAAAAGAAAAAAATTTTAGTGTAAGGAACATCAATTTCCTCAACACTTGGTTGATTTGGAGAACTTTTCTTGTTTCTTGCTTTTGCCTTTCAAATGTGAAACCTTTATGTTTTTTTTTTTGTGAGAAATTTTTGTTTGTTCTATGAATACACTTCCTGCTCTCATTTTGGTTTTGGGCTTTCTTATTTTGTGAAAAGTTGCTTTCTTTATTTCGCTCTCACTTTGGTTTTGGTTTTGGGTTTGCTCTGGCATATGATTCTTGGTTACTGTATTTTTCTGTTCGCATTTGTTGATAAATCTGCTAACTTGCTTCTTTGTTCATAGATCCAGCAGCTTGTTGATAAATCTACCATATAAAAGCACAACTTTTTCAACTTGCGGAAAGACCATTGATTTCCTCGAGGCTTGGTTGATTTGGAAAATTTTTCTTGTTTCTTGCTTTTGCCTTAGAATTGAAACAAATTCACCATGTAAAAATATAAAATTTTTAGAGTAAAAAACATCAATTTTTTCAAGGCTTGGTTGATTTCCAGAATTTTTTCTTGTTTCTTGCTTTTGCCTTTCAAAGACGAAACCTTTATGTGTTTCTTTTTGTGAGAAATTTTTGTTTGTTTTATGAATGCACTTCTTGCTCTTGTTTTACTTTTGGATTTGCTTATTTTATGAAAAATTGCTCTCTTTATTTCTCTCTCATTTTGGTTTTGGTTTTGGGTTCGCTCTAGCGTATGGTTTTTTGTTTTTGTGTTTTTCTTTCCACATTTGTTGATAAATTTACCAACTTGTTTTTTTGTTCATAGATCTGGGAGCTTGTTAATAAATCTACCAACGTAAAAACACAATTTTTTCAATGCATGGAAAGAACATCAATTTCCTTAGGGCTTGGTTAATTTGCATAATTTTCTTGTTTCCTGCTTTTGCTTTAGAATTGAAACAAATTCACCATGTAAAAATACAAATTTTTTAGTGTAAAGAACATCAATTTCCTGATGGCTTGGTTGATTTGGAGAATTTTTATTTTTTTTTTCTTTTACCTTTCAAAAGCGAAACCTTTACATGTTTCTTTTTGTGAGAATTTTTTGTTTGTTCTATGAATACACTTCCTGCTCTTGTTTTGGTGCTCTTATTTTGCTTCTGATTTTGGTTATTTTGTGAAAAGTTTCTATCTTTATTTATCTCCCATTTTGGTTTTCGTTTTGGGTTAACTTTGGTTTATGATTATTTGTTTCCGTGTTTCTCCTTTCACATTTGTTGATAAATTTGCCAACTTGTTTATTTGTAGATAGATCTAACAACTTGTTAATAAATCTGTCACATAAAAACACAAATTTCCAACATAGGGAAAGAACATCAATTTCCTCACAGCTTAGTTGATTTTGATAATTTTTCTTGTTTCTTGCTTTTGCCATAGAACTGAAACGAATTTTTCACATAAAAATATAAAATTTTCAGCATAAAGAACATCAATTTCCTCTGGGCTTTGTTGATTTGGAGGATTTTTCTTGTCTTTTGCTTTTGCCTTTCAAAGGATAAATCTTTACGTGTTTCTTTTTATGAGAAATTTTTGTTTGTTTTGTGAATACACTTCTTGCTATTGTTTTGGTTTTGGTTTTGCTTATTTTTTTGAAAAGTTGCTCTCTTTATTTCTCTCTCATTTTGGTTCTGGTTTTGGGTTCGCTCTAGTGTATGGTTTTTTGTTTCCGTGTTCCTCTTTCCGCATTTGTTGATAAATTTGAAAACTTGTTTCTTTGTTCATAGATCCAGCAGCTTGTTGATAAACTTGCGACATAAAAACCTAATTTTTTCAGCATGCGGAAAGAACATCGAATTCCTCAAGGCTTGGTTGATTTGGATAATTTTTCTTGTTTCTAGCTTTTGCCTCAGAACTGAAATGAATTCACCACATAAAAATACAAAGTTTTCAGCGTAAACAATGTCGATTTCCTCAAGGTTTAATTGATTTGGAAAGTTTTTCTTTTTTTTGCTTTTGCCTTTCAAAGGTGAAACCTTTACATGTTTTTTTTTTCTGAGAAATTTTTGTTTATTCCATGAACACTTCTTGCTCTCATTTTGGTTTTGGTTTTGGTTTTGGTTATTTTGTGAAAAGTTGCTCTCTTTATTTCTCTCTCATTTTGGTTTTGGGTTGGTTTGCTCTGGTATGTGGTTTTTGATTTTCGTGTTTCTCTTTTCGCATTTGTTGATAAATTTGCCAATTTGTTCATTTATTCATACATCTTGCAACTTGTTGATAAATTTATCATGTAAATACACAATTTATTCAACGCGCAAAAAGAACTTCAATTTTCTCAGCGCTTTGTTTATTTGGAGAATTTTTCTTCTTTCTTCCTTTTGCCTCGAAATTGAAACGAATTCACCACAGAAAAATACACAATTTTTAGTGTAAAGAACATCAATTTCCTTAGGGCTTGGTTGATTTAGAGAATTTTTCTTGTTTATTGTTTTTGCCTTTCAAAGGCGAAACTTTTACGTGTTTTTTTATTGTGAGAAATTTTTGTTTGTTCTGTGAATACACTTCCTACTCTTTTTTGGTTTTTCTTATTTTGTGTAAAGTTGCTCACTTTATTTCTCTCATTTTGGTTTTGGTTTTGGGTTCACTCTTGTGTATGGTTTTTGGTTTCCATGTTTATCTTTTCGCATTTGTAGGTAAAATTGCCAACTTGTTTCTTTGTTCATAGATCCGGTAACTTGTTAATAAATCTGCCAAGTAAAAATTATAATTTTTTCAGCACGTGAAAAGAACATTGATTTCTTTGTGGCTTGATAGATTTGGAGAATTTTTCTTGTCTCTTGATTTTGCCTCAGAACTAAAACGAATTCGCCATGTAAACATATAAAATTTTCAACATAAAAAAATCAATTTTCTCAAAGCTTGGATGATTTGGACAATTTTCCATGTTTCTTGTATTTTCCTTTCAAAGGCAAAACCTTTACGTGTTTTTTTTTGTGAGAAATTTTTGTTTATTCTGTTAATACACTTCCTGCTTTCATTTTGGTTTTGGTTTTGCTTATTTTCTGAAAAAAAGTTTCTTTCTTTATTTCTCTCTGATGTTTTGGTTTTGGGTTCACTTTGGTGTATGATTCTTTGTTTCTATGTTTCTCTTTTCACATTTGTAGATAAATTTGCCAACTTGTTTCTTTGTTCATAAATCCGACAGCTTGTTAATAAATATGCCACATAAAAATGCAATTTTTTCAGTGCACGGAAAGAACATCAATTTCCTGAGGGCTTGGTTGATTTGGAGAATTTTTTTTATTTCTTACTTTTGCCTCAGAACAGAAAAAAATTTGTCATGTAAAAATAAAAAAAAATTTAGCATAAAGAACATCAATTTCCTTAGCACTTGGTTGATTCGGAGAATTTTTCTTGTTTCTTTCTTTTGCCTTTAAAAGGCAAAACCTTTATGTGTTTCTTTTTGTGAGAAAATTTTGTTTGTTTTGTGAATATACATTCTGCTCTCATTTTGGTGTTGGTTTGCTTATTTTGTGAAAATTGCTCTTTTTACTTCTCTCTCATTTTGGTTTTGGTTTTGGGTTTGTTCTGGTGTATGGTTTTTTTTTTGTCTTCCTCTTTTCGTGTTTGTTGATAAATCTGCCAACTTGTTTCTTCGTTCATAGATTCAACAACTTGTTAATAAACCTTCGACATAAAAAAACAATTCTTTTAACGTGTGGAAAGAACATCGATTTTCTTATAGCCTAGTTGATTTGGAGAATTTCTCTTGTTTCTTTCTTATGTGTGACGACTGCCTTAGTTAACAACTGGCTTTCACCGGGTAAGTATATTTTATTTAAGTGTTTTCGCTTAAGCTGTGAGGGAACCTCTTACTTACCCTAATATAGGGTGTTCCCAAGATTTTAGGATAATTAGGATTTAGTAATCCTACTCTTAGTTGCAAATGGCTAAGCTAATACTTGCGTTGTTTAAAACTTTGTACTTTTCATGACATTCATTAAACACTTGAAACACATACCTAAGTCATATAAATATATTTATTTAAACTTCCAAGCATTAGCTTATGTGCACATAACACTTAGCTTATGTGCACATAACACTTAACCTATGTGCATCTATAAGCAACCATAGTGTATATACAGACATATATACTAAATAAGTTCATGCACACTTGTCAAACTATAGGCATTTCTTTGGTACCTAAGTACACAATATGTACAAAGTTTGAAACTATCAAAATAACTCCCACCTGAGCACAGAAACTCCAAAAATGAGAGGTCCAACTTTTCCTTATGCACTTTGCCTGTATCTGTCAGGGCTATTTTAAATACTTAGTTAGTATATTAATATTACTAACCAATAACTTAGAATCATTAAAGATTCACGTACTTTAAATACCTACACTAAAACCTTGCTTAACAACTGTTCAGTGAGTGTTAGGCTTCACACTATTAGTATCTACAAAATGTGATACTTAAGGGAATGAGAATTATAAATTACCAGTAAGGAATTAAATGCCTGTAAAATAAACTTTAGGACCCAACATATATAACATATATACACATCTTAACATGAGCTGAAAACATTATAAGGTCTTGACTAATGGCCACTAGTACGGGTTCTATAGTGGGGAACCTATCCTCAACCTAGTCCTTCTTGCAAGAGCTTAACTCTTGCCTTAGCAAGCTTGGTTTGCCATTACTTACCCTTTCTTAAATTGTACAAGAGTTCTTGATGGCTCATTCTTACTAAGCTTGGTAGTTTAGCTCTGGTACTCTTGAGTGTCAAAGCCGATCTTAAATACTTAGTACCTTATATACTTACTTAAGGACTATTTAATTATGTAGTTCTTAAGTCACTTCTTGTCCACCTCTTACTCTTTTAATTAATGCATTGTAAAAATACATAATGCATCAATTTAAACTTAAACTTAAAATCCCTTACCTGGAATAATTAATACAAGCAAACACCAACTTCAATGTCCTTATGGTCTCAGTTTTGTATCCTTCTTTGTACCTTTATAGTAGCTTGAGTATTTTTCTTTTAATTGATCATTTAGCTACATAAATAAACCATAATTAGGACAATATTACAACATTTCTTATGGTTTAAGTGGTTAGGAAAAACCTTCTCATTGGATTCTAATTAATCGGCCCTTTACTAAACACACAACAATACTGGTTTTGGTGCTATATCCTTTCAACTCCAAAACCGAACAACCTAGGTTCGCATTGATTATTTCTCTTATAAGAAACTAAAAACCAATATAAACACATTAAATCCAGCCATTTTCCATCACAAATAACCTAAAAATCTAGACACAACCGAACCGAATCAACACATATCTAGGTTTTTAGCTTTCTTTCAACAACTCGGCTCAAATGAGTTTTAAACATGTTTTTGCCATCATAAAAAAAAAACAAAAAAAAAAGCTAAATTAAACACACTTAATCCCAAATTAATAAACCCAGGAAAATCTGGAATTAATCAAGAATAAGGAAAAATTGAATTAGTTCTTACATTTCTTACATAAGCTTAATTCCCAAGCTTTTCATGTTATTTTTCCCTTAATAAACAAACAATAACTAAGCTCAAATCAATAATTCCAGCAGCTATAGAGCCATATGAAGCTAAAAAATAGGAGAAGAACAAAACAAAACTTACTTGAACAAGTAACTTGAAAATCAAGCTTAGGATGGTTCCATATTTGATTTTCTTCAAAAACTTGCTTAATTGTACCTGAATTTGATGGATTGGAGCTTGGATTTGGTTTAGTTATAGAGTTTCAAATGGGAGAGAGTGATCTCAAGTGGTCTAGAGCTGGAGGAAGATGATGGCCGAGAAAATAATGGAAAGTCAACTTATATAGGCTTAAGGTGAACGTGTCATGCACCTGGTCCCTTATTTGTATACAAAAGTACATTGGGGACTTATTCGGGTCATAATAGAAAAACTAGGACCAAAACCAGTATTATGCCGCTCCTAACTCCTTCTTCACCTTAATTACAAGCCTAGTCCTTAACTTTGAAAAAAGTGCAATTTAGCTCTGATACTTTTGAAAGTTACATATAAACCATTCATGGACAATTTTAGTCAATTCACAATTTCACAAGGGTTGAGCGGGAATCACGAAAAACTGTGATACTTAAATTCAATATTTTTTCATCCTCAACCCAACTGTGAAATAAAAATGGGCCACCATATGAAATGACTAAAATGCCCTTCTAGGTCCGATTTGCTTAAATGACCAATTTTTTTTAAGCTACTATATTTTATTAAACCGAGAATTTACTTGCATTAAATATTCTAAACATATTAAATTACTAAAATAATGAAAATTACCTCAGTAATCATGATTCAAATTTTTGGAGATCCGTAACATAAGCACCTTAAGTTAGCACATTGTTAAGCAAGAAAGACAAGCTAAGTAAAGTAAAGATGAGTTCCTAAGTGTGATTTGACACCAAAGAGTCAAGAATGGGCAAAATGGTAATTTTGATCCAAGTAAATGGCATGACTGTAATTTTGATAAAATTAGGGTCATGTAAGAAATTTTGACTAGTTAAGTCAAGACCATAAGTTATTCTAATTATTAAAACCATCTTTTGAAGGAAAAGTTGTACTAAGTGCTCAGATGAGCCATTTATGCCTTAAGTAGCTTAAGTGTTCGAAAGGCTAAGTGTAAGAGGCTTTTGGGCATTCTTTAAGACCAAAGAGGGATGGTTTTGGGTGAGTGTTTATTGAGTAAAGTGAAAGAAATGAGAACTTGAAGGTTAAGGGACAACAAAACAAGAAATAAGCTTAGTGGGGTTAGTAGGATATTTCTACCCTTTTGTTGACTTCCATTTCCATTCTTTTACTTACGATTTTCATAGCTCCCTCTCCCCACCAGAAATTCTACTTCAAATCCTTCTTCAAACTTTCATTCCTCAAGTTTCCATCAAATTTAGAGTCCCCAAGGTGATTACAAGAAGCCTCGAGCTCATTTTCGGAATTCTTCATTCAATCTAGCTCTTTGATGCTTGTTTTGAACTTAAAACCTAAGGTAAGCTTCTTGGTTTTGTTTGAGCTGGTTCTAAGTTGTTTGAGTAGCTAGAACTGGTCTTGATTTTAGGTTCTTGGTGCCAAGTCAAGTTGGTTTTAGGTCTGGAACTCAAGAGAGTTAAGTTGACCTCAAGTGTGCTTGTGGTTTGTTCTTGCTTTGTGGCTGAATTGAGGCTAGGGTTTAGGTTAATTTAGCTCAAATAATGCATAAAAATAGTATTACATGTGGAGATGGAGTAGGAACAAGACCCATGTGAATTGGTTTTGAGGATTGAGAGGTTGGGCAAGTTTTGTGCAAGTTTGCGTCCAATCGCGCAATGCTGGAAAAGCAATGGCGATGCATCGCCATTGGTGACACAGGTTGGCAATGCATCATCGGTGATTTTCCAGGAAGCCTAAGCATTGATGTCATTGGCAACGCGTCACTGAAGGCATCACTAAGACACAAGTCCCTCAAGCTCGAGACATCCTAAGAATGTCCCAATTTTTCGGTTATCATCCTTAGGCTATTCTAAGATGTTTCATAGCCTCAGTTGGGTCTAAGTCTCATTCCTAAGATGAAAATTATGCATTATTTAAGTGGTAGCTAAGTGGTGTGGTTAAGGTAGAGCTAAGTAGAGTGGCTACGGACTAAAAGTGCTCAAGTTGTTAAGGGGGCACTAAGGGGATTAAGTCGGGTTTTTGGAGGCTTCATTGGCCTAGGTAAGAGGTCTTGGACCTAAGGAAATTGAATAGGAAACTTAAGAACATCCTAACCGAACCATTTGGCTTGGTAAATGAGCTACTAAGGAGCTCTAAGCTAAGCTCCAAGTGCTTGACAAGTTAAACAACATAAGATGGCTACCCTGTACAATAAAGTAAGTTTTGAGAGAATATGATGGCCTACTCTAGGACCCATAAGTGGGACTTAAGGGCGGTAATGGATTCGGGATACAAGGGCCAGTGTCTCAAGTACCTCCATCATTTAAGATCATGACAAATATAAGACACCTAAGGTGTAAGAAGACCAAAGAATTGTGTGTGTTGCATATCATACATTTATGCATTACATAGCTTTTATGTTATTGTCTTGTGTTAATTGTTGGTTGGTTGCTTGGTTGTTAGTGTGCCATTTTGCATGCTTGTTTGCTATCCAAGGGAACCTTACTGAGTATATTCATGTACTCACTCCCTTAAGTTTGTTGTACAAATTCTAACACCGGGCCTAACAACTAGTGGATAGTTGTGGGCTAAGTTTCTTCTTTTTGCACATACTTATTCTTTAGAATCCTTAAGATTCTAAGTCTGCTTGTGAGTTAAGCTTCGTACTAACTAAGTGTTATGCCTTTACAGTATAAAGGCTAAATGGTGCATAAGGATAACGAAAGGCTTGCACTTGGAGCTTGATAGCACAAAAGTGGGGCTCAAAAAAAGGATCTTAGTTAAGGATTTTGTACTAAGATGTTGCCTTTATTAGAATATATTGTGGTGTAAAACCATTAAGTTACTTTTGGGTGCACACTAGTAATATTAAGTGTGCACAAACTATTACTTGAAGTTGAAGTAACTAGTATTTCATTGTCTTGGTATGGTTTAAGTACTTTTAAATGCAATGCTCAAGTGATATTTTTGAAACGGTTTACTTAATTGTTTGCATTGCCAGGACAAACGCATGCATATATTCTTGTAGGGTAGGCTAAGAAACTAAATGCACGTAAATTGTTTTAATTTACCTACAAGTAATGATTAACCAATAGTAACTAAGTGGGATTCACAATCCCTAAGAGCCTCCAAGTTGAGTAAGTCAAGGCACTGAGACCCCGCTTTGTGACATTATGCCTCAGAATTGAAATGAATTTGCCATATAAAAATATAAAAATTTCAGCATAAAGAACATTGATTTCCTCAACACTTGGTTGATTTGAAGAATCTTTCTTGTTTCTTGTTTTTGCCTTTCAAAGGCAAAACCTTTGCGTGTTTTTTTTTGTGAGAAATTTTTGTTTGTTTTATGAATACACTTCTTACTCTCATTTTGGTTTTGGTATTGGTTTTGCTTATTTTGTGGAAAATCGCTCTCTTAATTTCTCTTTCATTTTGGTTTTGGTTTTGGGTTTGCTCTAATATATGGTTTTTGGTTTTCGTGTTTCTTTTTTTCACATTTATTGATAAATTTGCGAATGTGTTTCTTTGTTCATAGATCTAGCAGCTTGTTGATAAATCTGCCACGTAAAAACATAATTTTTCTAGCACGCAGAATGAACATCGATTTCCTCGGTGTTTGGTTGATTTAGAGAATTTTTCTTGTTTGTTGATTTTGCCTCAAAACTAAAACAAATTTACTGTGTAAAAATACAAAATTTCAACATAAAGAACATCAATTTCCTCAGGGCTTGGTTGATTTGGATAATTTTCCTTGTTTTTTTATTTTGCCTTTCAAACGTGAAACCTTTACGTGTTTCTTTTTGTGAGAAATTTTTGTTTGTTCTATGAATATATTTCCTGCTTTCGTTTTGGTTTTGATTTTGGTTATTTTGTTGAATGTTTCTTTCTTTATTTTTCTCTCATTCTGGTTTTGGTTTTGGGTTCGCTCTGGTGTATGGTTTTTTGTTTCTGTGTTTCTCTTTTCGCATTTACTAATAAATCTGCGAACATGATTCTTTATTCATAGATTCAGTAGCTTGTTCATAAATCTACCATGTAAAAACACAATTTTTCCAGCGCATAGAAAGAACATCAATTTCCTCAGGGCTTAGTTGATTTGGAGAAATTTTCTTGTTTTTTGCTTTTGCCTTAGAATTGAAACAAATTTGCCACATAAAAATGAAAAATTTTTAGCTTAAAAAGCATGGATTTCCTCATGACTTGGTTGATTTGGAGGATTTTTCTTGTTTCTTGCTTTTGTCTTTAAAAGGCGAAACCTTTACATGTTTCTTTTTCTGAGAAATTTGTTTGTTCTGTGAATACAATTCATGTTCATCTCCTTCTCCATCCACAGTACCGACATTACTCCTGACGACGTTGCCTCCGCCCCTATATTCTTCGACATCGCCGACCAAGTCTTCGACATTCTTTAAGGTTAGTAAAGAACCCGTTTATTGACTGGGGAATGCAGGTGTAAATTTTGCTAGTTTTTTTTTTCTTATGTTCAATTTTTGTTTTGTTGCCTGAGAAAACTGAGTTTCCAAATTTTGTTCCAAGTTTCTGGGTTTGACATTTACAGCTTTATGGGTTTGATATTTCAAGCCATTTGGAAAGGCATAAAAAAGTCTCACAGAATTTCAGTCAAGTAGTTTGGTTTAAAAAACTTTGTGTTTTTTTTCGTAAGAAATTATTCTTTGTTCGGTAAATACACTTCCTTCTCTACACGTTGTCTCTTTTCCTCCATAGTTTGCTGCTATGTTTTTCTTTTTGTGAAAAAATTTTATTTTATTTTTATGAGAATGCACATCCTTTTCCAAAGGTTGTCTCTTCTCCTCCACAATTGACTAATCTGCCAACTTCTTTTTTGGAGAATTTTTCTAATTTTAGTTTTCTATCTTTTAAAATAAAAATTGTTTGTTGTTTTTTTTTTCTATATTCTTTTGTTTTTTTTAGCTCTCTTACTTCTTTGTACAAATTTCAGATTTTAAACTTATACAAGGTGGGTGCAATAGCCGTTAGGGCTCTACTGACGGTGATTGAGGAGTCCAAAGCTAAAGTTCAGGTACTATTTTGGTTTAATTTTTTTTTATTTTTTCAAATTGTGAAAAATCTTTCCAGGCTTTATATGTTGGGCCTTTAAAATATAATGACCTTTAAATGTCCAGGCTTTAAACTTTCTGAGCTGAATGTTTTGGGCCTTTAAAATATAGTTACCTTTAAATATCTGGGCTTTAAATTTCTAATTTAAATTTTTGGGCTTTAAATCACAAGTTCATTATTATCTTAGGAGGAACTATAGGCACCGGCTTCTTTGGAAGCATATGGTGGATAGGGAATTTCTTCGTCCTGGTATTACTGGCTATGTAAATTGGGAGAAATGAGAGATCAAGGGCAAAGCTGTACATTTCAACTCTCTTCAATCCTAATTCCTTTTTTCTTAAATATTTTTCATTATTTTCTTATTGGTTTGTCTAATATCATGTTAAGAACTATTAAATGACTTATTGAAAAAGTAAGATGACATTAATTAATTTTTAGATATCTTTTTATATCCAAATTATCTTTCTTAATTCAACTCATTGCTGTAATTAACTCATTAAGTTAAAAGTGTCATGAATAAATGATTTGCCAATTTAAAAAAATTGGGAACAATAATGTTTTTGTTGCGGAACGGGGCCCCAGTGCCCCATAACCTTGTAGGCCATAGGGATTTATGAATCCCACTAGTTACTATTGGCTAACTATTACTTGTCAATATAAATTAAACAATTTATATGCAACTAGTTTCTTAGCCTACTCAGTTTAAGTTATGCATGCTTCTGTCTTGGCAATGCAAACGAATTTTTATAAGTCGTGGATTAAAAACATTGCTCGAGCATTTCACTAAAACATATATAAAACGTGCCAAGACCTTGAAAATACTGGTTACTTTAACTACAAGTAACAGTTTGTGCATACATTACACCTCTAGCATGCACCCAAAAGTAACAAGATGGATTTACATCACAATGTATCCTATTAGAGGCAACTTACTTAGTACACAAAGTACTATGTACAAGAGACAAAAACTACTAACTAAGATCAACTACTTGAGTCCCGCCTTGAGCTATACTAAGCTCCAAGTGTAAACCCTTCACTAGATCTTGTTCTTGTGTACTCTTAGCCTCTACACTGTAAAGGCACAACTTGGTTAGCACATAACTTATATCACAAGTAACTTAGAATCACTAGGATTCTCAAGAGAAATACCTGCAAAACAGAAAACTTAGGCCTCGACTATCACTTAGTGATTAGGCCCGGAGTTAGAACCTGCACAATAAACTTAAGGGAGTGAGTACTTGAAAGTACTCAGTAAGGGTCCCTTGAATACCTGCAAGAAAATGGCAACAATCCAATATGGCAACCAAGCAATCAAACAAGCAATTCAATCAATTAACAACTCAAACAATCAACAAAATATAAAATATGCAATGTATGAATGTATGGTATGAAATGCACACAATATATGCACTTGGGACTTTCTGCACTCTAGGTGCCTTAAAACTTTGCCGTGAGCTCAAACGGCGGAGGTACTTGAGATACTGGCCCTCGTATCCCGGATACTTTACCTCACTTAAGTCTCACTTACGGGTTCTAGAGTAGGTCGTCACCTATCTCAAACTTACCCGCCTTTACCCTTAACTTATTGTACAGGGTAGTCATCCTATGTGGTTTAACTAGCCAAACCCTTAAGGTTTAACTTAGAGCACTCATAGTGGCTTACTTACCAAACCAAATGGTTCGGTCGGGATCGACTTAGGTTTTTCTCCTCATTGACCATAGGTAATTGACGCTCTCCTCGGCCAACAAAGAGTCTAAAAACCCACTTAATCCCCTTAGTGTTCATTTAGAAGCTTAAGCACTTTGATTTTCTTAACCACCAAGTCATACTCTTCTTTAACCACACAACTTAACTACCACTTAAATAATGCATAATTCCCGGCTTAGGAAGGAGTTCTAGACCCAACCGAGGCTACGGAATGTCTTAACTTAGCCTAGGGATGAAAACCGAGAGTTTGAGACACTCTTAGGATGCCCGGAGCTTGAGGGTAAAATGCCTTGGCGCCGCCGTTGGCGACGCGTCGCCACAGGCATCAGTGTTCGGAGAAATTTTTCATTTCTCGGCGACGCGTCGCCAATATGGCGTCGACACTGGCGACGCGTCGCCAACGCTTTCCAGCGTTGCGCGACAGCGTGCGACCTTGCACGAAAACTGCTCAAACTTTCTCATCCCAAACTCAAATCACTTGGGTCTTGTTTCTAACTCACTCCCACACAAAACACTTCATTTCTATGCATTATTTGAGCTTAATTAACTTGAACCCTTACCTCAATTTAGCTACAAAGCAAGCATTGATACACGAACTTCCTTAGCTCAATTAAGCTCCCTTGAGTTCCACGCCTAAAACCAAAGTCATTTGGCACCAAATACTTCAAACCAAGACCATTTCTAGCTATGAGAACAACTTAGAACCAATCCAAATGAACCCAACAAGCTTACCCACGAATTTTGAGTCCAAACTAGCACCAAAAAGCAAATTGGAGCTAGAACACCAACAAATAAGCTTGATGATTCCTACCCACACCTTGGGCTTCCACAAATTGATGGAAAATTGCTGGAAAATGGAAGTTTGGGAAGCCAATTTGGTGAGGGGAAAGGAGCTACGAAATTTGGAGCATGAAATAAATGGCTAAGGGAAGAAGACTTAGCCAACTTAAACTAACTCCCCCCCCTACTAAGGTAAACTTCCCCCTTTCTTGCACTTAAGCCCACAAACTCTCATTTGGTTTAAATAGGTCACTAAACCCTCACTCAAAACCACATTTCTTTGCTTTAAAGGATGCTTAAAGCTTCTCAAACTTGATTCCTTGGACACTTTAGCCACTTAAGATTTAAATGGCCCAAAAAGAACACTTAGTGCCACAAGTTCTCAAAACTTTTAAGGATGGTTCTAAAAGCTAGAATAACTAATGGTCTTGATTTAGCTATGCCAAATCACATTGAGGAACTCACTTACTTAATTAAGCTTACCTTACTTGCTTAACAAGGTGCTAACTTGAGGTACTTAATTTAATAAACACTTAATCTAAGTAAAATAAACACTTACTTGATTAATCAACTAGGAGAGCCGTCACAGTTTTCATATCATCTGGACTTAAATCCAATTGTCATCCCTATAAAGAATGTAGGTGAAAAAATTATGAACTATGTCATTTAAATTTAGGAAGGTTAATTTGGGTAAAATAAGAGATTCATACCTTAGTTAATACTATTTTACTTTTCCAATGATAATTAAGCGTTCAATTAAGAGATTCGACATTAAATGAAACTATTTGTCATTTTTGCTTCTGCTAGCATCCTGTTGGGTGATGGCTTTGATAGGGATATTTGAGTTCCACATGAACAAGAATCATCCCTACAAACTACCCATATCACAACAACGACTCATTGATTGTATCCTAGGGAAGATATAGGGAAGGCCTGGTAAATATGGATGTTATCCTAGTACTCTATCTTTTACGTGTCCATACATGACAAAAAATTGAATACCTACATACGGGGAGAATGACTACCCATATGTACGCATATGATGTAAATGCAGAAAATTAACAACGTAAGCCGATACTATCACCTAATTCTTTTTCCAATTAACTTTCAATATTACCTTAACATAATTTTATTGCAACCAACATTAGAACTTTATGTTGAGGGAGGTGCTAGAAAAATAAGTTGTAGAAATGAGGCTAACATCTGTAAATATGTCACCACCAAATGGGCCATTTGCAACTGTCGTTGAAGATTAAGAAGCGTTCTATTACCATGGAAAGTCTAAATCTAAAAAGGCAAATAGATACCTTTTTTTTTGTCCAATTAAACTGATGTCATATGAATTCTAATATTTTCATGATTTTTCATGAAGGACCATATATATAAAGGCCCTAAAATGGTCACCATTAAGCCTACTAATTATCACTATATCCAAGTGATGTGTTGTGGTTCAGAAAATGAAAAAGATTCTGGTTTGTTAGAAACTCTTACAGGCCAAAGTGGGGGAATAACAATATTTGCAAAAGTTAGCTGGGAGTATCTGATATCCGTACTAAATGAGGTAAACAAAATAAAAAATTACCCATTTCTAATAGCATTTGCATACCCTAAAGGTTTGTTTTTATTTGTAGTCTAAAATAGATATGATAAGGTATAAATTATAAACTATCGCATTAACCTATTTTAGGTTGTAAACTATATAGATGCTGCGACAAAGGTGAGCATGCTTTAAACTAGAAGATTTTGTTGGGTGCAAAGGAGCATAATGCAATTGGAAAGAGAGGGGAAAACTATATTTTTATTTCATGAAGACACAGTTATTAGCCTAACATACCGTTTATTGAATAGTAAAAGCATAGATATTAAAAATGTGTTTTAAGTCATAAAAACGTACATTTTTATGACTCTAGAGATAGAAACCGTGTTGAAATGTAGTAAAACATAAGATAGGTAGAAATGTGTAGAAATGCGATTTTAGTCATAAAAACATAAAAATGTTTAGTTAAGAGATTCAGCATTAAATGATACTATTTATCATTTTTGCTTCAGCTAGCATCCTATTGGACGATGGCTTTGATAGGGATATTTGAGTTTTACAGGAACAAGAATAATTCCTACAAACTACCCATATCACAACAGCAACTTATTGATTGTATCCTAAAGAAGATATGATGAAGGCCTGATAAATATGGATGCTATCCCAGTACTCCAAGTTTTACGTGTCCATACATGACAAAAAATTGAATGCCAACATACGGGGAGAATGACCACCCATATGTACGCATACGATGTAAATGCAGAAAATTGACAATGTAAACCTATACTGTCACCTAATTATTTTTTCAATTAACTTTCAATATTACCTTAATATAATTTTATTAGGGAGGTGCTAAAAATAAACTGTAGAAATGAGGCTGACATCTGCAAGTATCTCACCACCAAAAGGGCCCCTTACAATTGTCGTTGAAAAATCGGTAGCATTCTATTACCATGGAAAGTCTAAATCTAAAAAGGCAACTACATACCTTATTTTTTTTCCAAATAAACTGATGTCATAAGAATTCTAATATTTTCACGATTTTTCACGAAGGACCTTATATATAAAGGCCATAAAATAGTCACCATTAAGCCCACTAATTATCACTTTATCCAACTGATGGGCTGTGGTTCAGAAAATGAAAAAAATTCAAGTTTGTTAGAAACTCTTACGGACTGAAGTAAGGCAACAATGGTACTTCCAAAGTTGGCTGGGAGTATCTGATACCTGTATTAAATGAGTTAAACATGATTGAATATGAGCCACTTCTAATAGCATTTGCATACCCCAAAGGTTTGTTTCTAGTTGCAGTTTAAAATAGATATGATAAGGTATAAATTATAAACTTCCGTATTAACCTATTTTAGGTTGTAAACTATATGGATGCTGTGACAAAGGTGGGCATGCTTTGAACTAGAAGAATTTTGCTAGGTGCAAAGAAGCACAATGGAATTGGAGAGAGAGGAAAAAACTCTATTTTTATTTAATGGAGACATAGTTATTAGCCTAATATACCATTCATTGAACAGTAAAAGCATAGATATTAAAAACATGTTTTAAGTCATAAAAACATACGTTTTTACGGCTCTAGAGATAGAAATAGTGTTGAAACATAGTAAAAATATAAGATAGGTAAAAACGTGTAAAAATGCGATTTTAGTCGTAAAAACTTAGAAATGTTTAGTTAAGAGACTCAGTATTAAATGATACTATTTATCATTTTTTTTTCTAGCATCCTGTTGGGCCATGGCTTTGACAGGGATATTTGAGCTCCACATGAACAAGAATCATCCCTATAAACTATCCATATCACAACAACGACACATTGATTGTATCATAAGGAAGATATGAAGAGTATCTAATGAATTTGGATTTTTATCTCAACACTCTAGCTTTTACGTGTCCAAACATGACAAAAAATCAAATGCCTATATATGGGGAGAATGACTACCCATATGTGCACATACAATATAAATGCAGAAAATTGACAACGTAAGCCTATACTGTTACCTAATTCTTTTCTCAATTAACTTTCAATGTTACCTTAACATAATATTATTGTAGCAAACATTGGCATTTTATGTTGAGGGATGTGCTGGAAAAATAAGCTGTCGAAACGAGGCTGACATCTGCAAGTATTTTGCCACCAAAGGGGCCCCTTATAACTATTGTTGAAGAATCAGAAGCGTTCTATTACCATGGAAACTCTAAATCTAAAAAGGCAAGTAGATACTTTTTTTTCCCAATTAAACTAGTGTCATATGAATTTTTATAATTTCATGATTTTTCACGTAGGACCTTATATATAAAGGCCCTTAAATGGTCATCATTAAGGCCACTAATTATCACTCTATCCAAGTGATGGGCTGTGGTTCAAAAAATGGAAAAGACTTCTGGTTTGTTAGAAACTCTTACAAGCCAAATTGAGGGAGCAACGGAACTTGCAAAGTTAGCTAGGAGTATCTGATACCCGTACTAATTGAGTTAAACAAAATTGAATATAAGCCACTTCTAATAGTGTTTGCATACCCTAAATGTTTGTTTCTTGTTGCAGTTTAAAATAGATATGATAAGGTATAAATTATAAACTTTCGTATTAACCTATTCCAGGTTGTAAACTATATGGATGCTGTGACAAGGGTGAACATGCTTTGAACTAAAAGATTTTGTTAGGTGCAAAGGAGCATAATGGAATTGGAGAAAGAAGAGAAAACTCAACTTTTATCTCATGGAGACATAATTATTAGCCCAACATAACATTCATTGCACAGTAAAAGCATAGATATTAAAAACGTGTTTTAAGCCATAAAAACAAATACATTTGTTTTTATGACTCTATAGATGGAAACATATTGAAATGTAGTAAAAACGTAAGATAGGTAGAAACGTGTAAAATGCGATTTTAGTCATAAAAATTAAGAAATGTTTAGTTAAGAGATTTGGCATTAAATGACATAATTTGTCATTTTTTGTTCTCCTAGCATCCCGTTGAGTGATGGCCTTTACAGGGATATTTGAGTTTCACACGAATAAGAATCATCCCAACAAACTACCCATATTAAAATAACGACTCATTGATTGTATCCTAAGGAAGATATGGGGAGGGTCTGATAAATATGGATATTTTCTCAGTACTCCATCTTTTACGTGTCCATACATGACAAAAAATTGAATGCCTACATACGGGGAGAACGACTACCCATATGTCGTATACAATATAAATGCAGAAAATTGACATCGTAAGCCTATACTATTACCTAATTCTTTTCCCAATTAACTTTCAATATTACCTTAACATAATATTATTGCAACAAACATTGGCGTTTTACGTTGAAGGATGTGCTGGAAAAATAAACTGTAGAAACAAGGCTGACATCTACAATTATCTTGCCACAAAATAGGCCATTTACAATTGTCGTTGAAGAATCAAAAGCATCTATTTCCATGGAAACTCTAAATCGAAAAAGACAAGTAGATACTTTTTTTTGTCCAATTAAACTGGTGTTATACGAATTCTACTATTGCCATGATTTTTCATGTAGGACCTTATATATAAAGGCGGTAAAATGGTCACCATTAAGCCCACTAATTATTACTCTATCTAAGTGATGAGCTGTGGTTCGGAAAATTTAACAGACATCTGGTTTGTTAAATACTCTTACGGGTAGAAGTGGGGGAACAATGGTACTTGAAAAGTTAGTTAGGAGTATATGATATTTGCACTAATTAAGTTAAACAAAATAAAAAATAAGCCACTTCTAATAGCGTTTGCATACCCCAAAGGTTTGTTTCTAATTGCAGTTTAAAATAGATATGATAAGGTATAAATTATAAACTTTTGTATTAACCTATTTCGGGTAGTCAACTATATGGATGTTGTGACAATGGTGGACATGCTTTCAACTAGAAGATTTTATTGGGTGCAAAGGAGCATAATAGAATTTGATAGAGAGGAAAAAACTCTACTTTTATTTCATGGAAACATAGTTATTAGCCTAACATACCATTCATTGAATAGTAAAAGCATAGATATTAAAAAAGTGTTTTAAGTCATAAAAACGTATGTTTTTACGACTATAGAGATGGAAACCATATTGAAACATAGTAAAAACTTAAGATAAGTATAAACGTGTTGAATCGTAATTTTAGTCTAAAAATTGTAAAAATGTTTAGTTAAAAGATTCAGCATTGAATGATATTATTTATCATTTTTGTTTCTGCTAGCATCCCGTTGGGTGATGGCTTTAACAGGGATATTTGAGTTCAATACGAACAAGAATCATCCATACAAATTACCCATATCACAACAGTGACTCATTGATTGTATCATAAGGAAGATATAGGGAGAGATTGATAAATATGAATGTTATCTCGGTACTCTAGCTTTTACGTGTCCATACATGCAAAAAATCGAATATCGGCATACGGGGAGAATGACTACCTAGATATATGCATACGATGTAAATGCAGAAAATTGGCAACGTAAGTTTATTCTGCCACCTAATTATTTTTCCAATTAATTTATATTACCTTAACATATTTTTATTGCAGCCAACATTGGCGTTTTACGTTGAAAGAAATGCTGGAAAAATAAGCTATAGAAACGAAGCTAACATCTGCAAGTATCTTGCTACCAAATGAGCCCTTTACAACTGTCGTTGAAGAATCGGGAGTGTTCGATTACCATGGAAAGTCTACATCTAAAATGGAAAGTTGATACTTTTTTTTCTAATTAAATTGGTGTCATATGAATTCTAATATTTTCATGATATTTCATGTAGGACCTTATATATAAAGGCCCTAAAATGGTCACCATTACACTAATTATCACTCTATTCAAGTGATGGGTTGTGGTTCGAAAAATGGAAAAGAAATCTAGTTTGTTAGAAACTTTTACAGGCCAAAGTGGAGGAACAATGATACTTGTAAAGTTAGCCGGGAGTATTTGATACCCGTACTAAATAAGTTAAACAAAATAAAAAATAAGTCATTTCTAATAGCATTTGTATACCCCAAAGGTTTGTTTCTAGTTGTAGTTTAAAATAGATATGATAAAGTATAAATTATAAACATTCGTATTAACCTATTTCAGGTTATAAATTATATGGATGATGTGACAAGGGTGGACATGATTTGAACTAAAAGATTTTGTTAGGTGCAAAGAAGCAGAATGGAATTGGAGATAGAGGAGAAAACCCTACTTTTATTTTATGGAGATATAGTTATTAGCATAACATAACGTTCATTGAATAGTAAAAACATAGATATTAAAAACTTGTCTTAAGTCATAAAAATGTACATTTTTCCGACTATAGAGATGGAAACTATTATGAAATAGAGTAAAAACGTATGATAGGTAGAAATGTGTAGAAATGTGATTTTAGTAATAAAAACATATAAATGTTTAGTTACGAGATTCAGTATTAAATGATACTATTTGTCATTTTTGCTTTTGCTGGCTTCCTGTTAGGTGATGGCTTTGACAAGGATATTTGTTTTACGGAGACATAGTTATTAGCCTAACATAACGTTCATTGAATAGTAAAAACATAGATATTAAAAACTTGTCTTAAGTCATAAAAATATATGTTTTTCTGCTTATACAGATGGAAAATATTGTGAAATGGAGTAAAAACGTATGATAGGTAGAAATGTGTAGAAACGTGATTTTAGTAATAAAAATATAGAAATGTTTAGTTACGAGATTCAGCATTAAATGATACTATTTATCATTTTTGCTTTTGCTGGTTTCCTATTAGGTGATAGCTTTGACAAGGATATTTATTTTATAGAGACATAGTTATTAGACTAACATAACGTTTATTGAACAGTAAAAACATAGATATTAAAAACTTGTCTTAAGTCATAAAAATGTACGTTTTTCCGCTTATACAGATGGAAACTATTGTGAAATGGAGTAAAAACGTATGATAGGTATAAATGTGTAGAAACGTGATTTTAGTAATAAAAACATAAAAATGTTTAGTTACGATATTCAGCATTAAATGATATTATTTGTCATTTTTGCTTTTGCTGGCTTCTTGTTAAGTGATGGTTTTGACAAGGATATTTATTTTACGGAGATATAGTTATTAGCCTAACATAACATTCATTGAACAGTAAAAACATAGATATTAAAAACTTGTCTTAAGTCATAAAAATGTACGTTTTTCCAACTATACAGATGGAAACTATTGTAAAACGAAGTAAAAATGTATGATAGGTAGAAATGTGTAGAAACGTGATTTTAGTAATAAAAACATAGAAATATTTAGTTACGAGATTCAGCATTAAATGATACTATTTATCATTTTTGCTTTTGTTGGCTTTCTGTTAGGTGATGGCTTTGACAAGGATATTTATTTTACAGAGACATAGTTATTAGCCTAACATAATGTTCATTGAACAGTAAAAATATAGATATTAAAAACTTGTCGTAAGTCATAAAAACGTACGTTTTTCTGCTTATACAGATGGAAAATATTGTGAAATGGAGTAAAAACGTATGATAGGTAGAAATGTGTAGAAACATGATTTTAGTAATAAAAATATAGAAATGTTTAGTTACGAGATTCAGCATTAAATGATACTATTTGTCATTTTTTCTTTTGCTGGCTTCTTGTTAAGTGATGGCTTTGACAAGGATATTTATTTTATGGAGACATAGTTATTAGCCTAACATAACATTTATTGAACAGTAAAAACATAGATATTAAAAACTTGTCTTAAGTCATAAAAATGTACGTTTTTCTGACTATACAGATGGAAACTATTGTGAAACGAAGTAAAAATGTATGATCGGTAGAAATGTGTAGAAATGTGATTTTAGTAATAAAAACATAGAAATTTTTAGTTATGAGATTCAACATTAAATCATAACAACGACTCATTGATTGTATCCAAACGAAGTAAAAATGTATGATAGGTAGAAATGTGTGGAAATGTGATTTTAGTAATAAAAACATAGAAATGTTTAGTTATGAGATTCAGCATTAAATCATAACAACGACTTATTGATTGTATCCTAAGGAAGGTATGGTGAAGGCCTGATAAATATGGATGTTATCCTGGTACTCAAGCTTTTACGTGTCCATACATGATGAAAAATCGAACGCCTACATACGGAGAGAATGACTACCCATATGTATGCATACGATGTAAATGCAGAAAAATTAACAACGTAAGCCTTTACTTTCACGTAATTCTTTGTCCAATTAACTTTTGATAATAGCTTAATATAATTTTATTATTGGCATTTTACGTTGAAGGAGGTGCTGGAAAAATAAGCTGTAGAAATGAGGTAACATCTGCAAGTATCTCACCATCAAATGGGCCCCTTACAGCTATCATTAAAGAATCGGGGGAGTTCTATTACCATGAAAAGTCTAAATCTAAAAAGGCAAGTAGATACCTTTTTTTTCCAATTAAACTGGTGTCATACGAATTCTAATAGTGTTTGCATACCCTGAATGTTTGTTTCTAGTTACAGTTTAAAATATATATGATAAGGTATAAATTATAAACTTTTGTATTAACCTATTTCAAGTTGTAAACTATGTGGATGCTATCATAAGAGTGGACATGCTTTGAACTATAAGATTTTTTTGGGTGCAATGGAGCATAATGGAATTGGAGAGAAAGGAGAAAACTTGACTTTTATTTCATGGAGACATAGTTATTAGCCTAACATATTGTTCATTGAATAGTAAAAGCATAGATATTAAAAATGTGTTTTAAGTCATAAAAACGTACATTTTTACAACTCTAAAGGTGGAAACCATGTTGAAATGTTTTAAAAATGTAATATAGGTAAAAATGTGTAAAAACGTGATTTTAGTCATAAAAACGTAAAAATGTTTAGACTTTAAGACTTTATCTTATTGAGTTATTTAGGTTCAAAAATAAATGGAGTTAAGAGTCTTCCACATTTTTTAGCCCAAGGCGACTAGCCCAAGTTGCCAAACCCAAAAAAATAAAAAAAACTCTCTTAGTCTCCCTCATTGCATTAGCTCTCTTTCACTCACAATGACCCATCTGACCATTCTCTTTTGTTTTTTCTCTTGGTTCTTCATCTGTTGTAGTTACTTCTTATGTTCTCCTTTTATCTTCCAAAGCTTTTCTCAATCTCACCAACAACAAGTAGTGGCAGTGCATAGATGTCTAATTGTGAATCTTGATTTCCTTATTTGTATGTTCATGCATGAATGACAATATGACTATTTGTTTATGGTATTGTTAGGGTTCTAATAAGTGATAATATTGTAAAATATGAATTTCTTAAGATATTTAAATGGTTATAATTTCTTAATAATTTTTCTCCAAGGTTTTTTTTTCTTTTTGGTAGAATCTTATGACTTTACGACTCTAGAAATCTAAAACAACTCTAGGTAGAAACCCAATTGTAATAACCTTGAGTAAAAAAAATGGTAGCGCAGATGGTTTGGCTATTTCTGCTTTGGTCCTTGATGAATGATCATTTGACCTTTTTGGTCATGGAGTTTTTGTTCGACGTTTCGCTCCATGTGCAAATGACCGTGTTTTGGTTATTTTGTGTGTTAGGTCTGTTGCATTTTGTTTCCATCTGTTTCAAGTTGCTGTTGTGAGAGAGATCGAGAAAGTTTAAGCTTTCTGGTGAGGGTGATGGAGAGAGCTGAGGAATCATTGTTCCCAAGTTCAGAATAAGAGTGATTGTTTCGAGATAGACAAGGCAAATTTAATCATGGTGGTTGCTGTGATTGCTGTGATTGGGGTTGGCAGTGTGGATTTTTTGTTTTAGATCTCTAGTGGTAGGATGCTTTCTGTTTTCGAAATACAAGTTTGATTTTTAGACATGATCGGATTTGGAGTTGGTTCATGTATTGATTGCACCGAGGTTTCCTTTTTGAATTTGTATGTGTATTTGGCTAGATTATGGATTCATTGCTCTGCAGTTCTGTGCATCATTTAGGTTAATGACTGTTGTAATTCGTTTGTTTTCTTCATTGATTTAGATGTTTGTAAAAGCAATTTGTTTCTATAAACACTGACTTTTGTTATATTTATTGTCAATGCATAGTAGGTCGTTGCTGTGGACCGATCACCATTCCAGCCCTTTAGTATCGATCTGGATTTTGATCTTTGGCACTGTCTGTATCCCTGATGTTGATTATTGCATGGCCAATCATGAACTGGCTTGCTGAAAAGTGTGCATGTGTGTCTAGCTTGTAATTACAAGTTCAGTGATCAACTTAATGAGGTGGGCGAGTTAATAGCAGCGAGCTAGCATTCGAGTGGCCTATATCCAAGGTAATGACCGATGTTGAAGGGTTATTGAGCATCAACGGATAGATGGGACCATACACCTATTTTTTTTTTTAATTTTTTTGGCTTTCAATGTGAGTTCCCATTTTATTTTTCAATCAAAATATATAAAATAAAATAAAAGTTTCTAATAAATTATTGGAATTTTAGGTTTTGAGTGGAAAGAATGGGTTGAGATTGTTCAAATAAGGTTGAAAAACCTCAATGAACTATCTTGATGGAAGAGGTTGATACTTAATGCAAGTCATAAGGATGATCTTGGTCTAGTGTCAAGAGAGCATGCTATGTTAGAAATGGTTGAAGCTTATATATAGCAAGTAGGGTAAATTGCACAATTAGATCCGAATATTTAATTATTATTTTAGTTTTAACATTAAACTCTCTAACTTCATTTAAATGTTTCATGTTGGACTTTTAGATGACAGGACTCGTTAGTTCTGATAAAAAATGCCACATCAAGATAGTATTTTAGGAGAGAATATTAACTTTAATCCTTGAAAACATTTCCCTTTAACAAAAGATTGTTAAAACATTGAAATTAAACAAAAAAAAAAAAAAAAAACTCTCTCCCGACTCAACCTCCCTTGTCTCCTACAGGCGCCACTAGCAGTGTCCATGGCCGCCAATTGCTACGCCTCCCCACAGCAAGGGGACCGGCAATCGCACCGGCGCCACCACAAGGGGACTTACTGATCATCCATCGCGTTCTTTCTGTGAGTCAACTGCGGCCAAACCCACGTACAATCGGGCCGCGATCTTTCCGCAATCAACCATCTTCATTTTTCCTATTTTCAACCGCCGCCGCAGAGGGACCGTGTACAATCTGGGCTGCTGAATCGAAGGTGTTGGATTGACATCGAATTTGAAGGCAAAATTGAGTTAGATTTGAAGGCGAAATCGAGTTGGATTTGAAGGCAAAATCGAAGGCATCAGATTTGATGACGAATTGCACTTTGAATCGGCATCGGAGGCGGGGTTGAAGGTGAGATCGAAGGTGGGTTTGGCTGGTTGACGTCAGAAATGGGATTGGAAGCAAATCGGGTAAGTGACGGTGGGAAGAGTGGCCGTAAGCGACGGCCGAGAGGGAGGATAGGGAGGCCAAGAGGGAGGGCGAGAGGGAAGGACGGTAGGCGGAGGGAAGGTAGGGAGGCCGAGAGACGGCAGCCAGTATTCCCAGACGACACTGGACTTTGGAGACCGAGAGACGCCAGAGAGGGATGTTGGGATGGGAGGAGAGTGTTTTTTTGTTAAATTTCAATATTTTTAACATTTTTTTGTTAAAGGGAAATGTTTTCAGGGGTTAGTGTTAACATTTTTCCCTAAAATGCTATGCTGATGTGGCATTTTCCGTCAGAACTAACGAATCTCATCATCTAAAGGTTCAAAATGAAATGTTTAAATAATGTTAGAGTGTCTAAATGTGAAAGTTAGAAGTTAAGGTTAAAACTGAAACAATAATTAAAGGTTAAAATCTACTCACGCAATTTACCCCTAGTAACCATCACCCTAGAATGCGTGAATATGTTATTTGTTGCACCATTCATGCAACAAACTCCCTACCTTATGAGGTAGCCTCTAGCTCATTACATTTCTTGTGGTAAACATTCCTGTTGTTTGTTAGTGCTATAGCTTATATTCCTTGGTACTAGCTTGGTAGCTAGTATTTGTTGGCTTGATTCTTTTTATTACTTGATTATTTCTATCACAATGTTACTTGTCCTGCCACTCCTACCCACCATTTCGAGTATTCTTACACTTGGTTGCTTAGAAACTAACAAGAACCTTAGTTTGGTCTACCATAATCCTTGTGGGATCAATCCCCATTCACAATATTACAAATGACATCTGTTCAATTACTGAGAGGTTATGGGTAACTAAAATTATAAGTTGACTACGTTGCAAGATTATCACCATTAGTAGGCTACATTGATGTGGCATGTTGAGCCTTGACCTCTGCTCAGTGGTATGAAACAATTGTTGAAAAGAATCTGTGTTTATGTTTTAATTAAAATTTATTTAAAATGAAAATGAAAATTATTTTTCAAATTCAACGAGGCCCAAAAGTCCAATTGATGCCTAATTGCCTTACAAACAATTGCAAATAATATATTCAAAGCTAAGCCTAGTAAGATCCATATAGTCATGAGCTCTTCCAACTGCATGATCCGAGTTCCCATTTTTTCTACATTTATTTTGTCTGACTAGATGTCCTAACTAAGTGAAAGACATCGATTTATGAAACTGTACCAGCTCCCTAAAGAGTTAGCCACTACAAAATCCTAAGTTAACCTTTCCTTTGATGTCCTTACCAGTTACTACCACTAGTACCACTCCACAAACGGCCAAACCTTGCTCTTCCGTTTTTTTTTTTCCGAAAGAAAAATGCAGCAAACGACTACAAAACATTTTAAAGAAATTCTTTTACAGTAAACATTGTGAGAGATAACAATAGAAAAACGTATAACTATTAGTATAGCTTGTAGACAGACAAAAATACTTGGGAAAACTTACAAAAAATTATTAAACCTAGCATATACCCCCTTTATTTTCAAAAATCTATAATTTATCCTCCAAATTGTATGCTATGTTACTTTGCCTATTAAATTGTGGGCTCAAATATTCTGATCACTCATGAAGACTTGAGAATCATTCAAATTAATCCAAAAATCTATCTCAAGCAACTTCCAATCCAATTCCTCCTAAATACATATAATAAATTCTTTAGCTCCTGAATATTTCTATAATTATGTTTCTAATTAATACTAATATTTATTTTTAACATCTTCAACTAATTCAAATATAGAAGCATCATTTTTAGGAAAAATCTGGATCTTCTACATTTTTTTAGCAAGGCATACTGTAAATTATATATCATTATGTCTTTGAGATCTCGAAATATGAAAAAGAAGGAACCGAGCCAAACTATATGTAATTATTTTTTTTATTAAATTGTTAACCTAATCAATCTAAAACATTAGTAACAATATTTATTTTCTTTTCAAAAAGAAAGTTGTGGCAACGTCGGATTTTCGGGAGTCGCCACCAATCTGTTTACCTAGGTCGATTGGTCACCTTAAAATTGGTCTGCGAGAGTTCGGGGATCGGGAGTACGGTTACGTTGAAACAACTTTGTTAAAACGCCCAAAAATTGGCACCTTAGTTGATTTTAATTTTGTTTTGCTTTGCTTTTAAATAATTCTCAGTTAATTTTCAAAATTAGAAATTTTAACTGGATTAGTCGAAATGTGGATTTTTAAATTAATTAATTTGTATGAAATTTTATACTTCCGAACCATGGACTCTGCCGAGTCATTTGGACACGGAAGATTTTTTATTCCGAACCATGGACTCTGCCGAGTCATTTGGACACGGAATTTGGTGAACTTTTAAATAATTTAATCCATATTGTAAATATGGATTTTTATCTTTTTTTTTTTTATTTAATTTATTTAATTAAAAGGGTGATATTTTTTTAAACCGCAGATCCTGACGGATCATCTGGATATGTAAGTTGATTTAATTTATAGTTAATTATTTAATTCTTATTTTTATGGAATTAATTATTAGTTTAATTACTAATTCGTAATTCTTTTTGTTATAGAATTTTTAGATTCATTAATAATCTAAAAAATTTTATTTTCTATATTTTTCTTTCTTTTCTTTCTTTTCCTTCTTATCTTTCTTATCTTATCTTATCTTTCTTATCTTTATTATCTTTTTCTTATCTTTCTTATCTTTTTCTTATCTTGTTTTAATTTTCTTTTTGTTTTCTTGTTTAATGAAAAATATTTATTATTTTAGTGGATTTAAAAGTTATATTTTAAATAAATCAGTAAAATATAAAGTCTTAATTTTCATGTATTTTTTTTAAACAGGTTTTATTTTTATTTTTTTATTATTTTTACTGGATAAAAATAACTATTAAAATTAATTTTAACTTTTTGTTATCTTTAAAGAATTAAAAACATGTATATAAAAATAAAAATAATTGGCTTTTTTAAAAATAATTTTTATTAGCCTTAATAATTAATTACAAAATAATCTTCTTTTAATTTTCATTTATTTATTAATTAGTAAAGGGTAAAGGTGAATTAAATAAAAAAATTATATAAAGAAAAAAAATTAATAATAATAAAGTGGGGCTTTTTGGCCATCCACTTTAAAAATAATAATAAATGTTAGCAAAGTTAATTAAATTAATTGTTAAACAACAATAATAAAAAGTTAGTCAAGTTAATTAAATTAATTAATTAACCACAATAATAAAAAGTTAGCCAAGTTAATTAAATTAATTAATTAACAACAGTAAAAAGTTAGCCAAGTTAATTAAATTAATTAATTAACAACAATAATAAAAAGTTAGCCAAATTAATTAAATTAATTAACAACAAAAATAATAAAAAGCTAGCCAAGTTAATTAAATTAATTAATTAACAACAATAATAAAAGTTGGCCAAGTTAATTAAATTAATTAATTAACAACAATAATAAAAGTTAATTAATTGTTAACAACAATTATAAAAGTTAGTAATAATACAAAAATTAAAAGGTTAGTAACAATAATAGTATTAAAAGTTAGTTGTTAGTAAGTTAATAACAACAATAAAAAAAGGGGTTAGTAATAAACAAATAATAAACAAACAAGTAAAAATTAAAAGGGTTAGTAATTAATTCTGCAAGAATAAAATACAAAGTTAGTGACCAAAGTGAAAGAAATTGAAAAGATGAAGGATTAAATGAGAGTTGTACCCTTGATTTTAAATTCTGAATTCTGAGAAATGGAAACAGAGGGCGCGGGGGGGGGGAAGAAGATGGCTTAATCGTCAAAATGAAAAGTTTTGAGATTTTCTGAGGAAAGGAAGGAGAGCTAGGGACTAAGGCTGTAATTTTTTCTATTTTAAAAACGGAGCTCTAAGCTTTTCTTTCTATTTTTCTCTGTGTTCAGCACAAAATTTGGGGGGCTATTTATAGAGGAAGTTTGGCTGAACTATTGATGGATAAATTAATAAAAAATTTCAAACTTATCTTTTAAATTGGTAAAATGACAATTTTAGTCCTTTACGTCTCTCAGCCTCTGGATAAGTTCCTGAAGCTTCTGATTTTGACAATTTTGTCGTTTTCTGTCAATTTGCTCCAGAAACGTCGGTAGGCCCAAAATTTTATGTGACAAACTACCAAATGCTCCTGGAACTTTCAGAATTTGTCAATTTTTCCCGAAACTTCTCAATTTTGTCATTTTTACCTCAAACTTTTAATTTTTTTGTCATTTTTTTCATGAAATTTTATTTTATTTCAAACATACACATATTCACACATATATCATTTTAAATCAAATTTTCACAAAACAAAAATATATTTCAAACTAATTAAATTTTTTTAATAATAATAGTAATATATTTTTTATTAAATTAAATTTTTTTTTAATAATTTTTTTTTTAAAATTTTAAAACACCCGGACGAAATTGGGTGTCAACAGCTGCCCCCCTTTGCATGCTTCATGGGACATGATGTATGCAAAGTCGTTACCAAATTTCGTCCGGCTTAGGTAGGCATTGAGAATCTTCTCGCCGCCCAAACAGTAAGGTTTAAGGAAAGGTCCTTAAAACATCTAACGATAGGAAAGCTCCTATCGTTGTAAGATGGACTGATTGATTGATTATTTGTTTGAGGTTAAGGAAAGGTCCTTAGAACCTCTAACGATAGGAAAGCTCCTATCGTTGTAAGATGGACTGATTGATTGATTATTTGTTTTCGAAGCAAAGGTTCCATCCTTAAAACCTCGGATTGATTGATTGATTTCGAGGCAAAGGTTCCATCCTTACAACCCCGATGAATGAAAATTGATTGTTTTCGAGGCAAAGGTTCCATCCTTAAAACCTCGGATTGATTGATTGATCTTGAGGCAAAGGTTCCATCCTTAAAACCTCGGATTGATTGATTGATCTCGAGGCAAAGGTTCCATCCTTAAAACCTCGGATTGATTGATTGATCTCGAGGCAAAGGTTTCATCCTTAAAACCTCGGATTAATTGATTGATCTCGAGGCAAAGGTTCCATCCTTAAAACCCCGGATTGATAATTGATCTCGAGGCAAAGGTTCCATCCTTAAAACCTCGAATTGATTGATTGATGTCGAGGCAAAGGTTCCATCCTTAAAACCTCGGATTGATAATTGATCTCGAGGCAAAGGTTCCATCCTTAAAACCCCGGATTGATTGATTGATCTCGAGGCAAAGGTTCTATCCTTAAAACCTCGGATTGATTGATTGATCTCGAGGCAAAGGTTCCATCCTTAAAACCCCGGATTGATTGATTGATGTCGAGGCAAAGGTTCCATCCTTAAAACCTCGAATTGATTGATTGATGTCGAGGTAAAGGTTCCATCCTTAAAGCCTCGAATTGATTGATTGTTTTCGAGGCAAAGGTTCCATCCTTAAAACCTTGATGATGAAAATTGATTATTTTCGAGGCAAAGGTTCCATCTTTAAAACCCCGATGATGAAAATTGATTGTTTTCGAGGCAAAGGTTCCATCCTTAAAACCCCGAATTGATGAAAATTGATTGTTTTCAAGGCAAAGGTTCCATCCTTAAAACCCCGATGATGAAAATTGATTCTTTTCAAGGCAAAGGTTCCATCCTTAAAACCCTGATGATGAAAATTGATTATTTTCGAGGCAAAGGTTCCATCCTTACAACCCCGATGAAAATTGATTGTTTTCGAGGCAAAGGTTCCATCCTTAAAACCCCGATGATGAAAATTGATTGTTTTCGAGGCAAAGGTTCCATTCTTAAAACCCCGATGATGAAAATTGATTATTTTCGAGGCAAAGGTTCCATCCTTAAAACCCCGATGATGAAAATTGATTGTTTTCGAGGCAAAGGTTCCATCCTTAAAACCCCGATGATGAAAATTGATTATTTTCGAGGCAAAGGTTCCATCCTTAAAACCCCGATGATGAAAATTGATTGTTTTCGAGGCAAAGGTTCCATCCTTAAAACCCCGATGATGAAAATTGATTATTTTCGAGACAAAGGTTCCATCCTTAAAACCCCGATGATGAAAATTGATTTTGAGGCTAAGGAGCTTTCCTTAGGACCTCGAGCGAAATTTATATAAAAGCAATTGAAATTGGAATAATTTTCTTCGAAAGTGTGAATTTTCATAATTGGCGAGCGCAAAGAATTAGGCTTCGATAAAACGAGTGAATCTTGATGATGACAATAACACTGACAAATTATGTAAATGGAGTGGATGTTTGGAATCAATATTCAAGGTTCATCTAATATTTTCTTCAGTAAATATAGATTCCCTTGTGAGATATGTCATCCGAATAAGGTTAAAGCTTAACTACCCCAAAATGTTATGCCTAGTAGACCTAATAGGATGCGTCTCAAGAGTAATAAAAATTACTCTTTACTCAGCCATTCCAACCTAAAGGCATTGTCGCATGGTTTTAATATCAGCATGGACGAAACTATCTTATAAAAAGAAATTCCCTGAAAAGAAAAACTGAAACGCGAAAGAAAATGCTGATAATAAAACTAAAGGACAAGAAAAACGGATCAGATCGCTTCTTTCTTCCACAATACTTCAACAGGGTGAGTAGAGGACCATTATGGGAGTGAACTGGTCGGGAAAGACTGTCGTGTCCAGTCTATCTGAATCATTGCTGGATCTGGTTCAGGAACAAAAGCTTGTATTTTATCTAGCAATTCTTCAGCAGTTGTTGCGGATATTATGATTCGCCGTGCCACTCTTGATATGAAATTCTTCTGCATAGCATAATCCATAAAAGCTATCAGACCTGTAAAGAAATTATTAACATTCAAAAGCCCAATGGGTTTCTTATGCAAATTAAGTTGGGCCATGGAAGCAATTTGAAAGACTTCTCCCAATGTGCCAAAACCACCTGGTAGAGCGATAAAAGCATCAGCATTTAAAAGCATTTGTAACACACGCTCTTGCAAATTTTTAACCACTAATTCTTCTCCAATCGTGCCCCCAGAAATAAATTTCAGAGGTCCAGGGATAATACCCAGAACTTGACTTCCTCCTAGAGATGCTGCTGATGCTACACCTCCCATTAATCCGACACTACCTCCTCCATAAACTAAATGTATTTTTCGCTCAGCTAATACTCTTCCCAAATGGTTGGCTGCTTTTAAATACTCTTCATCTTTTCCAGGAAAAGCCCCAGAAAATACACAAATACTTCGGGATTTACGAGTTGGGGTTTTCTCCATTCCTATCCTTACCCTTGTTAGAAAAGAGGATATATTTATAGAGATGAAGAGATAAGGCAATAATTTTACTTTCAAGAATGGATACATTATTGCCAGCTATTCACAGTAGTCACGAGTATGACTTTGGTCAGGTATGGGTACACTATCGTTAAAAGAGGAGGAAAATTTTCAAAATAGCTGCTAGCATGTACAGTAGTCACTACTGTAGCTTACGTCAGGAGTAGGTACGTGATTGTTGGAAGAGAAGGAAAATTTTAAAAAGTGGCAGCTATATACAGTAATCATAACTGTATCTCATGTCAGGAGTGGGTACATTATTGGGAGGAAGGAGGAAAATTTCAAAAGCGACAGCTAGCATGTACAGTATCGTGACTATGGCTCATGTCAGGAGTGGATACATTATCGCCGAAAGGGGAGGAAAATTTCAAAAGCGACAGCTAGCACGTACAGTAATCGTGACTTTGGTTCATGTCAGGAATGGATACATTATCGCCGAAAGGGGAGGAAAATTTCAAAAGCGACAGCTAGCACGTACAGTAATCGTGACTTTGGTTCATGTCAGGAGTGGATACATTATTACCAAAAGGGGATGAAAATTTCAAAAGCGACAGGTAGCACGTACAGTAATCGTGACCTTGTTCCGTCTTCTACTGGCTTTGCGTCCAGTAACGGCTTCAATGCTTTCTATGAATCGGTGATTTGCATCTCATCTAGCTTTTTCACAAACTGGCAAACAGGATCGTTTAGGGTCAGATTCCCAAGACTGTAACGTTCTCGTTCTTTTTGGAGAATTATCCATAATCCAACAACCTCAAATTGCACTATTCTGCAAGAATGCGCTTCAAGAACCTCTCGGATATCTTCTAGAGATTCCTTACGCAAGCCATTCTTAATGAATCTTATTCTATCATTACGATTTCTGGTGATCACTCCTGGAGAACGACATTTATTGCCGCAAATCCACCATCCACAATTATGACAAACGCCTAGCCTCTTTGCTCTTCTTTTTTTGGCATAAGCGCTTTTACCAAAGCCGGACATACGGGGAAAGAACGCTTCTGGAACTTCACCAGCTGAACGAACCTTAGCTTCAATTAGCCACCGCACATTATCAGGAATGCCTTTGTGCATAAATACTCTGAATCGTTCACATCTAGCTTGATAAATCTTTTTAAGAACATTTATTGGGAATGAAGGAAAATACTTTCGTAGGGCGGAAAGAGAAGACTCCATTGATGAAGGAGGCAAAGAAAGAAATTAGTGATTGTAGGAAACGAAAATAACTAACACATATTTATAGTGATGAAAGGGATAATGCGTTAATTACACTTACAGAAGCAAGTACATTATTGTCAAAAGAAAAGACAAATGACAGCTTATATGTACAGCAATCATGACTGTGGTTCTCATCTTCCACTAGTTTATGTCTAGTAACGGCTTCAATGCCTTCTATAAGTCGGGGATTTGCTTCCCATCCAGTTTTCTCACAAACTGGCAAACAGGGTCATTAAAAGTTAGATTTCCAAGACTGTAACGATCCTGTTCTTTACGGAAAGTCCACCATAAATCCATAATTTCCCATTGCACTATTTCACAAGAATGTGTTTCAAAAGTTAATAGGATATCATCCAAAGATTCCTTACGCAGGCCATTCTTGATGAATTTTCTTTTATCTTCATGATTTCTGGAGATGTATCCTAAAGAGCGACATTTAGTATTACAATTACATCGTCCACATTTATGACAGACACCTAGCCTTTTTGCTCTTCGCTTTTTGGCATAAGCGCTTTTACCAAAGCCGGGCATACGGGGAAAGAACGCTTCTGGAACTTCACCAGCTGAACGAACCTTAGCTTCAATTAGCCACCGCACATTGTCAGGAATGCCTTTGTGCATAAAGACTCTAATCCTTTCACATCTAGCTTGGTAAATCATTTTAAGAACATTTATTGGGATGGAAGGAAAGTATTTTCGCATGGCGGAAAGAGTAGAATCCATTGATAAAAGAAGAATTTGAGAGAAGAGATGAAGAAATCAGTTATTGTAGGAAACTGAAATAACCGATTATGAGAGTCAGAGAGTATTGCATCCGCTACTTAACCGGAAAGAAGAACACGCATTTATAGCGATGAAAGGATAACGTGTTAATTACGCTTACAGGAACAAGTACATTATTGTCCAAAGGTAATGCAAATTTTTCAAATATGACAAATCGTATGTACAATAATTGTGACTGTGGCTCACATCTTCCACTGGCTTTACGTCCAGTAACGGCATTAACGGCTTCTATGAGTCGAGGATTTGCTTGCCATCCAGTTTTCTTACAAGCTGGCAAACAGGGTCGTTTACAGTCAGATTCTCGGGACTGTATCGTTCTCGTTCTTCATGAAAAATGCTCCATAAACCAAGAAGTTCATGTTGCACGGATCCACAAGAATGCGTCTCAAGAGTCAATTGGATATCATCCAACGAGTCCTTACTCAGGCCATTCTTAATGAATCGTATTTTATCTTCTCGATTATCAGAGATCATTCCTAAAGAACGACATTTAGTATTACAAGTCCACCTACCTCATTTATGGCAGACTTGTAATCTTTTCGCTCTTCTTTTTCTGGCATAAGAACTTTTGCCAACACCAGGCATGTAAGATGCAAATGTCTCTGGGATTTCACCTGCCAGACGAACCTTGGCTTCGATTAACCACCGTACATCTTCAGGTATTCCTTTGTGCATCAGAGCTCTTAATCGTTCGCAGCGAACTCGGTAGATCTTTTTTAGGATGTTCATTGGGAGAGAAGGGAAATACTTTCGCAAGGCGAAAAAAGTAGGATCCATTTTCTAGGAGGAAGTAAAAGAAAGAAGGGGTGAAGGAATGAGTTATTATGGGCAACTGAGAGAACCGACTTGAGAGTCACGGAGTACCGTATCCGCCGTTTAACCGGAAAAGTAGATCCTACTTCATTTTGATGTGATAGATATTTTTTATCTTGGATATTCCATCGAGCTGACGTTGATCCAGTCCTCGATTATTGAATCCATTGTCCGCTTTTGACAAAGTTTCAACGACAATATTTCTTGATGTCTACCTTATCTTTGACCACAGCTATCTCTTATCTTGGATACTACTAGCTGACGTCAATCCTGTCCTTCCAGGTGTAGCCTCGATTATTGAATCAATTGCCAGGCTTTTGACAATATTGTCTACTTTATATTTTTTGATATCTGCCTTATCCTTGGCTATAGCTATCTCTTATCTTGGATACTACTAGCTGACGTCAATCCTGTCCTTCCAGGTGTAGTCTCGATTATTGAATCGATTGCCAGGCTTTTGACATCTTGTCTACTTTATCCTTGAATTCCTGATGCGGGTTGGTCCTGCATATTAGCTGTGTATCCAGTGATAGATTGGTAAGAGCTGATGACATTGAGATCTCAGCTTATACTGCTGTAACTGTGCCGTGGATGTGCTTCCCGTTTGGTCCTTGTTATGTAAAGGCTATGTATGCATGATATGAAATGCATGAATGCAGAGCATGTGTAACTAATGGCTTTTTTTTGTATGGATCTAGTTCTTTATGTCTTTGTTTTACTGGATCCTCTTTGTGATGGCCTTCTTGGACTATCATTGAATCTCTTTATGCTTTCCAGCTTTTGTTCGCTGCCTCAAAAGCCCAACTCTTTTCAAAATCCTCTTTCTTTAACTTGTTCTTTGAATTTTGGCCTCAATTTCTTTAAAGTTGGCCCGCTTCATAATTTATATCTCTTTCGGGTACTCATCCATTGTCATGGATTTGATACCATCAAAGGCTTTACTTTCAATGTCTGCTTTGCCCCTTTTCTTGTGACCGTGCCGACACTTACTTATTCCCATGTTATAATCTGAATGATTGCTCTTCCTTGAACTCATGTTTTGATCCATAAGACTTGCCCCCTTGTCTATTGAACTTCTTTGTTGGCGGTACTCCTCTTACGCTTCGTAGAGACTACTTTGCCCCCCTGAATATGGTGTTTATGTGGAAAGAGATATCATCTCGCCTTTGATTTAACAGAAGGTCGAGCATTTCTAGACCTTTGTGATGACACTTGATCGTAAATTTCTCTTACAAGAACCACATCTTATTAAAGAAAGACTCAAGCTATGTCCTCACTTTTAAGTCTACATACATTAATGAATAATGGTTTGGCCTTCATCAATTTGCAAAGCTTGACAAAGTAATTTACGGTCTTTGTTTTTAATTAAAATATCCTGCCATTCTTCCATTTCCAACTCGAAGACATAAACTGTGCAAGGCAATAAGGTAGAAACATGATTTACAATAATAGCCTTTTAACTGACTGAGGATGATATCGAGAGGTAAATGTTAGGTGTGAGGAAAGTTAAGTTTGAATGTTTTTTTTTTTTTGTGGCAGTCTTTTAGCTGAATGAGAATAATATTAAGAGGTAAATATTAGGTCTAAGTAAAGTTAAGTTTGAGTGGTGTGAAAAAAAGGGTCTTTTAATACTACTCGTGAGCAGCATTAAATAAGGTAGAAACATGATTCACAATGATAGTCTTTTAGCTGAATGAGGATGATAAGTCTGAGGAAAGTTAAGTTTAAGTGGTTTGAAAGAAGGGTCTTTTAATACTACTCGTGAGCAAATTTGATTATGGTGAAAAACTCAATAATGATGACCTCAAACTTGCCACTCTTTCCAGAAAGTTAAACCTCATCTGTTGCCCCCCAACTATCGTGGTCCTTATGTATGCTTGGCTTGAGGGTTGCTTTTGTGTTCTAAACCGCCTTTGCAGGTTTTCAGTCTAGAATCCATAGCTCATTTTTTTGTTTTCTTTCTTTTGCTCTAACTTGAGCCCTTTTTTTTTTGTTTTTTTGTTTTGTTTTTTTTTTTGTTTCCCTTTTTTTTTTGTGAGCTATGGTGATGACATACTTGATAACTCTCTTGAAGTGAGATGACTCAAGTGGCTTTGCTTGCTCGTGCTTGTTCTCAGTCCTTTTTGGTTTTGAATTTTCCCTTGTTGTCTTTTGATGGAAGGGATGAATTTCTCTTTTCGGAGTTTGTGTTGCAAAGAACTGAGATCATAGCCCTCTTGAAGTGAAATGATTCAAGTGGCCTTAGCTGCTTGTGTTTGCTCTCAGTCTCTTTTTTTTTGTTTTGGATTTTTCCCTTTAATGGCTTTTGATGGAAGGGATGAACTTCTTTCCTTTGTTGGAACTTGTGTTGCGGAAAACTGAGAATTTTTTTTTATTGAGCATTTGTGAGAATTGGGAGGCCACTGAAGTCATTTAATATGAGAGCTAACTTTTTTTTGAAGCTAACCCCAAACTTCTTGCAAGGATGTTGATAATCACTGTGAATTCTTTTTGAGGGTTGAGGTGCAACATATGAAATCCTTCTTACTAGATTTGGCAACACTTTCAAGATCATTACTATCAAATTTCCCTTAACTTTTTATTTTCACCCACGAGTAGTATCATTTAGAAAGCAAAGTATGATAGCAATAATGGATAGTATAATGGAAAGAGTGTAAAAATGGAAAGTAGTAGAATGCACGCATCACATCTTTTTGTTGTACCAGAAAAAGAATAGCAGGTGTCCATTTAACAAAGACTACACCCTAGATTCTGGACTAAATCTAGGAGATTTTTACTATTAGATTACTTTTGCAAGCTTTCAAAGATACAAGTTTATTCAAAGGATTCCCTGTCATTCGAAAATGTATGCGGACTGTTAGGTCAGATCTGACTTGGAGGCCTTCCAAAGTCAATGTAATTCTAGCTCGAAATCTTCACTTTTCAATTATCAATCACATCGGGCCTAGCAACTTGGACTTGGTTTTGCTTGATGAGGCGGCAATGGATTGTGGGTGACATTTGGCTCATCGAAAAAGTCCAACCACTTTGACTCGATTAATTGTTGAACTATACGCTTCAATGCCATGCAGTTTTCCAAGCCATGGCCTGGAACGCCATCATGATATGGGCAGGTAATGTTAGGGTCATACCACCTTGGATATGGGGGTTTGAATGGCTTTGTAGGAATTGGACGGATAAATTGTCTTTCGATGAGTTTTGGGTATAACTCAGTATAAGTCATGGAAATTGGTGTGAAAACTTCTCTTGGTCTTGGTGCAGGTACTGGAGGAGTAGGAGCAGGTGGCCATGACTGATTAGGTCTGTTAAAAGGATAATTGTTGGGCCTATTGGAAGGATAATCATTGGGCCTATTTGGAGGATAATTATTGGGCCTATTCAGAGGATAATCATTGGGCCTATTTGGAAGGTAATTATCGGGCCCATTGGCAAAATAGGATAGGCGAGGTCCGATAGCCACAGTATCCACGAGGGGAATCCTTCTTCCGCGTCCTATTTGTTGTACTTCGTCATCTTTTCTTCTGGATGGTCCTCCTCTTTTCATAGGATTATTAAAGGATTCAGCAATATTCCCAGTCCTAATCTCATGCTCGATTATTTCTCCAGACATGACAATGTTAGAAAAATTAGTTGCCGAATTGCCAATGAGTTCGTCATAATATAGGTACTTCAGTGTCTGGACAAACAAAGTGACCATTTCTCTTTCTGTTATGGGTGGCTGAACTTGTGCTTCTTGAATTGCTTTCGCCTTGATTAGCTCGATCAATTGTCTCATTTGTTCGGCCATACTTTCTATCTTGGACTCTATCTTTATGAGACGTCCTTCGATTTGTTCTGCCATTAATCTTATTTGGAGCCGAGTTGAATATCGGTGTCGAGGTCCAATTTTATCCTTTTAAAAGTAAGGTATATTTTATTAGATCCTATGTGTATGTGATTGATGCAATGGATGCATGTAGGAAAAATGAGATTATGTTTTTATCAGACTTTGTATACACGTGATTAATGTAATGGATGTATGCAATGAGATTATGTTTTTATCAGACTTTATATGCACGTGATTAATGTAATGGATGTATGCAATGAGATTATGTTTTTATCAGACTTTATATGCACGTGATTAATGTAATGGATGTGATGAGTGAGTTTGCTTATCCACTATTGTGGAACTTCAAAACTTTTAGTTGTCATTATAAAGACCAAAAAGTTAGCATAATTTGATGCGTGGTTTTGATGCATGAAGAATAATTGCACAAGAAAGATAAGGTTATTAATAAGTTAAATAGCAATTAACAACTCATAAAGTATTATGGATAAACAAGTTAAAACCATACGAAGAAAAGTGTAAAGTAACAACACAGCATAACAAGGATATGCTTATGGCGTTAGTAAAATGGTAGAAATTCTATGGTCAGTTCTATGGTTAAGTGGGGAGTTCTATATGCATAAGGTGGCTTATCAAAAAGGCAAGGGATAGTTCCCGAATCCCGTCACTAAATCATAGTGACGGCCCGATTCCTTACCCTCTAGGGTTAATGTAAGGAATGGATTAATTCGAGTCGTAGCTTTTCGTGGGCCCATGCAGAGACTAACCGTCTCAGGAGGCAATACACTACTTTGCTACTTTGAAACCGGTGAAGGCTTGGAGACCATGGCCTCACAAGGACAACAACACCAATTCCGCTTAGAAAGAATTGTGTTCGATTTGAGAAAGCTCGGGTATAGAGCTTCATATTGTGAATGCATTATGCATGTTTAGAATAAGTAAATATAACATATAAATCCACATAATAAGCAAAGTAAATCAAAACAAATCAACTTTAGGCTCGACTCACTAACGTGGAGTCCCCAGTGGAGTCGCCAAGCTGTGGCAACGTGCGGATCGTTTTCGGGAGTCGCCACCAATCTGTTTACCTAGGTCGATTGGTCACCTTAAAATTTGTCTGCGAGAGTTCGGGGATCGGGAGTACGGTTACGTTGAAACAACTTTGTTAAAACGCCCAAAAATTGGCACCTTAGTTGATTTTAATTTTGTTTTGCTTTGCTTTTAAATAATTCTCAGTTAATTTTCAAAATTAGAAATTTTAACTGGATTAGTCGAAATGTGGATTTTTAAATTAATTAATTTGTATGAAATTTTATACTTCCGAACCATGGACTCTGCCGAGTCATTTGGACACGGAAGATTTTTTATTCCGAACCATGGACTCTGCCGAGTCATTTGGACACGGAATTTGGTGAACTTTTAAATAATTTAATCCATATTGTAAATATGGATTTTTATCTTTTTTTTTTTTATTTAATTTATTTAATTAAAAGGGTGATATTTTTTTAAACCGCAGATCCTGACGGATCATTTGGATATGTAAGTTGATTTAATTTATAGTTAATTATTTAATTCTTATTTTTATGGAATTAATTATTAGTTTAATTACTAATTCGTAATTCTTTTTGTTATAGAATTTTTAGATTCATTAATAATCTAAAAAATTTTATTTTCTATATTTTTCTTTCTTTTCTTTCTTTTCCTTCTTATCTTTCTTATCTTATCTTATCTTTCTTATCTTTATTATCTTTTTCTTATCTTTCTTATCTTTTTCTTATCTTGTTTTAATTTTCTTTTTGTTTTCTTGTTTAATGAAAAATATTTATTATTTTAGTGGATTTAAAAGTTATATTTTAAATAAATCAGTAAAATATAAAGTCTTAATTTTCATGTATTTTTTTTAAACAGGTTTTATTTTTATTTTTTTATTATTTTTACTGGATAAAAATAACTATTAAAAATTAATTTTAACTTTTTGTTATCTTTAAAGAATTAAAAACATGTATATAAAAATAAAAATAATTGGCTTTTTTAAAAATAATTTTTATTAGCCTTAATAATTAATTACAAAATAATCTTCTTTTAATTTTCATTTATTTATTAATTAGTAAAGGGTAAAGGTGAATTAAATAAAAAAATTATATAAAGAAAAAAAATTAATAATAATAAAGTGGGGCTTTTTGGCCATCCACTTTAAAAATAATAATAAATGTTAGCAAAGTTAATTAAATTAATTGTTAAACAACAATAATAAAAAGTTAGTCAAGTTAATTAAATTAATTAATTAACCACAATAATAAAAAGTTAGCCAAGTTAATTAAATTAATTAATTAACAACAGTAAAAAGTTAGCCAAGTTAATTAAATTAATTAATTAACAACAATAATAAAAAGTTAGCCAAATTAATTAAATTAATTAACAACAAAAATAATAAAAAGCTAGCCAAGTTAATTAAATTAATTAATTAACAACAATAATAAAAGTTGGCCAAGTTAATTAAATTAATTAATTAACAACAATAATAAAAGTTAATTAATTGTTAACAACAATTATAAAAGTTAGTAATAATGCAAAAATTAAAAGGTTAGTAACAATAATAGTATTAAAAGTTAGTTGTTAGTAAGTTAATAACAACAATAAAAAAAGGGGTTAGTAATAAACAAATAATAAACAAACAAGTAAAAATTAAAAGAGTTAGTAATTAATTCTGCAAGAATAAAATACAAAGTTAGTGACCAAAGTGAAAGAAATTGAAAAGATGAAGGATTAAATGAGAGTTGTACCCTTGATTTTAAATTCTGAATTCTGAGAAATGGAAACAGAGGGCGCGGGGGGGGGGAAGAAGATGGCTTAATCGTCAAAATGAAAAGTTTTGAGATTTTCTGAGGAAAGGAAGGAGAGCTAGGGACTAAGGCTGTAATTTTTTCTATTTTAAAAACGGAGCTCTAAGCTTTTCTTTCTATTTTTCTCTGTGTTCAGCACAAAATTTGGGGGGCTATTTATAGAGGAAGTTTGGCTGAACTGTTGATGGATAAATTAATAAAAAATTTCAAACTTATCTTTTAAATTGGTAAAATGACAATTTTAGTCCTTTACGTCTCTCAGCCTCTGGATAAGTTCCTGAAGCTTCTGATTTTGACAATTTTGTCGTTTTCTGTCAATTTGATTCCGGGGCAACCACTCATGTGTGTAACACATTGCAGGGGTTCCAGGAAACAAGAAGGCTGAGTGAAGGAGAGATCTCATTGTTGATGGGATCAGATGCAAGAGTTGCAGCCATATCTTTAGGAACTTTTAAATTAGTTCTTTTAGATGGAACCACTCTTTATTTGAAAGATTGTCTTTATGTGCCGCAAGTTAGGAGAAATTTGATTTCTATTTCGAAATTGGATGATATGGGATATTCATTCCTATTTCGTAGTAAAGTTACGATTAAATTTCGTAACAAATTTGTGGCAAGTGGTTTCAAAAATGATGGTCTTTATTTCTTGCATACCCTTCATGAAAGCAGCATGAATGTTGAATCTAAACCATGTGATGGAAATGGTTCAACAAAGCGAAAAAGGGAAGAGATAGTTCCCACTTATCTTTGGCATTTGAGACTTGGTCATATTAACGCCAAAAGAATTCAAAGGTTGGTTAAGGATGGTCCTTTGAGTTTCTTAACATTAGAAACTTATCCAACCTGTGAATCTTGCGTTCAGGGAAAGATGACTAGATTACCTTTTTCTGGAAAAGGTGAAAGAAGCTCAAATGTATTAGATCTCATACATACTGATGTATGTGGACCTATGAACCACATGGGAAGAGGTGGTATCTATTATTTCATCACTTTCACTGATGACTATTCTAGATACGGGTACATCTACCTGTTACATCATAAATCGGAAGCCTTTGAAAAGTTCAAAGAATTTCGAAATGAAGTTGAGAAACAAAAAGGTAGAAGTATCAAGTGCCTTCGCTCCGATAGAGGAGGCAAGTACCTCTCCGATGAGTTCAGAGGTTATCTTAAAGATAATGGAATTCTCTCACAATTGACACCACCGGGAACACCACAACTCAATGGTGTTTCTGAGAGAAGAAATCGTACCTTATTGGATATGGTGCGCTCAATGATAAACATGGCCGATCTGCCAGTGTCTTTTTGGGGTTATGCGTTAGAGACCGCTGTCTATCTGTTGAATAGAGTTCCAACTAAATCGGTCCCAAAAACTCCATACGAGTTATGGACTAACAAAAGACCGAGTGTGAGACACTTGAAAATTTGGGGCTGTCCTGCACATGTCAGGAAGCAAAAATTTACAAAGTTGGAATCTAGAACAGAAAGATGCCTATTTGTAGGATACCCAAAAGACACTATGGGTTATTATTTTTATAATCCAAATGAACAAAAGGTGTTCATTAGTAGAGATGCGGTCTTCTTGGAAGAAGATTTTGTGGTTGACTCTAGGAAAGATAATGGGATTATCTTACAAGAGTTAACTGAAACATCTGATAGTACTGCTTCTAATGATAGTACTCGAGTTAATATTCCTTTAGAGCCTATTCGAAGAAGTTCAAGGATCATTCGTCCGCCTCAAAGGTTGACACTTCTGAATGAATCATTCATGATGATTTCAGAAGATTGCAAACAAGATCCTAGAACATATGATGAGGCAATGAAGGATATTGACAGGGATAGATGGATTGATGCTATGAATTCAGAAATGGATTCTATGCATAAGAATCAGGTCTGGACTCTTGTAGATCCACCAATCAATATTAAGACTATTGGTTGTAAATGGATTTATAAGAGAAAACGAGGACTTGATGGAAAGGTGGAAACCTTTAAAGCAAGATTAGTGGCAAAGGGGTATAATCAAAAAGAAGGAATTGATTATGAGGAAACCTTTTCGCCAGTGGTCATGCTTAAATCCATCAGAATTCTGTTAGCCGTAGCTGCATACTATGACTACGAGATATGGCAGATGGATGTAAAAACTGCCTTCTTGAATGGGTATCTTGATGAAGATATCTATATGAACCAACCTGCAGGATTTGTATCTAGTGGGGAGGAACAGTCAGTATGTAAGCTGAATAGGTCCATTTATGGACTTAAACAGGCTTCCAGAAGTTGGAACATCCGTTTTGATGAGACAGTTAAACAATTTGGCTTCTCACAAAATCCGGATGAAGCTTGTGTCTATAAGAAGACACAAGGGAGTGCTATCACATTCCTTGTCCTATATGTTGATGACATTCTACTCATTGGGAATGATGTAGAAATGTTATCAGCAGTGAAGCTATGGTTGTCCACTCATTTTTCTATGAAGGATTTGGGTGAGGCATCATATGTCCTTGGTCTTAAGCTCTATAGAGATAGAAGCCGAAGATTGTTGGGGTTATCTCAATCTACTTACATTGATAAGATCGTGGCTAAGTACAACATGCAAGATTCCAAGAAAGGCTTCATGCCTTCTCGACATGGAATCATCCTTTCCGAAAAGATGTCTCCTAAGACTGATGAGGAATTGGATAAAATGAAACACTGCCCTTATGCTTCTGCTGTTGGCAGCATCATGTATGCAATGTTGTGTACTAGGCCCGATATAGCACAAGCAGTGAGTGTTGTAAGTAGGTACCAATCCAACCCTGGGGAAGGTCATTGGACCGCTGTTAAGCATATTTTGAAATATCTTAACAGGATAAAGCATTATTGCTTAGTCTATGGTGGTGGTTCATTGGAAGTAAAAGGATACGTTGATTCTGACTTCCAATCTGATCCAGATGATGGTAAATCGAATTCTGGATTCATTTATGGACTAAATGGTGGGGCTTTCAGTTGGAGGAGCTTCAAGCAAAGTACTGTAGCTGACTCTACAACTGAAGCCGAATACATTGCCGCTTCTGAAGCAGCAAAAGAGGCTGTTTGGATCAAGAAGTTTATTCAGGAACTTGGAGTTGTTCCAAACATAGAATCTCCAATTACTCTGTACTGTGATAACACTGGGGCTGTTGCTCAAGTCAAAGAGCCCCGTGCTCATCAACGCATGAAGCACGTACAGAGGAAATTTCACTTGATAAGAGAAATTATCAAAAGAGGAGATGTAAGCATCATAAAGATTGCTTCAGCGGAGAACGTGGCAGACCCACTGACTAAACCGTTATCTCAAAAGGTTTTTGAGAAACATGTAAAGGAAATGGGTCTTAGAATAGTTGCTGATTGGCTTTGAATCGCAAGTGGGAGATTGAAAGATTTGTTGTGCTCATCAAAGCCAACTTATCTCCTACTGTGATAAACCCATAAGAACTATATTACATATGAATTGATGGATGATGGAGATCATGCCACATGAGACTTAATTCATCTTTGTAGTTCTTTAAAAAGGTGTTCACAATCTATGAGTATATACATGGGTTGATTACTCATAAAAGATTGCACATATGACATTACTATATGAGATAGAGTGATTTGTCTCAATCACTGGAATATTGGTTCCTAATGTGTATGTGGATATTTATGGAGATAAATATTTGAACAGGACCAAATCAATTACTCTTAGACCTTCAACTGTTGAGAAAGAGTAAATGTTATTTATTCCGTAGACTTGAGAATAATATGAATTTAAATGTATACTTTATGTGATTTTGATATGTCAACCAATGATGCCTACTATAGGATATACTTGGACATGTTGGATCACATAAATGTAACATGTTAAGTTCATGATTATTCAATATAGAATTCACCGCTCTTGAAATAAGAGTGAATATTGTGGAGTAAGTCTCTTGGTTTTTTGGATTAAGAAATCCACGTGGTCGATTTAGAAAAATATTGTTTTGGAAATATTATTTTCTATATATAAAATTATATATATGGTATATATAGATTTTATAAATGTTTTTCTAAATTGTTTAGAGTCCGAATAAACTTGAAGAGACGTGCACATATTTAATTCCGTATTGACAGTACCACGACTTGGATGTGGTTGGTCTAGTCCGGATTATGTGCAACAATATTGGACGGTGAACGGAATAGAATAAAATGGGTACTTGTGAATTGTCTCTGAAATCCTGGGAGATTTTACAAGGTCGTATAATATGTTGTACTGACTTGTAAACAATAAATTAGTTGAGGACTAATTTGACAGGATTAAGAGATCCCAAGGGTCCCACGCCACATTCTAAACTCTACCCGGTTTAACTTCTAAGAGAAGTTGTACTTTAGCTTCTGAGAGAAGCTATGTACTTAACTTTTGTGAGAAGTTGTACTTTAGCTTATGAGAGAAGCTATGTACTTGACTTCTAAGAGAAGTTGTACTTTAGCTTCTAAGAGAAGCTATTGTACTTTTGGCCTATAAAAGGAGTGGTTGTGTATTATTGAAAAGAGATGGATGATGAAAACAGAAACAAAGAAACAATAATAGTACAAACACTCATATAGTGCAACGGGTGGAGAAGGAATTCGAGCGTGTTAAGCTTGGAGAATTCTGCGTTTGTGGAATTTCAAAAACAAGGTACCCGTGTGATTATTTCTACAATCCGATCCTGGTGCATGCTAATTTAATAGCGTGAAACTCGTTCGGATTCCCAACACTAACATCTAGTTACGGTAAAAGCATGATCCGTTCGGGAAGATTTGGAATTGGGATGAGGTTTTGTTGGTACTCTAACTCAACCTAACTTGCACTTAGGGACGATTAGTATTTGGTTCAATCCAAAAAAATTGAAAAACCAAAATAATTTGAGAATTCGATTCAATCAATTTGGTAATTCAGTTCAGTTTCAGTGGAAACCGAATAAAAAAATTTTGGTTTAAATTTAATTTCAGTTTTAGACATCGGTTAATTCGGTAACCAAATTAACCAAAATTTTTTGTTATCATTCTTTTTTTTCCAACTTTTTCATAGACAATAAAGCTACAGATCAACTCAAATTAACTTGGATTTTGTTTTCTTTTTTTTCATGGACAACAAATTTTTTATATTGAATGAAATCTGGAAGGAAAAACAATACCTCCCTCTCATTAAATCTCACTCTTATTTTTTTTTAGGTTAATTTAGTATAGACCGAGTTCCGTTTTAAAGGTTAACTCAGTTTATTTAGTTTCTTATTATTCAAAATTAAAAAACGGAATAAATCAATCAATTTTATTCAGTTTAAACAGAATAAACCAAATGCTCACCCAGCACTCCTTAAATCATGTTGTAATAGGCGATTTGATTCCTGTTCTCTCCGGCAAAATGGAGGCAGTTCTTCGAACATCTTATTGTTAATTTATAAAAAATGCGATTAGCGATTGCCTGGCATCCAGACCGCATAGCGCAGTGGATTAGCGCGTTTGACTTCGGATCAAAAGGTCGTGGGTTCGACTCCCACTGTGGTCGTTCCGCTCTCCTGAAGCTGAGAATGCTTCCACTTTTTGGGAACATTACCAGAAAAATACCCAAGGTTTACAGAAAATTTCCTCGTACTTTCTATTTCATAACCCAATATTGACCATTTTACCCTCGTGGTTGAGGACCTCTCAGAGTGTAGTGTTCGCACTCTTTTGTGCCAAGATCAACGCTTATACATCCTGATTGCAGAGCATTTTTTTAATATTGTAGTCTACAGTGTCTTCTATTAATTTTGAATTTTTGATACCATCGATTTCATAACTAATAATCACTTTAAATTTTATCCTCTATATAAAATGTAAATTATCTTTGATCTTTTTTCATATTCAGAATTTGTTAAAAGTACAGGATAGAGGAAGCTCTATTGACGTTTAAAAAATGAAGTACCCGCTTTGCAAAACCTTTGGTCTTCTTAAATTTATTTGATACATTTTTGTGTTTCAATTTTCTTAAACATCCGGCACAATCTTATTCCATAAAAAAGCCGTCACAATCTATTAAATTACTTTTTGACCGTGCAATACTGTAATTATCTTTCCAACGGGAGCGATAACCACAGGAAAGAGCAAACGGTAGCATGTTAGGGCTTTCCCCACCTTCGGTGCCGGCAGCCAAGGCGGCGATTTGTCTTCTCCCCCACCGTTCACCTCCCTATTTTCCCAGTTACCGGAACAGAATCGGCTGGAAATGCTCCCGACCCTGGCTTCTCCGACTTGCGCAGAAAGGCGACAAAGAAGGCCCAATGGACGAGTCCAAGGAGAAGAAACCGGAGGGTGAACAGCTGGGATTCAGCTTCCGGTGGGGGGACCTACTGAATCCGGACCCGGAGAACATCGCGGCGGTGGGATTGACGGGGCTGCTGACCTGGGCAAGCGTGCAGGTGCTGTGGCAGCTCTTCTTCATCGCCTTGGCCATTCTCCTGGCAGCTCTTAAGTACTCTTTCATCGCCGCTCTCCTCCTTTTCATTCTCATAACTCTCCTTTGAATTTGATCTCACTCGAATTCTTCTGTAATAAACTCTCCTTTTGCGGTGGATGTGGAATTGTTTGAAATATTCATGGGACTTGAAAGAAACAGTAGTAGCTACCTGGAACAGTGTACATTTCCGGATACAAGTGAAGATTTAGGATCGGTAGAAGCTCTATGAAGGAAGCTTTCTACTTGGTTCACAGATTATCCACTTGAATCATAAATCGCTTGAATGCTTCATTAATCAGCTTTTTTCAACTTTCTTAATTTATACTCTAGGATTTAATTCAAATTTTCAAATATTTTCAGAACTCCGAGATTTCATCTATCACAATAAACTGAAACTGAAAGTACGAACCTTTTGCCAACATAAAACTGAAAATACATTGAAAGCAGCAATCTTTATCCAAGAGCTGCAGGATTAGTTGAACAAAGTTGATCCATTTGACTACATTGACTATTAACAACATCTACCGTAATTACTATTCAATTACTTAACGAGTAACGACATCTTCCATGAAAATGGTCATAAGTTCAATACTAAAAAGATAAGCATAGGTACATAAGGAATCGTACTACTATGACCGATAAAATTAGACAAACGGAGACTTTTAACCATTCTGTATCCAGCTTTGAACATAGACCAGGAGATTAACCAAGATACATCAACGGAGCAAAGCATTTCCTAGCTGCTGATGTTTTACAACTCATGTGTATGTATATAGTATCAAAGCCTTGCTTCCCAAACAAAATGCTCAAACTAGTAAAGATGGCAAGAGCTAAGTAAGGCAGTCACTTAGTCCAGTTTTGCGAGGAAAATCTCTCTTGCAGACGATAATCTCATGGAACATATTCAGCACATTTTCCGCTGTTTACCTGCACAAACATGGAATACAATATAAGACTTGACGAATGAACTGTGGCGAGAAGAGTAGTAGCCACTAGCCAGCAGAAAAGGGACGCTTGGACATTTTAGATAACACCACTGGGTGGGAAAACAGGCGATGCCAAACGAGCTGCATGTGCTAAACAGACTCCATTCAATAACCTAAGTTGAAGTGAAGGTGTGGGCAAGGCCTAATTTACCTGCCTTAAAAGAATGCTTAGTCTTCATCAAATTTGATCTTCTTCGGAGCAGGTTGAACGTTACCAACCTAAAGTGCAACAATCAAAATATTAGCACATCCACCTCGTGAACCCCAGGATCCAGAATGACATAAATTAAGCAGAAGTGGGACACTAGTAAAAATGCAGTCACAGACGGTTTTATACTATGCCATCATCTTCAAAACTCTTCAGAGTACCTGGCAACCTTAAAAATGAGTAGATTAACTATGCAGGAAAAAATCTTACGATCTCTGGGCATTCATAGTCAATGCCAGCAGCCTCCATCCTCTTTCTACGCTTCTGATCACGTTTGATGATTCTTTGCACCAACTTCTGGTGCTCTTCTATTGTTCTCTCCTGAATGGTTCACCATATTAGATGACAAATAAATATACCTTCAGGCCATTATATGTCACAACACTCCACTGGTTTACCTTATTTTGATTTTGTCGCTCAATTCGCAGCGTATCTACAGGCTTATATCTAGGGTTATAACCTTTCCACCTACAAAACAAGCATATAATAAGTAATAGTTGGTATCTCGGGACAATTACCTTTGCTTCTACATCAATCTATTGTACGTCAGTATTATTTATGTAAATAAATTGAAAAGAATACAAGGATAATGATAGATCCTTGAAGACAAATATCTTGGCAATCTCCACCAAAGGAAGATAAATTTACAAACAAATGAGATTTGGATCTTTAAATTTCTCAGCGTTGTCAAATTTCTGTCATCACATGTACGTAGCAAAAAGTTGAGACAGCTGACAGTGCACTGCGCTCATTGGTTATTCTTAACATTATTAGACTATAAGTTTCCATCCAATAAATTAAATTCCAGTCCATTGCTGTTATGCATGTTACTACTTGAATGAAGGTCCTAGACTCAGTATCTTTTCAAGTAATATCTGTCTGGAATTAGAGCATCAGATACAAAGAAATTTTCTCAGTAGATAAGGGATCATGGTGGTAGATATTAGGACTTGCCATGCAAGATATTAGACAACAAAGAATAAAAAGAAAGAAATTTCTTTCCCTTACAGCTTAGGGTGGACTTCCTCTGGAGGAATAGGATGAACTTGCAGAAGATGCTCAAACAGCAGATAATTATGCATACACTCAGCTACAACTCCAGCTACCTGCCAGACAAGGAAATAATGTTAGAAGATCTGTATACTAAGAGCAAACTCAAGAGATACAGAGAGATAAACAACCTCAGGGTCCTCAAATTCTATGAAGCCAAAATGCCTTGATTTTCCCGTCTGTATAACATAAGATAATAAGACAACAAACCAATGTTAGTAACAGAGATCATTCAGACTCTGCAACTGAAAGGCAAAAAGAGCACAAAAACCCAGTGAAATTGCATTCATTTGCATTGCCTTCAATTCCATGGTGTAGTTCATTTGGAACTGAAATGAAATACACCATGGAAAATGAACTACACCATGGAATTGTATGACTGGACCCAGTATAATGCAAGCAAGTAAACGTGGATTAAGTGCGCAGAAGGAAATAAGAAAAACATATGTTGGGTTCAACGGCAGAATAGGCTTAACATGACTCTAAAATATATATCCACAAACTCTTGCATTGAATCTTCCCCCTCCTCGAACACAGCTCTGAGGAGAGTACTATCCTAAAATAACCAATGTGACATCACATTCATGATTGGTCCACCAGTAGCCAATAATTCCATAGTTTTGCATATTTTCTAATTTACCCACAGATCAAAAGTGTAGAAGTTGACTGAAGTGCAAATTTAAACAGAAAGCACATAATACTTGCTATTCAATTCTTCCATGATTGAAAGTCATTACTCTCAACAAGAAACTCTAGAACTAACAAGGAATTCACAAAACAAAAAAGCAATCTCTTTGCAGTACTAAGGAGGTTACTCCATGCCACAATACATCAAGAAACCATAGAGTATCTAAAACAAGATTTGAAGAAAAAAAGACCAGAACTCAGGGTTTGAAGCTTCACCTTTTTGTTGCGAGCTATCCTCAATCTCCTGATAGTACCGAACTGACAAAAATAAGCTGCAAAAGAAAAGTGGCACGCACAGAAATTAGTTACAACAAGAAGCAGATTGGTTAGTACAGAACATGTCATTACACTGTCTAAGCTTCTCTCTTCGTACAAACATATACCCTGCATTTCATTTTCATAGAATCCATGAGGAATGCGGCCAATGTACAAGACCGTGGCTTTGTTTCCTTGCGGCGGTTTGCTCTCAGGAATTTTACGTGCGGGGCCACCTTCCAATGGCTTCAATATGCATTACAGTAATCACAAATAAGATAAACTTATAGAAGAACAAGAATATCACCAAAAAAAAAAAAAGAAAAAAGAAAAGAAAAGCAGAATGGAAATCATACCAGAAAGTCAGGAGCTGACTTTTTAGTATCGGGACCTGGGAGCTGGGAAGAAGCCTTTTGTACCCTCTTCTTCAATGCCTTCTTCGCCTTGACACCCATCTCACTGAAAGGACGAGTAAGAAATATGAACACAAATTCTATACCTCGAGCCAATAATCTCATGGAGAAAAACCTAAAATGAAAATTTCAAACAGAAGCATTGGAACTTCGAAGAATTAAGCTGTTATTCTCAGGTAAGTCGTGCAATTGTCTGCAACACGCCACCGAAATAAAACCGATACGTGCCTGCTGTCAGAGAAAAAGATAGAGAACTAGGAATAGTACAGAAGCAGAATCGTATCGGCGACGCCGTCGGAATATAAGCAGCAGCGCAAGAACGGTTAGAAAGATGGAGGTGATAAAGACGACGCTAGGGCTGAAGAATGGTTCTGTAATGTCGTCTGACACAGGTTTTTTAAAAAAAAAATTAAATAACGACTTGGGCCTTTCATTGGCCTTCATGCAAACATAACGATCTGGTTCAGTCTAGGGCTGCGGATACAGGCCCAACAACTTCTGGTGTAACTTGTCAAGTTGTTTCCTAGTCTCTCATATTCTTAATCCTGCCAAATTAGTCCCCAATTAATTTTTTGTTTGTAAGTCAGTACAACATTTTGCACGATCTTATAAAATCTCCCATGAGTACAGAGATAATTTACAAATACCCATTTTATTCTATTCCATTCACCGTCCAATATTGTTGCACATAATCCGGACTAGATCAACCACATTCAATTCGTGGTACTTTCAATACGGAATTAAATATGTGTACGTCTCTTCAAGTTTATCCAGATTTAAACAATTTAGAAAAATATTTATAAAATCTATATATACTATCTATATATAATTTTATATATAAAATAACATTTCCAAAAATAATATTTTTCTAAATCGACCACGTGGATTTCTTAATCCGAAAAACCAAGAGACATTCTTCATAATATTCACTCTTATTTTAAGAGCGATGAATTCCATGTTGAATAATCATGAACTTAACATGTTAACATTTATGTAATCCAATATGTCCAAGTATATCATATATTAGGCATCATTGGTTGACATATCAGAATCACCTAATGTATACATTTAAATTCATATTATTCTCAAGTCTACGGAATAAATAATATTTACTCTTTCTCAGAAATTAAAGGTCTAAGAGTAATTGATTTGGCCATGTTCAAATATTTACATTAGGACAATATTCACATAAATATTCACATATACATTAGGAATCAATATTCTAGTAATTAAGACAAATCACTCTATCTTATATAGTAATTTCATATGTGCAATTTTTATAAGTAACTAACTCATGTATATACTCATAGATTGTGAACACCTTTTAAAGAATTATAAAGATAAATCAAGTCCCATGTGGCATGATCTTCATCATCCATCAATCGATATATAATATAGTTCTATGGGTTTATCATAGTAAGAGATAAAGAAGAACCACATAACTTTTAACAAAGTTTTAATTGGCTTCAATGAGCACAATAAATCTTAATAAATCTTTCAACCTCCCATTTGCGATTCAAAGCTAATTTGCAACTATTCTAAGACCCTTTTCCTTTACAAGTTTCTCAAAAACCTTTTAAGACTATGGTTTAGTCAGTGGGTCTACCATGTTCTCCGTTGAAGCAATCTTTATGGTGTTTGCATTTCCTCTTTTGACAATTTCTCTTACCAAGTGAAATTTTCTCTGTACATGCTTCATAAGTTGATGAGCACGGGGTTCCTTGATTTGTGCAATAGTCCTAGGGTTATCACAGTATAGAGTAATTGGAGATTCTATACTTAGAACAACTCCAAGTTCATGAATGAACTTCCTGATCCAAATAGTCTTTTTTGTTGCTTCAGAAGCAGCAATGTATTTTGCCTCAGTTGTAGAGTCAGCCACTGTAATTTGCTTGAAGCTCTTCCAACTAAAGGCCCCACCATTCAGTCCATAAATGAATCCAGAATTTGATTTGTCATCATCTGGATCAAATTGAAAGTCATAATCAACATATCCTATTACTTCCAATGAACCACCACCATAAACTAAGCAATAATGCTTTGTCCTGTTAAGAAATTTCAGAATATGCTTAACAGTGGTCCATTGACCTTCTGGATATGTTTAATTTGTTATATAAGCGAAACTTCGAAGAATTAAGCTAGTGTTCTTAGTTAGGTCATGCAATTATCTGCAACACACCACCGAAATGAAATTGATACATGCTTGCTGTCGGACAAAAAGATATAGAACTAGGAATAGCTTACAGAAGCAGGAAGAAGCCTTCAAAATCGTATCGGCGACGCCGTGGGAATATAAGCTACAGTGCAAGAATGACTAGAAAGATGAAGGTGATGAAGAGAAAACGTTAGAGTTGAAGAATGGTTCAAGACTAAGTTGTTATTCTGTAATGTTGTCTGACATAATTCTTTTTTTGCTAAATAACATTCTTGGGCCTTTCATTGGGCTTTATGAAAATATAACGATCTGGTTCAGTCTAGGGCTGTGGATACAAGCCCAACAACTTCTTGTGTAACTTGTCAAGATGTTTCCTAGTCTATCATTTTTTTCCCTTTTTTCTTTTGATTTTTTGAGATAAAAAAAAAAAGGTTAGGGACCTCACAATTATGTGTTTGAGAAGGATACTTAGGTTAGTCCACTGATTGAGAGAATATTTAAAGGTGATAGTAATGCGTTATTCCTAAATAAGGGATGTAACATGATCCTAACATTTCTTTTTTATGCAAGCCTATCTTATTACTCGATTTATATATACACATATACTTCATCATCTCTCATTAATTGGCCCTCTTGACTATATGTAGAGATTAAGAAAGCTATTACTTTTAAAAAGCAGTGATAATTTTTTATTTTTTGTATTTTTGCTTTGAGAAAAATGAGTCAAGTAATTTGAAACTTCTAAGAAAAAGAAATAAAAGCTAGATAAAATGAGATGAATATAGAGGAAGATTTATATCAATTAATATAGTGTCCGTGGATCCCACATTTTTTTAAAGTATGAGTAAAATGTATGTAAAATCAAGTCATTTTGATTTTCTATCAAACACCACTATTCCAAATGAAAAATCTAAGAAAAAACAAATAAAATAATTTCTTGATGAAATGGAAATTATTGAAACAAAATTTTGAGTCACTCATTGTAAAATTTGTTTGTCGTTGTTCTTTCTTATCTTCAGATCTGGTTTAAATGTATATTAGCCCTTAAATGTTAGTTAATTGATTTAGTTAACCTTTAAATTATGAGTCAACCTATATTAGTCGTTGAACTTCACAAAAACAAGTTAAGCTTAAAAGTTTCAAGCAAGTTATTTCCATCCCTAATAGAAGAGAAATAGACTATTCTCTATTTGTTTTAGAGTAAAATTGTAAACTCTGCTATGCTTAGATTATTTTATTTTATTTTAAAAAAAAACTAGAATTAGCATATTTATAGGCAATAAACCACAAAATGCGGGAGATCATTCTTTAATTTCTGAAAAATTAAATGAATATCTTCATGCTTCACATATAAAAGTAATAGTAATATTTCTCTTTCAAAGTTCATTTTTAAAGTTTCTAAATAATTTTAACGACTTATCAATTTAAATTAAATCCAAAGTATACATGTTTAGTAACTATCGAAGTACTTTATTTTAAGAATTGATAAAATTTAATAACTTACTTAAAATTAAAACAAAAGGTTGCTCACAATAATATTTATTTGTATGTATATTATTAGGAATTAACTCAAAAAAAATTTATGTAGATGACTGTGTTTATTTTTTTTCTTTGAATGTTTAGAAATTTACAAGAGAATGACTATGAGAGAGATATTCTCTTTAAATAGTTCTTTTATAGTTTGAAGATTAACTTCTGATTGATTCAAATTTTAGGATTGATTATAAGTTAGTCATATATGTAAACCCACTTTAAAAACATTTTAAATCCACCACCGTAAGAATGTAGTGTAATATAACATGAAAAATGACTTTTTTTTTTTTTTCATATTTTTCAATTGGGTCTCTGACTTGCCTACTGTCTATCTGTAGTAAAAAACCTCCAAATTTACCCTCGATAAGGAAAATGACTTGAATACCATAGCCACAAGAATATAATAACTTCCGAATATATTTTTTAGCACAATGCTTGGGGCGTGGGGGTTGGAGATCAAACCGTGGTGGTGAAGCCTCTGGACAATGTCACCTATGAAGCTAATGGATTTACTCATCAATGCTTCTTCTCCGAAAGCTTCCAGTGAAAAAGAATCTAACTTTCATGTCGAGTTAAGAATGGCTTGAAAGTCATGAGCACTCCAACTCCAATTGCCTCGATCACATTTAGGATGAAGAAAACCATTTGAGTACCTGGAAGAAATGCAGCGTCCTGGCGTTTTCCTGCCCAATAAAATATATCAAGAATGGCATTAGTAGCAGCTATACATGCACATGATTACTTAGACCAAAAGAAACTGATCCTTGAGCAACAAGAACACAGCTCTAGCTCTTTGAAGATGGAATAAAAGTCTAGCAGACTTACAAGGAGCCACCTGAATGCTTTGCAAAGAGACTGCAAAGTCATGGCAATTCCATTCGCAGCTCCTTTTTGGCTTTGTTCCTAACACATTGAATTATCTTATCAGTGAAGTTCAAATGTACATCATGGCCTTAGTCAGCCGACTTGCAGTGTGCTGAAACCCACAAGATAAAACAAAGGGAGGGATAGGGATTTAGATATCTACCACTGCACTGTTCTGCAGGATGAATAAGCTAGTTATAATGGAAACCTGCAGGTTAAACAGGAACTTTAATTAGCAGTTAATCAATCAATCAAGTAGTTCCAGGCATAATCGTGTTTCTGACCATAGAAACCAGGTCTTGTAAGTTAGGCTTCTTACTGTTTGTTTCTCGGTACAAATCAGACAAAAGGCACAAGGTCAAAGTACATAAACTTGTTTGTTCTCACAAACATAACATTGCAAGTGAAGTTTTGGATTATGGATTTACCGACAGAACATTTTTCATGATAGAAGCAATGTTTATCATCAACAACATGCCAATGAAGGTGTAAGTTTGCAAAAAAGGTATGCTAATTATTTGCATTTACAAGGAATCATAGGTGAGTGAGCAGAGAGTATTTATATAATCAACAATGGATTGTGTGATATGGGTACAGAAAAATGTGAAGGCTAAGACCTGCAAATCCTGAGGCCTGAGGTATTTAGAGCAGTAGGAATGGTAAAACCTCTTCCTCCTCAGGGAAGAACAACTAATTTATTTAGTAATCAACCAAGCTGGCTGGACAATTAATTAACTGCTACATTTGTGCATGCAAATATGTTCAACTTCCTCTCTTTCCCCATTCTAGGAAATAAGAGTTACAAAACTTTTTTGATACGTCAGAATTATCAAGGAACAGGGTGATATATACCTGATACTGCAAGAATATTTCCGACACCATCAGTTGAGTATTTCAAACCACCATATCTCCTAGTCCTATGGCTAACCACCCATAATGAAAATATCTGCAGATATGAAAGAATAACTACTGCTGAAAATGTTCATACTTCAATTAGTGCTGTTATTAGTAGTGCGACTCTCTCTATGTTTAATGTAACAGCTATGCTAAAACTTAGATACTGACTTTATTTCATATCCAGAAAGACAAATTGGATGACTAAGAAATAAATCTACAAGTTTCAGCTCCTCATAAGTCATAATCAACACATAAATGGCTGATATAAAGCAAGGAATAGACTGACCATCTGAATATGCCATATCATGGAGGGAGAGAACACAGTAGATAATTATGGATGACAATTTTTGAGAAGCCTTAGTTTTGAAGGAGTTCCTCTTCCTCCACATTAATTCTTCTGCTATATCTTCACAGCGTTCTAAAGGATCACATTACCTTTACCATGCATATGCATATGCAGTGTTTCCTGTGATAATTTAGAATCTAGAATTTGATTTATCAGACTGACTGACTCTATCATTTCATTGCGATGCTACTCAACTAGTCCCGTTTCCAAGATTCTAGTACCAATACGCTCTCTTGTCTTTCCCTAATATTGCAAAAAGCAAATTGATTCTTTCCTAACTACAAGGAAGCAAGCCAAGCCAAGCCAAGTAGGATATGTACCGGTAACCAGAGAGAAACTCCAACCGCAAAGATAGATATTAGAAAAGAAGGCAAGAAATAGGGAAACCTGCAGATTAAGCTTGCATTGGACTTCTGAGACAAAAAAAAATGAACATAGAAAAGGGGTGTTAAATCAGATGGAAAGGGATGCATTTACCTTCCAAAAATGGAATCCTGGGAAAATAATCACCTAGAGCTGGGCCAATAATCAGTCCCACGCCCCCCATGATGTGCTAATCTGAAATACAATAGTTATTCTTAAGTCTCAAAGTTGATGCTATAGCTTCTAAGGACTAACACAATACAAATCAAAACCGTGAAATCTCACAATTGATAAGCCTAAAACCTGGTATTCGTCTCTGAAAATTTCAACCGCATATGCCTGTCAATTTAAGTAGGAAACTTCAGTTAAACGTAGTGAACAAAACTGAAAAAAAAAAACTCAGTTAAGAGGACTTGTAAAAGAAGAGTGAAGAATGGTACAAATCTTCATCTATATCATAAAGATGGACCTACAAATCCAGCATAATAACCAATGTCCTCCTCCCTTTTGGCAATGTGAAAATCTCTAATCTGCATTAGAATTGGTGAACCTGTAAAACATTACTGCATGCAACTATAAAAATCCCTGCTCAACCATATGACTGTATCGAGCTAACAATAACTCACCATAAAATAAAGGTATGGGAAAAGGGAGGATACTGGCAGCACTGGACATTGAAAAAGTAAATGTATTAGAGACAAGTGATTGAAGTAAACCACATCAGCCACTGGGAAGAGTCCAATGGTAACGATGAAAATATTCCAAACTAGAAATACAAATATGAAGCGGAGGAGCCAAACCCATCAGATCAGATGTCCAACTCTTTGGGTTACTCAACAAAATAACAAAATTAATTGGCAGTCCATCACATTCAAGCGAGTGTAACCAGCCACTGTAATAAGATTATAAGTTTTTTGCATTTTAAGGACATTTTAAGTTTTTTTATTCCTTTATATTTATACATGTCTGTTTTCACGCATCTCAAGTACATTTTAAGTTTTTGCATTATAATATAATTATTTTAGTTTGAAATTTATAAGTATAAAAAAAACTTTATGCCAATGCCCATCACCTTGATCCATGATATTTTTTATATAGTTTTTTGTTAGGTTAAATTAAATAAATAAGATTAATATTACTATCCACTTAATTAAGGAAATCATGTGTAAGTAATATTAAAACAAAATAACGTTCAAGCATGTAACCATCTCCCATATGAATCAACTTGTTCCACTTAAATATCATGAACTAAAAGTGTTATACTTATACATCTTGACTCGAAATTTAGGAGTATCAATTTTTGTAAGTTTTTATTTAACATTTGCTTAGGTTGAGGTGGAGCAAACAGCAAAATAGAAAAGTTATAACCTATAGGCTGCATGTTAAATTCAAAAAGGAAACCAATGATTAGCCAAAATCTACTACTATTAGGTATTTTTCAATTTGATTCCTATATGCGCCTAGATAATTGTGTAACAAAAGTTGCTACTATGTAACATGTCGATTAGTGTTTTCTATTCGAAATAAACATGCGCACTTATTAGAGCTGGTTGGAACATTATATAAAGTTAAAAGTGTTGAGCCACAGCTCTGGTTTAGGAAAGGATGGGGGCACATGGGCATGGATGGGCAAAGGCTTGGAACAGTTGCAAGTTCTCATGCTCAGCCTCACCGCGACGCTGGAATTTCATAACCATGGGTCAGTTGAAGTGTTGTTCCTTACCTCCTAGCGTTTTTACTTGTAATAAGTACTAAATTATCAGGCTGAAGAGTTGCAGTCTGAAAGGGAATTCAACTGATGTAAGATCCCAGTTAAAATGTCTAAGATTTGATAGTTCAAAATTTCCTATGATTTACTAATATAAGAATAAATAATTCTGAGCTAGTAGCATTCACAAGTCACGAATTATAGTTAATCTGATTAGTTGAAACACTTTGTGATAGTATAGAAGGGGGAAAAAAAAGGCACTTGAAGAGTTTGGAAGTTAAGGGGTCTGAGCTTGGTCCATGATTATTAGATTGAGGACAAAATAATTAAGTCCAGAACCACAAGTTTGTGGCAGAAGGAGGGCCGGCTTCTGATCTCATCTGAACGAGTTATGAGTGGAATCTAAGTCTCCATACTACTAGAATATGTCAAATCTTCAGACCTCACAAAGCTACAAATACAATACCATCTCTGGCCCCAGGCTGCCCCCATTGCAAATACAATTCCCTAGTCGTCAAAAGACAGGGAAAAGGCAAGACAAAAAATACTGTTGCTGAGCATGATCACTTCAGAGAAGACATCTGGTCATGGTCCAGTGGAAAACATAGGAAAACCAAGCTTCACGGTCCATCAAAACAGTGAGTCATTGTAGACCGACGATCAGCCTATGGATTAATGGTCAATGACTCCTGCACTTTAATCCCAACTTCGAAGAGGTCATGACATGATATTCAATGGCTTGTGTAAAAGCTGAAAACGGCCATAAATCGCTGTTGCAAAATATACACTTGTTTATAGATTCCAACTTTAAGAAGCATTTGAATACATGGTGCTTAACCAAGCAGTTCATGTTCTTCCATGTGCCAGGAAGGTTTGCACCACCTAAAGCATGCAAGTCTTTACAGCCAACGCTTCATTTTCCGACAAAAGATGCTTGGCCCAAACGTGGACTTGAACATCTCAAACAAGATAGGTAACTGCAATAACACAAATACTGTGATGGGAAGACTTGCCAGCAAACTCATTGGCAGCAGCACCCGCATTCTTCCATCTAACAAACTACTGACAGCAGCACCGAAGGCTACAACCATCGCACTGACTGACAGGAAAAGGGTCAGAAGTCCCAGGATCATCTTAGCAGGCAAGGACTTTAGGAAATCTTCTTCTGCGTAACGTGATGTTAGTAACCCTATAAATGTTAGTGTTGATGCCAGGGATGCAAACAGCGACATCGCATAGGACACAATGAAAATGGTAAAACGCTTGCTGTGCCAGAGCAAAGGGAAGCCTGCTGGATGTGGAATGGTGCTGCCAGGAATACCTAGGGCTGCAGCAAACATGATCATGAAGACTATGGCACTTACAATCATACAGGGCCTTGCAGTATCTTTCATCCATTCTTCACCTTTTCTCTTCAAATCTTTGTGGTTTTCAGTAAATACTTCGCAGGGCGTACGAAGCATGCATCGTTCTTTCTTGAACTTTGGATGAAGAATACTTTCCACTTCCTGCATGATCCATGAATAGACAAAAATGTATGCAGAATACAAACAATCAACAAGAGGCTGCTCAACATATTTCATATCCAGAAAGTGTAGTTTTCCAGTATATTCAATCAATCAAGTCAACCTTAGTCTCAACTAATTCTCCTATATTTTCACAGCTGAAATGCAGTAGTTTACTAGTCCTACAATTAAAGAAACATTCTGGCACAGAGAAAGAAACAGGAAAAAAGAGTATAACTTCCGAACCCTCATCATGCCTTGATAATTTATAGTATGGTTGTCAAAAAAATAACTCATTGAAAATGCATAGATGTGAAGGCAATTTTTTCTTGACACATATAATGAGAGGCCAAAGGGGAATGGGAAATTGAACCTCAAGGAACAACCTCAAAATATGGCCACTACACCAAAGCTTGAAGTGATGTAAAGGGAATTACCTTAAACCATTGCATCTCTCTCTGCATTTGTAAAGCTGCACCTGTAACTTGATCTAATTTAGCAGTAGGTGGTAGCATCCCGGCCAAATGTAACATGTTATTGCACATGCAGTCTCGCCTTCCTATTATATATTTCCTTGCACCAAGTCCATAAATAAGGCTGAAGATTTTTTCCTGACGATATTCGATTGCATACATAAATATCCCTCTTTTGTTCTTCCCTATCGTCCATAAAAGTGAAGGATTGGCTCTGATGACAGAAACAAGGAAGTCAGCATTTCCATGCATGACAGCTTCTAGAATAGCTCCATAGACCAAAGCCTGTGAAAGTTGTCTGACATTTAGAGCTGGTATTTCCTTGCAAATAAGGTCCAAGAGTTCCAGAGCTTGAACATGGATTACTTTCATATCGTACATTTTCTTGATACCTGATCATGTAACATCCCAAATTAAACGAACAAAAATTCAGGAGAAGATAACCAAATCCAATTGCCCATAGAAGTGACTCTGAACAGCATATACCTAACAATTTAAGGCAGGCAGATCCCAATTCACAAAATAATCTTTTTCCTGAAATACTCAAAGTAAAAAAAAAAAATGAAAATCAGATTCATCTTCTAATCAACAAAATGCAAATCAAACAGATCATAATCCAAAATATTAGGTGCATGGAGGCTCGGAACCCATGATTATTATCAGCTGCCTTTCTTTTTTCTTTGTTAATAACTCAATAAGACTGCTGAAAATCCTGAATGTTTATTTCATATGCCAAAGAAAGTAGGCATTTTTAGTGAACCACATGGGTATAACATTTATTTTGTTAAAGAGAAACCTTTACATTACAAAAATTACCTAGTTTCATGATCTTTCCTTCATTGACATGGCATTCAACTGCTTTCTGAACACTAGTTGAGTTGTCACGTGTTATTCTGAGTGGCTGAACCTGTATCCCTTTTAAGAAAGATTGCTAAATCAATATATAATTAGCAATATTACAAGGGGGAAAGTTTTAGGAGTACTTGACAAGAAAATACACCATATGTGTGTAAGGTAATGTATTATCTCAGTATGAACCTTCTCATAATTTGATAAATGGCATTCTTCACCAAAAGAACTTATGGTAGTATTACCTTTTTTCCTATATTTGAAAGAAAACAATAATTCTCTTAAATTGGTAAAATAAGATAGTTACATTTCTCTTGGCCTAAAAACACATTCTACAAGAGTACTGAAGTTATGATTGCTGTGCAAACTGCAATCTTTTTATAGATTTCAGGGGGTGTTTGGTTCAGGGATTCTCGAAATCCTTGGAAAGTAAGATTGTAGAAGAATAACATTTTGGAAAGTGAGAATCTACAATTTTTAAAGTAAAGAAATGATTGAGTATGGTAGGGAAAAGAATCCGAATAATAAGAATCCAAGAAATCATTTTCTCTATCCAACCAACCACAATAAAGTATGGATTCTTTTTCCCCACCGTTGATATTCAACAATTTCTATACTTTATGGATTTTTACTTCCCAAAATGTTACTCTCCTACAATCTTACTTCCAAAGATTTTGAGAAATCTTGAACCAAAAGCTCCCTTAGTGTATTTTCCCATGATTCTCATAACCCTGTCAATGAAGTTTCACACAAATTTTTTCAGTCAGTCTGTGTATAATATTATAAGAATAAACGATCATCAAAACTCACTTGAATTTATTAATTCTTTGAAACCAAAGAGTGGATTTAAGTCCTTATTACACAGAATTTAAGCAATAGTAAAAAAGATTAATACGGAAGCAAAAAGGAACTAACATGAATACAGCCATCCCTGCCAAAATTTTAGCTGTTTGCCACCTGGGAATGCACAAGGCATTTGTGCCAATGCCAAAATGGGAGTAAGTCCACTTTTATCACGTGCCAATGCCAGCCGAGGATGTCGTTGAAGCAGATCCAAAGCAATATCTATTTCATTTTAACAAGACACATTAGGAGTAGCCAGAAGTGAAGGATTATCTGTTTCATGAAGGGATAATTTCCAATGATTATAGGGGAGAGAGAGATAGGGAGGGGGAAAGCTTCATTGAGGTTGATTTCCATACCAAAATGTTTAGCAAATATACAGTGGACAACGAGTGTAGCTCCATGCTTCTCATTCTCTGCAGTAAGGCCTTCTAGTGGGGTGATAGGGTATAGATAACAAACCATATCAAAATGGTTGTAATTTGCAGCTAGTGTGACAGGAATCCAGCCGAAAGAGCTTGCAATAGTGACCAGTCCTCCATTCCTCCTTACCATGAAGGACGCAATTTGAGTGATTCCAGTGGCAGCTGCAGCTAAAAGTGCTGTTCCGCCATGCTTGTCTTGAATCTCCAAATCAGACTCAGACATCAACTGCACCAACTCCTCCACAATGTGAACATGTCCAGCTTCTGCTGCAACATGGAGTGCTGTAAGACCTCCGTGTGTAATTTTCGCAGTTAAGGCCCCCAGGTGATCGTCCAGGAATCTTTTGGTAGCGGCCCAATCTCCACTCTCAGCTGCCTTAAAGAGGCTATAGTATTGGAGATAGTCATTGTTTCCAATCCCTGCAAAGCATTAGTGGCTTCCATGATAACTGAAAACAGATGACAATGGTCCTCCATTTCCTATTTTCCTCAAAGTTACAGAACCGTTGCCCCTTCAATCTTATTTTCCTCAAGTTCCAGAGATTCTCAATGTTGAAACATACTCAGATTTGATTTACCACACAAACAAGAAAAAGGTGAAAAATGAAAAAGATAAAAGAGGTCAATACCTTTAATCTCTTTCAAATGGGAATAGCCAATCGAATATTCAAACCGAATTCTAAAGGCCAAAGACTGCGAATTTATCGTTCAAAAACTCTAAAGCATTGGGCGAAAAGAAATTAACAGGCGACGACCAAGGGTTGACCGGAAGGTCCGGAACTTCTATGTACATGCTAGCGACCTAACACTTGTCACTCTGATTCTCTAAGCCAGAACTGAGATTGAGAAGGGGAGAGAAATGACCTGGGGGCTGCTGAGGCGGAAGGGCGAGATCATCCGAGTCGTCGTCAAAGTCGTCGTCGAAGTCGGAGTCAGTTGAGGAGGCAGCGCGGCGTGGTGGGTCCCTAGGGGAGAGAGAGACAAGAGGGTCAGCGGACATGCGAGAGCGATGGGAATCAGTGGAAGAGGAGACAGAGAATCGCTCCGCCAGTTGAGAGGGCATAGGGTCCAGGTCTCTCAAGGAGGCCGGTGGTCCGACTAGCTCATTTGCCGCCATTAGCAGAACAACCAACTTCACTTCCCTGATAAATATAGCAAAGCTGTATTAGATTAGAGGGTGCATTTCGCAGATTATTGCAATTTGGAACAAGTTTTGTTTTGGGGAATGAGTTGAGGTTGGGATTCGAAGCTTACTGGAGCGGAGTAAAGTAAAGCGAGAAGCTGGTAGACTTTACTGCCCCTTCCGCTGACTGAAAACAAGACCTCTGATGCGTACGAATCAGTAATTTCCAGTTTTCACGAAAAGAAGCGGAAAACAGGGTGGCCGCCTTTTAACTTTTAAAGTACCGCTGCGTGCGTGATGGAACCACGTGCTCCTTCACTTTTTCTTTTTCCCCTCACAGCGAAGGCTACCCTCTCACCTTACCCATCTCATAGGCACCATTCCTTCCTACTTTTGCTAAATCTGTTTGGCTGAAAGCTTTGGAGCAAATCTTAGCTATTCAGTTTTTGTATCTAAATATATTTTTCTTAAATAGAACCATAATTTAAGATTAGTTGTTATGAATCACTTTATTTTATAATTTTTTTTGTTATTAACTAGAAGAATAAGATGTATGTTTTAAGTGAGTTAACAGAAAGCATTTACATCACTTTAATATGAGAATAATCTAAGGGCTAGTTCGTTTCCCATTAATCCAATTAATCTAAGTTCATTTTCTGGGGTTCAAAGTCGGGTCAGGTCGGGTCATTCGCAAGTTCAAGATGACCAAGCATAGTAGTACAATGTTTTGGGCTTTAATTTGGTCAAATTTACGGCATTGTGCCACTTTTCTTTTTCGGTTCGTGCTTTGGAGGCAGACCCAAGTGGCCACCGGGCCACTAAGCCCGTACATGTTCCTCATCTCCAGGCCCTCATTTGTCTCGGGTGCCCAAGCGTTTCCCCCTTATAAGCTTTGCAACCAATCTTCAAGAAACACACACCTGCCATCTTTGCCGTGGTTTTGGTGCCTCGATTGGCGTTGAAGGGTTAAGTGACCGAATGACTGCCTCTTTCGTCCGCTGGATCATCCGTGCGATTATCATTCGTATGTGTGCAACGATTGGACTGGTGGCCGATTATCGTCCTCCGGTTGTCCTCGCGCGGCAGTTGTCACCGGATCAAGAGCTCAGAATGGCTGCCCGATTCGCTGTTGGGTTCAACGATCGACGCCGAAGACGCCTCGAACTGGTGGCTCATGGAGGAGATGGCAATGGTCAACGTCCGCCCGCCACTGGTAGCCACGATTCGGACGAATTAAGGAACAGTGAATGGCATCCGTTGTAAATAAAATGAGAATATGAGGAACTTTAATAGGGTTATTGGACGGGTTCTCTTAACTCGTGAAAACCCAACCCGATCCGATAATAATGGGATCCTATTAATGCACATTAATTGTAAACGAATTGGCCCTAAGTTTAACTAAACGTGCCTCAAGCAATCTTCCCAATTGAGATCTTTGTTCTCAAAGTACCACACTTTTATTTTGAAAAATCGTGCACATTTTTTTATTGACTAATGGATGTATTCAACTAAAATTTTAACAATATTTTTAATATTTATTTTTATGTATACAGTCTATGTAAATCTATAAACTAATTGAATTTTTGCACTTTTAAAATCAAAAACCACTTTTAGGATAGTTTTTTGGTAAAAGTTACTATTCATTATTAATTTTTATGTTAAATAATGAAATAAATTGATAAAAATTTAGTTAAGATTGGTTTTGCACATTAAAAAAATATAAAAAAACCATAATATACATTTTTCACGGTGAATACAGAGCCTAATTAGTACATCAATTAACGCGCTCGTATATTACTAGTTCAGTTTAATTTTGAAATATATGATTAATCAATCATTCTTTAGATTTGGGTACAAAATATAAAGCTCCGAGAATTTGTTTTTTTCCCCTATTCTTTAGAGTGATCTTATTATTATTATTTTTTCACACCTTCACTTATCATGCAACAAAAGAGGAACCTAATTTCAGAAGGCCAAAATACACATTCAACCTCTAAACTCAGTCAACTAGGACGCTTACCCCCTTGAACTTAAACTTGGGGCAACTCAATCCCTAAAGTTGGTAAAGTGGGTTAGTCAAGCCTTTTGACTTGCACATACCATCACGTTACCTCTAAAACCCTAACGTCGTCCATCAGCTTACACAATCTTCATCTTCTCATATATGTATCTCCCTTTCTCATCCATTATAATAGCGCTGCCGGCCACCGTTCATCGCTACCCTTCAACGTGTGAACAGACCTAATTACATGACCTACTGCCCTTTCTCGTATGCACCTTTTGCCCTTTCCTCTTCGTCATCCGCTGTCATTAGCCTTTTACAGCCCTTCACCTTTGCTGTCCGCCGACCTTAGCCCTTCACCCTTCCCTACCTTTAGTCCTTTGCCTTTTTCCCTTCACCCTTAGCCATCTTTCGTCCTTCACAGCCCTTCGCTGTTTGTTGACTTTCGCCTTTCACCCTCCCCACCTTTAGCCCTTCACCCTTTGTTGTCCGCCACCCTTCACCCTTCGTCATCCTTTTCCCTTCACCCTTCGTCGTCCTTCATTCTTCGTCCTTCGCCCTTTGTTGTTCGTTGCCCTTAACCTTTCACATGGCCTCATTGTGTGCCCCCACATGGTAGGTTTTCAATGCTGGAGGAAGACGAGTTAAATTCGGTGACATGAGTGTTGGGGACTAAAGATTAGGGTGTAAGAAAGAACAAAAAGGATCCTTAGTGGCTCTTTTTTTGTTTTTCCTTTTTGTAATGGATGGAAGTTAGATCACATGCAGCATGTGCCAGTCAATAGGTTGACTAGCCCACTTTGCCAAGTTGAGAGGTTGAATTGTCTCGAGTTCAAGTTTAGGGAGGAGGTGTCCTGATTAGTCGAGTTCGGGGGTTTTAGGTGTATTTAGGTCATTTAAAAAACTAAAAAAAAATCAAAATATAACTTAAATATTTTAACTATCTTATATGCAATTTGCATAGTTTGGATATATATATTTATAAAATTCAAAACCAATTGAGATTGTTATCATGAGATGAATGAGTAAATCTTTAATCATTCATTCATTTTAGTCCCTAACCTATTGAATGTTCTGTTTTAGTTCTAAACCTATTGAAAAATTTTGTTTTATTCCTAAATCTATTGAAACGTTTCATTTTGATCCCAATTTAATGAAATTTGTTAAATTAAAATATTTATCTGATAACAACTTTTTAGATCATAATTTTAATTATTTGATAACTGTCTTACAATAAATTTAATTTATATAATAATTTTTTATAGTGAATGAAAAATTTAAATCACTTTTTTTCTCTCTGTAAATTGAACTTATTTCATTTAGAAAGAAAAAATTATTAATTTAAATTATCTATTTACTGTAAAAAAATTATTAAACTATTTAAATTTACTTTAAGACAGTTACTAAATATTTAAATTAGAATTTCAAAAGTTTTTGTCAGACAATTATTCTAAGTTAATGAATTTCCTCTGGTGAGGAACCAAAATGAAACAATTTTAATAGGTTTAGGACCAAAATAGAATATTCAATAGGTTAGGGACTAAAAGGAAATAATGACTGAAGGTTAAGGACCATTTATGCAATTTTCTCTGGGATGAATTTATCAAATACCACACCGCCAAAAGCCAGAAAATGGAACTGATACAAGTCTGGTAGTTTTTATACTATAGACGTATGTCTAATTAGACATACTAATCTATTATTCATCTCCCTATATATAATCCATAATCTAATAAAAAATTGACTAATTTACCCCTGAACCAAAACTTACCACCACTCTTAAAAACCTACCTCTGTCACAACTTGCACCATCGCCACCACGACCTCATCCTCTGACGAACCATCCCTGTCTCTAGATTTTACCGTCACCATTCACATCCAGATCTCGCAATAGCTCGCCTCTAGATCTCATCATCACTCACCGCCCCTTCACCTCTAGGTCATATTGTCATTTGCTTTCGGATCTCGCATCGTCGATCACCTCCAAATCTTAGCATTGTTGCTTGTCAGATCGCACCAATTGTTACCTTTGGATAGTGTTTCGTGTTGCTTTTGAACAACAAAAGCATCTGCAATAAAATGTAAATGTGTCTAATATAGTATGCGGAAGTGTCTGCAAAGTAATATAAAAACAATTTATTATAATGTGAAATTAAAAATGTCTGAAACTATAAAAATACGTGTATGATTGAATATTGAAAAATGTCTAAAGAAATATGTAAAAATATTTGAACAAAAAATAACTAAATCAACTCGTGAACAATTTGTTATCTTCAGAAAATAATTGCTTGAAATAATAAAAAAAAGTGTCTGAATAAGTAAGAGAAAATGTCTGATTGAATATCGAAAATTGCTTAAAGAAATATGTAAAAGTGTCTGACTAAATAAATTGTGAATAATTAGTTATCTTTAGAAAATAAGTGTCTAAAATAATTAAAATAAGTGTTTGACTAAATATGTAAAAGTGTCTAAATAAAAATGCAAAAGTGTCTAAATATTTAAAGAATTGTTCAAATAAAGGTATATGATTCAATGAATAAACAAGTGTCTAAATAAATGTATAAAAATGTCGAAAGTGAAATATAAAAGTGTCTACACAATAATCAACAAAAAAATTTATTTTCTTTTGAAAAACAAATCAGTCTTCACAGATATCTCATTTTCCTTTTATCTCTTATCAACAGCCACCGCCCTCCCTCCATAGTCGTCATCTCCATAGTTACCGCTTTCATCATTGTCAGTCATCTCGCCTCGGATCGTATTGAATCGCCTCGAATCATCTAACCTCAAATCGTCATCACACCATCGTCATTGTTGCATCATCAACTTCAATCCCCTTCGAATTTCAGGTTCATCGGATTTTAGGCTCATCGCATCATTGTCGTGTCATTGTCACCATCACGTCGTTGGATTTCAGGCTCATCACATCGTCGTCGTCGCATTATCAGACTTTAGGCTCATGGTTGTCTTGAATCTTTAATAATGGTGCGTCGCCATCGTCGTCAGCTTGAATTGGCTATGTGCCATTGCCATCGCACCATCCAATCGACACCACCTCTGTAAATCAAGTGACCTTTCATCTTCTCCCAAAACTTGCCTCAAAACTTGATAACCAGCTAAAGATATAAGAATTATGAGAAACTTTCAATAATAGAATTGATAAAATTGTAAAACCAGCACTATATCTAATTAGATATATACATGTGTATTATATCTATTCCACAAGTCTAGCCCCTGAATCGAAACTGTGGTACAAAGAAGCTGAACGCTCCAGAGGAAGCCACGTGACTCTTGAAGCTGAAAACAGTCGACACGCGTAACGATGCATTTCTCCTCTCTCTCCTCTATTTAATCTTATCAGCAAACAGTAAAAGAGAGAGAGAAAGAGAGATTGATATCTGCAGGCTCCATCTCTCTGCAGGCTCCAGCGACGTGCAGAGGATTAGACAAGAGCGATCATGAAATGGAGGCCCATAGGGAAATAAAGGAGCAGGAACGAGAGAAGGCTGCCGGCAGCGATTCCAGGACGCCCGTTGAGACGGAGATCAGGGCCAAAGCTCTAGATCCGCTGGCCAAGGCGGTGATCAACGGAACCGTCGTCACCGACGGCGACGAGAGACACGGTGGTGACTCTGGTGGTGCCGAGAAACCCGAAGACGTTCTGGCCTTCTCAAGAGCAGTCAACAAGATCGACTCGTCGCTCGAGTAGCTAGCGACTCGGACCGTGCCTGTTCCCTTCACGATCTAGTTTCCGTCGAATCGTTAAATTAGTTTCTTTCAGATCTCTGTGAACTGCTTATTTTAATTGATTCTATACACACAGTTGGTCATTAAGTAACTAGAAAGACAAAATACCAACTTTCGTTATCTTTCTGCCCTGTTTTTCTAATTCACACATAAATATTTATAAGATCAAGGTACACTACTTTATTGCAGAGAGAATTAGAAAATGGATTATGAGTCTGTAACATTTACAAGAACGAGGCAAATCTAGGGATGATAATTGGTGGATTGGGTGCACATGACTTTATCAGTGGACTGGTATTTGTAAATTGGTGAAAAATATCACTCATATTTGTGACCCATAAGTAAATTTACACTTGTAGGTAATATGTGGTTTAAACTGTATTTTTTTAATTTTATAAAAAAATACATATAAAGTCCTTGTCTATATATAATATAATAAAATTATAAAATACAATAAAATCATAACATATATATAAAAAAAGGTAAAATGGGCAAATAAACTATTAATTTTTTCACCTCAGTGTATATCACCAACTGTATTTTTTTGTAATTAAATCACCTACTCATATTTGCAATCGAGTGAAATATAACGCTATTATTTTTAATTTATAGGCAATTTTACCATTTACAGAACTAATAGAAAGAATATTCCTTTTTCTTAAGAGTATTCTGTTAAGTATATAAATAAAAAAAAGCCATGTAATTAGCTTCAAACTAAGAGAATTATAACATATATTCCTAAACTATATATATTGATACATATGGGTTCCCAAACTAAAAATAACAACACTTAGGTCCAAATCCTTCCATTCCACTTAGACTTGTTTTCTCAACTTCCACCGTCTTATTCTCCTTGTTGCCGACACAGCCACTCTACCCCATCGGTGCTTTGTCTCTAACAATTAGTTTCCCTGTTAACTGAAACCCTATACCCATTTTCTTCGATTCCTTATGAAATCGTCCATGACGCTGATATATTCCCTATGAAATTGTCCATGGCACCAATTCGTCCTTGCTAAATCCTTTATTTTCTTCAATTCCCTATGAAATCGTCCTTGTGAAATCCATACTCATTTTCGTCACTTGGAGGCTTGTGAGGCTGAGAAAGGATCAATTTGATATGGGATCGATTTGCGGTTTAGGCGCCGATTCAGGTGCCGGTGAGCAGAAACAAGGGCTGCTAGGCGGAGAGAGGGAGATGAGGAAGACAATGGTGGAAGAGAGAGGAATGAAAGTTTATGGGGGGATTTGTACTATTGAACAAAAGTTTAGGAGTTAAGTTAGGTGTTTTTTCTTTTTTCTTTTGTTTTTTTTTTTGTTCACAAGCTTACCATGTATACAGCCACATCTGTTGCCACATTATTAAAATTTCCCACATTATCATACAACTGGACAAATATAACGATAGTGACTAATATCTGCTAATAATGTAATGTTAGTGGGCAATTTAATTGTAAAAAAACTATAGTGGGTGATATACGTTGAGGCGAAAAAAATTAGTGGCTTGTTTGCCCTTTTTGCCTATAAGAAAATATTCAATGAAAATTAGTATAAAATATTAGTTAAATATAGGTGTTGCACTGATTATAATTAATGAGTAGAAAATTTATCCTCGTAGATTTCGTGGGCAGGCAAAACAGATTTACTCATAATGGATACCCCTACCCACCATCAGCTCGTACTCGACAGACATGTGTGATTTGTTACCCATATTCACGCCATCGTATGTATTTTTACATTTTTACCTGCTCGGCATAGGTTACAAATCAAAGATTTCACCTACCTGATTGTCATCCCTAAGCAAATTAGTGAAAAATCATTCAAAAAATTAAAAAATTACTCTCTATAATTCATCTGAAGTTATAATTATACTACTAAAGATTTATATGTGTTACCAAACTATAGATTTTATCATTTCTCGAGACTAGGCAGATGGAAGTGAAAGATGTCTACAAAAAGCTTATCACGTGGCGGGTATAAGCTAATCAAAGGAGTTGATGAATCCATTTAAGCAAATTCAAGAGGTGAGTTGACCAAATCCAACATTAACGTGTACGTGTCATGATCAACCAAATTTAGCAGCTCAGGGTGTTTTGGCCTATTACAAAAAATCACATAATAGCTATTTTTTTTCTTTTTGGTCGAACACATAAAAGTAATTGAGAAGAGAAGAGTAATTAATTCAGATCCAACCAGGGTGCAACAAGTGAATTTCTTGTCTGAGGGCAAAAAGAGATGAGGAGGAGACAGAGAAGCGATGGGAAGCGATTGGTATGAGTACTGACGCAACTGAATGAACTGAACTGAAGTGAACTCATCTCCCGTCCACACCACAAGCTTCCTTCCCATCGTCTGGACTCCATCTCCGTTTCTCTGTATATATATTCCAGATGCACATGCACATAGCCCTCATCTTATCTGCCACCACTGCACTGAAATAACACCATCTAATCTTAGACTACCCTTCGGCTTCGAAACCCTAAACAAAATGTCAAGTCTTTGGGTTCGACATTTGTCTTGTCCTCCACTTCCAGTGAATCAACTTGTCATTGTTGTCAAGTCAACCCATATATTGTGATGTGCTGATCGATCTAGTTAGGCGCCTAACTTATACTCATTTAAACTTCATTATATGTTGTGATCGGCTAATTGGGCAACTAAGCACTACCATATTTTGAAAAGGGGACTATGATCGATCAATGGACTGGCTTGAGCAGCCATTGGATGAGCATAGCTAGCTAGGCCCCATAAACCAACGCGTATATATGTATCCAAGATCAGTAATCATCACAATTCATGCCATCAATACCCTTTCGAAAACGTTAACATTTGGGGAAGCTAATACTTAACCACTCCTTCATATTGTGAGACTTAACCTCCAATCAAGACTCCCAAGTCTTCAATTAGAAGACCTTAGATTCTCAAAATCTGAATCATATCTCGAGTCCTTAGGTTTCTGAGAATCATAAATCATAGAATCGTAATGAATCTTAAAATTCTAGAGATGAACAAAATGTGATTAATATATAGGAGCTTAAGTGTGAGAAGATAAGAAGTTTATATGTTACTAGAAAGAAAAATTGTAAGGGAAATTTTTTTCCTTTTGTTGTATGTCAACCTTTAGAATATGTTTATTGTGTTTTCAATTCCGTTTGTTTTGACTTGAATCCAACAAATTCAAGACTAAAATCCAATCAAAACCTTAATATCTTAAAATGATTTAAGTCTTTCTTAGTTGTTCGTAACCAACAATTAAAGGAAGAAACAATGTGCTTTTTCTTTACATGTATAGCTGAACAAACTTTACTTACACTACTAGAAAATACTTCATCTGTCTCATATTCTTTGCATCATTTTCTATTTTGGGACATTTCAAATTCTTTATATCATTTCTTCTTTTAATAAGTTTTAGGTGCAAAATGTCCATTATACCCTTGTTTCTTCTTCCATGCCTCATCAATTCTTCTTCTCTTCTTCTTTCAAATATATCAAATTCTTCTGAATCCCATCCAATCAGCGACATGGGCGCTCAAGTTGAGCCATTAAGAGTATGGGTAAGCTTCATTTTTGTGGGAATATTCATTGTCCTCCTCTAACTCTGATTGCTTAAATTGAGTGATTTGCATCACGGATAAGAGCCGATGGAATTGTAAACTTGTAGAGGAAGAAGAACAGAGGCTAGAATCATGTCAACGGGAGGACGAAAGCTTTCCCATATCTAGGAAGACGGCCGAGCATGATGCCCTTGATGTCCAATCATTTCATTTGCAATGTCCATTTGATGTCAATCAAAACCACCCGCGGGGGCATGATGCCCTTAATGAGAAATTGATTTTGAGGAGGCAGGAAGAGTCTAGCAACTATGACCCTAAGAAGGAGGAAACGTTGGTCTGTTTGGTGAGGAGAAGCAAGAAGTTTTGGAAGGGGGAAAGGAGCGGCAGAGATGTGTTGTAGCGACGTGAAGACACAAGGATGAGAAGGATAACTTTGGAAAAAGGAAAACAGTATCGTTTTATTAATCTGTATGAAATTTCATTTGGTACACACAAAATGAGATAGAGGGAGTAGATATTTTCTAATGGCCCTTTTTTGAAGACTAAAGCAATCCAAATTTCCAAAGTTGGTAAGCCGTGGGAAGTTTTTGAGTTAACATATTCCGACAGGCAATACTTTCTGACGGATTTCTTAGAATTTTCCAACAGCTATTAGTTGGAAAACTTTCCCAAGTATCAGGATCAGCTTCCAACGGTTGCCTTGTCAAAAGATTTCCCCAAGTCTACGGTCACGTTTCTGATGGCCATGTTTTGTGGCCCAATATTTCAGCTGAAAACAGATTGAAGGTGAAAGAAAATTGCAAAAACAGCTAGAGCAGGTACAGCAGTCTGCGACTTGGATTGTCTTCTTACAAGTTTCTCCACAACATTTTGTAATTTGCGACTTGGTTATACTCTATAATGTAGCATCAAAGAAGGATCATATCAGAGTAAATAATATATGATGAAGGAAACCTATTGCTGGCGAAGAGACGAGAGGACTACATCTTGAAGGGAGCTGTCTCTCTGCATTGCATCTTTGAACTCCTCAAAAGACACTTTCCCGTCACTGTTAGCGTCCATCCTGTCAAATATTTCATCCAGCTTCCCTGGTTCAGTGATATCTGGCGGAAGACACTCCTCCGGCAAAGCCTGTTCGACAAAGTTAGATCATTTGGCAATGGCAAATTACATAAGCAACTGTTATAGTGTATTTTCTCAACTTACTCTGAGCATTGATGCCAACTCTTCCTTTGTGATGGATCCGGATCGATCTGTGTCATACATCTGGAAGCAGAGTTGAAGAGCATCATTCCCTGTGGAGTTCCTGAGGCTGGAGAATCCGCAGATGATTTCCCTCATGTCCACAGTTCCATCACGGTTGTTGTCAAATAGGTCAAAGATACGAGCGGCTAGAGGGACCAATGAGGGCATGTTCATCACTGCCAAAAACTCCTCAAATTCAGGAAGTGTTGCACTGCCACCTGCACATCTGCAGAAAGCAAAATTTGTATATATTCTTGTCCTCAAGGAATATGAGCATTGAACTCCAATTTACAAATAACTGAGCATGTTGATGTTTGGGTAGTCATCTGAAATGGAAGCAAAATCGGGACAAACCACACTACTTTTAACCGAATACTCACATTCGTCTGAAGTTTGTCCTGAGGTTGCTGATTTCTTCCTCTGTAAGGTCATGGGATCCTAGCAAAGATTTCAGCTTCTTTGTCCTCAAGGCAACCTTACAGCTCAACACACTTGCAATAGCTGCAGCACGAAGTTTGCGGCGTGCGTTGAAGCTGTGCAGCCTTGAAACAATCTCTGCGTCCATTTCTTCACGCTTTGCTGAATCACCTATTACCCATGGATGACAGAGAAGCTGTCCAAGATGGATGTCAACAAAAACTGAAATTGTTGGCCTCATTAATACATTAAGCAGCAAATCAGCTAACCGGTCCCTGCTCCCCTTTTCTTTTCTGTTTTAGTTGCCTTCAGTTTAAAGTTCTTTCATATCATTTTCTTTTTCCAAAAAAAATGAAGTTATCTGCTCATTAACCTCAGGTAGAATCATGAAGATTACAAGTTCTTCTAGGAAAAGGTGTACTGCTACTGCAAAGACTAAAACTTTGTGGTAGAACAGAGCACACATGCAACGGTAAAGTTTAATCATGATTTCTGGTTTGGATGATGGTAAAGACGCTGGGACAATAAAGGATATAAACAATAGGCCTCTCTGGACTTAACCCTATTAGGACTCAGAAGCCTTCTATCCTGATATAAAAATGAAATTCATTTTTGCCATACTTGCTGCGCACTTGGTCTTTTATCCGGATCAACTTGGAGCAGATCCTGAATCAACTGCTTAGCTGATGGAGAAATGTTCTTCCAGGTCCTCTCATGAAAACTGAATTCTCCCTGCAAGTAATGCAAAACTTTCAAACATCAGCAGAGAAAATATGCTGCCAGGAAAGAAGGGGGAAAGAATATATGTTTCACATTGTTGAGAATGAATTAAACAAAACATACGGCCATTATCATCTGTTGCTTTTGCCTATGTGACTGTGCAATGAAAGGCGGATACCTGAAACACAGACAACGATTTACTATCTACTCCAAGCACAGAAGTCTAGTAATTTGAAAATATAGGGAATATAATTTCTCAACTTGCAACTCAGCGTAAAGACTACTTTCTTATTTCTAAATGTTGTCAACTTCCCAGTTCCTCTTTGGCAGACTCACAAAATAGTCAGATGAATAGGAAAGAAGTTGCAATATACAGTTGCATATACAACAAGCAGAAACAGCTATATACCCGGATAATAAGATGTATAAGATGACTCCTAGAGCCCACATATCAGTCTTGGAAGTTATTTTGCCCTGTGAAAGAGCCTCTGGTGAAACATAATCTATAGAACCAAACAGACCAACAACTGGATCAGTAAACTCTTCTACAGAACTTAATCCAAAGTCCATGATCTTCAAAGGAGAATCTTTGCTGCTATTCAAGAAAAGGCAATTTTCTGGCTTCAGATCCCTGTGAATAATATTTGCCCTGTGAAGAGCTTCTAATCCTTGCGCAAGTTGCTTGATAACAGCTGCAGCTTCAACCTCACGGTACCTTTCTTGTGCCACAATCCTATCAAATAGCTCTCCCCCAGAACAAAGCTCCATAATCAAGTGCACACCATTTTGATCCTCATAAACATCATATAAGTCCACCACATTGTTGTGCGGTGAAACACTCTCCACAATTTTTCTCATTACCAAAATCTCATTTGTCAATAGGGCATCAGATACAGAAACCTGCTTCCATATTGGAAATCCAACAGAATCTTTGCGGGTATTACCAGATAGTGTTGGGACACCAAATCTTTTTAGCGTTTTGATGGCCACCTGTGTCTCCCCTCCATCTGCTCTCTTGACACCCTTCCTCACAATTGAAAATCCTCCTCTTCCTAAAACATTCAAGATTTCGTATTCATCCGACAGTTTCCTTGCTTCCTGGACCATAAAAATTAATGGCTCAGTACAAGTTTTTTAAAGGAAATGGGTGGGGGAGAATGTTGTTATATAAAGAGGAGTTGAAACAGCCAACAGCATTCAGATTCTCAATCACATAAAAATTTGAGAAACACTGAAAATGAAAGAGATACAGGAAGGTGGCTGAAAAAGTTGACAAGGGTATGGCAAACTATTTCTCTAGGTCAATTTGTACTTTAATACCAGAAAAAGACCTAAAAGAAAAAATTTCATGACTTAATCAGATTCTATTGTGGGTTCACCATAAATCAAGAACATATTTTCTGAATTCTAACACATCACATGCAAGTAGGCACAATCTTTCCTATGGCTTTGTCAATGGATGAGTCTGCAACAGGGTTTACCCTTGTTTTATTTTCCCAAAGTTTACAAGTTATTTTCTAGCAAAGAAGTTAATAAATAGCTGATGAATTCAGCCTTCCGCAAGAATGCTTTTGTATGTTGTCAGATGAAATTGAACAGTGAAAACTTATCATGTTCTGCATCCAACTTATTCCATTATGAGAAAAGAACTTCACTAGAAAAGGTATCAAGAACACAAAATAAATATTCAGCACCCAAGTTAATCGTTTTCTATATAATATGAAAACAACACCAGCACCAGGTAATGATATGACAGAATGGCCCATTTATCTCAGGTCCTCGTAAAAAAAGAAATAGATTTTCCATCAATGCACCCTTGCTGATAGAGAAAAAGGAATGCACATTTACATCGATTGGCACCATGAGCTAACACTATGAGACCCACCCTCCCCCATAACATCAATATCTTATTCGTATTCCTAAACCTGGACAAAAGGAAGTAAAGATCTAAGATGGAGCACATGCTAAACATGAACAAGATATTGTTTCATTATCAAGTGATAACAGGGAAAGTAAGATGTTTCATGAGTCATGATCAAAGAATGCAAAACCAGACTTGGAAAAGAAATAATAATAATAATGATGATGATAAGAAACATTAGATTTTAAGACGGAATGGAAGAAAAACCATATAAAAGAACACTGCTCCATACCTCCATTGGAATGAACTGAAGCCTTAGTTGTGCAATGACATAACTGATCTTTTAGCCAAAATCGGGTGCCTTATCAAACTTGGTATGCATGGAAAGCCACTCCTTGTGATAAGACTAACAAAGGTAACAGCAGCGAAAGAGGAGTCAGCCTTCCTCATGGAAATCATTATGAACAAGAAAAACCAAGACAAGCAGCTAGTCCAACACTCATTAAACACTGTTCAGGAATCAGCCAAAAAGAATATATTGGCATTTTAGGGAACTCAACGAGCTAGGAGAAAATCTCCATGCCTTTCAAGCAAGCTCGATGCGTTCCAGTGGCAGACGCGGGAAAAATGCCAAGAAAGAAAATGCAGAGAGGGCCTCTTTTAGGGACACTTAATTCCATTACCAAAGTGGGGTTAGCATAAAATCCAAGTTGCACAAGATTTAGCAAAGAAAACAAACATGTCCAGAACCAATCACTCAAAGCTATGAAAATCATCAAAGACGAAAACCCATCTTTCAGAAAAAGAAAAAAAAAAACACCCATTTCTATTTCTAACTAAAAGCAAAATGCTCGAATTCAGTATAAAATCAGTAGAACAGAGTAACAATTCTCAATCCCGACGACTCTGAAGTACTTACAGAACATTCTCCCCCTACCAGAACGAGTGGGACATGGATGGGATAGCTTCTTCTTCATCTTCCTGAGTAGGTGAGGTCAACGATGGAGTTACATAGAAGTGAGAAGCGGATGGGAAAAACAAACGAAACAAAAGGGAAGCGAATTGGTTGACCCGCTTCCTTGTCGGGTAGCTCGTCAGCTCCCATCCCAGATGGATTATTCTCTTGTCGCCGCTTGTATATTGTATTGGGCAAGTAGACATTAGTAGAGAATCTGACGCGGTTTCAACTCCCCAACTCAACAACTCCTCTCCTCCCCTCTTACAAGATTTTGCTTTTATAGGGACGGGAAAAAATGGGAAAGGACTCCGACGTGTACGAAATCTAGGAATTAATTTCGGCAATCATTTCATTTCGTTATCGGCGCAAGTTATTTGTTTTTCCTCTTTGGATGCACCCCAACCGGCGACCTGTTTGTTGTGGAGAACCGCCAAAGTTTGGATCTATTCCATGCGGTAGGGTCCTGTCAACATTACGGACAGACATTTTCCCGCTTGCTCTGCTCCTTTAATTCCAATGCCAGTTCACTAAACCATCGCTTATTCATTACTGGGCCGAATCTATTTAGAACCGTACAGTGAAAAGTTTAAATAATTAAATAATTTTTTCACATAAAATTTAATAAAGACTTTTTTTTTAATATCCACTCAATCTCTCATCGTACAAAATTTAAAAAAAAAATTTTGTTTAATTATTATTTAAACTTTTATTACATAAAAAATTAACACAAATTACATTTACCTTAATCTCTGTACCCAGATAAATGTTTCAACTTAATTAGTACGGAAGGAGTATTATTTTATTTTGAACAATTTCTCTCAAATTTTTATAACATTTAATATACACTAGAGTACCTTTTTATATTACCAGTCAATTTATTATTTTAATGTTTATTTTTTTCATTTTTTATTTTAATACAAAATATTATAGGTAAAATGAGATTATATATATATATTTCACTTTTTTAACCTCTGAGTCAAATTAAGTGGTTCAATAAATAAGAGATGAAAGAAGAATAAGTCTCATCTTCAAAATTGTGAGAGATAAACTCAAGACTAAGTTGAGATTTGTCTTGTGTTGAAACCTCTAGTCTCACCGTCTCGTCCTTAATTAACCATCAGTATTTGATGGCAACACTGGTACTTAATGTTGAAATGTTTTGAATTAATATACTGCTACGTTAGTTCTCGTTCCTTTGTCAACAATCCCTTCCAAATGAACGATTGTTAGCATTATACTCCATATTATTGTCTAGAAATAGAATGTTCCACTTTCAATCTCTAATATTTCACGATTGGTCTCTTTGACTTCACTCAATTTCAAGAAAATCTGTTCTTTACTACTTCCCATATAAAAAGATAAATAGTTAATTGTAGCATCTTCTTTATCCTTTTTTTAAAAGGGACAAATATTTTGAAACTGTTATAAAAGAAATAAAGGTCAAGTATTTAGAAATGAAGTGATTGACATTTTCATTTATTTGCTGAATTATTTATGGTAAGCAAATTGACAAGTCCATTCCTATCTCCTAACTTCAAGAACAATTAGCTTTGCTTGCATCCAAGAAACTTTTCATGTCTGTAGTTATATTAGCAATAAACTCGTACAATTCCTATGTAATTCTCATATTTCTGGAAATATTTCTAAGCCTAAACAACTCCATCTCACTTTCGCGAGATCCTAAAATTCCCATAATTTTATCGTATAGCCGGTCTGGGGCGATCCCAGCCGAATTTTTGTGTTCTAGGCTTGGCAACATCGACAACTATCATCCAGCCATTGATGATCTGCGGCAAAGGACGAGCTCATGCTCAGAATTCCACAAACATTTATAGGCAAAAAGAAAGAATGAGAAGGAAGTGAACATCAAAATCAGCTACCTTGCCATTCATTTCTTTTAAGGCAGCACCTGCAGCTTCCTCTGTTGTGTACTCCACAAATGCATAACCTTTGGACCTTTTTGAGATCTTGTCCATTATAATTTTTACTGTTGAAATCACAGGGCATTAGTTGCCTACCTTACTTATCTCTACTTGGAATCGGAATACTCTTTTGAATGGAAGTGCAGAAAAATACGTTCTTTTGAAAGTACCAAGTCCAATGATACCTTCTAGAAGCTCACCAAAACCTTCGAATGCTGCACGTAACGTTTTCTCTGATGTGTAAAACGACAGCCCTGTTTAAGAAGAAGAGCCTTCAACAACAGCAATAATTGAATAGCCATAACATACAGATTTTGGGTCTCTCTAGATGGTGAAAGGCAGATTTCAATGATTCATACAAAACTTCTTTGTCATGGCTGATGGTGGACCGAACAGTCACCCAGAAACTTGGGTATCCCATAAGTAAATTGATGGATGATCATAAAGAAACTGAATACTGCAAATTTGAAACACTAAAACTGAAAGCACTGCACTGATCTGCTTAACATCATCATGCTCTAATGACAGAAGAGATGTTTTCTCACTGAACTTGGACTTTCAAACCCTTTCAACACCTTCTTTTTCGGCAAAGCTTATGTTAGCAAAATGTTGCAGAAAAGCCGAAATGTCTCTTTTTGTTTGGATTTTTTATGTTTTGTTTGTGTATATCTGTGTTTATGCATGTGTGTGTGTGCTTTGCTTCAAAAAGAGAGGAAAACATGTAATTTTGTGATTCTCCCATCCACAAGCAAGGAGCTAATGTGAAGGCAACATAAGAACTTCTGAAAGTACAGAGCTGTGAATGGGGCAAACTGTTCTTTGCCTTATACTAGAAAGTAAAACTTCTGAAAAGAACCGAAATATAGAAAACCAAGAAAAGCCAAACAATCACCAGTTACAAAGAGCTTCTTCGTCCTTATTGGTGTTGTTTCTGTCACTTCTGAAGACCCTGTCAAACTTGTAGAATCCTCTAACTTATTACCTGAACATTATAGACAGTTACTAAAGGCAGTTAAAAAGGACAAACACATGATGGCAATAAAAGAAATAAGTGAATGGAATAAAGAACAATAACCATTACATTGTCTTTAACAACAGAAACATAAAGAAGAGCTCACAAGTTCAACAGCATACAAACAACCAAGCAGGAGTCAGGGAAATTGTTTGTTAGAGCAAAACACTATCTGTAAAGAGATGTGGCAGGGGGTCGCTTCAACTTGTCACTTGAATCATATTGCTACCAACGTTTGATACCTGTTTGTTTGGGCTTATATGACTTCGATATGAAGAGGAAAGAATCCTATCAGATAGGAAATGGAAAGAATTTCCTTTTGCGTTTAAATTTTAGTTAAGAAAGCTGACCACCACAATCCCACAATTGAGATATAGTTGTCCCCATAAATAATGTGAACATATAACAAAGGTCAGATTAAGTTATCAATGTAGTAACATACACAGAGTTAATGAGATATGTTAGTGCTTGTTATTTTTGGAATTATGCTGCAGAATGTATGATCCACACAGTATTGAGTATTCCTTAAGTTGAATATGTACTACATTTTAGCTTTGAAAATGCATATCCAATATTTACTATGCCACTATCAACTCCTTCCTTTAGCATCTAAAGAAGATGATATTTTCAGGCTGTTAACTTGCTGCAAGCCTGCAACTACGACTCAGCATGGATACACAATGAAAAGATAAACTAATAAAAATTGCTATTAGCATAGCCAGTCAGCATGCTTATTAGTTGCACTTTTCCATTCTGATGAATCTGTACTCTATCTAATATGCACTCTTCTGTCATCTCTGCATCCTTTTTGTCCTTTAATGGGCTCAACACCACTTTCATATATGCCACATGTTTGAGATGGAAGGCAGAACCATTTCAGTAAAATAAGGGCGATCAATTTCCATATAAAGAAGAAACACACATATGGAAATAGTGTTTAATGATTCCAATTAATCACTTAAAAAAATTTTGCTCTCTGATGATAGCATTGAATTAAGCCCCAAATTAGAATGTAAGATCCATATGCAGACTAATTTCTCCATCAATTGCAGATTCTCTCAAACACAAGATAGTCTATTAACCATCGAACATAAGTAACGCTATGCAAATAATATAAACTAAGAACAAACCTCCATAAACCTTATTCCCTGACTCAAAGTTCTTATCCAGCTCAACAGAGAGAACACCAGGCACACCTGTGCCAAAAGAAAACAACGTACAGTCAAGTTGCAACTACTTGACATTGAATGCAGGTCATAAGAGTACTGAGCTGCACTACCTGCTAGTTCCTCAGCACATTCATCATCAAGCTCACAACAAAACCCGAAGTTGGACTGCCATGAAACATGATATATGCACATTTGAGCATCTTTCTCACTGTAATTTATGTTTCCACTTCATGATTAGTGAACAATAATAGAAGAAGCCAGTTCTCACATTTAGTATCAGCACTTACTTCCCTAAGACCTTGGTTAGTATTTGAACATAATAGTCTACCATTTGTGCCTTTGTCACCACCCCAATACCAGGCCTATCCATTCTAACAAGCCAATGTCTGGTGCTACCAGCGAGGAATAATGGCAAGTTTCTTATTTGCGTATCCGATGTTTCGTTGGACTCGAGAGCAGAAAAACTGTAATCTTTGTTCTCCAAACGGTAATCCTTGTCTGGTCTAACTAATAAAACTCCAGGCAAACCTACATTACATGGACAAGAATGCGCCAAATGAGACTAAAAGAAAAAAAGACTTGCCTTACAAACCACAAGCCACTCAACAGCATGGAACAAAAACCACGATGAAATGTGCATATGAGATGAGAAACACTCACGAGCAAGCTCACGGGACGCTTCTTCGCCAATGTCACAGCAAAAACCGAAGGGCGAAACACAAGAAGCGTCATATATGCACATTTGGGCGTCCTTCTCACTGCCACAAACCCAATAATCAAACCAAAATCAATGAAATTACACACAATTGAAACAAATAAAAGCTGATGAACAAAACCCACTTGCCCAAAACTGTCCCCAGAGTCCTGACATAATAGTTAATGATTTCTGCGCTGGAGTCAATTCCTTCAGGAGGTCCCTCCATCAGAACCATCCAGTGGTCCCGGCCGGCGGTCGTGGAAGCGGTTAACGGCGAAGATGTGGAAGTCGCAGCCGCCGTACTCGATAAGGAGGCGAGAGGAGATGCGGAAACATTTGGACCACCTTTTTTCTTCTGCGTAACGGAGAAGCTGGTTGAGATAAATTTTGAGGGAAGAAATTTGAAAAGTGATAATCGAGGTTTCGCAGGGAATTTCTTTGAATAATAGGCTGCGACCGTAGAGGGGGTAACTGTAACTGAAGCAGAGAGAGCTTCCATGGCTACTAGCTCTCTTCTCCTTTCCTCCGAAGTGATAAATAGTGCTAGTGGTATAGTGACAACTAAGTCCTGATATTATTCTTTTATATTCAAACGAGTGCTTAAGTGCGTAGAATCCAGGATATTTCTAAGGAGTGTATTGTGAAAAATTAAGAGTTGGGGGTCAAAGAAAATAAAATTTGTTGAGGCGACCGCTCCGAAGGATAAACTAGCCCACGCGCTTACCACCACAAGGAGCAGCGCAATCTGAAAACAATCGCAAATCCGTTGCCACTATCACTTCGTTATTCCTTCTCCTATCGGCTCTCGGTCCGCCCCCAATTCTCAAACCCTAACCCTAGCTCTGAAGTCGACATGAGATTTAAATCGTCAGCCTTGAATCTCCCAATCTCCAACCCATCCGACATTTTTTGATGACACCCGTTTTCTCTCGCCGGAAGTCCCTGCGATTCCGCGCTACTTATATTGATTGAGGCGAAATTTCGGTAATAGTCGTGTTCCACCATGGATGAATCTGTGGTGGAAGATCTTGGCGCCCTCGATTCGTGGGAGGTTGCCGATTTGGATGCCACTGTGAGGCGGCTGATGATTTCTTCCAAGAAGGAAGAGCCCAAACAAGAGCTCACTGATACTCCATCAGCCACAGCTCTCCCATCGGATCCGTCTGCTTCGGCCTCGGCTTCTTCCGCGTCGTCCGAGACAAGGTTGTCTGAGGATGTGGTGAACCAGGTTGATCAGTTTCTTCGCGAGGCCCTCCAGAATCCCCGTGAACGTCTTTCTGGTAAGTATTCTGCTGGGCACGTTCTTATTTCCTAGTTTAATGTGTTTGAATGTGTACTGGGATATATGTTCATGGGCTGCGGGGGAAGGCTTACGCCAATCTATATGATTTTATGGTCTGAATTGATTTGGGTCCTGCTATTATATGTGTGTAGGCGGTACTCCATACTGTTATCCTTGTGAGGAAGTTTAGTTCCTGCTGTAACCGAAGTTTTCATCGCTTGCCATATAAGAAGTGTTGGGGTGTGAATTAGTGAGGTTTTATCCATATCTTTTAATGCTTTAATGCTTTACTTCCAATCCATGGATGATAGGGCGTGTTCATTATTTAATTGGCCAATTATGGTGTTCTAGAAACGAATTTATTCTCAACCTAAATATAATCCTCTTGTGTATTTATTGGCGGAGCTTGTTCGGCTAGCGTTGGGGTTGTCATGTTGCCAGAGGGCTAGACAATGGAATTTGCTTTATGGAAATATATTGAAGTAGCATATGGAAAACTTTTAAAGCTTCCTGTAAACATGCTAGTTGATGACTGTTAGGCTGGAATTTAATCATAGAAAGTGCTGGTATATAGAAGGAAAGATCGGACAGTAAAGCAGTTTTAGCTTTTCTTACACAACTCCTGAGGATAACAAAAGTTGTTCTATTTTCTGAGTAACACTCAAGCACATTCTATTTTATGTAAATCAATTTACGGTTATGAATTATTGCATGGTTTGAGTTTTCTTAAATATCAATTACACCTTGCATATGCAGATATCTTTATTATTTTACATGATGCTTTTGTTGTAGTTGTTACCTGTTACTTGGCTATTTTTGTTGCCTTCCTTTATCCTATTCTTAATACAAAAGCCGAATATGCTTTTCTGTCCAGTTCTGAGGATGGAGCAAGATGTTGAGAAGTTCATTCGTGACCCCACTCAGCAGCAATTGGAATTTCAGCAGCTTCCCACTTCATATTTGAGGTTGGCTGCACACCGTGTGGCCCAGCATTACTCGTTGCAGTCAATGGTCTTATTGGAAAATGGTGCACCTGATGGTTCAGGATCTAAGATCATTGTCCGCAAGACTTCTGATATGAAGCTCCCTCAAATTCGCCTGGCTGATGTCCCTGTTAACTTACCATCAGAAGATGGTGGTGTTGTCAAAGTTGCAATTAAACAAAGGCCTCAGAAACACTCACAAATTGCTAGCAATTTGAATACAAATTCTTTGAAAGCAAATAGTAATAAAAGTGTGGAAGAAAGAAAAGATGAGTATAATAGGGCTCGAGCAAGGATATTTAGCTCTAGCTCTGGGAGTAATTCTACTGGAAAACCAAGTGACCAATGGTTACAGGAGAGCTCCTATCTTGGCTCCACAGGGGGGCTAAAGATGGAAGATAAATCTTTCTCTGGAGTTTCTGATGTAAATTCTGGGCGGGGTTTGATTGATTCCTCCACAACAGCAAGTAGCTCCAGATCAGCTAGAAGTAGGACAGAAAAGGAGCCTGTTGGTAGACAAAAACCAAACAACAGGGTAGCCATATTTCGAGATCGTGAAACTGATAGGAAGGATCCAGATTATGACAGGAGTTATGACAGGTGACAATTTGTTTTAGAATTATGTTGCAATTTCACACTTACAATATATTGGTTTCTTGGGAATCTGGATACTGGATTCAATATTACTGATTTTCACCAAAACATTTAGTCTTTATATCTTATAATGCCAAGATAATCTCTATTTAGTCTTTCTCAGGGAAGTATCACATTTGGAGTGGAGTGATCATCACTCTTTGACTTTGTTGTTGTGCACAATTGGCTTGTGTGTATGAGCTGTATGTGTCCTGAAATTTACATCCTCTGTTCTGTTTCGCAAGTTAAAAAAATTCAGATATTCAACTCTTTTTTCTGTTCTCACCTATAATTGTGAAGGCAAAAAAAGGCAACTTTTTTTAGTAAGAAAACTTGTAAGGTCATTATGTGGACCTTGGCCCGACTGCTTATATGATTCCAGAAAAGTGTAATTGTGCTGCTTAACTGCATTTTTTCTGCTGTAGAATTTAATAGTGTCAAATGCTTTACTGCATTTTGAGGGTGAAAAGTAGGAGGGGACTTCACATTTGGGTCGTAAGGGATTTGATTGAAATCAGAGCATCATGAAACTGAACTGGGCAGCAGAAAGCTGATCAGGGTTAAAAAGTGTGACAAAGAATTTGGTGGATGATTGGTCTGGTGTTAGTATATGGGTCCATGTAGTCCAATTATTTTGGTTCTTGAAGCTGTGGTTGTAGTACTGAATAGTGTGTGCATGTCTATGAGCTTGCAAGATTCCCCTCCTCCCCCCCCCCCCCCCCCCCCCCCCCCCCCCCCTCCCCCCCAACAATAAAGAAAGCTGTCTCAGTTTAAATTATTTTCTGGATTATTTTCTCTAGGTATATGCAAAGATTTGATCCTGGGTTTGGATTTAGTAGCGGACCTTACACCATGCAACCTATGTATACCCCTGCGTTGAACTACAACACAGAGTTTCCCCAACTTGGTTCTAGTCACAGGCCTCAGATACCTGCTGAACATCAACCTCACCCACTTCCTCAACATATGCCTGGGCCATGGCCTGCACCATCAACACCTGCAGGAATTGGTTATGGTCACCCAGAATCAATGATGCCACCTTTTAATCCCAATGCTGCTAATATACGCTCTACATCTGCCATATATTTACATTCTTCTCAGTATCCTTGTCAGCGTCCTGGGATGCATTTCATCCAGCACCATGGACCTGTCCAACATTTTCCCCAGGTATGGCACCTTCTATTTGCTAGTGAATAGCTTGTTTTTATTTTTATGTTTTATTTTATGGCCTGTTAATGAGCATAGGGATTTAGTGTTGTTGATGTTTTATGTCAATTGCTTTCCTGATAGGGAATGTAATTCTTATGCTACCTTAGAGTAACTAGTTCTGTTGGGTTCAATCAATTGGTACTTTTAGAGTTTCAGAATTGATCCTTGTGCCTGATTGATCTGTGAAAAGTTTAGTTACTTGGGTGATGTACTTTCACTATTAATGGAGAGCAGAATTATTATTGCATGCTCTTGATGGATTTATCTTTATCATACTGCCATTTATGCTTTAAATAGATGTGGTAGTAAGATATGTGGCAGGACTGGAACAGACTGAGTTTCAAATGTCAATATAGGAATATAGGTATAGTTACCGTCTTTTACTGTTTGGTAGCTGTTGTCCTGTATTTTGAACTTGTTCATCCTGTGTGCAGTCTCAACATCAACCTGATGCAAGTTTTGGCTTAGCTCGGCCCCGCTAAGGGGCTTGGGCCATGCCTGCAGCCTGCCAGCTGAATATTATGGAGGTATCAATGTTTTGTGCAGTCACATTTGATGTTGCAGCTGGCAGGAGTGCAGGCATTGAGAGCCGAGGTGGTGTATGCTGCAAATTGTCATAGTGGAACCTAATGATCTTTGTTTACCACACTCGGTCTCTTTGGAGCTTCTTGGTTGTTCCAAGTTCGAAGAAGCTCACAGGATCTCTGCGGATCCTTTCCCACTGGTCATGATGTTTAGTATGGAGAGCTCTTGCTATCTTTCTGGGACCATTGGCAATGATGATGGTGAACAGGTGTGTTCGACAACTAGCTTTTTCTTGAAGCTTCTTGGTTTGCTTCAAGATAAAGACGTTATTGGTGTCTCACCATTCACAACAATGGTGATGAAGTTTTTTTGATCCCTTCCAGTCTTTGATGGAGCTTCTTTTGGTTATCCAAAGTTGAAGAGACTGACAAGGTCTTGACAGTTTCCCATAGATGGTGATGGACAGAATTACTTCTGGTTTCTGCTGGAACAACTTGGGGCTTTAAGGATGGAGAAGCTGTGCTTGTTGGCTCCATTGCTAGTGGCTGGTGAACAGATGTATTTTCAGCTTCTCATGGAGCTTATTGAGTTTGTTGAGGATGGTGTTCATGGGGTTTTGCATTGACATCAAATGATGATAAAGAATGCACATATTTGACCCCTGATAACTGTTGAAGCTTTTTAGCCTACTCAAAGATGGCGAACCTCATAATTAACCGCCAGCAGCTTGTCATGGTGCTTATTGGGTTAGTTGAGGATGAAGATGTCATGGGGTTTGCATTCACATCACATGATGATTAAGGATGCACATACTCAATCCTTGGTCCCGTGTGAATCATTTTCCAAAGATGATAATGAACTGTGGTATGTGTAATATATTCTCTTTGAAGCCACTGGTCTTTGTTTAGCTTCTTGGGTTGCTGTAGGATAGAGAACTGCTTGGGTACTCGGCAGATTCATTTCTTGCAACAGTAGGGTCTACAGCTATGTAGTTTATTGGTCATGTCTTGAAGTTTACTGTGTTGCTTCAGGTTGGAGAAGCTCATGGGATTGTGGTGAGACCAATTCTCCTCCCCCTGATGATGATGAGGAACTGTAGAATCAGTTTCCAAATTAAGAATGTGAACTCTTGTCCATTGTGAAGGTTCACAGATCCCATCCCTGTCTCTTGTAGCTTGTCATATGGCTTAAGGACAGAGGAGAATGGGATCATGATGATGGTGCAATCCAAATTATGAATGGAGAACATGAACCATATTGCTTTTGCGGTGAAGGTTAGTCCATCTATTTTAAGCCAATTTTGTTATTGTTGTGATTCTGTTTTTCCCATTGCAGCGAACTTCTGGGGTCTCTAATGGTGGAATCTGATTGAACAGACCATAACCAGGAGATGTGGAGTGAGGGCGTCTGTGTGCTTCACTTGTGGCTTCAATGATGCAGCAAGTAGGCTGTTGGAGTGTTAGATGTTCTAAGCATCGATCAACATGTGGCAGAAATATTTTCCAAGTTCCAATCAGGCAAACATCAATGTCACCAAGAGGATGATCAATTTAACTGGTGACCGGTCTAAATTGCTGGCTTCAGTTGGTCAGTAGTAGTGTTTTTTGCCCATATAGTTTTGCTTCTTGGCATTTGGAGTAATCCCAAGCAGGCTAGCAACCGGAGTTATATGTAAGTTGTATGGGCTAGTGAATTTGGTATTCAAAATTCAGCGGATGTTGTTGATTTCCAAGTTGGTCTTCTTCCTGTTGTGCTCTATTTGTACCGATGAACCCTTGGCCTCAGAAGAGGGAGCTATGACCCTTGACCTCAGAAGAGGAAGCTATGAAGCTCCAAACACTCAACTGAGGGGAGGGCGATATTCTTTGTCCCCCTCCCGTTTAACAAGTTTTAGTACTTGCGCTTAACATGCAGCTCTCTGGATGCAAGAAGAAATGTGATGCAGTAGTATAAATAAAGAACAAGACAAAAAAGGATAAGACCCTTCTCTCTCTCTCTCTCTCTCTCTCTCTCGGGTAAGCAGGACTGAGGAGAACGAGGACGAGGAGGTGTAATGGGAAGAAAAATTGGTTTTCTGACTTCATTATGATTTCTATTTATAAAATTATCCACCTGCCTGCAGAAAATTTTCCAAGATATGTTTGTCTGGCCATGTTGCATTACATGACATAATGACTTATTTGGTAAGTAAATTGGATATATTAAATATAGGAGTCCTAACACGCAAGTCTAAAGTATTCGGTTGCATTAGGTGTATGTTCACCTGTTTCTGTTTTCTTTCCTGAACACATGCGATGAGCTGCTTTATCCAAATCTCTCAACCGTGTTGCTTGCTACTGCAATTGTAATTGGAATTGGATTGGATGCCCCGATCTTATCCTTGAAGCTTCTCTTTTCTCAGCCTGCTTTTGCTCTAACAATAACCTCCCTGGCCTGGCACAAGCTGGTCCTGCCCTTGCTCCCCAAAATGCAATCATTATCTCTCTGCTCTCGTGTATTTTGCGCGCTCAAAACCTCTCCCTGTTTCAAGTTCTACCGGAGAAAGGCAGACATGGGGGCTTTCCTTTTGCTCTTTGTTTTTGGTAAAACCATTCTGTTTGGTTGTTTCCAAAATCTCACCCACTGTTTTCTTCCCCCTCTATTTAAGCTCAAATCTGGAGCCAGGCCCAGCACCTGTATCCATACTATAACCTACGATTTCGTTCGTTTTCCCTTCCTACCTACCTCCAAGGTAACTTGTTCTTGAACTATCTACGCATAGCCCAATTGTACTTGTTGTGCCTGCACTTATCAAATGTTGACATGTTTATTGGTTGTGAATATGATTTTTTCAGCACAAGTGGAGCAATTGATTTGAGGATGGACAAGTTGAACTCACAGTTGTATTGGCAGAACTGCTGCATCATCCAGGAAAATGAGAGGCTAAGGAGGAAAGCTGAGCAGCTGAACCAGGAGAACCAGACCCTCTTGTCTGAGCTCAAGAAAAAACTCTCCTCTAATCACAACCACGATAGTGATACCTGTCTCACCTCCAACGCTGCTTCAACTTCAAACCAGATCAAAAAGCCATAGCCCAGAGCCTCATTTACTACAAACAAAACAGCAATTCCATTTTCTGGTCACAAGTATGTTCGGACTTCACATAAACATCTCATCTGTCTCACAGACAGACACTACTCTGATTTGAGAGATTTTCTTCTGTGATCAATCATAGCCAGCTGTTACCAACTTGTCCATTCCCTCAGATTATGACCTTTTTTTTTTTTCTTTCTTTCTTTTTCCCCTTCTTTCAATCTAGGTGTCACATATCTATATCAACTATTGCAATAGAAGTTAGGCGGCGCCTCTAATAAAACAAATACTTGAGAAAAGCAACAAAACCGTAACTAGCCTAAACAACGAAAACAAATGCACGAGGAGAAGATCCTATATACTCTCTACGACCATTCAATAAAAGATGGCCCAAAAAGGTTAATGATCAATACTGCTATCTTACACTTGCATACACACAACTACTACGACGACTCAGACAATAAAATTTATGATCATATTCTGTGTTAAAAGGATGTCGCAAATATTGGTTTCAGAAAAAATTGTGTGCAAAGCTCATTTGATTTAAAATGTATATTAATACTTCAAAAAATATTTTAATAAGAGGTGTATTAATTACTGAAGTATTATCCAGCTTAAAAATATTTATATCAGGCAAGAAAAAACTTTTAAAACACGTTATCTGTTTAGTTCTACTCACGAGAGACGTGCTGAACAATACAGGAGGCCATGGTTCAAGTTTCAATTTCATTTTTTAAAATGCCAGCTCCTTTTTGAAGAAAAATACTAACATAGTTTCCATCAACGAAAAAAAGGTCAATTCTCGCTGCTGAGCATTAAAAATAACCTTACTTTTCTGGGTCTTTTTTTTCATTAAAAAAGTTCTTTTTTTCCTTGAAAAATTATTAGAACCATCGAAAATGTCAAATCATGAATGGCGTCCCATCCTAAGTCATGGTAGAAAAAATTAAAAATTTGCTTAGTGTTGTCGCACAGGCATTCGATTTCTCCAGTCACCCACCCACACCGATCTCTGTTTTAGTCAAGACTTCCATTCCAGTCATTGGAGCGTTTCCTCAGCCGTTGATCTACCGTCCAACTTCTTTGCCGGGTGACGACACCGTATTTTTCTGCAGGTATCTTGGGGACCATTCATATTTCATGGCCGGTTGGGATTGGTATTGCTATTACCTTTATCTCCTCACTCCTCAGTGATCATTTTTACTTGCTCATATTTATATCCACTACCTAATTACTAGTTCTACTACGTAGTCTACCAAACGTTCTTGTCTCCGGCCATTTCACAGGTTCCCAACCCCGACCATACAAGGTCTTAGTTGCTTTTGCAGAATCTTCTTCCTTCGCTTCTTCCAGGTTCCTTTTCTCTCTGAGGCTATCGTAATTTAATGCTTGTTGCCATTTCTGTTTGTAGAAGGTCTGAAGGCATATTGTTCTTCAGATGGAATATCTTTTTACCTGCTCGTGCCTTGTTTCTGTCTATCTGTTACTGTCACAGCACAAATGGGTCTTGATGGATTATGTGTGTTTGCATTTATCCTGGTCACTTTTCATTCTTCTTAGTGTTGTGCTGAGAGATGTTTCATAGATCTGTTTTTTCTTTTATATCTTGTCTGATTCAGCTCCTGGATTAAGGGAGGAAATCGCCAGTTGGTTTCATTTTTGTCATTAACATTCTTTGGGTGTTCTCTTCCAGGGATGCTTAGAGAAATTACAGTGGTTTTGTTAGTTATGTTGGTGGCATGGACATATCAGGCCATCGAGCCACCTCCCCCCAAGATTTGTGGAACCCCAGGAGGCCCTCCCATCACAGCTACCAGGATAAAGCTGAGGGATGGAAGGCATTTGGCCTACAAGGAGCATGGTGTCTCCAAAGAAAAGGCAAAACACAAGATCATCTTTGCCCATGGATTTGCCTCTACCAGACATGACGAAATGATTGCAGCGAACCTCTCCCCGGTACTTATTCCTTCGTAAATAAGTGATTTCTTGTTAAACGCAAGTACTCGGTAGTTATCGGCAAGCATGTGGTGATGTTTCATTTCAGGAACTTGTAGAGGAACTGGGGATGTATATTGTCTCATTTGATAGGGCAGGCTATGGAGAAAGCGATCCTGATCCCAGACGAACATTGAGAAGCACGGCACTTGACATAGAAGAGCTTTCTGATCAGCTGGGATTGGGGTCTAAATTTTACATACTTGGGTATTCCATGGGAGGACATAGTGTTTGGAGTTGCCTCAAGTACATCCCTCACAGGTAAATACTCTACAAGAGCCGAGTATGCAAAAAAGAAAAAGAAAACAGGATCAGAATGATGATATGACATGAGATGCTGGATGGACATAATGCTGCCCTAACTGTACGCTTTATTACTGTATTTCAGGCTAGCGGGAGCAACTCTTTTGGCTCCTGTTGTAAACTATTGGTGGCCCAGTTTCCCGTCCAACTTGTCGACGGAAGTCTACTACCAACAGCCTGCCCCAGACCAATGGACTCTGCGAGTTGCTCATTATGCCCCATGGCTGATGTACTGGTGGAGTACTCAGAAGTTGTTCCCTGCATCCAGTGTTGTAGCTCGTAGACCTGAAATTTTTTCCCCCAAAGATCTAGAAGTTTTACCTAAACTTGCTGGCAGAGAAAAACACAAGGTACTAGATTGCCTTACCTTAAACCTTAGTTTATAATCCTGGTCATTTATGTGTTACATGAAACTTAGCAGGAAGACTTCATGCCAAACATGTCGGCAATGTATGCTAATCTTGAATACTAAAATCAAGTTTGGTAGTCTCCTCTCAAATACTAGAACTGGCTTTTTCTGCATGCCATTATAAGCATCCATGTCTTCATTGTTCGAGTCAAAGCTCTCAACTCATTTAGTATGCTTAAACTTCATACAAGTTGGGCTTGCTTTAAAATTTTAAAACGCATCATCATTTTTGTTATTCCTTCCGTACAAGGGGAGCATGCCATTTTGTAGAAACAGGTTGAAGTAACATGATATGTTCTGCGGACTTGTCATGACTCTGTTATGCTTGAAGACATTGTGTATTGTATTCAGGTGCAAGCATTTCAACAGGGAGTGCATGAGTCACTGCATCGCGATATGACGATTGGATTTGGGAAATGGGAGTTTGATCCAATGGGACTCCAGAATCCTTTTCCGAACAACGAAGGCTCTGTGCATCTGTGGCAGGGCGATGATGATCGGCTTGTGCCAGTACTCCTTCAACGCTACATTGCAGAAAGGCTTCCATGGATTCACTACCATGAGTTACCTAGTGCAGGGCACCTGTATCCATTTGCAGATGGAATGAGTGAAGCCATTGCTAGAGCTTTTTAACTGGCACAAACAAAAATAGCTTCTGTAGCTACAAAGTCAAATATTTATTCCAGGCTTGAGACTTGGAAGTGCATGTTCACCCAAGCTCTATAGTTATTATGGACTAGCAACAATACAACAGAAAGAGAACATAAAGTTGTCTTTCAGCTTGAGAAAACTGAATGTAAACATTGTTTGAAAGATGTCTTACAGATTGAATCCGTTCTACATTTTTTGCTCTTGCATCCTGCATTACTTGTGCAATAAGAAAGTTGAATCTATTTCCAATGGCATGACAAGAGACGATACAAAGCACACACTGCACTGGCATGCAAAAGAATCTCCAAATTCAAAGCCAGTTGGTTTCAAATTAAATTTGATGTATTGTTGTGCATTATTCTTATATAAAGTTATGATTTATTCAATTATTGTCAATTTATTGAAACATTACCCTTTAAGAAGTCTAAGATATAAATTTTGAAATATTTTTGTAAAGAGAAAGTATTGTTTTATTGATTGTTTAAGTTATTTAACCTAGGAAAAAGATTAACTGATACTTGCTTTTAAGGAAAATTTTTCTAAAATAACTGTTTGAACTTTCTAAACTGTAAGGTTCGAGTAAATTGGTAATTTGAACAAACAATTACTTTATATGAGAATAATGCATAATAATTCATTAAATTTAATTTGGAACTCAGATGGGGCATCAAAATGAAGCATGGACCATGAATGGCAGGAGCTGGAAGCTTAGTTTGAGATTACAAAGGGGAGCTGGTAATTGCTGCATAAGGAAACATGGGGGCAGTCACAAGCCTAGAAGCAAAACTGTGGGCGCTGGGAGATGGCCTAAGGCTCATGCAGATGATGGGAACTTGATGCTGGAGGTGGACAGCATAAGGATGCAGACTCTATTTGAGTCCCACTTTCCTTCTCAATCCGAATTTACTAATTCAACTGATGACTGTAGTTTCCAACTCAAACAGAGGAAGTACATCATGTTCAAGACATATGCGGGGAAGGGAATGAAGCTGCGGAAGATGAGGAGTGGAGCAAGACTACTTGTATAGCCTATGATCATCGCCCCCCATAGCAAACGGAGGAAATTGTATGACAAGTGCACCCCCAGGGTCTACAATGGAGAGGCAGTAGGCCTTCCTCATGTCCTAACGTGCTTGTAATCACTTCTGTACTTTTATGTCGTGTAATGACATGACTTTCCCCACAAAGAAGGGCTCCCCTCCAAGTTACTGGTTTCTCCAGCAGTCCTTGAATAGTTTATAAAGAGCCTGGCTAGCTAGATGTTGTCTGTTATAGTAATAATGATGTAGAAACCAACAATGAAGAATGTGAGAGAGGGTGTTTAAGTGGTTTGGCTTTGAAGCCTACACCCACAGAAGAAGGGGTCTCAATTCAATATGAACCCTCACACCCAACCTGCTAGAATGTTTCATATTGTGCCTCTAACTGACATCTGCTTCGAGGGTGGCAAATCATGGCAAGGCCATGAAACCCTTTTGATTGGTTTTTGGTTAATTGGAGTTTGAAGTCTTCATGAAGACAAGAAACTAGGCGACCGAGAACTTAACATTGCTTTAAGGTAGTGAAATGTCTGGTGTAATATATATGTTTCTGTCTGAAAGTAAATTGAGGATCAATTATGCTTACGTACTCTTCTTTCTCACTTCTTGTGAAATTGAGGAAAGGCTAGAGATTTGCCTGGTAAGAAGACAGCATGAATGACTTGCTCTGTAGTAAGAACAAGAGAGCTAAACATCCTACGGCCTTGATTCTTTGAACAGAAGAACAAAAAAGGAATCTTAGACCGTCTGAAAATATTTAACGGCAGGAATTCAACAAATTATCCATCATCATATCAAACAAGGCAAGGAGACAAAAAGCTTAAAGATGGAAATGTCGTTCACAAATACAGGGATGAAATTTTCTATCCGCAGAGGCAACTGCTGGCCTGAGAAGGGCATGAAACACCAAATGATCATGCTGGCACGCCTTCTGACAAGCTGACAGAAAATTGGCTCGTCTGAGGAGAAGATATCAAATGAGGTAGTGGTACTCTTAACTACCTTGGCATCCCAGTCTTAGGATCAAGGAGATGCAGGTTTTCATGTGTCAGCAGAGCAGGTCCTCGTCCAGGTTTTGTACATATGAAGTAACTAACATCCCCAGCATATTTTGGAGCAGGATTAACATCCTTAATCTCAGGAGGTTGAGACAATGCTTCTACATCTTTCGTGCCCTGAAGCCCCGCATCTGCGAGTATGGATTTATCTCCGATAACATAACTGAGAACACAGGACAGTTTAGAATTAGACAATTACAAGCCAATAAATGCTCCATCCAAGAATTCTATGAATTACTGAGTGTTGAGATAATATAGGGCAACGAAACCACACGAGACACATAAGTTTGTATCACCATTACCTAATATAAATATTCTGCGACAAGTAGATGTAACGTACCTGCTAAGGTCAGTATCAGACTTTGGAGGGAAGTAAAAGAGTAGCCTTTGAAGCAACTGGGTAGCAGCCTTTCTGTTTCGGGCAATTAGAACTGCATTCGGCCCAGCATCAAAAGTATATGCCACCTGCAATTTTCATCCTCCACTCAGATATTAATCTGATTAAAATAATCTGACACTAAATAGAAGGGGCTCAAATAAACTCAGGGTTCTTGACCTTTGCAACTCTTACATAGAGACCTGACATGGGTGACAAAAAGCTTCAACCATAGAACTAAAACCATGATGACGGAGTGAATTAATGCCAATAACTTCAGGGAAACGGAATTCTTAGATGATCTCATAGATATGCTAGACTTCATAAGAGGTCTAGAACGACCACTCATGTGCAAGCTCAACAGAATCTCAATCTCAAAAAAAAAAAAAATGTGATGCTAGTCAAGCAAGATACTGAATCATGGCTCTTAATTTTAACTAATTCAAATGGTTGAGCTTAAAGTTAGTATGCCATCTTTAGTAGAAAAAATTCAACGTGATCATGAGAGATACAGTACACACAACTTCTACATTCCCAAAACAAAGATAAATCCCTATTTCCGAATGTCCCAACAGCCTCCTGCTATTGATACAATTCCAAAACTAGGTAACTTGTACTACTGTAATTGCATACCTGAGGAGATCCTTCAAAGCGATTCCACTTCTCAACATAGCTGATTATTCTGAAATTTTGAAATTTTATGGTACTGTTATATTTGAGGTCTGAGACAGAATACTCAATAAAGAAATTGCCAAAAAATAAAACAGAATCAATCAGAAAAGACTACATGCCTGTGTGATGTATCATTCATATAAAAAATTGGAGGAGATGTATCCAAGCACACAGCATGAAACTGGTTACTATCAGAGCACGTCAATTGTGCAAAGGAAGCAAAGTCACGATCTTTTATGGCTTCCTCCATCTTTATCACCCGTTTCGGCACAACTTCCTGTAACCAAGACAGCCAATTGGTGTCAGTGTCATCATTGAAAAATGATATATGTATCAATATTGAAATCCATAAAACTTTATTCGGTATAGATAGATGTCCTGTTTGAAAGCGGTTGTTACTTCTCAAATCAAATGCAGGGACATTGAGAAAGATTTAAGATACATCAAATACAAAAAGAAAGAAAAGAAACACATGTATACACACGACTTCGGCTAAATAACTTTCTTGAACAACAATTCCACAAAGAAACTATAAAACTAAATTGGTCTTGAGAGACAACAGCACCTTAGCTCTGTGTTGCAAGAGGGGACTTGTTTCAACAGTCTCACGCATTCCTGTTGTGCTACTAGTTTCCTTCTGCCTTGAACTCACCTGAAATGCGAAATTAAATTAATAACATAGAAACATCAGTCCTAAATGGTCAGAGAACACCGCAAGTAATCATTAGGAAGTCCATCTGCAAAGAGATTAAGAAGTGCTGAAGCACAATTTTGAAAGATGACTCACGCGAGTGTCTGCTTCCACATATTCATGAGACCCAGATATGAGCCATCTGAGTTTGAGTCTCACATCAATTAAGAACCAAGGCCACAAAAGAAAATCGAGACTCCCAATCACTTGTAGTGCAACGTAACTCAAGAAAAATGCACTCACAGGCATTCCTTTCCCACTAAAATAGGAAAAAGAATGAATACAGGTCCAAGGAAGAGTGAAAAAGCTAAGGTTGAGACTTGACTCATTCTAGAAGAAAAATGGGGAGGGTATAAATTTCAGATACAGATAATGGTTTCGCATTGATCTTACTCTAAGTCCATTTTCAAAAACAAGGAGTAACTATTGGTGAATATTAGAAAACAAAGAATTAAAGGCATTTCAGAACAGGAATCTTATAAATAAAGTGGTTCAACTAGAATACTTTTGGGCCTTGCTTAAAAGACAAAAGCAATGAGTATATTGTGTTAGAACCAGATTATGAGAGTAAAAACAAAGGTGGGAAAAGCATACCACAGCAATAATTATAACAAGATCATCCCAGTGGTTCTCATCCACAAGTTGTATGGCAACACTGTCATTGCCATCCTCCTCCTTAATATGGCAACAAAGAGAAGGGCGTCAGTCACTTGGAAAACAAATAGAAAAGGTACTGAATATCAGGAGATTGTAATATCAAAGAACAAAACATACTTTTCCCATGATCCACTTGACAAATCCACCAAATAAACTACGGCAAGCACTGCCAGAACCTTGCCTATTTTGGAAAAAGAAAAAGATGAATCAGCAGCAGCAGACTGTCAGGTGAGGTGCATTGTGCAGATGCAGAGCAGATTGAGGAACAGGTGGTAAGCCAAAAATCACGGTGACTTTTCCCTAGGACAGCCACATCTCATAATTAATGCAAGAGTGACACATTTGAAACTCTAGGTTTAAATACCCAAAAGCAACTTGAATCACACTTAGGAATTATATATGAACTGAAGAAAAAAAAACTTGAGACTTGAACTATATAAACAACAACAAGTGAAATACCTAGCTATGGCAGAAAGCTTGCTCTCATCTTCATTCACATTCATCAGCTTTGATAGGGCATAAACTGCATCAAAGGGCAAGGATAAAAATAAAATATAGTCATGCTAATTTATTACAAGAACATACAGTATACTTTTTTATTTTAAAAAATTCTTGTGATCATGTGAGGAAACTTTCAACCAATAAGCCTGAACAAATACTAAACTATCATGGCACAAGTGTCAGATATTACAATTGAAGTAGTGGCCATACATAAACAGTGGCAGAGGGAGTGGGGTGATTGGGCTCGCCAAATTCTAGCAAATTATGTATATTACCCAGGTGTATATGTAAAGATAAAGCTCAAAAAACCTCATTATCTCAACTGTAGCCTCCCTAATCTTTGACATTTTCAAAATGAAGCTCCGCTCCTATATATAAACTCAAGAATTGACAAAGGAATACATCTAATGTGAGTTCTAAGCAATAAAGTCCGAAGTTAGATATAAATCAACAAAACAGGAAAATGGTAAGGAAAGAGAAAAAAGACGAAAGGAAAAACTAGTTTGTTACTTATTTACAAAGAAGTAGATATGGTAGCATTCCCACAACTATGCTAATGGATTTCGAAGATTATGGGGTACCGTCTTGATTGTATCTTCCAAATTTTGAGATAACAAAAAAGCAAAAATGAAACAGAAGGAGAGAAACCGAGATTAAACAAAAGGAGAGGATTCAGCTTTTAAAAACGGAAAATCTACAAAATTATCTTTGACCAACCATGACACTATATGAAATTTAACTTTTCTATACACTTGCAAGGCAAAAACGTAAGTCAACTGAGGTAGCAAGAAAACAACAATTGTCATAGCGTGATGAGGTTTTTACCTAGACAGGCAAAACCAGCAGCAGAGGAAGCTAATCCAGCTGCAGTGGGGAAGTTATTGAAGGAAGCAATATGCAGATGGAGTTTCTCCCAGTCCTTCTTCTCTATCTTGATGCCCTTCTCTTTATCCTCCACATCACTGGCACGGCGACGAATTTCCCGCAGACAATTCTGGTATCTACTTCCGGACAGGGACATCTCCTATACTAGCCAGCAAAAGAAAGAAATGCCATGAATCAGCATCACCCCAGCAATCATGACAGGGGAAGGAAAGTATAAATTAAATCCATTCTGGCACTTGAGCAATCGAAGACCCAACTCTAAAACCATTAGCCACATGTATTAAGCCTGGATGAAGGTAGACTATCAAGTAAAAACGGTTGCAGGAAAACTAGGATTAAGGCATCAGAGATCAATGAGCAAAGCAGAAAAGGAAAGAGTGAGGTACCTTGCCATTGAGCCACATGCGATCATGGGTGAAGGCAGGGCTGACGGAGACAGTGGTGGTGGTGCAGAGGTGGGCGGGATCGAGGGTGACGCTGATGCTGTCGTTGACGGGCAAGATGAGGGCCTCGTCCCGCTTGCCCCAGTACTTGATGACGGCTATGTTGGTGGGCGTCTGCGCGGTGACCATGAGCACCCAATTCTGCTCCGCCATTATCAGACGCAGAAACCGATCAGCTATTCAAGGGGGAGGAGAGAGAGAGGAGGGATGGGGATTAGATTAGTTGGTTAATTGTTGGAGGCAAGTCCAAGAAAGAGAGGAGAGGGAGCATTTAAAAAGGAGGAGGCTCGTGGTCGGTGGGCCCCGTCCCCGGCTGCTGAGGCTGAGCTATTGCTTGTCGCTACTTGATTCAATTTCAAGCTCACAGGGTTTGATTCTTATTTGTTTTTCAGGGTTGGGGTGGGGGTGAGGGTGAGGGTGAGGGTGGCTCCTCTTCTTTCCACTCCCCGGAATGGATCCGTTGAGCTTTTTGGACTGCTTGATCTTCTCCTTGACTTCCCACCAAACAACTTCGTCCCCCCTATTTTCTGTCCTCCCCGATTTTTTCAGTACTACCTACTTTTTTTTTATGCAATAATTACCCCCTTCTTTTTATTACTTAAAAAGCTATCACTACCTTTCTCCGACTTTTTGGACGCTATAGGCACTCAGGTTCAAAAAGTTGCATTTACTTAATGTTAAGATTTCTGTTTCCAACCTCACAAACACGTAAAAAATATTTGTTGAACTACGAAACCGATGCCCAGCCAGAATAGTGTTTAGCTTGGATCATAAAAACATACTGAAACAGCCAAAAATTCATAAATGTATGCCCAATGCTTTTGTGTGAAGAAAAAAAAATTTGTATATAAAACAAAACAAGTTCTATCAATCTTCAACTAATTTCTTACAACTTGTTGATTTGGCTTAAGTGATCCGAAATAATGTTGATCAGGTTTTTAGTAGATCGGCAAAGCATAAAGTGCTAATATGCAGTATTGATTTTATAGTAATTTATTGCCTTTATTTGAAATTAATATTTTCTTTCTTTTATGAATACGACAGGAAAGCCTAGTTGGAGTTTAACAACGAAAAGAAAAGGTAGAAATATTAAATTTGCCATTATCATTTTGGGTAGAGAGCGGACATGTCATTATAGTTTTTTTTTTTTTGTCCAATCTCTAATTAATGGTTTAAAATAGGTTGAATATACAATTACTGGTTAGAAAATAATAGAATATGGTAAAAATAACAGGTTTTAAAATCTTAGGGTTATCATACATCTTTAAAAAAATATCAGGACTTTTGAGATTTTTGCTAAAAGAATGTCTTATCTCTGCCATCAGTGATTCAACTCTATCACTTTCTCAGTCACCGATGCTCCAACCCCATCACTGCCTTCTCTTTGTCTCTACTATCTAATCTCCTTACCATCATTTAAGAGAGAGAGAGAGAGAGAGAGAGAGAGAGAGTTTGATTATAAAAAGTCTTTAAATTTTGTTAAAACTTATATTATTACCCCAAAATTTTAAAACATGTTATTTTTAACAGTTTTTGTTAGTTTTTTAAAGCTTTTCATTAGGTTTTTAATGGCTAGTAGTATATCCACTCTTAATTTGAAATTTTAATGGTATATCCGGCCTATTTTAAAATATTAGTTAAATATCAGGTTAAAAATAAATTATAGTGGCATATCCACTCTCAACCTAAAACAATAAATTTGATATTTTACCCGAAAAAAAAACAAACATTTTATAGTGAAAAGGCAGCGGTACGAAATTGACTGGCTGGGGGTCGTTCAGAACTTTTATTAATTGTATATTGGACTCATGCAGGCTTGTGCTGGTGAGCTTGACTCTACAACTAAGCGGTCACTAGATTGACCACTGAAGGTAGAGACGAGAAGCAAGTGGAATCAGCATATGCAGGAAACGCAAGCAAAACGTGGTGGGCTACCTCACATCTTCTTCCACAGCCACGATAGAGGCGCATTCCCCAACCTTAATATAAATACTGCAAAATCTTATAGGCCAGTTTGATATTAATATCAATAATTAATATCAGCGTCTTCAAAAAATTATTTGTTGATAGTTTTTAATTTTTAATTTTAGTATTTTTATTTTTATTATTAATAAACTATTAAAACTATAACACTAATAAAAAAAAATTATTTCTAAACAGGGTCATAACCTATTGGTAAGATACTTTTGATTCAAAAGAAAAAAAAAAACAGAGATTACTCTATTTACAGGGAAATTTCGAATACTATTAAAGTTTAAAAAAATATCTAAAAAAGTTCAAGGCACCTCAATGGTTACGTGTATAAGTATGATATTTGGTTGTCTTTCATTTGAAGCAACGGTTTGGTTTCTTTTGTTTCATCATCTTTCTCTCTAGAATAATTCTTGTACTATTTCATTTTTAATAAAACTTCTACTGCAGATAAAAAAAAATACAACATTTAACTATTTACAAATCGAATCTTAAATGATGATAAAATTCGTAAGCCCCTTAAGTCACTATCAAATGACAACCTCCATGAATTAAGTAGGTTCAATTTTGTCTTTAAATAGTTGAGTGGGTCAATGCTGGTATAGTTTTCATTTAATAGTAACTTTACTAATCTTTCTATCATGCTTGAATCACACAAAGGTGTTCCAAGGAGCAAACTTTCTGCACAGAGACAACAATAATATATCAATGAATAGGTTTCTTGCTTATTGGTATGATGATCTTTAAGTTTAGTTGGCGGCATGTTATAATGCTGGAATTGCATAATTTTTCCCTAAAAAAATTTTCAAGGCACAAAGGGTAAAGAAAAAAATCAAGGTCCTTCATTCTTTTTTATGGCCCATTATTTCTGATTGATTCCGAGAGAGAAGGTTAAAACTGACTACATCTTTGTAATTATTGTAAGAACTATTGTGATAGCTTTAGCTTTTTCTCATTTTTATTCTTTTGTTTTTTTTCTCATAAGCAAAATATGATTAAGGTAGAAAGGAGGTGACATGGTTATTGTGATAGCTTTAAACACTGCTGAAGGAGCATAAGGCAACTTTTGGTTATTCTATTCCTACATTCTTACATGCTACTTTACCGAGAACACTTCCTCTAAGCCTAAGCCAATATTCTCTTTGCCTACCGAGCTGTGGGACTTAGGCCACCATTCTTTGATATATAAGCTCAGTTTGTTTCAATTTAAGCATTCTAACAACGTGTTATTTTGATCGTGTTGGGACATAAGCATAGGTCATAGATGTTGTGTACTTGGAAAAGGAAAATGGGCAAGTAAGTTAGCAAATTTACATCCTCTACCATTGACACCAACACTTTTCTTGCAAATCAAACCCTATTCTTGCCCCTGTTTTAAGGACATTACTCATTCGAAAGTCGCATCAAAACTCTCACGATCCTTAGGTTCAATACTTGGCTAAGAGATAATTCACCAACAACAGTCCAAAGAAGCAAAGAAAGGATCAGGTCAAGAAAAAAAAAAGATGGATTAAAGTAGTCTGATAGTGCTTTGGTGCCCAAATCGGTATGCTAGTGTGGATGGTCCTTACCATTGGGCTTTACTTGATGGGTAGAATGGCAACCTCAACCAATTAGAGGCGGATTATGCTGAAATCGTGCCAGGAGAGCTGCACTTCCAATGTAGGGCACAACCACCTCTGGTTTGGACAACTTTCCAAATGGGCTCTAATATGGTGGGGCTTAGCAAGGTGGGGAAAAGAAGCAACAAGATGGACTTAACTCAAAATTACAGGGTGATGTTGGGCTATGGTCATAAGGGTAGTGCAAAAGACACGAGCAGCAACTCGGTTTTGACCATGGTTGGTGGTAATTTTGATGAACTTTAGGTTTATAAAAACATAAGACTAAAAGTGTACTATTGAAATTGGGCTTGGTAATGTGTTATAGCACTCCTATTAACTCTAGCTGAATGAGTTGGTAAGTGGTAACCTTGCAACCTCTTCCATGATGCCTAAGAACACTTTTTACTACCATGTGAGCGCCCTTTGGTGTTTGATCCAATTTGACCACTCAAGCAAGGGCTTATACATATGTATACCCTCATGTGAGGATTTGATGATGCTCATTTCTTTTGTAACTAGCACCACAAAGTTTGTCTTCCATTTCCTTAGACTCAGTAAATAAGTACAATAAGAAAGGATTGTTATACATGCAAGTGAGCCATTGGATTGAGTGAGACCTATGTTGGCCCTACTTATCGAACAGTCTTCACGTGTCCATCAATACAACAGATAGTGGTGGCTTAGTTTTCTAATAAGAAATGGACTTCTATGCACATAAAAAAAACACAAGAAATGCCACCAACCCCACATCATATGTAAAGAATAAAATTTCTCAAGTATTACTGCTAAGCCCAAATGCAGTGGATCGAGAAATAACTCTGGTTTTGGAATTCGGGTCTATATGGCCTAGTAATGACGATTTCAAAAGTAGTTGGGCTTTCAACTTTGGGGCTCTTTGGCCCAATAAGGACGATTGCAAAACCCATGTGGTTTTGGATTTCGAGTCGGCCGCTATGACACGGGCATTCTTTTAACTTGTCCTCTAATCCAACAATAAGTTATTTAATACGAGAAACGAAACCAGAAAAGCAAGAGAAAATCGGAAAGCAAAGCGAGAATGGCAGCCGCAGCGATGGTTCTTGACCCGAAATCCCCTTCGGAGCCTCCGCTGCCATTGATCAAACCCGATCTGTCCCAATCCTCCATCGATGCGGACGCCGACGAGGATGATCTCTACAGCAAGCTGAAGTTCCTGCAGCGGCAACTGGAGTTCATCGACATTCAAGAAGAGTACGTGAAAGACGAGCAGAAGAATCTGAAGAGGGAGCTCCTTCGGGCCCAGGAAGAGGTGAAGCGGATCCAATCCGTGCCGCTGGTCATCGGCCAGTTCATGGAGATGGTCGACCAGAACAACGGCATCGTCGGTTCCACTACCGGGTCCAATTATTATGTCCGGATTTTGAGTACCATCAACCGGGAGCTCTTGAAGCCGTCTGCATCGGTCGCACTTCATCGCCACTCTAATGCTCTTGTAGATATATTGCCTCCTGAGGCCGATTCAAGTATCTCTCTCCTTAGCCAATCGGAGAAGCCCGATGTCACTTATAATGTGAGTTCCGGTTTCTATTTAGGGTTAATTGGGTCTTCTGCTTGTTTAATTGAGCTGTTTCTTGATTAGGTCGGCTTTATTTTTTACTTCGCTGATTGTTAGGTTGTTGAGTAGATTTAGGGGCTCTATTGTACTTTTATGCCTCCTTCCTTTTGATATGAAATTGCTTCTATATGATGATTATTCAGACCTATAACCAGTTTAAAAGAGTTTCTGAAGGTGGTTAGTTCCTACAGATTGGCACTTTCATGTTTTAGCTTAAACAGGAGCCAGCGGTTTTTAAAAATTGACTTTGAGACCCATAGTATGATTCGGGCTCCTTTCAATATGCTTATCAGACTTTTTTAAACTGACAGGCTCCAATAAGAAGACCAATGCCTTGGGTTAAACTGCCTTGTTGAGAGGTTTTCGGGATAGTTCAATTTTAGTGGCTTCCAGGGTGATCTGCATCTTACTAATAGGAAGGCGTAATAACTCTGACTTATGTCTAGTCCTCGGTGTAGTTTCAAGTATATGTTGGTTTTGTTTTCTCATTTGGTGAATCATTGTTATTTTTGTTAAGTGTCTTATCTGGCTACCTCCTCAGGTTCATATGCTGTTTAAATTTTTGCTTCTGCAGAAGAGCTTTGCTGCTTCCAATGATGGGTATTCTGATTTCTTTCTGGACAATAATTTTGCTTTTGACACTGTGTTGTTTTACCACAGGATATCGGGGGATGTGACATTCAAAAGCAGGAAATTCGTGAGGCAGTGGAGTTACCGTTGACTCACCATGAGTTGTATAAGCAGATTGGGATAGACCCTCCTCGTGGAGTGTTGCTATATGGACCTCCTGGGACCGGGAAAACTATGCTAGCAAAGGCTGTTGCTAACCATACAACTGCAGCCTTCATTAGAGTTGTTGGCTCCGAATTTGTTCAAAAGTATCTGGGTGAGGTATGGATTCGGTATCATGTGTATATGCATGCTCACACACACACACACAGAGTCTCACATTCGCATAATAGTAGCTGCTATGATTTATTGGCTGGCTGAGAATTAGCTTTTTTTTTCCCCTTCACAATTAAGACTTTGTTGTGTGCATTTGAGGAGCTGACATGGTAATTTCATTGATCATGTGATGTTTGTCTGTAGTTTATATGTGACATTTTGAAACTTGCATGTAGTGGATGCCAATGTTTGATGTGGTCACTGCTCTCATTGATTATACTTATAGGCTCCTCTTCCGTCATCACATTATACAATTATCCCAACTAAGTTGGTAACTGGTGTGAGGTTCATGATGATAACTGTTAGAAGTCATTTTGATACTATAAGTTCATCCAAAAGGCTAAAAGCAAAGTGGGTATTTTTTACACATGATGCTTTTCTTTATGCGAGTGCAAGCCCCTTGTGAGGGAATGATGAGATGAAATTTCAAATATCATCATAGGTTCTCCATTTGTGTGGACAAGTATCATGCTATGGTAGTGAGTGAAGATGGTTACTATAGTCTATATTTATTTAAAGGTTGACGTCGAGGAATCTACATGTGCAATATGAAACACAACCAATTAATGGCTCCCTTTTTACTTTATCGATCTGATATTATCTGGTTGCTTTATTTTAGGGCCCACGTATGGTTCGTGATGTTTTCCGACTTGCCAAAGAGAATGCCCCTGCCATTATCTTCATTGACGAGGTTGATGCCATTGCTACTGCTAGGTTTGATGCCCAAACTGGAGCTGATAGAGAGGTTCAGCGTATCCTTATGGAACTTCTAAACCAGGTCTCATTTTACTTATTCATGAGTAGATTTCCTTCAGTCTGCTGCAGGATTTCTTCTTATTTCTCATTTTTTATATATTTACGATCTGATGGTTGCTCTTTTCTGAAAACTACTGTTATCAACTGTTGTAGATGGATGGGTTCGATCAGACAGTTAATGTTAAGGTCATAATGGCCACTAACAGGGCTGATACTTTGGACCCTGCACTTCTTCGTCCTGGAAGGCTTGACCGAAAGATTGAGTTCCCCTTGCCTGACAGACGGCAAAAGAGGCTTGTTTTTCAGGCAAGTGCATTTGACATTATTCAATTTTCTATCTGTTCCAAAATGAACTTCAATAATCTGTTCAGGAGATGCTACAGTGTATTATATTTTTTTAGTGATGTGCTTAGCTTAGAGCGGCAGTTTCATCTTTTTTTTTGTCTCTATTTGTTTTCTAGATCCATTATTGCATTTATTGAACTGGCTGTTCTTTGCAGGTATGTACGTCGAAAATGAATCTGAGTGATGAGGTAGACCTGGAGGATTATGTTTCCCGGCCGGATAAAATCAGTGCAGCTGAGGTTTGTCATTGCCCTTTGTTTTAACCCTGTTTTGCTGTTGCTCGGCATGTTATACTTTTTGTTGACTTAGGAGGCAAAAGCATAAGAGTGAGAATATTAGTACCAACGAACTTGGTGACTGGAATGATACTAAATGTATGTTAGCAATGAGAAAATTTTGATTGGGATTTGCAACTCAGGGTCATACAGTAGGTACAAGAGGAAGAATTCTTAGTATTCTGTTGATGTAGGTGGCTGTCATATGTGTGGGAAGTGATGTGGTAATTTGGAGGAGGTTTAAATAGTTTGTAAATGTCAACTTGAATCCTGTATGGATGGGAGGTTCTGGTCTGGATTTTACATGTTCACTGATCATTCATATGATTATGTTGATTAATTGTAGGCTTAACTCAAGGACTTCATGAATCAGTGCTAATCCTTGCTAGTTTCCCTCTGCAATTCTTTTATTTTGTTTCATCTTCCTTTTCAAATTGAACTTCTGTCAACAGATCGCAGCAATCTGCCAAGAAGCTGGAATGCATGCAGTTCGCAAGAACAGATATGTCATACTTCCAAAGGATTTCGAGAAGGGCTACCGAACCAATGTGAAGAAGCCTGATACCGACTTCGAGTTCTACAAGTGAAGGAATGTGCAGTGTGGCATCATTTGCTTGTTTGTTGAAAGAGTTTCATTTTGCTTAGTTCATTTTTTCTTTTAGACGGGGGTTGACATCCATCCGGTGTATTGTATTGTATGGGTACTAGACATTGTAGTTAGATTCAGCTCGATAAGCATGTTTAAGTTACTGGATTGCTGCCGAATGATGTGTTTTAAGTTTGAAAAAGAAATTACCGTGATGTGGATGGGGGAGGTGGCAAGTAACAAAGTATCATAAATGGTCGTTTGAAATGGTTAAGTCACAGGCATTGAAGAAGGAAAAGCCTAAGATTGGCAATATTGGTGGGGCACCGTAAGAGCCCCATGCTCTTGCCTGTTGCGTTTGCTGGGGGATAGGAAGACAAGGAAAGGGTGGGACAGCGTTTAGTTTTTCTTCGCGGCCCTTTTTCTGTAGTGGTCCTTACATGAAGGGCACATGGGTGCAATCAGATCCTTAATTATACACGAAAAGAGTGATTTGCTTGGCTTTAACGTTAATCTTATGTATTGCAAATCGAAGACGGCGTGAAGTGGTAATCTTTCGGTCACAAGAATCTAATAGAATTAGTTGAGCTTTATGAACTAGGTGCCATATTTTCATTTTTGGCCCTTTGGATTGAGGGATTAAAAAAAAAAAAGAGAGAGAAAAACGTCTCTGCAGTGGAGTAGTGTGGATGGGGCACTTCGTTCATTGCTCTTTAACAACCCTGGAGGGTCATCTTCAGCACTCTCTCTCTCTCTCTCTCTGAGGAATGAATGGGAATGATGACAATGGCACCAAAGCAAAAGCAAAGCAAAGCAAAAGCAAAGCAACACTGCAATCACTAAAAAATAGAAGCAAAGCAAGCAACTGGTGATGGATGGCAAATGAGTTAAAAAAAAAAAGAAGAAAAATGAAAAGAATTGTGGGGCCACGGCACCGTAATTCATGCCTTAATGAAACCTATCTATTCAACTTTGAGACCACCCTTTTGTCTCTTTTTAATTTCCAGGCCTCAGCTGGAGCCACTTGTTCCACTCCAAGCTCTCTCGCTTGCTGGTTCCATGGCTAAACCCCGCTTCCTCCTCCTCCTGCTCACCACCCTCTCCCTCTGTTTCTTCCACGGCAAGTCATCGTCTTGGCTCCAGCAACAAAATTCTGACCCTGAGGATGTTGTCCTCCCAACCAGGGCCAGTACGGATATCCCACATACAGGTAGTTCGTGTGATTTCTCGGTTGGCAAGTGGGTGTTCGACCAGTCCTATCCTCTCTATGACTCCAACTGTCCCTATCTCAGCACCGCCGTCACTTGCCAGAAGAATGGCCGCCCCGATTCCGCCTACCAGAACTGGCGGTGGCAGCCAAAGGGCTGTTCTCTTCCTAGGTAACTGTCAGTTACCTTCATCACTTACCTCTGTCATTTTCCCCCTTTGTTCATAAGATGCAGTTTCCGCTGTTCAGGTTCGATGCGCTCAAGTTTCTGGGGAAAATGAGAAGGAAAAGGATAATGCTGGTGGGTGATTCAATCATGAGAAACCAGTGGGAAAGTCTTGTCTGCTTGGTGCAGGGAGTGATCCCAACTGGCCATAAGAAACTTGCTTACAGTGGTCCTTCCATGGCCTTCCATGCTTTGGTAACAATAAGATATAACCAATTCTGTTTCTATATGGAGAACCTCTCTCTCTCTCTCTCACTTTTATTTCTCTCTTCTTTTTACTTCCCCCATGTTGAAATCTTGAATCTTAAGCAATTCAGAAGCACTTCATATTGGAATCAGGACTCGGTGCAAATTGAATTCAACATGATGTGTTAAAGTTTATCAATCGATTGTTACCTAAACTTTAGCCCCAACTAGCTGGAGTCTCCCAGTTTGCTTGGCTGGGAACCACTTGCTTTAAGCTATAAAAGTGCAGCACCAGCATCATACCAAACCTTAATAGCAATTTTGTTGGGGATGAGAGCATGAAATTCGTAATGTCAATTAGTAACTGATACAACCCATAATGAAGCTGTTGTTGTTTTGGGGTATATTCTTGCATCTTGTTAAATTTTTTTCCTGTGAAGCTACAAGGCTGCAACCCCATAACTCAGAATTGGCTAATGTTGCATGTTGGAAAAAATTGAGGGTATATCTGGTAGCATTTTAAGTATTCACGCTTGAAGCTACTATCTGTTCTAATTATGCTCTCCAGGAAATGGTTTCTTCGTCAAAAGCTGAAGCGGTGTAAGCATATGTTTTACAGGACTTCGAAACATCAATTGAATTTTCTTGGGCTCCTCTTCTTGTGGAGGTGAAGAAAGGGGCTGGAAACAAGAGAGTCTTGCATTTGGATAGGATTGAAGAGAATGCAAGATACTGGAGAGGAGCAGATGTCCTTGTGTTTGATTCAGCACACTGGTGGACTCATTCGGAGCAAACCATCTCGTAAGAGTCATTGCCATGATCAGATTCCCTTATTTCCACATAGAACTCACATGCTGATAAAGATCTGATTTTGTCTATAAGTTTTCTGCTCGAACCCATCTTTGGGTATAATATGTGCAGTAACACCATATACATTTATGTTATGTGCAGGTGGGATTACATTATGGAAGGACAGGCACTGTATAAAAGCATGAACCCCATGATTGCATATCAGAAAGGGCTTACTACATGGGCGAAATGGATCGAGTTAAACCTTGACCCACGAAAGACCAGAGTTATTTTCCGGAGTGTGTCCCCTAGGCATAACAAGTACATACATCAAGCACTCCTCTTTGTGAAAATTCCAATTGTGTTTGGTTTCAACAAGGAAATTATTTTGTATCTTGACAGGCAAAATGGCTGGAAATGCTACAACCAAAAGACACCCCTAGCAGCTTTCAGTCACCCGCATATCCCCGAGCAATTGCTGGTGCTGAAAGGAGTGGTGGGAAGGATGAGCTTCCCCATATATCTGCAAGACATTACAACAATGTCTGCCTTCAGAAGGGATGGCCACCCCTCTGTGTACAGAAGAGCTCTGGACCAAGCAGAGAAGCAACATGTAAGAGAGTTTTCCTCAGATTGTAGCCACTGGTGCCTCCCTGGTGTGCCGGACAGCTGGAATGAGATCTTGAGTGCGCTTCTCTAAGTCAAGATTACGCAAAAACAAGAAAGAAAAAACTCCCCTCTGCAAATTAGGCTTCAGTATAGCCAGCCACTTGTGCTTTCTGCTTATTGCTGCGTGTTAGTGTCGTGCTACATGACATGTTATATATGTTTAAATCCATTGAGTTTGAATTGCTTGCAAACATCAACCAGTACCTCTTCTTCTTCTTCTTCTTCTGATGATGATGATCCAAAAACATCACCACTATCTAGTATAACCTGATGAAACCCGAAAGGAAGCTGTAGCTAAACGGAGAAGTATTGCATTCAAAATCAAGAGAATTTGTCAGAGATTTGCTCTGACGAAAGATGGAAAAAGGATGAATATTTATTATAGTATTTCATAAGATTGATGATATATATGTAACAACTCGATCGCTACATATGAACAGCCATGCAAGTTCTTACCTACATATATACCCATTCAAGTTCACCTAGCAGTAGCAATTCTGTATGATTTGTCTGTGATAGAGCCAAGATATAAACCTGGGAACAAGGAATCCATTGTTTTCTGAACCTTGATAGGTCTCTTCTTGGTCCTCTTCTTCGGGATCAAATCAGCGACCTTCTTTAAATCTTCTTCAATCTCTTCCTTGGTCAAGGAAACAGAGAAGGGCCTCTTTTTCTGTGGTGTCTTCTTTTCAGTCTGTTTTGGGCAGCCAGTGCTCGGTGCAGCCAGTGCCATCGACGTGACTGGTGGTGTGGCCGATGGAGTGCCATCAGTAGCACCGGTGTTTTGGAGGCAGAACCGCCAGACACTCTTCGGACCTGTGTCATGTTCAGCCGGCTTCCGATCAAGAGGAGGTGCGGAGAATGCTGGTTTTGACTCCGGACTTGTAGCCCGGACCGAGGAGGACAAGGACTGGTGGAGGAAGTTGGAGGTTCGGTGGGTTGTGCCCCTGGGGATGGTGGTCGCCCACTTCAAATGAGGCAGAGAAAAGCTGTGGAGGCGCTGAGAGGGAGTCGCCATTGTTGCTTGGCACGCAAGGAAGTGAAAGTAATGCACTGGTTGAGAATTGAAATGCCAATTAACCGAGACCTGGTTTGTGTTTTATAAACTAGTAGAGATTTCCTAATCGAATTGCGACTTCACTTGAGTATTTGATATCAAGTAGGGCTCTTTCTCTTTTAAATTTTTGGTCCGTCTTTAAAAATCAGTCACGTGACCATAAAGAAAGGCGTGAAATTTACCGCTCCTTGGGGTAAAAAAATAAATAAATAAAAAGGAAGAGAAAGATAAAGAAAAGCTCATATTTTTTCACGTAAGGTTGTTGCTACAGACAAATCAGTTTGACATATGAATTGCCTGACAGGGACGGGACGTGGTTATTAATGCTTGGCTATGTTCTATAAATTTTGCGTGCTTAGGAGAACTTCATTGCTTTCGATTTTTTTATGCACAAAGTTGATACCTTCTTTCCCTGTTGCAAACAGTGGCGGAACCACGCTAGGGCAGAGATATTGCTGCCCCCGATAATTTTAAAAGTTTGTAAATATGAATTATTAAGTTGGCCAATTTGTGAGAAATTAAGGACCAAATGCACATTTCTCCCCCCCAAACTGGCTGAAAAATATAAAAAGAGTAGCTAACCGCGCTAAATCTTTACTTTTCGTTGCAAATTTCCCAAACCTATGAAACATTGCATATCCATCCCAAACCAAACCATCCTCTCTCAATGTCTCTCTGTCTCTCTCTCTCTCTCTCTCCTCTAGTCTACGATCACCGCCTCCGCCTAGCCCCTAGCCCCCCCAGCCTAGATACCTGGGTCCGCCAACTTGCAAACATACCTGACTCAAGAAAGGTTTTTGATAAACTTAAACAAGATTCCAACTTCAGCTTTCATCTACCTTTACTTTGTATATCTTGATCAACAAGCTTATGGTAACAGTTCGTTACTTGAATTTGGACAGGATTGAAGAGACTGGAATTAAGATACTGGAAAGGAGTGGATGTTCTTTGTTTGATTCAGAAACCTATAAGGCAAAATCACTATGCTCCCGTAGCTTCCAAATCATTAAACAAAACTGAGTAAATGACAAGTCGAGTCCAAGCCCTTGCATTTGAGCCAGAAAGAAAAGCAAGTGTAATAAAATGGATAATATATTTCCTACCAATTGCCAAGTGTTTACTCGAAGGACAATAAAAAAAAGAGTTATTTATAAAAGAGGGGAAAAAATTATTTCTTTTGGAATGAATAAAAAATTAGAACCTGCAATCTCTAACTTCTGACAACAGCCAAAATTATTTAACCCCTAAAAAGCTATGGCCCAAATAAGTAACATTCTTCATCACCTTATCTAAACTATTGTGGAGCTAACTTTCTCCTCAAATGGCTAACTTGCTCAGCACTCAACCAAAAAGCCTTCTCCAAAACCTCACTTTTGATCCCGGAACCAAACACTGCATTAGGGATCCTCTGCAGCCCAGGATTCTGGCTATTGAAGCTCCCCAAGATGGTGGCCGGAGTGTGGCCGGCGTTCATCTGGAAATGAATGAGTCCCCTTGGAAACACCATGACCTCCCCCTCCTCAAGAACTTTTGCAAACACCTTGTTTTCAGTATCAACAAACCCAGAATAGACTCTTCCGCGAAGCACAAAAGCTATCTCTGTGGCTCTCGGATGAAAGTGAGGGGGGTTGATACCACCAAAACCAAAATCAGCTCTCACCAACGCCATTCCCAACGTGTTCAATCCCGGAAACACATTGACATTCACCGACTTGGATGACAGACCTGTCTCAGTGAAGTTCCCCGGAAACCTTATGCCGGAGAACACAAAGTCTTCCACTGTGACCAGTGATGTGTTCTTGCAGGGGCCTGAAGGTCCTGTGGTGGGAATGCAGAAGTCTCGGATCGGGTCTGGGTCGGAGCCCAGGGTGGACACAACATAACTGTTGAGGAAAACAGCACACACAAGAGCCAACCTTGAGAGCATCTTGCAAAAGCCGTTGGGCATTTGGAGGATGAAAAGCTTGATAATTTTGAATGGATTAGAAAGTTGGACTAGTTGTGGCAATTCTTATAGGGGAAAATAGAATGTGTGGTTTGCTTGGGGAGAAAAGGACAGAGGATTAGTTAGGTTCAAAATGGAGGACTCCACCAACTCTACGCTGCTTTTGTGGAATATTGGTTGGAGCTTTTTCTGGTCATGGCTTTGATTATTGAACAACGCTTAATTGAAAAGATAGGATTGAATTATTTTGTTGGATTCTTAACCTGAACCCATAATTAGAAAATGAGTCAGGTTCCGTCGCTGCTCTTGCTTCTTTTCCTATTTATTTTGGACTAACGTAACCTGTCCCGTTAGGTTCAATACAAGTATAAAAAGGGGCAGAAAAATTTAATTAAAAAAAAAAACCTTGAAACTTGTTTCTCCTGAAAAAATCCCAAATATTGACTTGGAGGCCTTCATTTTTTTTGGGGGGTATATATTACCTCTTCTTATTGTGAATCAAGAGGAAAGCATCAATATTTCCTGCACTGGAAAAGGTAACTGAGCAGTTCCATCCACATAGGGAGGAAAGAATGCTTACTGAAGTTCAAGGCAAATGCTAGATGCTGAATCAATTTCATCAGTGGAATATTGGGATGTTCTTGGGTTCACCGCCAGTAAAGTTCATCTACTACACAAGCACTCTTATAACTACGACAAAAAGCTCAATGGCAGCGTATCGAAGATTTCCGCAACATATCTGCCGAAAAAAAATAAAAACAAACCGCCGTTCTACCTTTCCTTCGCATCGTTTTATGCTTGCAGGACCGATCTGCGCGAAAACAGACCTAGCTTACCTCAAAGAATGAACTATGATGAACCAAAAACAAGTAACAGAACAAAACACAGGTGTTTTGCTCGCTTAGTTTTACCATTCCGGATAAGCAACACAGATTGCAAGCTACAGCTCTCCAAAGTTAATACGGAGAAATATGGTTTTCAACAACTTTATTTGTGCAACTAACATTTGGCTTCCAGGACAAAGACTTCGGACCAAAGACAACCTGGAGTGGATGCACCCCGAGTCGGCACGTTTTGCAAAAACAACAGCCATAAGAAGCCTGCGCTCAATTGTGAATTGGTACATTAACTGTTACACTAACTTTACAGCAAGGAGTTCTTCGAAGCTTAATAACTGTGGATCTCTGTGTCTGGCCTTCTTAGGTAGTAGCGGAGACAGTTAACCAGAACCTGCATGTGTTTTTCGCTCAACATGTCAGGATAGATCGCACACGGGTTCAATCTCAAAACTAGAGTAGGATTTCAGCAGGGATCAGACATTGTCACAGTTGAAATCAAGCAAGCCTAAGAATTAGCTCTATGCAGTATTGTATGAATGAAAAACGAGCCGCATGGTCCATAGAGAACATTCCAAAACATGTATAAGCAAGAAATATTTACCTGTGACAAGGAATTATTCAGTGCTGCCCCTCTGTAGCTCACATATAATTTGTCTTTGGCTACCAATCCCTGAGAATGGACAAAGAAATGTTAACGACAGCTGAAAAACCAGGTATCATGTATATTCCAACCATAAATTAACACAGAGAGAGAGAGAGAGAGAGAGAGAGAGAGAGAGACTTCTGTATCAATTTCAGCAGATTCTACGTCAATATTGATGTCAGCAATATTTTTGATGATGTCTACAAGCAGTCCTGGGCGATCTGCTGTCTCAACATAAAGCAAGCTGATAATCACATTAAAAAATTGCTTTAGTAGATGATATTATAACTACATAGCTTCAGCAGGAGACAGCAGTCCAGACTTTTTCTGATGGTAGTAGAAAAACAATTTTCTTTTTCCCAACTGCCCAAAATCCTTAAACTGAGGAAAAAAGGGTTAAATTTTTTAAAAGGATTAGATTAAACACACTCATGTTTTCCACATCAATTGTTTTATCACATCTGATCAACAATATAGCTTTTGTTCCTTTCTCTTGATCCAGCCCAATCCACCTTTTATTAATTTTCAAGCTTTTTAACTACCCAGATCCACAAAACAACTAAAAAAAATACCTTCTCTTGGGTCCATCATCTCTGACATATACATGTGTTGCAATATCAATATCAAGCTGTCATTATTAAAGCCAAAGAATTACAATAAGAAATGGCACGATACTGGCAGCTAACAAAACACTTTCTGCACTCAAATGGAGAATGTGAGTACATTAACTTTAACATAAATGGCTAAGTGAAAGACACCCACACTTAAACACAACACACACACACACACATTCTCCCGAAATCCCATTATAAGCTACTGGATTCAGTTACACTACAGATATCATAGCATTCGACAGGCAAAATAAATTGCACCAGTTAAGGGCAGCCACTTATATATCAGCCACTCCCTCCAAACATGTGTACTCTCTGTTGCTCTTCTAGAAATGAGCCACCACAAAACAACATTTTGGAAGTGAGGATCTTCAACTTTATGGCTGTAGCATTCTTTTTTTTATGAGTTTTGTGCTGATATATAGGTGTCTTAAGCATGCCGATGACCTAAGAGATATTCATGAAACAGAGTATAAGATAGAGCTTAAGCAAAAAAATTGACTCACCAGGTAGATGTATACATCCAGCTTGCAACTAGCCATGGGCACATAAAAATAGCAATGGAACTCATCCTAGATTACAAACCTTACTCTTTTGACACTTGTGGCAAATGTTTCTGACCTATCAGGTATTTCTGACTCCTCAGAACTCATTTAGAACTTTGCGTTTTCCAATCTTAACTCATACTAGCTAGACGGGCTTAGAAATATACCCTACACCAATCACCTTTGTTTGGATATATCTTAAGCAGCATATAGTTCAAGCGACATAGAGCATCAAAAGGATTGAACAAGGAATAATTAGTCAGAACATTTCCAATCACCTTCTTCTCTGATGCTTTGATTCCAAAAACTTCACCCATAGCAAGTTGCTCGCTAGATTCCTGTCAAATAGAAAATCAAAGGAAACTTAATGGAAACCATCATCACCAAGCATGCAGGGGAGAAACAAAAGGAATATCCACCAACATGCCCAGACAGTAGAGAAAAGAGGAGAAACAACAGGAGATAAAGAATTCAGTTACATACTGGATGGTATTTCAGAAGATTATTAATGATTGTAAGGCGGATTCTCTCTAACAAGTCAGGATCTTCAACCTTGCGCCCAGTATCACTATCATAACCAACTAAGTATCACTAAATTGTGATTAAGCAAAACAATCATCAATAATCATACTGCTAATTGAAAAAGTGTAAAGATCCACTCACACCAGTACACAGTTGGTAAGTCTTAACTGTTAAATAACTTCATGTCAAATTAATAGCAATGAAATTAGCTGTTAGATCTAAAAACCTATTTCTAAGATTATGCTTATTAACTTCTGGGGTATGCAAGGTAGGACGGAAACATGTAACGGCAGAAGCTTTAGCAGAATACTTCATTTTCTGAAAATTTTGCCATATCTCAATCAGACATAAGTTTCATATTCCTTCCTGTGCATCATACAATGGATAGTTGCCCCCACAATTACTGTGATTAAGATGTGTGCAATTTATGTTGTTCTTTCCATTTTTGCCCTTGAAACTAAAATCCAAAAAAAAAATCCTTTTTGGATTTTGTGTAGTGAGCATTTAAATGAGGCTAGTGTGGTAAATTGGAGGTTACAAATTTTCTAAAGGGAGATGGTTCAACCTTCTCAGGACAGCCCAAAAAGGAATATGGTTAATCCTTTTGGAGACAAAAGGAGTATAAGTTTGAGCAACAAGGATAAATCTCATTCTTTTTTAACATAATATGATAGCATACTTGATTAAATATGCAAAAAGAAACATCCAGTAAATTTAAGAAAGCACACTGTAGAATCAGAAAAATGACTCACGATCTAGTGATGAAAAATTTAGTTTGTTTGACTGATCCTTCAGTGGTAACAGTTCCTTTCACAACATCCAATCCCAATTGTTTCAATGCATTCATCTGCAAAAACATGAGTTAAGGCAAACTGAAAAACTGTATATAAACTAGGGCTACTATTCTACTATGAATCTCTCTCTCCCTCTCTCTCTCTCTCTCTCTTGGGGGTAAAGAGCAGCCGCCCAGGTGAGTGTTAACAGAAAAAGAAAGCACTGGTCTCTATATAAAACAAATGAGTAACCAATCAAAACTGACATTTTACAAAATCATAATGGCATTGGAAGTCTGTAAAATCTACATTTTGCAAAACAGAACATGGGACAGATTCTTGGCACCAGCCATAGGTCCTACATTTGAGAGAAACTAACATGTTTGCTAGATAAAATATGTCAGTAGAGGTGATTTGAAAAACTGATTTGCTTTAGCTTGTTAAGTCTTACCACTAACAGTAAAAGTTCCATCCTAAAGTATAGAACAAAAAGTTACACTTGTGTCACGGATATCAGGATATGCAATTGGAATATGGAACAGAGAAAGCTGACCATCAATATCTAGCTTCTCAGGGGCTCCTATCAGGTAATAACATCACTCTTTAAGATATTAAAACACGTTAATTATAAAAAAGAAAACTAAGGAATATAAGTCAATACCGTGTCAATAAGAGCACCCAGACGATCTCCAAAGCTAAGCTGTACAATCGTTGCCTGAGACTCAGAATCTTGTCCAATCATAACTTTTGGCATTGGAACACAATCAGAATGCTTTTCAGATTCCTAAAACCAAAACTATGTAAAGAGATCTGTTCCATTGTACTACAAGTAATAAGCCAATTATGAAAATGCTTCAAGAAAATTTCAATATCAACAATTCAGTTTTAAGAAGGAGAAAGATCTCAACCTTTATAGCAACCAAACAACAACTCATGATTTTAGCTGGAAAGATTGCTCCCCTCAAGGAAGGGACCAACACATGTCTTGAGCACTATGCACAGAGGAGCAGTCTTTCATTTTCATGGGGGAAAGGACCAGGGAAAATTTTCACATGATGTTTTTAGTTGACAAAGATACCAAAACGGAAGAGAGAGAGAGAGAGAGAGAGAGAGAGAGAAACATCATTCACATACTGTATTAACTGTGCTTTATTGACAAAGCAAACACCAATACAGCATCAGAAGTCAATGACTATCAATGGCCAGTAAATGTAATGAGATATTCCGAAAAAAACCCAAACTAACATCTGAAGTAGTACTTCTATACACTTTCACTTCAACAATCATACCATGCATGACCCATAAATAAAAAAAAAATGAAAAAGTCCCCAATCAAAACAAGCCACGTTCTGAAAAGATCTTCGCAAGAGAACAAGAGAGGGAGCCAATACAAAAAAAAAAAAAAAAAAAAAGTCCTGGGCTTATAGAGGATGGCATTCAACTTACTTCAAATCTGACTAAACAATTTTACATACGTATGAGTGTTGTAGATGATATTACAATATTTTTATTCTCCTAATAGCCATAAATACTGAATAGCTGTGCTTCTGGGAAAGTGTACCAACCAACGACCTTGAATTCACTGCATTGATGCCATTGGTAGAAGCACAAGAGATGTTCCTGCTCCATGGATCAACCAGTGAGATGAGAAGAAAAAAAATATAAGCATTACATTGTTTCATAAACAATTTCACTATTAGCCACAGTTCTGATGGAGGCAAACATAAAACCGGATAAATCACTATCATGCAAAGGTCAGAAAGAAGACTCATCGATGTCCCCGAAGATCAGTAAAGAGCCAAGTCAGAACATAAATTTCAGATGATTCTCAGAAACTTGAATAAGGCGATGTGCAATCTATCTAACCAGACATTTTTTTTAACTCTCAAAAGCCTCGACAGAAAGAAACTCTTAATGTACGATCTCAGTAAGAGAACATATAAATTCATCGCAGGCTAAAATTCAAGAAATCAGAGGAACGATCGAAAAGACTAACAGTATTCATTTTCCTCAAAACCGAAACAGAAAATAACAACATAATGAAAATACTAGGAAAACAAAAACGAAATCAGAACCTATTCGGTTTCTTACTTGTTTCCGGAGGAAGCGATCCCAATTCTACATTCGGACAACTTTGAGACGTCGATACGTGCAAGAAGAGTGGAGCCGAGAGCTCTGGATCTAGGGAGAGCAACTGAAGTAAGAGAAGACAGATACGGATTCGTTGACGCCATGAAAAAGCGGGCTTGAGGGAGCTAGAGATGATTGTTTTGGTGCGAAACGAATCGAGCCAAGCCGGGGAGGAAGAGGGGAAGAGGAGAACGAAGGGGAATGGAGCGGGTTTATAACACTGACGTCACCTGTGAGACCCACCCGTCAGTTGGAATTGGACTCCACGTCAGACTGCATGCGTCACTAAGGTAAGGTCCGTCCGGGTTACTTTATTCTTTTCTTTGGATGGAGAAAGCTCGTAATTATAAAATAAGCCATTAAGATCATGTTATTTTTTCCGATTGTATCCTAAAATTTTTATCCGCTCCAGAATAAGCATCTATTCCCAAATGAATTCAATAGATTTCGATTTAGCATCTTTGATCCCTCCCCATGCGGGCACGGACTGTTCTAAAATACCCAACCTGTATGGATACCACCTTTTTCTTTTTTTTTCTTAAACTTTCTCAAAAGTTGTAAATAAGAACCTTCTTTTTGAAAACTTGTAATTTTCTTGAGAACGTGGTACAAGGCGTTGTTACTCAGCCAGACCCTCTTCATCAGGTGAAGCTGCTCAAAAGCAGGCACGAGATAGTTTCCAATCAATATACCATGTGTCTTAAAACATTTTCATGGCTCTGATACCAATTAAAATATTCTATTTTCTTCCTAGATCTATGCTAAGTTCTTCAAGCAAAGATCTTCTTGGTGGCTTAGCGAATTCGAACGTGATTCTCTTACTAAATTTCTTAGTAGAAGTCCCATTCATGCTTACTTTGAATGAAATAATTACCACAAGGAATGGAGTTTCTAAGATTATTTCTTGATTCATATTTAGAACTGTGAAATGTTGCTTAATACAAATATCTTCATTATATACATCAACATTTGTCAGTTTAAATCTTATTGGAATGGTTTTTTTGTTAGCAATAGTAATTGACTCAAAGGATTTATCTAAATACTGGCGCGATACAATTCTTTCCTTGATGCAATTCCGATCTGCTCCCGAATCAACCAAAATGATTGCTGTTATTTTAATTTCATTTTCTATTAATAAAGTCATTTTACTGGTAAATATTTGATTAGGAATAAAATAGACTTCATTAATTTGCAAGGGCTTTTCTAGAGAATTTTTTATTTCTTCAAAATCCTCATTTTCTTGGCTTGTGCTTGGAATGTTTTTTCCCTTCTACTTTGCTTTAAAATCGAATTCTTATAAATCTTCCATGATCAGCTCATCTTCCGGGAGATCTTTCAAGTATCCTTCAAAATTATGAAATTCTAGGATCTTAATTCTGTTTTTAAGAGATTTTATTTCAGCTTTTACTTCTGAAATTTTTCCTTTTAATTTAGCTATTATTGGTTCTTTGTGGATTCTCTGAGCCTTATCTTTTCTTTTCAGAATTTCATTAAGGCTTTACACAGAAGGTTTAGTTATTTCTTTGATACCAACCTTTTTTCTTGAAGTTCTTCCTTCCTTGTCGAGCTTGATTCTCCTGATTATTAGCTTTATCAAAGTGTTTGAGCAAAATTCCTTTTCTCATTTTTATGTCATTTAATTTGTCTTGTGATTTCCAAAATTCTTTTGTATTCTTCAATAAGGACATTGATTTGAATAGTATTTAACTGAAGGTTTTTGAAAATATTTTACAATTGGCACCAATCACAGCCACAATTTGATCCACAGCTTTCTGACTCAGATTCTGTGCTATCTGAAAGTCCAATCATATTAGTTTCTTCAGAGCTTTTTAAAGTTTCTTCTTTCTTTTCATCTTCAGGCTTGCTGTCGCTATTTAACAAAATTTGCATTAACTCTTTTTTAGTCCTTCATCAATTTCTAAATAGTTTATTTTTTGTCTTGTTTTACACTTATTAGCAAAGTGACCTGGTTTTCTACATTTCCAGCAAACCTTTTGATCTTTCTTAGATCTTCTCTTTTTGAATCTTTGAAAGGTTCCTAGTTTATCTTCTGTTCTTTCAAATCTTCTTCTCCTATATTTCTTATAGGATTTATGTTTCTTTTGTTTCTTGGGTTCGTACCCCGATTAGGGTTTTTGAACATCATAGCCAAATTGGGCATAAAATTGTCCCATTTCTTTTCTTCTTGCTAATTTTTCTCTTTTTACATGCTTTTGCCATTTCATCTCATGACATAATTTTAAACTGACTTCTTTGACTTCAGCTATGATTTGACCATAAGTATAATTTTCTAGGTTCAATTGACCTTGACCTTATAATTTTCTAGGTTCAATTGACCTTGACATTTTTCTTTAATATGATCCATTGCGAGTTGACCAAAATGTTTGGATAACCCTTGGATAAATTTTTCTTTCCAAATTGAGGATTTACAATCTTCTCTTTCGTAGACTCTTGTAGGGAAGGTGTCCTTATACCACTCTAGATCTGAAAGGGTTCTACACCTTAAATTTAAAGCAATTCACTGTTTCTGTTTTCTTTACTCGCTGTGTCACCAATAAAATGTGAATAAATTGTGCAAAGCAAAGTGTTCACAACATCTGACTCACTTGTTTGGATTAACTGATTTCCATGTTGGACAATGAGGATTTTTTTGGCATTCCTTATTTTTTGTCTACCATTCTCAATTAGACACATATACCACCAATTCTTTAATTGGTTTGTGAAACTGATTATTAATATTCCTGCAAATTTTGGGTCCGTGTTATTTATTCATTTTCTGGCCGCTACACCATAGATTATCATGTTCTAGATGGTGTTTATTATCTGATATTCTGATAGGTCATCGATATTCCATTCTCTAATTGATTCTTTTTATTGGTCCTCTTCTCCCCCCTTCAGAATGAATGCGATTCAGTTCTAATAGTTCTTCTTGTCCTGGGTGATAAGAGTCAACTAATTCTTGGATATTGGAGGTTTTACCAATGACATTAATTTGAATACCCTTTTTTTTCTTATCTGTTGGTTCATTAGATTTAATCGTTAATTAAGTGATTTGGTTAGCTAAATCAATGATTCTGTCATTTGGTTTTAACTTAAATTTTGGTAGTTTTTTAGGAAAATTGATGGGAGATTTTGCGGTTTTTGGCAAAAGTTCTGGTTTAAAAACAGAAGCTTTTGTAAGACCAAACTTGTGTTTGTCCAAAGCAATTTCAATTCTATTCATTTGTTTACCTATGGACTGTAGGTAAAGGTCTATATAATTGTTCTGTTCAATAATGTTCTGAAGATCTTTTTTGTTAATGGGTTTTTTGGCAACTTCTAGAGCATCAGTATCAAACGTCTTGAAAGGTGCAGCTGCTATCTTGGATTCTTCCCCTAGTATGACCGTAGTGTCTGGTGGATGTGGAGCCGTAACTTCCCTTCCATCCTTGGTCTTGTATGTTGACCAAGTTTCTTCTTGGACATCAATCGTTGTTTCTTCATCCAAAACAATGGCATTAATGAAACCATTCAAAAAAACTTCAAATTTTTTTTCTCATAATTCTTTTATACCAAAGGTGTTTAATTTTTTTTCTTTCTTCTTCGGTATATGTGTCAAAAAATTATTTTCTTTTAATTTTGTTTTCTTCTTACCAATAATCTTTATTCAAACTCTGAGGATCAAAATGAAAAGGTTTAGTTAAAACATTTAATTGAAAATCTGAAAAGTCAGGATTTAGGGATCATATGGATACAGATTTGGATTCTTCTTCTTGTTGACATTTTTCCAGGATGACTGGATCCATTCTATAGACCAGATGGGAAACTTGTTCAGTTGATTCTCTGATTCCTCCAACAAGTTTTTCATGGTCGGATTCTAGTATATGAGAACATTATGCCCTTGATGAAGATGGTCTTGAAGGTTTATATGAAATTCTTGAGGGTAATCTTCTAGGTTCTAATTCTGAAAAATCGATTTTAGTAACCTTATCTTTACTAAATTGAATTTTTACTTCTCCATTCTCACATTCAATTATCCTTTCTAACTCTTGAGGTTTTATAGTTTTAACGGGTTTTTCATTTTGAAAAATCCAATTTTTTTGGAGTTTAATGTCCTTTCATTTAATAGGCTTAGGAACAACAACATTACTTTTTTCTGTGTTTGCTTTTATAAGCAAAGTTTCTCCTTAAGTACCAAATTCTAAGGCCTTCAGCTCGATTTGAATTGTCATCATCTTGTAGTAAATTATGTAGACTAAAGCGAGATTCTGGGATTCTTCGAGTATGTTGAAACCGAATGTCATGATGTTTGTAGTTAAAACTTTCATTATGTGTGGATCCTTTAAAGACACAGTAAAATTTGGGTGGCAGTTGAAATAAATCAAACTGTCACAAAGACTCAATTCAACAATACCTAAAAGAGAATAAAAAAACTTATTATGTCTTTAATCTCTCAACACGATTATCACAGAAGTGTTAGACCATTTCTTGTTAAAGGTCTTAACGCCATTTGGACTAAACCAACATGCAGATAATTGTAATGGTTTTCTAGATGATCTTTGATCATGTATTTGGAAAATAATTCAAACGTGTGATCTTCTTCCATTATAGAAATAGTCTTTTTCTACAGTTTTTATGGCTTACATCATTCTGAAATCAAAAGTACCCTTTTGATAGATTTCCCACTTATCCATCTTGGGGATGTTCCAATTTTCCAATTTCTTCTCGACATCTCGCATAATGAGTATGCTTTGTGAGTTTTTTACTCTTCTATTCCCCATAGTTTCCTCTTCTTCTTCTTTCTTTGAAGAAGACTTAATCAAACTTCTGAAGATTTTATCCATTAGTAATGTTCAATTAATGATAAAGTCTTTACCAGATATCTGTAAACGTTTTACACAATTTTACTACCCTTTGTCACTCAATAATGGGTCTTACGGTTGCTACCCGACTTGGATGATATTCTTGGTAAGATTTTAATAGTAATTTTTTTATTACTAAGAGAGAAAAGTTTCAGGAGAACTAACTCCTAAGTCAAAGAAATAAGATCGAAAATAAACTTTAGGGACTAGAATGTTTAAAGGTTAAAACTTCTGGGAGTAAAAAAACAGATTTTTACCAAAAACATTGATCTTTTAAACCAACGGTGGAAAAAGAGGCCTGGGTATGTTTACGGGTTCCGTATTTTAGAATCTTCCGGCCAAAACCCCGTCTTTGTAAATAATGCTCCTTGCCTCGTGGAGTCGCCTGGCCTTTCGTTGTCCACACTCTTAGCCCAGACCCCCGTATGTTTCCTCTTCCATTTCTCACGTTCTCTGCGTGACCGGAAAATTTCAGACGTCGGAGTTTCACCCCTACAAAAACAACATGGGCTTGGGCATATCAGTTCTGATCGCCTTGAAGGCCATCGCCTGTTTTCTGTCCGCCGGCGTTCTAAGGAAGCTCGGTATGAAGGTCTTATCACTGCCCTTCTTGTACGCTTCGCTGGTTGCTTTAATGGTATCGGTCGCTTCTCTCCCGTACATCAATCTTCCCATGCTTTTGGGGAAAAACCCAGATGGGACTTTTCCAATTTGGTCTATCATCCTATTCAGCCCCTACATTTTATTCGTCAGAATCTTCTCCAAATTGAGGAGATTGATGAGCGGGGAAGAGTCGTATACTGAAATTTGTGAGGGTCTGTACGTTGGGGGCTGGCCTCATTCTGTGAGGTCGATGCCGCCTGGAAATCCTGCTGTTATTGACTGTACTTGTGAGTTGCCCAGAAAAATGGAGTTCAAGAGCCACCCTTATTTATGTATCCCTACCTGGGATACGAGAGCACCGCAGCCAGCAGACATTGAAGCCGCCGTGAAGTGGGCTTGCCGGAAAAGAGCGCAGAATAAGCCGGTTTTCATCCACTGTGCTTATGGTATGATTTTGAGCTTTTGACAATTACGTTGTCTTACATTTTGAATTTTAATGCATTTGCTTGGAGACGAGTCTATGGGTTCTTAACTTGTTCTGGATTACATCCGGGCTAGATGCTACATGCTAGTATTGTTCAGGTCCCCTTTAAGTTGTGTTTTCCTTCTAATAGGTGTGGCTAGATCAATAAATTGATTCTTACAGTATAATCACACAAGATGTTGTTAGTAACATTTTGGTGCTGTACTGTAGCGACCTTTTCAGCAAGCAAATCGTTGATGGAACACTGTCCACTATTCTGCAACTGCTTATATTATGAGCTGTTGTATGAGTAGCCACTATTCACGAGAATCATGCATGTCTTGGGACCTTTCTCTTAGCTCATGACAATTGCCGGTTGTAACGTTTCCAGTAGCAAGTTGTTGAAAATTATAGTTGATTATGAAACAATGTTTTAAAGCTTGCTGGAATATATTCTTCATGTTGTCTCACATTTGCTTCTCATAAAAGTCTTCACCCATTTCCATGACATTTTCTTTACAAGTGTTTCTGGATTTCATTAGGTTGAATTTACATCAGGTGTAATGATTGACCTGAAGTTGTTTTGAACTAAAGATCTTGGGCAAACCTGTGTTAGGCCTAGAATTAGGACATGGAGATATTATTTAAGTCAGTTGCTAATTTGTTTGATTTCAATTCTTATTTGTTCCATTTTAATCCTCCTTTATGTAAACAGGGAATCAGATCCTCTGGAAACAGTTTATTGATGAAAATGATTTGATTGAATGTTTCCTTCATCAAATTCTTCTTCCTTTTTCATGTTGACATTTCTGCTTCTTTTTTCCAGCAACCTTGTTGCTACTACATCAAGTAGCATAGAAGTTAAGCTTCAGAGAATAAAGGCCATGTTAAGATTCAGCTCATTAGGGTTGTTCCTGTGCAAACGTATTCATTTATCACATAGTAATGCGAGATGCATCTTTTTGCTGAAACATGGCTTTGCATGATTTCTATCCTAATTTTCTTGCAGCAGTGATGATATCTGAGTTAAAGAAATTGAAGAGTTCAGTAGTCTCACTTTTAGATTCATATAGGAGGAAAGGAAGAGGTCTGTTGGTTATCGGACACTTCTTTTCAGAGAGATGAATGTTGTTTATCCTGTGAAGTCTTGCAGCTAGGCATAGAGATGGCTGAGATTAAAAGATCAGCACTGGTCTTCAACTATCACAATGATATTGTGAGGGCCAACCCTTGACAGCTGAATGCTTGAACGTAACATAGTAGCATGAATCTCAAGTGTTTATATTTTGTGCATCATTTGTGGCAGTAGAAGGTCGCAATTCTATACCAGATGGCTTCATACTGAATGCAGTTTAGTAGGTTTCTTCTGTTTCGGAAGCATTTCCTGTTCAGTATTTCATATGTTGATGTTCAGAATGACAAGCCTGTGTATATAGCTTTAGGAAATGTTGTCTCATGGCAATCTGAGAAGTGTGGTTCTTCCTTCCCTTTTTTTGACTTGTTGGATGAAGTTATTGGGTTCAACAAAATACAATTGACCTCAGGTTATGCTAATTAGTCTGGATAGGTTATCTATCCTAGATTGATGCTTATCTGTTGTGCCTATTGAAAATATCAAGGCAATCCAATTACAATGTTGGTCTGAGACGCTTGCAATTTCATCCTGCAGGTCATGGAAGAAGTGTTGCCGTGATGTGTGCTCTGTTAGTTGCTTTGGGCATAGTTGAGGACTGGAAGAAAGCCGAGAACTTCATTCGAGAGAGACGGCCGTATATCCGAATGAACTCGCTGCACCACACAGCATTAGATGAATGGTCAAAACATCGGCTCTCTTCCTTCAGAAGGGATGGAGGTCTGGATAATTTTTCTGGCTCTGTACTGAATACTTCCCACTAGCACATGGTCCGGTAGGGCAGAAAACTGAAAGCCCGACCTCCATTGTTGGTTCTGAACAGACAATTGATCTTTGGACAGATTAGATATTGATTCGTCGCTGGATTAAATGTTGTGAATTTTATCAGGATGTTGATGATCGAGTAAAAAAAATGTGAAAATGTGGCGTCATATTAATCTACAATGTTGTTCCATCAGTTTCTATATGTTAGTAATTACGTCCAATGTTTCTCTTTGTTTATTTACGTAGGTGCATTATATTCAATTCAATACATGAGCTCGAATGTTGCAGTGTGTGTGTGTGTTTTTTTGAATTTTTTCCTTCAATTTTTACATGTAAATAAAAATATATCAAAAGTGAACATTAAAATTATGGTTTGAAGAGCAATTTGGTAAAGTAATTTAGTGAATATTAAAATGTTGTAAAAGTTTGGAACAACTCAAAATATAATATGTTATAAAATAATTTGAGATATGAGAAATGTGTATCAAACAATTCAATTCAATAAATTAAGACTTTGACTAGTTAATTTGGTTAAATGTTAAAATCCTTGTTTGATTTTGTAAAAGTTCAATTTATTCAAGATGGAATAAACCATGCATATCATGAAAATGAGTAAAGTCCACCGGAGTACTTTAGCTTATTTTTTATTTCAAATGAATACCTAACACTTAGATTTGTCAGAATTACATAAGCTCATATAATGCATTCCAATAAAGTACTTTTCATTGATTTTGCCGTTAAATTAGATAAAAATTAATGACTTGACTTTAAATAACATTAAAATAAAGTTTCAATGACAATTTTGATCCTCCATCTTTTTCAATAAGTAATTTTATACCCTAAATTTCTAAACCTACTCATAGCCTAAATCTACTACTTCTCCTTTCCCTAGCCTCAACCCACCTCTAGCTCTCCATGTTGAAACCACCGTTACCTAAATCTAGCCTGAATTTACTGCCACAACAGTAGCCACTGCAGTCGTCCACCCAACCCAGCCCACCAGCAACGCAAAAATGAGAGGCGAAAGGATGGCCTCTATCATCGCTTGCTTTGATTCAAAGAGACAGATTGCCACTGACGACCACGATTTCCAAGGGTGCGCCATGCCAGAAGCTACTGATCGCCCTTAGTGCCACCCCTGTGGGCGCCAATTCACTGCTGGCGTTGCCCACCACCTCCTCCGGCTATCACCTTAACCATCATCTCTGATTAATTTCGCTTAATTGCCAGGACTCGGACGAGCTCTGCTGTGGGCATCTCTTCGATTTCCTTTTTGGCCTTGTTGACCATTTCTATTCCATCCAAAACCATCGATCAACTGGGTGCTTGATTCAAGAAGCGACAATTACCGATTCTCAATTCTCTTTCAATTCTTGCTTAACCCTCCCAATGACGGCCAATTCTCAGTCAATTCAAGGATGAGATGATGACGATGGGCGATTTTTGTTCGATTTAAGGTGTGGACAATGGCCAAACAGTGCAGAAGCAAGTAGTGACAAGCAGCAGTCGTTAACTCAGTGACGACTAGCCGTTGCTGATATTACAATCTTAGTGACAAGCAGCCTTCACTAAACTTAGTGACCGTCTGCCTTCACTAAATACAGCGATGGGCAACCATTACTAAATTAGTGACAGTAGACCTTCACTAGTCAATAGCCACTTTTAGCAACACAAAGCCATCATTAATATATATATTTCTCTCCTATTTTTTAATCCTATATACATTACCACGTTGTCCTATTCCTATAATTCCAACAATTATAAAATAGAGGTGGATTCTATATATATACAAATACAAAATACACCAACCATGTCATTTAACAATCAAGCCATACAAAATATAGGAAAAATCAATATACATATTTTGGTCATTTCCTAGGTTTACAATACCACCACAAGAGAGGTCGCAAGAACTAAGAGCAAAGTTTAAAAGTACAAAACCTGATGGGAATACTTGACTAAACTACTTTATGTTTTTTCTAGTGATGCATAGAACTCTTCATGCCCTGATGGCTTCACAATCTTTAGAACATTATAGCCCTTCCTATTTGAGCAACAGGAACTCTTTGTTGATCTCATTTGCAACTCATCCTTAATTCTCTGAAATTCGCCGATTTACAAGATTCTTAGAGACATCATGGAACATGTAAATCCATCATAAAATAAGTTGTCTGAGACCAAACTGTGTTATTCCCAATGGAAGCTGACAAAGGCATAAAAGTTATAACGCCTAATAATTGATTAGGATTCACTTTATCAGAGATCTAGATACGCTTTAGTGCATATGGAGAAAAAAAAATACTCCCTTTTGTCCCATATTCTTTGAAACATTCACTTTTAAGCAATTAATCTATAATTTTTTATTTTCAATTTTTAGTATATAAATAAAAAAAAATTTCTATATAAATGATAAATAAAAACCTATAGTTTCCAAATATATTTTTTTTAATTTTTTTTCTAACAACCAATAATATAAATAAATTCAAGTCAAACTATGACAAAAAGTCAACTATTTCAAATAATATAAGACGGAAGGAGTAATTCACATTTAGGAAGAGAAAGAATAGCAAGCTTATCCACATCATTAGACTCACTATTTGCACTTCATCCTTTCTCATAATGAACTGAAATTAAAAATAGTCCAATGCAAATATAGCAAAGCAAATATATCCTAAGTTTTTTCTTGCTTTTCCAATTACTCTGTTCTCCACCCCGCCGCCATCTGCGCCTCTAACTCAACTCTGACCAGCTGACTATTAGCATTCACTAGTCTCCCATACGAACCCTTGTATCGGCCTTGACAGACTTTTACTCTGCTACCAATGAAAGAATCACGTCACCATCGGTTTTGATTCCTTCCTCTTTCCTGCAAAAAACAACCAGTGCAAGCAAAGATAAACTAATAAAATATAGTACACCTAAATGATAACACGAATCAACTTCTCTTTGAACTAAACAGCAATTGAACTACAATTTCTAAAGACACTACCATGCAACGTTAGGCTAAGCTTTTGAGAACTAATTTTAACGAACAAATCTCTTTACTGCAGGGCCTACAGAAATACATCACCAACCATGTTTGCAAGGTGTTTGACCTACTAAATCATTAGCTTTATTTCAAAAATTGGGTACTCATCATGTAGCTTAAATCTGTCCAGTTCTGCCCTAGTATAAACCTTGAAAAATTCTAGTTTCAAAGGGTCAGTTTAAGTTCCAGACCTGAAATTCAAACCAGACTTGGTGCACAAACTTTATTTATCAAAAGAAACTTGTTTCAGGTCTGAAACTCAAGCTAATAAGCCTAATATGAAATTCCCATCAAACCCTGTATGTACTGTTGCAAGCCTACAGTATCTGAGCTGATTGTGCTTTTCTTTCAAAACAAGCAATTTTTATACCTAGAAGTGTTCAAACAAGTTCTAAATAACTTATAAAACACGCTTAGAAAAACTCAGCCCCAAAAACCTTCTCTAGTTCAAAGTCAACTCTCAGGTCAAACCTTGCAAAAACTATAGCCTTTACTCCAGAAACAATAAATGTTCCTAATGGTAGTATAAATAGAGCATGTTCTTAAATATACTTGGAAGGATCTCTCATGCAATAAGTGTAACGTACCAACACTGGTTTCCTATCCCTTACAATATATCGCTTGTTCTGTGAAATTGGCTGCCACAACAGAGAAGAATCAAGTCAAAGTTGGTTAGAAGTACTTTGATTTTTACTTCTTGATCATTACTCATGGACAAAACTTAGCAGTTTCATCCTGAGCCATCTCTACTTGAGATGCCATAGACACTCGCATATTGTTTCATGTCTCGAATCCCAAGATCATCAAGCAGACTGCTAACTACAGGTTCGCTTTCAGTCTACACAAGATTATTGGTTTAAGTAAAAAGTACATTTAACAATTGCTAAAGTTTAAAGTAAACTTGAGATTTCGCCTACCATTGTTTCTCATTCAACAAATTTACCAAGGCTAAAGATTACAGAGAAACCGTGAAAAGTAAAAATAGATAATAGTAACTAACTGAACTACCATGGTATTTGCTCCTTCATCCCAAATCACAGCTAAACAATACCACACTTGCTTACAAATTATAATCCATGATCAAGAAAGGGCTAGATGCTTCCAGTTTTTATGGCCCAATGGCCTGAAATTAACATGGAACAAAGTCGCAATCCACTTCCTAGACCAAAATGAAACCCTAAATTCTAACAAAGGTTCCAAACCCATATCTAAGTTAAATCAAAGTCTCAGGAGTTTACCTCAGGTAAGGCAAATTTTCGGCATGATTCCTGCGAGGAAAATGGACGATTGAGGCTTCACATCAGTCGAGTGCACCGGCAGACGAAGAAATGAGCAAGAATACTGGACGCTGGAGGCTTTGTGTCCGTCTGCTCCAATTTCCGGTCAACTGGCGGCAAGCAGCGGATCGAACCCTTGCGTTTGGGGCGAAGATGGCCTAACCCTCTGGTTTTGCGAAGTTTCGTGAAATGGGAAGGGAGGAGATGGTTTGCGAAAAAAAATGAAAGTAAAGGTGGCGATCCAAAATTTTTTAACTAGCGATTTAGCAAAGCTAGTCGTCATTATTTTTGACAAAAATTAATGATTGCTTTCCTTCACAAAAGTCATATTTAGAGACAGTTTGCCGTCACTAGTTAATGAATAACTAGTGAGGGTAAGCTGTTACTAATTATGGCTACAATTTAGTGACAGTTAACAGCTTCTTATGACTATTTAATAAGGATCGATCGTCACTAACTCTATCATAGTTTAGTGATTGTTAGCCGTCGCTAAAATGTATGTTAGTGACAGCTAGTCTTTGCTAAGTTAGTGATGACAAGTTGTCACTACCACTGACCATTATTTTTAAAATTTTGTTCATTCATTTTTTTAATAAATGAAGTACTAATTTTATTTAAGGTCCTTCTCTATATATAAATCACTAATATTATGATTACTAATTAGCAAATTAATATTCCTAAGGCTTGGCAAAAAAATTAGTTGAAATTCAAAAGAATCTTCTTCTTTTTTTCTTTTCTAGAAGAATGATTGAGATGAATAAATTTTTTAACCTAAATTATAATATATATTTTTAACCTAAATTGAGATGACAATAAGTTGTTACTAAAGTGTTTGGGATATTAGTGAGGGCAAGTCGACACTAATCTTTGAGATATTAGCGAGGGCAAGGCCGTCACTAAATTTAGTGAATGCTAACTGTCACTAATTTTTTGGATTTTAGCAAAGATAAACTATCACTAAATTTAGTGACGGCTGGCTAACCATCACTAAATTTAACAATGGCTGACTGTCGTTAAAATTTAGTGACGGTTTACCCTCGTTAATTTAGTGATGGTTAGCCAGCCGTCACTAAATTAACGAGGGTAAACCGTCACTAAATTTTAACGACAATCAGCCATTGTTAAATTTTCACCAAACTTTGAATGATTGCTTACTGTCACTATGTAGCAATTGTTTTTAGCCATCGTTAATTTCATCGTCATTAAATCACCTTTTTCTAGTAGTGTGAGAGCGCAACACTGATTTTAGTTGACATTTTAAGACTTAGAATTAGTAATTGTAAAAATTAAGAGTTCAAAATTATTATTTTGAATTTATCCTAATTTTATTTAATGACATGTCATCAATTTTCATCCAATTTAATAATAAAACCGACGGAAAGTACCCGATTAGGATTTGCTATATGAGCTTATATAGTTCGATATGACAAATTTAAAGGCTAGGTATCCATTTGGTACAAAAAAAATAAGTCAAGTTACCCCGATTGATTTTACTCTAATGAAAACAAATTATTGGCCTCCATATTTTTTCATAAAAATTTGTTACTGAATCGGAAAATGTCAGATGACTAAGTTAAGCATTTAAAAACTGTTACGACTTCATTCAAATGCCAACAGTGCAGTGGGGGATGGCGTAATTTAGAAAGCTTGGAATGGTATGGAAGACAAAAATAAACACCCAATTCGTTTTAACTTTAGTCAATTGACTATAAAATAATTTATTTTTATTTTTACATCTTTTTAACTTGAAACTAATTTTAATTAAAAGCTAATATTATGTAGTTACAATAATCAATTTGAAAGTAAATTTTTATCATCTTACTAAATTTTTATGAATTTTTCTAGTTTCAAGCCTTAAAAAAAGAAAAATTCATAAAAATTTAACAACATCATAAAAATTTACTTTCAAATTGATTATTATATCTACATAACATTAGCTTTCAAATAAAATTAATTTCAAGTAAAAAATATGTAAAAGTTAAAAAAAATTAGTTGACTTTAGCTCAAACGAATTGGTTCTTAAAACGGCATGAACTTAATTTTGAAGAGTTTCCAGTTACATATATTTATTATTATTTAATTGATGGTAGTGTTAGAATGTTCGCCTATCGGCCTTGATCATCCCATAATATATAATTCTTCAAATATATATATATATATAGCTCTTTGTCCCTGGTAATGAAATTCTCTGGTTTTGCCCATGGGCCTGCTGGTTAAGGCTTTAAATGAAGATGCGCCAGCAGAAGAGCAACATGAGTGAGCAACTCGCCGCCGCCGTTGGGAAGCTGTTTGGCGTGCTCTTTCCAGGGGCACAACTCGGCGGCGTAAACCATCATCCTCAGCCACAGGTTGCTGATGAGCTCCCACTTCTGCTCCTGGTCCCATCTCTCCTTGGTCACTAGATACTGAAACGTGGTCGCCAGAAAAATCCCTTCCATCAACGCCGATTCGTTCCTCACCTCCTCCGGCTGGCTTGGCAGCCCCACCTGCGAAATCCCCTCCCCCAAACACATCAGCACCCTGGTTACCAACTTCGTCATTATCTTCAAATCATCGCTTGCCTGCTTCCGCGGATCGTATAGCCTGCGAACTTGTTTGTCTGTGTCTATTCGTATCTCCTCGTTGATCCCTTTCGGGAACATCAAGGGCCGGACCATGGCGAGATAGGACATGTAATCCGACACAGATTTCCCAATCTCGCAGGCCTTGCCGAGAACCCCTCTCGGGTATTTGATGTGGTCGTCGTAGTAAACAAGACTTGTGGCGATGTGAAAGACGAAGACGCACCGGACGAAATCCTTCCCGTCCTCTATAAACGATGAGATGTTCAGCTCCGGCAGCCTGGACGGGGATAGAGCATTCGCTTCCTTGCTCACAAGACTCTCGAAATCGAAGTACCTTTCGTTGCTTAAATCGTGCTTGTTTTTAAGGTAATCGAAAATAAGTTTCTTCAAATCGGGATCAACTTCCCTCCATTTCGTGTAGCGAGACATCCCCAACAAGTTTTCTGTGTCCAGAATCTGGACGAGCCAATTGGATCTCCTCATGGCCAATCTCCCGCAACAGTAGTTAAACAGGTCCAGCTGAGCCATCATTCGGACACCGACCCTCGATTTGATGAACCGGAGCCGAGGCCCGACAAGCCAATAGTACGCTCGGCGAGCCCTCGATGTCCGCTTCGCAACCGCCCAGTTGGACCGAGAATGAACGACCGCCGAAAGAACATCGAGGAAGATCGCTCCCGTGAATAACATGTAAGTGATTAAGATGTCAGTGATTGGATGGCGACCGAGATCATGCTCCAGGCGCTCTCCGTTTCGGATCAAGAAATAACGACGCCGGACAACCAACACCGTAAACCCGGTTACCGAACAAACCATGGATATAAACCCGAAGGCGTACCGAACGAGGCCCCATTTCTGGAGCTGTGTCGGGATCTTGGTGAAGAGGACGTCGTAAAGAAACCCCAGCTCCATCTCGACGATTCTGAAGGCCTCATCGGCGGTTTCAGTCTTGGTGTCGATGACATCGGCGGCGGGAGCTCGCCGAACCGCATATAACGGGAGGTCCGAATAAAGCCGCTTGAAGAGGCTGAAGTACAAGTAGGCACGGCGGAGGAATATGACCTCACCAGAAACGTCTCCGCTGGCCAAGTATCTATTCACAGTCTCCGTGTCCAGGCGCCGCCTCTTTCCCCGCTCATTCAGCTCTTCAAATTCCATGATTTTATGGGACGAAGAGATGTAGCTCACCAGATGCGAGGTACTGGCAGACCGGAGAGCCCAAATCTTCTCTCCATACTTGACGATTCCGGCCACAAAGACTGGAATGGCGATGAGTCTCAGCTTGGAGTCGGTTCCAAACCTGAGGCAGATATACAATGCCTGGAGGAAATGAATGAAGGCGCCGAGCAGGTGGCGGCGCCAGAGGTCGTTGTCTTCCAAGGAAAAGGCAGTGATGTTGTAGGGGCTGCCCAGGTGCCAGAGGAAGAAGGGCGTCCACAAGGCGGCCAAGGAGTTGTTGACACCAACTGGGCCGCGCATGAGGGTGCTGAGAACCACCGTGGCCGAGTAATTGGCCAGCTGGTAGCTCATGAAAGCGAAGATGGAGACACCGAGCATGTTGGGACCCATGTATTTGGATCGGATCCGTCCCGACCCGACCAGGAAGAATTGAAGCAAGAGGCTGGAGACCGTCACGAAGCGTAGCTCCCATTCTTTCCAAATTTCTCTTAGAATCCCCAAGGGCAGGTTCTTCAGTGCAAAATCCTTCACCCCTAAGTAGATGACTGCGCTCGCGACTGCCAATTTGAACACCATGCACATGTATATATATATATATTACCAAACAGCTAACGTCAATGAGCAAGAAATAAGAGTTAATAATTATACTCACATGTAAGTAGCATATTGTGGTAGCTTCTCCTCTCTTGTCTGGTTCTTTGGCTGATGAAGAAAATGTCCTTCACAGTATAAATGTTGGAAATTAAGGGTACATGAACCACATATATAGATGGATTTGTACATGTTTTTTAGCTAAGGTGTACGTATTCTTCACTAGTGTCTGCTACAAGTCCTTCCCAATAAGTAAAGAATTTGTTCAAAACCTTTTTCTCTTTTTGGTTGCTTGAGCCAAACAAAGCATAGTTACTGCGGCTTGAAAAAAGTGCATATATGTCTTCTTCCTGGGCTTTTTAGTGCATTTTACTCATAAATGTATTGTGTTCCGAGAAATAGGAAATTGAGGGAACAAAACAGGAAGCGGACATTATTTAACATTTTTTTTTTTTTGCCGAATCCCAGCTTTATTGGTTTTTTTTTTACCACTCAGAATCTTTCTGCACTAGTTGAGAGATTTGAGTAAAAGGGGTCTGACATGTCTCGAACATGGGCAGTTTGCCCTACCACTCACCTTGGGGTGCAAGACCACAGCTTTATTGTTGATACCATAATAGGCCATGGAACGAGTTTGGGAATCCAACAATAAATCTAGATTAGACAAACCCATAACATAAAGGATCATGGAAGACATGCCGTAACCTCAAGTTGTACTATATTCCTACCTATGAGGACTGCTAATGAAGGAATTCACTCACGCCCATAATGAAGAATGCTCCAATTATTTCTCTGAAGAACCTAACCACCTACAAATTAAAGGTATATCATTTTTGCCTGCCCAACTCAACTAGTAAAGGCAAGATACTACTTTAGCCAAGACCTAAATCCAATTCACAAAAAAGGCACTTCCACACACAAACTCGTCAACAAAAAAAGGACAATATTACAAGCTAAATTGCTACTTTCTTTAGGATGTAGAATAAGCTAATTTTCATGATGCGGCAGATCTAGGGTTAACAAAAGTTGTAATTGTGGGATGTATTTTTTTTTATTATTAAAAAAGATAGAACTAGAGCTTTTTGTGAGACAAATGGTTAATTAGTCTTTCATCATCCATTTTATATTTGTTTCAGTCCTCATATAGCCCAAATAGAGATTTATGTCTTATTTAAGTGAGTGGGAAGGGGGGGTTACAACTTTGCAAAGTTTGAAAGACGAGTGAACTCTAGTCAAATTTTAGGAGGTAAAAAATATAAGTTTACAAAGTTCAAGGGCCAAAATGGGGTTTGAGCCCTTTTAACTTTTCTATGAACAAAAATGAAATATATTTTAATGCATGAACATCTAATACAAGAATATAATCTCGGCATTTTGACCCAATAGTTAAGGGATCATAGGGATATGGGAAAAGCCTTGGTTTAGGGTGCCCTGCCACTAGTTCGAATACCTTTTATAGGGATGAGCATGGGTTGGGTAAACCTGAAATCCAACCCGAATCATCACATAATGGGTTGGGTGGTGGTTTGGATTGGATAAAAATAGACCATGGTTCCCAAGTTAGTTTTATACATATATAGAAGAATCGTTGGTTCTGGTTACATATGGAACCGACCAAAGGTGAAACCGAACTCGAGGTATATATATAATTATATAATACAAATTATAGCATTAGTAATATATCCATATATATATATGTATTTCTTTGAAAAATTATAATGATCATCTTGTGTTTTTATATTAAACCCTTAAACTAATATCACAAATTGCAACAACATAGAAGTTTTGGGATTGCTCACGAAATTTTTTCATATTCACTTGAATCACTTCGCTTCCTAGATCGACTACTCCTAAGTTATTTTGTTTTTTATCTCTCTACTCAAGCTTACTCTCTACGATACAATCCTCATATTTTTTTCATTTATGAGTCATATGAAATTAGAAATTCATGACATCAACATATTTTATGTTTTGATACTGAAAAATATAGTCTTAAAAGATCAGCTTTTCATGTTAAATGTTATGTGAAGATTGAAATTATTGGAGGGAAATAAATTGATTAAGATGAAAGATATTTCACAAGTAACTCTTTTGAACCAATTTGGTAACAACATTTTAAACTTTTATGAATGTGTCTACGTACATGTATTTAAATGTTGATTTAATTGTATATTATGATGACTATTTCATAAACTGCTCATAGATGCAATTTTATTGAATTTTGATGTTGTTATAGGTATATAATATAAACCGAAAAACAGAAAAATCAGAACTGAAAAATCCAGAACTATAATTCTAGTTCTGTTTGATTCTCGGTTCTCAGATCGAGCAAAAAATTTTTGAAATCGATGTCATTTCAAATTGGTTCGGTTTCATCATAAAACCGAATCAACCCGAACTATACTCGCTCCTACTTTTTAAGTCTTGAGAAAATGCGAGCATTTTCCTTTTTCCTTACATGTAAGTACTTATTATCCTTTATATATTATGTAGATGCTTTTTATTATATATACACACACACACACACACTAAAAAGGAGTAAGTAATATTGCAAGTAAAGCAACGGATTTATATATATACCTAGCGTGAGGTTCTCATAGAGAACTGTCAAGGTAGCAAACTCTGTTCTGTAGAAAGCTGGAGCGCAAAACTTGGAAATATATGATTCAAATGTTTGCAACACACGACATATATATGTATATATAAAACCTTTTTTTTTTTTTTTAATTTTCTCGACTTCTAAACTCCATTTGTTCCATATTATTTGCTCTCGTCTTTTTCACACAGTTTTCTAATGACTGATCTTTTACTATCCACTCCTAAATCTATACAACATTTTCATATTAATAATTTATTTTACTGGATTATTATTTAAACTATCATTTCAATGTTCATCTTCCTCATTTTTTTTATTAACATGCAAATAATGAATAAAAAATGGAAATAACAAAAAATTTTCCTTCCTCAATCTCTTTTCAAACTGAAATCTTTCAACTAATTCAGGACGAGGAGAGTAATGCTTTTTTTTTTTTTTTAATTTTAATAATGGTGTTTTTATAATATTCGTCGACTGTTCACCATCTACCTTTCCTGTAAAAATATTAACGATAAATTATCCTGGAATTACGTGAAAAAGTTTAAATGATCAAATAGTCTGGAAGTTGTACAGAATATAAATAATGAAACTGAAATGAAAGTCTTTTATTTGCATGCAGCATTGAGGAGAGGCGCGGAAACAATCTGCACTGAGATTTTCATTCGAGCGAGACCGCCATGTATTAAATAGGACACCAATGCCGTTTAAGTTCATGTGAAAATGCCTGCAAGCATCAGTATCAATAAACCAACTTAATTGTTCGTCCGATCCACGCTCGCGACGGGCATCTAAAGTAATACGAATACAGCATGCCTTTGAGATGCCACAGCTCGCAGATCCCAGGAAACTTTGCATCCACTCTGTTCACTCGGACCACAACAATTGTTTTCCCGAAAAATTGGCAACTTTTCACTATAATCCAGAATTATGGTCTGCCGTTCAGTATAGGATATACAGAATCTTACAGAAAATGAACTCAAAACCAAGTTTCCTTGCTTCTTAACTACGACCACGCTTGGCAGCGTCTGTGCTGCTTGTTGTCATGAAGGATTCTCCACAACCGCATTGTCCTTTCGAATTTGGATTGATGAAAACAAACTCTGATCTGCATACAAAGCAATAGGAGATTTTAGAGACACTGCTGAGCTCAAGCATGGGCTCAATCAAAGTAAGTATAAATAGGTTAGTGTGGTTCTTTTCATCCGCGTTATTGATTGCTTAGTTTGATTCTGCACTTGTGACAAGTGTAGAACATGATAACCAATATGTAGCTTTAGTCCATAAGCCTGTACCTGTTACTCACGAGATCCAAGGTTCAACCCGTGTGCCTTGCATAAATGTATGAATGGCAGTGTGTGTAAATCTAAAACAAGACCATCACTTGATGCTTTTTTCAGAAACTACATCACCTAGAATGGGGCTGTAAATTCTTCAACATGTTAACCAATGCTAGGTTTTACCATCCATATACCATAAAAATTGAAGCTGGCCACAAAATCTTGAAGCAGCACCTAAAACACTACTGAGGTGTAGCAGAAGGATTAATGTTATGTCGTGTATGGTGTCAGAGCCACACAGACAAAAGAACATAAAGCAACCATGACAACAACTTAGAAGACAATTACCTAAAAGTCAATTACATACCTGAGCTTATCATCTATAAAATCCATCTTAGTTCCAATAACGTGCATCAGGGCTTTAGGATCAACCAATATCTTCACCCCTTGATCTTCAACCAGCTCATCAAACTTCCCTTTCTCATCTGAATACATGAGACACCATGTTGTTAGACATGTACTGCAATTTTACAACACCTGCAGCAAAAAAAGAATAGGCAGCAAACCCAAAAGAGATTCACACCTACAGCATATCATTAAGAAAATTGATAGACTGATGCAGCAAGCATTTAGAGGACGGCTTTCTCTAATGTTTGGTCTCATTCTGAATCTGTTGTTTTAACCCTGTGATTTTTCTCAACAGCATATGCAAGTAGCAACATGCATAGCATCAGCCTATCCATGCCATTGGAATGACTATTGTCCAAGTTACAAAGTTTCTATGCCAAAATGCTCTTCTTCCATTTTGTATCTTGCCAACAATAGCAGTTTACTGAAGGCCTTGAACAGTAACATTACTATTACAAAAAAAAAAAAAAATACTACAGGAAAAAGTATCAAAAAGATGTCAATTAAGCAATTCTTCAAATTTGCTAGTTTCCTCAAATCCTTGTGCAGAAGGTGCACTTATTTTCTTGATTATAGGACCATCACGCTGAAGCTAACGTAAATATTAAGTGGAACAGAAGAAAACTTCCCATCAACACAACTGATCATGAGACCAATGCAATGATGCTGAAAAGACATCTTTCTCACACACTAGAGAAGTACAAATTATACAGATTCTCTCAGTAATCAACCTATATTTCATCAAAGAAACCGTAGAAATAAATGATTCTAGAATAAACTTCTTCAGGGTTTATGTGCACAACCCGAGTATGATAGATTGTATAGTTCTCACTCATTTAACTCGAACGGTCTAAAGAAAAAATCTAAACTCAGGATTCAATGACCCAGAAGCTTAACAAAGTTTCCAGCATTTCAATAAAGAGAGTGAGAATTTGGCGACAAATCAAAGATTTAAGGCACAGCGAAAAACAAATTCTAGAGAATATCTATCCAAAGACAACAAAACAATAAACCTAATTCCTTCGTCGAGCGTAAACAATAAGACACTGAGAACTGCAGGAAATAGAGAGTTGAATCGACAAAGGGGACCTGCATAATTGAGGGTGTAGGACAAGCCGTTGCAGCCCCGAGCCTTGACACCGAGGCGGAGGAAGAGGCGCTGCCGCTGCTGGAGGAGCTGCCGTACTCGCTCCGCCGCGGATTGCGTTAAGGTTAGAACTTGACGACGAGACATCGAATCGCGCTGCCTATGATTGCGACGATGCTGAAGGGGCGAAGGGAGAAGGAAGCACCGCCTACAGCCGTTGACAGGTTAATTCTTATGCGCAAATGAGAATGGGAATCTCTCGTTGACGACTGACTTTCTGGGTTACGGGCTTCTGTCTCCGCTCTGGATCTTTCTGTTTGGTGATTCGTGGTGATCTGATGGTGCTGACAATTACACGAGCTAAAGTCAAGGAGAATTTTTACGCCTAATTCATTTTACCTTAAGTTAACTTACTTTAAAATAAGCTTAAATTTTTTTTATCTAGAATTAATTTTATTTAAAAATTAATATTATATAAGTGTAATAATTTATTTGAAATAAAATTTTTTATCATGTTATTAAATTTTTATAATGTTTAAAAAAGAAAAATTCATAAAAATTTAATAGTATTACAAAAATTTTATAATTAATGGATTATTTCACTTAAATAATATTGAATTTCAAATAAAATTAGTTTCAAGTAAAAAAGATGCGAACATAAAAATAAGTTATTTTGAATTAAATTGACTTAAATTAAAACGAATTGACCCTTAATGTTGACAAAGCTTAAGAGTTAAACTAGGATAAATTAGCCACATCAACTAGCCATCTGGATGACAGAGTCATCATGTCTTCAACCCTTATGGAGCATGTCATGATAATGGGCAAATACATAAAAAAATAAAATATTAATAACTGTAAAAAAACTACAGAGTCAAATCTTCTTATTCCAAAAACCTAGGTGGAACGTTTTTACCTTAAAAAATGGGTACACTCTAGCACTTTTGCCTTTCTGCTTCTAATTTCAGCCTTTTTAGTGGAGCTCTCTAAACCTTAGCATATTTGTTTTTGGTTTTAATACGTCCCATTTACCAAAGAAAAAGGAAGAAAAATGAGGAGGGCGTAAAGCACTAAAGCCAACTACGTTGTTGTGCTTAGGGGTGTAAGCCGTGACCCTAAACTCGAACCCAAACCCGATCCTAATTATAGGGTTCGGGTCGGGTTAGAGGAAGGAAAAAACATAAATTCGGGTTGACCCGATTCTATTTGTGTTCGAAACTGAAGAAATCGGTTTAGGTCGGATTGACCCGAAAAAATCCGACCCGACCTTATTTTTCTACTTAAGTTAAGCTTATTAGGCTGTTTTAGGCCAATTACTCATTTAAGTCTTAAGATTTAAGTTTAAACCCACGAGGCCTAATTCTATTTTTGAAGCCCAAAATGCTAGGCTCTAGCCCAAGTCCCAAATACTCCCCAACCCAATCCGTCCGGCCAATCCCTAAATTCCAAATCCTATATTCCTATCAATTACTCAATCCGGCAGGCGGTAGGCGGCAGGTGGTAGCTGCAAACCCTCGACCAGTCGACCCTCCCTCGTCCCTCCTCTCTTCCTCACTCAGACTCAGTCACTCTTCAGTCCGCCTTCGTCGCTTGCAGGATTTTCCTTTTCCTCGGTCCCTCTCTTCTCCTAATCTTGTCCTGACGAAGACGACCGTTCGAACTTCTGCCTTTTGCTGTCCTATGACGTCGTGTACGGGTACAGCCTTCATCCCGCTGAGTCGTTGATCAGTCAACCACCACCAATGAGACCAATCAACCACGGAGTCACGACCGACCCAGAAAAAACGGACCAGAGAAGTCGACCAGTCTGAATGTTTCGGGCTTTCGGCAAATGCAGAGAAGACGGACTCAACTTCAAGTGTAGGTTTTTCTTTTCAAGTTTCAGCATGAATTTGATTCTTGAATTTAATGAGGAGGGAAAAGCGGATGGAGTAATGAGGAGGATTTGGAATTAACAGTTAATTGATCAATTTTCTAAGTTATGATGACCAATGGTGTATTCCACTATTCAAATATTGAATTTGTACTAAGAAAATAAGCTTGATTAAAAACTTATGAACTCGATTTTCACAAATACAGAGTATTTGTATATATTATACATGTATATATCATTAGTTAATGTCTTTGTGAAATTAAACAAGGGTTAGATGTACTAGTACATATGTATATTCTTGTAGTATTTATCCCATTTATTGTTACTCTTCGACAATACATAGTGATCTCATTTATTGTTCCAATTTTCCCAAAAAATTAATTATAGTTTTTGTTAGTTTGTATAGAGCTACCAGAATGGATCAAAAGCTAGGAAAATTAGAGATCATGAAAGGAAACCTATTATAGTTCTGATATGGACGTTTACCTTCCATGCACATAAAAATGTTGTTCGATTCCCACTCTAATTCTTCTGTGATTTCTAGCCCTGTTTACGAGCTTAGCGGTAGAAATGAATGAGAAACATATGTGGAGAGTCTGGAGACTTTTGCTGCTCTATGTTGTTGTTGCCTTCTGTTACTTATGTTTCAAGTTAACTTGAAACAAGCTTAGAGGCAGAAATGAATGAGAAACATAGGTTGAAATTTTTTTTAGTAATCCAATAGTGAAAATACCTCCAAGAGCTGAAAATGTATGAATCTATAAATTTGTGATCAAGATACTTCAAAATTGGCGCTTGAATTGGTTTATTTACTTGAGGGAATTTTGTAGATGATGTTGGTAAATCCGTCTGCGAGGAATCGAATAAGATATGAATTTTTCATATTAATTAATCCATTTTAGAATAATATCAGTATTAAAGTCAGTTGGAACCATTGATTCTCTTACTGTAAATCATTTTGGGTGTTGTAGAGTAGAGGTACTGTGTATGTGCAAGTAAATTTGATTGTTATTTTTTAATTTCAGATGGCCAGCAGCAATACTGATGGTGATGTTAGTGGTGGAAAAAATATGGAAAGTGTAGAAGTGAGGGAAACACAAACAAGTATAATTGAAACAGACGGAAGTAGTCATGCTCAAACAAGTGAAAGTAAGAAAATGAGGAAGAGGGCTGGCTATTGGAATCACTTCGAATTTATTGATGGCACCAACCAAACAAAATGTAAGTGCATTCATTGTGGTGAAATTTATCTTTGTGATCCTAAGAAACATGGGACAAGTAATCTAAGAAACCATTATGAGTATAAGTGCAAGGCTAGAATTGATCCAAAATAAGCGTCCATTAATTTGAAAAAGGGTATTGATAAGGATCCTCTTATGAGTAATTGGAAGTTTGATATAAAGTCTTGTAGGACTGCATTGGCTCATATGGTTGTTGTTGATGAGTTGCCTTTTCAATTTGTTGGCGGTGTTGGCTTTATAGAATTTTGCAATGCTGTCCAACTTAAGCTTCAGTTGCCATCTAGGATTACTATTGCCAAAGATTGTTATGAGTTATTTGTTGCTGAAAGAGAGAAATTGAGCAAGTTCTTGAAGTCTAATGCTAAAAGAATTTCAATAACCACTGACACATGGACTTCTGTTCAAAGAATTAACTACATGTGTGTGACTGCTCATTTCATTGACAATGATTGGAAATTACAAAAGAGAATCTTGAATTTCTGTCCAATTTCTAGCCATAAGGGTGAAGCAATTAGCGAGGCAATTGAAAAAGATTTAGGTTCATGGGGAATAGAAAATTTGATAACCATTATTGTGGATAATGTTAGTTCAAATGATACGGCTGTTGTTTACTTGAGGAGAAAAATGAGTAATAGCCCTAGGTTGACTAGTGTCACGGCATTAGGCTGGTCAGGTTCACTAGTGCCGGACAATTGACCTCGAGCCTAAGGGGTACTTCCGCCCGCCTGGCACTCTAACCAATTGGCCCAGTGGGTACGTAGGCCCAAAGGCGCCGCAACCCCGTATTGTCCTCTCTGGCACGGGAGTCGAACTCCCGCCCTCAAGGTTTTACTCTTCCCTAGGGAAGACGCGTCTAACCATCAGACAACTGGGCCGATTGGTTAGAGTGTCAGGCGGGCAGAAGTACCTCCTGGGCTCGAGGTCAATTGTCCGGTACTGGTGAGCCTGACCAGCCTAGTGCCGTGACAACTACTGTTCTGAAGGGGGACTATATTCATATGAGGTGTGTCACTCATATAATGAATTTGATTGTAAGTGATAGTCTTAAGCTTGCTTCTGATTCGATTATCCGTGTGCGCAATGCTGTGAGATATGTTAGGCCATCTCCAACACGATTAATAAAGTTTAAAGCGTGCATTGTTGAGGAAAAAATTCAAGCAAATAGTTCATTGTGTCTTGATGTCCATACTAGGTGGAATTCAACATATCTGATACTTGAGACAGCTCTGAAATTTTGAAGGGCTTTTGTTGCTTATGAGGATCATGATCCTTTTTATGTGAGTGAACTTAAAGATGGGGGAGGTTTGGGCAAACCTGAAATGGAGGATTGGGATAATGTTAGTTCAGTAACAACATTGCTTAAGGCTTTCTATGATTTTACATTGCGTATATCTGGATCTTATTATGTGACTCTAAATACTTACTTCAATGAGATAAGCAATGTTGATATGTTGTTGCGGGATTGGAGTATATGTGCGGATAAGGGCTTTGCTTCTATGTCCTCCAAAATGAGAGAGAAATGTGAAAAATATTGGGGGGATCCTGAAAAGATGAACTTGATGATTTTTATTGTTGTTGTGCTTGATCCAATAGGTAAAATGGAATATTTGGAGTTTGCAATAATAAAGATGTACGGAAAGGACATTGGAGATAAATTTATTGCGAAGGTGAAAGTCACACTTAAGTAATTATTTGATGAGTACAAGTCAACTTACTTCACTCCAAACAACCAGCCAAGCAAAACTGATAAAAATGGTAGTTCTAATGTAATAGACTTGAAGGATCAAGGACCATAAATGTCAAAGGCAATCTTAATGAATCAATTCAAGCAACTCAAAGCTGTGAGTGGTCTTAAATCAAAAAGTGAGTTAGATAAGTATCTAGATGAGAACTTGGAAGATTGTGTGAAGATTTTAATGTTGTTGAGTGGTGGAAGGTCAATAGCCCTGGGTTTCCCATTCTTTCTTTGGTTGCATGTGATGTGTTGGCTATTCCAGTTTCCACTATTGCTTTAAAATCGGTATTCAATACCGGTGGTCGTGTGCTTGATCCGCGTAGAAGTTCACTATCTCCAAAGATTGTGGAGACACTTGTTTGTGCACAGGATTGGAAAAGAGCTTCAGGGAAGAAAGAGCATGTCAATGTCGAAGAACAATTACAAGAATTGAAAAGCTTGAGCAAGGTGAGCTTAATTTTATTGATGGTGCGATATTATAATAAAATTTTGTTCTATTAAATTTATGATTTATTTGTTTTATTCTATTTTTTTTACCAGATTTGGAGACCATCTTTTCTACACCTGTTGTTATTAATATCACTTAACTAGTCAGCTAACTTAGCTTGAGCATTGTATTTGTATTGGTGAGTTATTGGTATTATTGCAAACGTTTCACTTACAATTTTTATTACTGCTTACACCCCTATGTGATTATTTCCTTATTTTTCTTGAAAGTTGTGACTAATGCTTCAGTGTTGTTGGACCCAATAGGAGGAAACGAGTAGAAAAATATGGTGATGCACTGATGCCTTTGTTGCACTCAATTGCTATGTGTGGTTATGACTTATGTTATGCTATTAAGTTTCACTCTTTGTTCATGTTATGGCCATTGGGACATGTTTATTATCATGTTAAGTTTATTCATGTTGTGGCCATTTTTATGTTTGTTACTAGTTCTGTTAAGTGGATTTGAATGTGTTCAAGATTTATGTAAGTGGATATTTTTAGGACCTGGAGGCTGGACATATTTGAATGTGTAATGAAAATTATGGAATTATAGAAATAGCAATCAGAATTTTGGGTCAACCCGTCCCTAATCGGGTTAAGGTTGGTTTGTGTTATCAACGAAATAGGGTCGGGTTAGGGTTAATCGGGTTAGTGATAGTTTAAAAAAATCGTGTTTCAACCTGAACCCGACCCTATAACCCGAACTTTCACCCCTAGTTGTGCTGCTCACCGTTAAACATGCCGAAGATGCAACTACTTTTTTTCCCTTGGGTATGTTTCATCTCAAGTGCGGTATTTGATGATTAACTGAGCTATGCAAGAGGCAGATAATTGTTGCTTTGTATTGGAAGTGTTAACACATGAATGTTTTTTTTTCTTTACAATAATTCAATTAAACTAGATTATCTAAAAATTATCAAAATTATAAGGGATTAACTGCGCACTTAAGCTGCATTTTGTAGTTTTCTATAGATGGGTCTCTTATTGAGCACAAAGACAAGCACATAAAAACTAATGGTTCATCATCCAAACTATTGGCTCATATGCCAAAGTTTCAGCAGAAAAGTAAATTTGTTACAGAAAAGTTACAATTTATAAGAAATAATTTCTATTAGTCTAAATGTACCACCTAGATCAAAATTACAATATTATGTTAAATCAATTCTGTCATCCTGCCTTTATAATAGGCAATAAGGACAAGAGACGCGGGAAGGTGGCAAAACAACAGTCACTTGGACATCACACATGGCAAATGTTCTCCTTCTGACAAAAACAACCAACAAAGTCATCGTTGCCCTTCTCATTATCCTCTTTTTTATTCTCCATTAGCATCTCATAACTTCACATAGTGGAAATTCTTTGAAACCACTTGCTCCATTCACTCATAAAACATTCCAAACCCAATATTTTTATATCTTATCCCACTCCAGGATCTGGTCTGCATTGCTCAACTCCAACTCTCATGGCTCCAACTTTAATGTTCAACTAGCTTTGTGGCTCCTTCATTTTTCTGATTTAAGTAATCTTTGATTGTCATATTAAAAATAGTGGCTAAGTTGGTGCTTAGCACAAAATGAGAAAGAGTTGTTGATGATAATTTGGTAGTAATTGATGCAATGATTCTTTTTTTAAACAAAATATTACATCCATTTTGTGAACTAGGTGGTTGTTGTTGTTGCTACTACTACTACTACTCAAATAATTAGTGGCAGTATTGTACTAAATTTGGATTACTAGTGACAATTTTAAGTTGATGAAAACAATAGTGAAAAAGTCACCCTTTTAATAACTTTGAGATGACAAAATTACTATTTATGCCTTAGTATTATTCTGTCTACCACAAGTGCCCGATATAAAATCATCTTGTCTTGCCCCATGACTATTTGGCTTAGCGGGTTTAACCTTAGTCTTCGTTGGCCTCCGTCTAGGGATAATCATTTGGTTGGTTTGGTTTGAAATCAATTTGAACATAATGATCCAATTGGTTTTCAGTTTTTACAAAATGTATTCAAATTGTCTAAACTACATTTTAGAACTTATCCAAGCAATCCAAATTACATTTTGATTTATTCTATTCAGTTTATTTAGTTCATTTTTCTAAGACCTAGACATATAGTCAATAAAAAATAAGATAAATATTAAATTTTTTGCCTTTTATGCCTAAAATTAAAGAATGATAGACAACATATAATCCAAAATTAGTAAAAAATAACTTTATATATGTATAGTCAACATGGATAATAGTAAAAATTAGTAGGATATATATATATATATATATATATATATATATATATATATATATATATATATATATAGGCTCATTATTCAATAATGGTAAAATATTTATTACTATTTGATTTATTTGGTTTATTCAGTTTCAAGTTTATGATTCAATAATCAATCCGATAATCAAATATAAAATTCAATTTTGGTCTAAATCAACAGAAAAAACTAGAAAAAAAACCGAACTATTTTATCCAAATGTAATTGGTTTATTTGTTTTACTCGGTTGTTTCAAAATAATATTCATCCCTACACTATAGTACATGTGTTTTTCAAAAGAGTGGTCTAGCTAGACCCGAATAATGCTAGAGTTACATACATTTCTATGCAAGTGTTTTTGAAAGATGATGAAACGGGTTATGATTAGAGTAGAATTGTGTGTGAGTATTTTATTTTAAACTTTCCAGTAACTGTGTAATCCATAAATTTGTAAAATTTACTCTTATATAATTATTTATAGGTGTAGCATTAACTACAAACCTGGTACTATTTTCGTTGTCAAGGTTTCAGTGCCATTAACCAGCAAAATCAAATACTAATCTCAGTATTCTTCTTCTCCTTCGTATCAGAATAGTTGAGGATCCATGCTATATGGTTGAAAACTAATAAAACGGGCCATTGTCTTTTACGGCCTAAATCCACTTTACACACCCAAATTTTGTCAACTCGGTCATTTTAACTCCTATGCTATGACTTGTGTCAACCCAGTCCCTGAACTATGTATAGAAAGATATTTTGCCCATTTGACCTCAAGTCCATGCATAGAAAAATAAACAACGTTCCCAAATACCCAACTTGATGATTCCTCTCTTGTGGACACCTATACTTTAGCATCAATCTTTCAAGCCCCTATCCCCAAGTTGTCTCCCTCTCCGGCTTCCATGGTGCCCTTCCTTCTCTCTACCATCTTCTGCTCCTGGCACCACCCATCTCTCTCCTCTTTTTTTTTTTTTTTTGGGTACTTTGAGATACTCTCTTGTTCCTCCCAATTTAATCAAAATTACATGGTCATGCTCAAGCAAACAGACAAAATTTTATGCGGAATGCCTCTCCTACTGTAACGCTCCTCCCCAACCCCCCCGGGTGTGCTATACCCTAACCTGCAGTTATCCCCTCGTATATTCAATAACCTACAGTTTGCCCCTGAAACATTATTTCTGTGACTGTACGTTGAACTGAAAAAATAGGAAAAACCTAGCTTTTTCCCTGGTATTCTCCACCAGTAAACTATGACCTCTAAAATTTTTGCATCTAACAAATTAACCATCATCTATTAGGGCTGAGCATGGTTCGGTTTGGTGCGGGTTACTAGCGGAACCGAACCAAACCGAAAATCCTTCGGTTCTACAAAATAACAACCCAGCCCGAGAACCGAGAACCGACCAGAACCAGAACCATGGTTCTGGGTTTTCGGTTCTGGGTCCTCGGGTCTGACGGTTCCATAACATATCTCTTCCAACTCAAATTCCAACAAAAAACAGCATATACTGCGGCCTCAAACTCAAATTCCTTACCTGAAAGCAACAGTTTTAATTCCTTACCTGAAAGCAACAGTTTCTAATTCCAACAAAAAACAGCAAACCAAATTCCTTACCTGAAAGCAACAGTTTTAACAGCACAGGCCATAGAAACTAAAATTTACAGCATATACTGCGGCCTCAAACTCAAATCCTTCTACCCTAATATTCCTCATTCGTTGCTAATTTATGCTTACAAGTCATATCACCAACAATTCACAACATTATCTCAATACACCTGAGAGGGTATCTCACGGTTGGAACTTGGAAAGGACTTTCAGCATTCTTTGATCATGAATACAGGTACAGCATACCAATCAATTAACTCCACCTTAATCCTAGTTCACTAGACTAAATGAATCCTATGTCCCCACTCCACTTAGTTTGAGCCAAGTTTACTTATATGCTCTAAAAGAGTAATTCCTTTTGTTTTATATACTTATATGCACTAAAAGAGCAATTTCTTTTGTTTTATACTATATAACCACCCAAGGACGCAATGAACTCAACCAGGAAAAGCAGCAACACTACATAAGCCAACTAAATCCTAGAAACCAATTTATGATGAAACAAGTAAATCACAAACACATAAAGTTAATCACTTGCAACTTAACCAACATATTGATCTTGGGCTAACAAAAAAATCCTCCTGAAACATATTGATCCTGGGCTGTCATAAAGCACTGAGCTAGTAATTTCTCTGTTTCAAAACCTTTTTGTTTAAGAATTTACAATCTTTCTCATAGCTTCAGCTGTCATAACTCTACCAACAGACAATTATATCTTGATAAAGTTATAAATTTGACACACACCCCAGAAATCAGAGGAGAAAAAAATGCATCCACAGAAATAAAAGGGTGTAGAATCAGCCCCCTTCTAATGAGAACAAAATGGCAGCATCCATAAATCAGATATGCACAAACAAAGGAATCCACGAAAGCAGACAAAAGCAATACAAAATAATTGCGCATGAAATTGGATTTAAATTTACAACTACAGAGGGCAGGCCTTGAAATAATTGCACAAGAAATCCACACTCATTTGATCCACAATAAATTTAGAGAGCATTCAACATACTACAGATATAAAACATGCTACAGATATAAATCCATATTTAAATACAAAAGTTCCTAGTAGAATTCAAAGTTTGTTACATACTGTTTGAACACCAGAATAAACTACACGGCTTTATCACCAACACAGCAACACCTAGCACACATTCTTTATGCACCAACAGCACTCGAGAGGCCTCTAACTACATGCAATTTCACCTGCAATTTCACCATCACCAGCACATCCAATTTAACTCTAGTTTTAACCCATAAACAAGCAGTCTCACTATTTTTATTTCATCAGCCCTAATTGGCAACTTTTATTATCATATCATTAAAGAAAAGTAAAAAATAGTAAACAAAAGCATGTACTTACTTGTACAGCTGCCCCTAAGATGTTAAATTAGCCTCTGTGGTGATGCCCGACTCCATATGCAAATCAAACAAATCTAAAAGACAAGCGTATCATCAATCAAAATAAGATCATACAAAAAAATGAATCAATAAATTAGTAACATTAGAAATTTAGAACCAAACCATAATAATTACCTTTTTCAATAATCTCTAAATCCTCAAGGTTTTCTTCAACCAAAATGGGTAGAGGGGAGGCACGAAGCCAATCTTGGCCACAAATGAGGGCCTGAACCATAGCAGGAGTTAAGGAGCTTCGAAATGAGTCAAGAACTCTACCACCAACCGAGAAGGCTGATTCTGATGCAACAGTAGAAATAGGTATGCTTAGCACATTTCTTGCAATCTTCGAAAGCAATACATACCTTGATGAATTCACCTTCCACCAATTCAATATATCAAAATCAGTTACATCTTTTTCACGTTGTTCATCCAAATACTTATCCAACTCTGATTTGCAATCTGTCGAATCTTCTTCTTCTAAGGTGTCCTTTAATTTCAATTTCAACAAAGAAAGATGGCTTCTTTCTCTACTATCAATATCCATGAATTCATAAATTTCAGCCCTATTCTTGTCCACTTTATTTGAGGGTGAAGAATCATAAAAATTAACTAAAAGAGTCAATGTATCCTTCACTTTAGCTACCAACTTCTCTGCCTCATCTTTCGCATATACTTGGGTAAACACGGCCTTCATGTACTTGAGCTTGTACCGGGGATCAAGGACCATTGCAACAAACAACAGCATATTCATCTTGTCCACATTCCCCCAGTATTTATCAAATTTTTCCTTCATTTTCCCAGCCATTAACTTCAAGTTTTGATCATCACTTTTCATCCACTCATTCAATAGGCACAATATGGAACAAATCTCAAGCACAAAATTATTTGAAGTGACATATAGAGAACCAGAAATTCATAAAGTAACATCGTAAAAGGCTTGCAAAAACTTCACTAAAACTTTGGCCTTCTCCCAATCATTCTCATCGGGTATCCCATTTTTCCCCAAGAGTTCAACTACATATTTGGAATCTATCTCCTCTAATCTCTCAAAGGCTTTCTGAAATTTAACAGCAGTTTCTAACATTAGGTAGGTTGAATTCCACCTAGTCACTACATCCAAACATAAGTGACTTTTGAACCCTATTTTTTCATGCTTAACACATTCTTTAAAAGTGTTAAGCCTTTGAGGAGAAGCCCTAACAAAACGGACAGCTTCACGAATTTTTGAAATGGTCAAATCTGATTCTTTTAGACCATCTTGCACAACAAGATTCAGAATGTGGGCAACACATCTCATATGAATAAAATCACAAGCTAAAACAGTTGAACTCCGATCCTTAAGCTTCATCTTTAAATATGCAATGGCAGTATCATTAGAACTTGCATTATCAACTGTTATTGTGAAAACATTATCAAGCTTCCAATCATGCAAACACTTTTCAATCTCCCTACCAATGTCATCACCTTTGTGACTAGAGATTGGACAAAAGTTTAAAATTCTCTTATGCAGCTTCCAATCATGATCAATAAAGTGAACCGTGAGACACATGTAGTTAATATTTTGCAGAGAAGACCATGTATCAGTTGTCAGACAAACCCTCTGTGTATTACTTTCCAAGGCAGCCATTACCTTTTTTTTCTCCTCTAAGTAAAGCCCCATGCAACCTCTAGCTATTGTAAAACGGGAAGGCATGCGAAATCGAGGCTCACAAAGTTGAAGAAAATTACGGAAGCCTTCCCGTTCCACAAACTTAAAGGGTAATTCATCTACCATTATCATCCTACACAACCCTTTCTTTAAAGCCTCTTGGTCAAACTTCACACTAACAACACTACAAGTATCCTGATCTCGCAACTGAACAGCCAAACATTTTTGCTTCTTATTTTTACCCCTATCCGGATTCTTAATGCATTTATGATAATGTTTCCACAATGTGCTTGTACCATATGAAGTTGGGCAAACATAAATCTTTCCACAATGCTTACATTTAGCTTTATCTTTTTCTTTTTTTTGTGGATCAGAAATCTTAATGAAAGCATCCTAAATTTTAGAACCTATACTCTCCTGTGCTGCGTTTCCAGCAGCAGCCCCCTCTGTGCTTGGAGCATTAGGTGCTGGGGCATTTGGAGCACTAGTAGCCCCTACACTTGGAGTGGATGTAGGTGCATCAATGCTAACTTCAGTTGGAGGAGATGTCTTAGACATCTGTCATTTTGATATAAAAAATTTATATTAGAATATTGAACTAAAATAAACCAACATAAACTAACAAGCAGCACCAATAATAACAAAATTATATTCTCTAATACCCACCGAACATGAAGATACAGAACTTGATATTTCCATCATGGTACAATAACGGAACACTGTGTGAATCCTAACTTTCAACAAAATCAAAGATTACTGATATATGATTAATTGAAAAACTTCCCCCTTTTAGTTGTTAGTTTAGTAGCTAGCAGGTTGCTAGGTACCATTATCAACATATTTTTTCCAATAAAATGATGTTGGGAAGAACAAATAACCAAAGATACAGAAGTGGAAGAAATTTATTACCTAGGTGTCAGGAAGAAACTTTGCTCCTCTTGCTGTAAAATGAAGGCTACGAATTAGATGAAGGAACGGAAATGGAAGAAGCCTGCGAAACAAAAAAACTGACCATATAAATCAAAGCCAAGTTATAAGAACCAGTAGTAAAAGAAAATAAACCCAAGTTACAGCAAACACAGTAGCGAAATAAACCCAAGTCACAGCAAACAATAGCCAAATAAACCCAGATAATCAGATATCAAGAGAAAAATACTAATATAACACAGATAATCAGATATCAAGATAGCATTATTATTGAATCTTCATTGTAATTCACCTTGTTTGGCAATATTCAGAAATCACTTCACTTTCTCCACCACAGTTTGGACATACAGAGACCTGGTATGAATTCAAGTTTGTATTAGTGATAGTTAAAAACATGATCCTTTTATTCTTATTGAACAACCAAAAAAAACAAAACAACAAAGAAAACTGGAACGTAACCAGCAAATCATTAGTTAATTGCTTAGGAAACTTGTCTAGTATGTAGAGTTTATACTTTCAAAATGAAAGAAGTAAAGGAGATATTTTATATGATTAAATGCTGAAAGCGAGTAAACAGTAATATATATGCATCCTTCAGGAATCAACATTACATTCCTCTGATACAGTATTCTGTTTGTGCCTGGTATGAATTAGGATGCTAATGTTAGAACTGGCAACATTGGTTACTCATAGCTATACTCATAAACAGATTACCTGAGTTGTACCAATCATCAGTTAATTACATCTGACTTGTCTAGTTTTCAGAGTTTAGCCAGGAAAATTTGAGAGAAGAAAAAGGAAAGCACATTGAATTAAATAATAAACATGAGTAAATGATTTGAATTCATGCATTTTTCATGAGTCAGCACTCATCCCTTCCTTTGGTACACCATTCTCTTCTATCTGGTAGGGAATATGGACTAGGATGCTAAAAAGAACTAGAAACAGTAGTTAACTCATACGTATATTAGTTAAGAGAAGCTTGTCAATCATATGCTAAACATGGGAAAACTTTGAACACTTGTGGGATCAGGACTTGTACATTTGTCTCATACAGCATTATATTGTAACTGGTATGAACTAACGTCAGAATTGGCAACATATATTTGTGTATCTGTTTCAACAGCTAGAGCTCGCTTTCAGAAATGAGTTTGGAGAAGTCTCAACAAATTCAAATGATGAGGTTTGCTGGTCTTCTTATTCTATTTCACTATGTTCTTTCTTAATTGTTAAGTGATGCCAGGGGGTGTTTGTATATGTGGTAGTCTTTCCATTCAATACTGCTGCATGGTGTCCAAGCCATACATGACTTGGTTGTTCTTATCCTAATGGGAACTGCAGTACCTTCAAAAGCCGACCTATTTTGAACTTCCCAAGACAAAGAAATATAAAGGACAATACTTCCTCTTGTTATCCACACAAAAATTCAATCAAGCCCAAACTACATATTCATGCTTCCAGCAATGACCGATTTAACATCCATAAAGGAGTATGCAGTTTCCCATTAAACCTTGCCCCAGAGCACTATATGAGAAGATGATGAACTGCCTCAACTTTACAGCGAGTACATCAATAAACAGATTGTTGGATCAAAGACATGGTAGAAAATCACATTGTGGGCAACCAGCAAATCATGATATCAGAAAAAAAAACCATTACAGCATGATGAACAGGTGAATAGATTCAAATGAGCCAGCAGACCTATCCATTAAAGTAAATGAATAAATTACAGCTTCTTATTTTCTTTTTCTTTTTCCCTTTGACAACTAAATAAATACCAGCAAGGGCTGCAAAGGTGTTACAAAATATTTACAAGAGTAAGGCAGGAAGTGTCTGCAAAAATGACACATGAAGAGTGATTTTTGTAAGCCCTTTGAACATAAATAAGGAGCTCTCTTTGCCCTTCAGCACTCTAATATGTTCTACAGACTGTCCAGAAAAGAAAGTGAGATTAGAGATGTTATTGTTCTTCTCCCAAGTAACCATACTAGACCAAGCATTCAATATATGAAAAGTACAAGGTTAAGCATTCAATATATGATAGTCTGAAATTAACATTAAGATCTTCATTTACATTATCTATAATTCTATATGCAGAGATATCATTTACATTGACAGAGGTAGAACACTTATACGGAGGGGATACCTGGGCAGCTGGGCATCGGGAAGAAAATTTGCTCCTTCTGCTGTCAAACGGAAAATAGCTATGAATCGGAAGACCGCCGTGAATCGGAACACCGCCGTGAATCGGAAGACGAGCTGCGAATCGGAAGAGCTGCTAATCGGAAAACCAAAATGAATCGAAAGCGAGCTGCGAATCGGAAGAGAGCGACAAAACAAAAAGGAACAAATTGAAATCAAAAACATTGAAACAAGAACAACGAATCAATTCGAAATGAACCAAGAAATCAAAAACTGGATCGGAATCTAATTTACCGGCAACGCAGAAATGGTAGAACACGACATTCCTCGCTCAGTCGATCACCATTCCGGGCATTCCCACGCCGACAGCCTTATCGTTTTCATCTTTCTCTTGAAGAATTTGCCGCTCTACTTGAAAGTTGAAACCCTGTTTCTCTGTTTCGAACTTTGAAGAACAACTGAAGACTGAAGAGGGACGAATCGCGGAATCGGTAGCTGAGATCAGACGATATTGACTAAAAAAATGGTAATACCCAAAGTGGACCATTCATTTTTGTTTAAAAGGACATTCAAACCCTTATACTTTCTAAACTTTCATATTTACCCTTACATTCTACATAATATATAATATATATGTAAACTAACGTATAATTAAGCTCGGTTCGGTTCCCCTTCGGTTTGGTTCCACATGGAACCGAAACCAACCCAAAAACCGATGGTTTTTTGACAGATGGAACCAACCCACGAACCATGATCAATTTTTACCCAACCCAACCCTACCCACCCCTATTGGGTTGGGTAAACCCATGGTTCTACCCGACCCGTGCTCACCCCTATCATCTATTACTATTTCTTATAGAACTCTCTCCGAAGGATGGAAACTGAATGCAAGCATTTACATTTATGAGTTCAACCAACCGAAAGCGGTGCTGGAAGAACCCAAAAATATTCGAAAGATTCAGCACGGAACGGCGTCGGCGGTGGGCTGGAGACTCCTCATTGCAAGAAGATAGTCTCTCCGGGGGAAGATGCGATTCTCCGCTCACATCGTTCGGAACCGACCAGCGAGAAAGCTCTGATTGTTGCCTTCAATAAAATTGAGGGAGACGAGCTTCTTCTGTGGCTGCGTCTCTTCAACGAGATCAATGGAAGAAGCACAAGGTGGTTTCCGACGATGAGTGTGAGGACGAAAAAAATAGTCAGAATTTGGAATGATGGATTTTAATTTAGAGCAGTTGAAATTAGACTAAATAAGTTGATCGCTAGCCTTTAATCGGTGTCCTGTGGCTCTTGATGACTGTAATTTTGGCAGAGAAACAATGAGGAGGGCACAAGCATAGAGGAGAGGACAAGGCCAAGCCGGAGGGGATAATAAAACCGGCAATTGAGTGCCGCCGGAGGTGCTACTGGAGGGAGTCGCGGTCACCATCAAATAGAGAGGAATATGCAATCTTTAATTTGAGAACTAAAACACATCAATGGATATGGGCAGTGGGCATTTAGTTTGATTGGAGAAGATGGTTATTTTGTTAGAACCAAAAGTCTTGCAACTTAAGCTCAAACAAGAAAAGGTTGAAGAGTAATTTAGGCATTTTGTCCTTTGCCTTAACCGATTAGTTGACAGAGTTAGTAAGTGAGCGGGGTATTTGTAGGTTTTTGAATATACGGGGGGATAATTGTAGGTTAGGGAAAATGACAGGGGGGTTTCTGTAAGTTTCCCAAGGAAATAATGAGATGAAATTCCAAGGCCAGCCATTATTATTGATTTTTTTGCTCACTTATATGGAAAAATACAATGAGTTGAAATTGTTGTTATAGTTATGTTGTATCTTTTGGAAATCAAACAAGGAACAAGCAGGAAAAGAACAGGCTGCATTTTCAGTAGCATACTCTTTATTAATGACAGAGAAGCACAAGGAAAGGAACAAGCCACATACATTATTTGTTACATTTCAAAGCCAAAACCCATCAAGCTAACTTGGAGGAAAGTGTCTCAGCTAGGGAGCTTATGGTACTCTGAGACACTCCTCTTGTTCCTCCCAAGTACCATTTCTTGATCTGATACACAACATTCTCATTCTCAACCTTTATCCTGGAATCTGCCTTCCCTTCTGTACTAAACACAATCTGTTCACATGAAAAAGTTTCCGAATTAATTTTGAGTCAGATGTTTTAACAAATACTCCCTCAGTCTTGAAAGAGCTAACTCTTAAATTTCAAAGCTCTATTGTATTTCAGAATTAGTGACACAAGCATACACACATGCTGGGGAAAAAAAAAAGAGAATTTTCATTCCTTTCTCGAAGAGGGAAGTTATATTTATATACCTCCGCAGAAGGCGAATCACGTGGGAAGTGAAATGTGATGACAGAATGTTTCTTGAAGTATTTGGACTGGAAAAATTCAACAACTTTCTCCAAGGCTTCCTCCTCCTCCTCTTCATACTTGTCATCAGCTGCCAATCTGTCCCTCACCGCACTCTGCAGCTGGGTGCCATATTGAGATCCTTTGATCTCCTTAATCACCACAACTCTCAGGAACTTCTCCACAGGAGCTGCAATTAATCACAACCAAATTAATCAAGCGCAAATTTAAGCACATCAATTGAACTTAAAATATGAAATTTGATTAAGGAGTGCTAAATTGGTTGATGGTTTATAGGAGTACCAGAGATGAGTGCCTCAAAAAAGTCATCATTTTCAGCTAGCTGGGTTCCAGATTGGCCCTTCCACTGTTGCAAGTTCCCAACAATTTCTGGGTCCAAGTAAACCCCAATTGCTGTGTACTTGATCTGGAGAAAATGGACCTCAATGTCTGTAATTCCTGTTGGGTTGAAGAAATTATGATTCATTAGCACTTGAAATAGGGGTAGGGTGAACAAAATACACGTAAATGTGTGGTTAATTATAATTACCATGACCCAGAAGGGAAAGTGGCTTGGAAGTTGTGATCTGTTGAGGGAAAGGAATTTCATCCACCATCACCAATTCAGAGCCCACTGTATGCGTAGAAAAGAAACTCTAATTAAAATACAGGGCACGAATAAAAATAATGTGGAAGAGTCAAGGGCTTGTCCAATAAAAGAAACACATCCATCAAACATGTATGAATTCCGTTTGGCAAAAAATACTTGTGATTAGTGTTATTACAGTTTTGAATAATTCGCGTGCAGTGGAGATCAATAAGTCAATACATCTAATACTAAAGCCTACCATTAAATACTTTTTAGAAGTCTCTAACACTAATCACTAACACTCTTGGCAAATAAAACAGTTAGATTCGGAGCATCTGTCTCATAAGAGCTATTCATGAAGGAAGGAGGGAGGGGGGGGGGGGGGGGGAGAGAGAGAGAGAGAGAGAGAGAGAGAGTACTGGTTTTGTTTAGCGGGAACTGGAACAGGCAACAAGCAAGCAAGCAAATTTGCCTCGGCTGGGCTTGGAGGCCAGGAGATATGGAGGCTATGGATGTATATAGATAGAGCTCGTATTTAAGCGTGATTAAATGCTGCTGTTTTGGGGCAGGTAGGTGGGTAGGTAGAGAAGGTTTGGAGGTGCTGTGTCTCAGTTCTCAAATGGGATAACTACAATTTGACTCCTAAAGTTTAGGTGAAATTACACTCTATTCATATTTTTTTAATACAGTTTGACAATAACTTCTGAAATCTTAATTTAGACATTACAGTAACCATCTTTCAGTAATTTTAATCTGTATGATATTTTTTTACAATTAATGAACATTTTAAATTATTAATTTTTTCTTTCTGTATTTTTTTCAGTTTTTAAAATAGTATTTTTTAAATGTCAAATAATTATAAAAAAAATATTTTACAAATTAAAATTGCTTAAAGATAACAATTATACGGTCTAAATTAAGATATCAGAAATTATTGTTGAACTGTTTTAAAAAATTAAGGAGTAAAGTTCATATTTTTTAAACATAAAAAATAAAGTGTAATTTCACCTTACAAATTGTAAGTAACCCTTATCAATTTGACTCACAGTTGGGTACTACGATACTGGGCCCTTTTGTTTTAACCTTGTTGCATGACAAATGAGTTGTTTCCATTGCATATTTTCATTAGCTTGTAATTCTAAAGTAGTCTCAAAGTATGTACTCTCATATTAAAAACAAGTGGGTATTCATGAGTTAATATTTGATAGTGCAAAAAAAATAATAATAATATTCTCAAACATTATGTGGTCCAAGATTTGAACTTTCAGGCAGGCGTTGGACCTTGTTGTACAAGAAATATTGGAGATCAAAAACAACAAAACAATTAAAGATGAAGACTTTATTAAGAGAAGAACAAGGAACAGAAGAAGCTGCATAATTGTTCATCACGTTTCGAAACCAAAACCCATCAAGTCAACTTGGAGGAAAGGGTGTGAGCCAGGGCGCTTATGGTAGTCTGAGACACTCCTCTTGTTCCCCCCAAATACCATTTCTTGATCTCCTTCACAACATTCTCGTTCTCAACCTTCAGCTTGGTCTCCCCTTTCCCTTCCGTATTAAATGCAATCTGTTCATGTGAAAAGTAAGTGATTAAGATGAGTCTGCATATGTTAAAGATGCAATTTTTAAGTACTATTCCTCTACCCAAAAAAGGATGACGAGAATAAGAAAAGTATCAATTGTTTTCGCGATTCCGGGTGAGGAATTTAGTTACCTCCGCTGAAGGTGAATTATTTGGGAAGTGAAAAGTGATAAGGGAATTTTTCTTTAAGTATTTGGACTGGAAAAATTCAACAACTTTCTCCAAGGCTTCCTCTTCCTTCTCTTCATACTTGTCATCAGCTGCCAACCTGTCCCTCACGGCACTCTCGAGCTGGGTGCCATATTGAGATCCTTTGATCTCCTTAATCACCACAACTCTTAGGAACTTCTCCACAGGAGCTGGCATTAATTAGAAGAGAGTCAAATTAATTAAGTCCAAGATTAATTACTTTTATTGATTAACGAGTACTGATTTGTCATGGTTAATTGGTGTACCAGAGATAAGTGCCTCAAAGAAGTCATCATTTTCGGTCAGCTGGGCTCCAGATAGGCCTTTCCACTGTTGTAAGTGCCCAACAATTTGTGGGTCTAAGTAAACCCCAATTGCTGTGTACTTGATCTGGAGGAAATGGATCTCAACGTCTGTAATTCCTGTTGAGTTGAAGCTCCCAATCAAATTTGACCATCAGTTAGCACACTTAAAATAGAGACCGGATAAACAAAATACAAGCATACATCTGTTTGGTTAACTGTAAATTATAAATTACCATGACCCAGAAGTGAAAGTGGCTTGGAAGTTGTGATCTGCTGAGGGAATGGAATCTCATCCACCATCACCAATTCAGACCCCACTGCATTATATGGTGCACAGAAGAAAAATATTTATAAAAAAAACTAAAATCAACTAATGAAGGAAGATGGAGAGAGAGAGAGAGTTACTGGTTTGATTTTGCAGGAATTAATGGAAGTTGAGCTTAAGAGAAAGTTGGGGTTAAAGGCTACTTAAATGCTGGTATTAGTTAGGTAAGTAGAGAAAGTTTGAGGGGTTTCTCATTTCTTCAGATTTTGACTTATGGTTGGAGACCACGTGAGTAGCCCCACCCTTAACTTAACTTGTTGCAGGCAATTTTTTTTTTTTCTGAAAAAAAGAAGGAAAGAGTTAATAACACTTTATTCTCTGAAGTTTATGGATATGTACGTTTGTTACTCCATAGTTTGAAATGTTAAATTTACCCCCATAAGAATTTGATAGGATTGACAATTTGTTATGGTGAAAACGGTTTTGCCGTCCCAGATGCTTGCAATAAGATATGCTGTATTCCAAGATTGATCATTTCCATTACTCAAATAACATGATGTATGGTGATACTGAAAGGAAATTAAGCAACAAAGGAAGAAATATCAAATGAAAATAAAGGTCTCCCAAAGTATTTAGAATCAGAAAAAATTGTTAGAGACCATGTACTAGAGCCCTGGAAGCATTGGGTACTAGTATTAACAAGTCCTTGTCACTAAAGCCATCCACACTAGAAGCTATAGCTGAAGAAGATGGGCTTGAAGAACAAAATGCAATGCGTAATGTTGAGGAGGCTAAAGTTTCAGCTAGCAGATGTGTTGAGTCGGTTATTCTGAAGAGGCAAAGGGCCCAGGTACTGCTGGAAAATGCCGACTTAACTGCGTACAAGGCGATGATGGCTGTGAGAACAGCAGAAGCTGCTCTCATGGTTGAATCTCTTGAGGGTGCATCAGATCAATTTCTGAGGATTGATGGTAATGAGTAAGGGAGAGAGCTCAGCCTTCCGAGGCTAGGCTCTTATTTTTTGGAGCCGATGGAAGATGCAGTTTCTGGAGAGGAGAGGGTATTGTAATTTTTGTGTAAGAATGGATGTAAATTCTGTATCACTATAACCTCACACCAATCCTTGCATGCAGAAAAAGACAAATCTTAGGAAAAGAAATATGGTTCTAAATATGATTCTTAAAACCATGAAAGCATAAAAGTAAATAATCTTGAATCTTTAGGCAGAATGTGTAAATAACCCAAAAGAAGATAATCTTTTGGGGCTTAGCTACACACGTGCATCATTTGTTTGCAACCACCCTTTATCCCTACCCACCTGCTTTTTCAGCACTCCCCATCGGTAGCTTCTCAGGTAGACCTTGGTCTTCAAAGACCCAGTTGATTTGGACCGGATTACCCTTTAGGTAATTAGAGGGTTTAAATTTATTTTACATTTTGGTAGCGCATAATAATTACTTTAAAGGAATGTAAAATTAAGTATTATCATTAAATAAATTGAATGGCAAACACTTATGAAACCGATATTTATTAATACCATTAAAGGACAAGGAGTATAATATGGTGATTTTTATTTTGATAATAATTGCACATGGATCTTAAGCAATTATATACATAATTGAAAAATAATTTTATTTTAAATTATATATGTGTGGACATTACTGTACAAATATATATGTGACCATATGAATTGGTAAAAGAAATGCAGATGGAGATTTGTTTTGCACTAGTATGTATATAGTTGTACATATTAATAAATTGGAAAATATATATTCAATGATTTTGTATTTTATAATCTTAAAAATAATGTCATTTGAATTATATACGCCCACAAATAGACAAATGTACCTATCAGTATAAGCTTATACATTACAAAAATATTACTACATGTATAAATTTTAATTTAAATATATTGTACTGTTTGATTTGAAGTATTGGTTATGAGTACAAGCAAGCATTACACTCCCTTCGCCCTAAAATTTTTACTTCATTTATATTCATAAGTTAATTTAGAATTTTTTATTTTTAAAATTTTAATATATATATATAAATTTTATATATGAATGATAAATTAAGACATGTAGTTTAAATTTTTAACGAACAGAGACAGGAATATGTATTCGTTGCCCTATCCGGAACTGCAGTCTACAAAGTGAGGTTGATAGGACCCGGAGGCGAAGAAAATGAGATAGAGTGCCCCGAGGATACATGCATATTGGATGCGGCTGAAAATGCAGGAGATGAGCTTCCATGCTCGTGCAGGGCTGGGCCTTGCTCCACTTGTGCAGGTCTCATGGTCTCTGGATCTGTTGATCAGTCGGATGAGTCATTCCTAGATGACAAGCAGATGGAGCAGGGGCATGTGCTCACCTGTATCTCCTACCCGAAATCGGATTGTGTGATTCATTATCACAAGGAAACCGATCTTCATTAGATTATGTTTCACATCCAACAGCCTAGTTTTGGTCCCAGTTTGTTTGGAATAGCAGTGCATGTGTCCACTTCACATCCAGTAAATTGGCTACTTGTGATACTTGCTTGTGTTTACAAGATTGTGAATGAAAAATAAGAATGGAAAACTCAAATTTCTGCTGCCAATAACTCACAAAACTGTTCACATCTCAGGAAAGATGGCCATGTTAACTGAATACGCGTTCATCCATGTATAATTGGACATCCCTGTTACTCCTAATTCTAATTCAAAAGCAGATATCAGCAATCGAAAGACTCAAGCAGGGAAAAATTCACATGAGCATGGCAAATGCCGACTGAGAATTTGTTATTTGTGCAACATGAAGCTCATCATTTGAAAGCTCAGTTGAGGATTTGTATTTCCTTGACTAATAATAAGCAGAATGAGAATGGAATACTCATAGTAATATTTTCACTACCATTAGCTCATAGATAAAACTGTTCTCAGAAAAAGATAACCTAATAACCAAGTACACACCCATTCACATATACCAACTGACAAAGATGAGATATCTCTGTTCCACCCTAATGCAGAAGACACCCTACCCTACAGAAACAAACTCTTGTACTCTCCACTTGCTAGCTTGCACAGCTCATTATACGTCTGGCCATCTGCACAGCATGAGAAGAAATTCATCGATGCCAATACTAACATTGAAAGTGTTTATTTCTTAACATTAAAAATCGAACTTTTTCATGCACTTGTAATGTTAATTGACTTTAAACAGTTAATTAGCACGGTGAACTTCATGTTACCCAACACCATACAGCTGGATTTAAGGAGCGTATGATCTGTAAAACAAGCAGACATCTTCAAACTGATTCCAAAGATCTGATCACTATACACATAATCGGTTAATCATTTTTAAACAACCATCAGAAACCTAATGAAGCCCACAAAACAGGTGCCATGAAGATCCAGGTTAATGGATAGAAAAGGGATCATTTACTCTACTGTGAATGAATCAGATTGTGAAACCCTAATCGAAACGATTCAAGAAAATTAAGATTTGTTTTTTTTTTTTTTTTGGGTTGGGGGGTGACTGATTTTACCGAAAGAGGTCCCGAAATCGGTCCAAACATCGGCGACAATGCAGCGGTTGCTCTCGGCGATACCCATCACCTCAACGAAGGTCGCTGGAGGGAGAGGCGGCAGGCCCTTAACAGCCATCTGATCGCCATCCGTTGATTTCCCCCTGGTGATCCCGGGACCCGAATCTGTGACTTGGATCACCGCCCGGACTCTTCTTCCGACGAACATGGGAAAAAGCTCGGCGTTCACAAAAGCCGCGGGATTGGATGTATCCATAAGTAATTCTGAAATTCGGAGAAACACCCAGAATTAATTTCACACAAATTCGTTGACTGAAAAGAAGATTAACAGACTATGAACTTTCGATTAAAGAAATTAGGGAGATACAGATTGATCGAAGCAAGTACCTTGAGAAGTCGATTAGCGGATATCTTTAACCAAGAGGCGGTCGAAATCAGTACGGCCTATTCAGTAATGAAGTGAGAGCAATTGCTCTTATAACAAATGCAGAATTTCAAAACATAATTCCCCTTTGACGAAATAAAACGGCGGGAACGTGGGACTCTTTTGGCGGGAAGATGAAAAAATCTGCAAATAGGAGTATATGACATGATTGCAAAATCACACTATTATAATCCATTGTAAAATTTTTATGGTATTATCAAATTTTTATGTTTTTTTTTTAAGTAATAAAAAAATAAAAATTTAATAATATTATAAAAAAAATATTTTTGAATAGATTATTACACTTACATGAGATTAGTTTCATATGAAATTAGTTCTCAACAATAAAGTGTTAAAATAAAAATAAATTATTTTAAATTAAATTAATTTAAGTTAAAATAAATTGATTTTGTATACTTTGCATTTAAGGTAGAGTACCATATAATGTGAAGGAATGTCAACGGGCGAATCAATTTTATGTCCTCAGTTTCGTTTCAAGGCTTATAAAAGTGTTTGTGGCGCCACATGATCAAATTGTTTGAGCACATTATCTTGTTTGTATGACCATTCTATAACTTATCCTTTATTTTGAGTATTAAAAAAAAGTATATTGTATGTCGACATTAACCCATGAAAATTAGTCTCAATGTGTTAGCATGTCTTTGGTATAAGTGGATGAATTAGTATGTCTTTGGTATATGTGGGTGGATGTGTACTTAATTATTATTATTATTATTTTTAAAGTAATGTGTACTTACTTATAATAGTGTGATATTGCTACCAAGTAATAATTTTTTTTCCAAGCGCAATAAGAACAAGGACAAATTTTGCGCTGTTTTGTCGAGTGAGGGAAAAAGACAGCTTTGGTCTACGGTTCTTCACATTTCCTCCACCAGGGGTCTAAGCTTGTCCATCCGGTGATCAAAGGCCCCATCTTCACCAATGGACAAGTGCTTTGACGTTTGTCATCCCCAGCACTTCATCTCGGCCTGTACGCCACCACCGCCACTTCAGGCCACGGATGTCGAAATCTTCAAAGCCCAAGGAGACGTAAAACAGGGGTTTTTGTTTGATGCATTTAGCATATACCCAGAAACTCAACATTAGTAGTATAATTGGCACCAATTGAAACAATTGTCACATTTCTCCTCCAGTTGGCAAGAATTAGCTGCATATTTGCAATTCGTGCCATCTGAAGTGTTCACTTTACGGAGTCGTCGAGAAGTCGTGACCTTTATTTTTATTTGTGACCGTATGCTCTTGCCATTGCTTGAAAAGGTTAGGCTGTCAACAAGCTCTTTCCTGGGGATTTTCTTTGTGAGGTGAGTATTTGATGACGATGTGGATTTTTTCCCTCTTGCTGTTACTGTGTTTTATTTTTCAAAAATTCTTTTTTCCAGTTTTAATTGGACTGCCTCATTAGATCAACTAGCATTGATTTGTGCCATGTACGGCAAAGCCAGGCCTTGTCCGAAAGACTCAAGAATTAGGGTTTTAGATAAAGAAAGTTAGAAATCAGAACTTGAATTTTTCTCTTCTTTTTATGTTTTGCGTCAATGGCATTTCTAACCTTGACATTGCACCCAACTAATGTTGATGGCAATTTAATGAGAGAGAAGCCATTTGATGGCAATGGCAATTCTAACCGTGACCAAACACTAAGAGGTAATTTTGCCTCTATCCACTTTTATTTTATATGTAAAACAATAGCTCTAAGCCTATAATTCTGACATCATAAAGATCCTAAAGTAAGATGATCTCATATCTTGGAATTGGTGGTCTAAAACGACTATATGAATATGAAGGTAGCTGAGGGCTGCAAGATTGTAGTTGGTATCGAATTGCAGATAACTCATCTAATAGTTTGCTCTTGGGAAAAAGCTTCACGACAAGAAGTTTTTAACGATCAAAGCCCAGATTTCAATATGTAGAACCAAAACTGAACATTACTCAATCGTACATAATAAGAAAATTTCTCAACCATAGAAATGCCCGTAAAAAACTAGATCCCAACCAACTGGGAAAGAAACTGTCTTGAATACATGGCTGTTATGAAGTGATCCCTTATGTGTTGGTAGCTCTGGTGTAGATCTGCTGACTCGCATGAGCAGAGATCATCCTAATAGAACCTCTGGCCATCAAATCCTTGATTGCTCTCCGTGCAAGTGAGCCATTAATCTAAAAACGTTGCAATTGAAACGTCAAACAGAAGCTAAACGAGCTAATCAGCACATAAACGCTACAAATCATGATTTCCATGTAAGAAACATGACACAAGAAGAAAACGAACAATCACAAACTCCTACGACTTGCATAGGGAGAAATACATGTCATGCCTATGGAGATGCAACAAAATGCAACCATATCGAACTGGATAACGGGTGATGAACAGAACTACTTATTGCTGAAAGCAACCATAATGCTACAAAATGTGCTTATCAACTACCATACAGCCAACTAAATCAAGCAGAAAAAGGTTAGGTCTAAAGCATGATTTTTGGGCAGAGAAGCACAAATGAAGAAATGCACCGACCAAATTCATGCAAACAATTGCTAAACAAGCTTAAGAACAAGAGAATGAAACAGGCAAAAGAGAAGTTACCCTCAATCTATCCGAAAGGATTGATGGTGTGATAAGCTTGTACTTTGGAACTTCGCTGAGGAGCTTGTCATAGGTGGCCTGATCAAACAAAACCATGTTGTTCACCTTTTCCTTTTGCTTGCCCTTGCTCCACTTCTGCTCATCACAGGGTGGAAAATACATACATCAATTCTCAACAATCTCAATAGGTATTACAAACGAATTCGCTCTCAAATCCTGCTTCAATGTACTGTTAAACGACAATATTTATAAAAATCATGCTTCAATGTACTGTTAGAAAAATAGCGACATTTATGAGAATCAAAGTTCCTTAAAACCAAAAAGATCTTAGTAATTCGTTCAGGTGACGAAGTCCCAAAGCTTAGACTAGATCAATGCCCAACTCATGTAGAACAACCAGACCTGAACAAATCTTAACCTAGATCGTAAAGGACACGAAAACTGACCTTCTTCTTCTGCTTCCCACCGCCAGATTTTGCCGGCTTGGACGACGGGGGAGGAGCCTTGTCCTTCTTCGGTGCCTACGAAGCCAATAGCAGAGGTTTCTTTCCATCATTAGAAAAACACAATCCAAAGAACTTCACTGAAACGGCCCAGGTTTCCCAGGAAATCAAACAGACGTGGAATTCGAAAGGGAATGGCACAAGTTTCTTACCATTCGAAAATCCGGAAGCTAGGGTTTTGAGGCGGGATGGAAGAAGAAGAGGTCGCGGATCGGCGGATGCAAAATGAAAACGGCTGCTGTTCTGAGTTTATATACTGCAAGCATCTAGGGTTTTCTGAATTTGATTGAAAAGAGCGGCCAATGGACCGAGCTAGCTCAGTAGGCCCAACAATTATGGGCCGTTAATGAGAGTGACCAAACAGCTGACTTTGGGTTCGTTTAACAATATGACATTGGAGTGCAAATTATTATTATTATTATTATTTTGTTGTTATTATTGCTGCTATTATTATTATTATTATATTGCTTACATGCATTATACAACATCTGATCTAAAACAATTTACAGAACGAATACCTTTATTATTGTTATTGTTTTTTTGTGATCTCTAGCTTGATCTTGTCAATAAATTATTGATAATTTTGAAACTACTAATGAAATTTAATGTACACTGGTAACTGATAAATTAATTTCTTCTTTGTTGATTCCTTGGGATGCCAACGTAAGCTTCTTCTAATGTTCATAAATAAATTCTAAAATTACTTATTCATTAAAAAGTGAAAGAAATTATAATAAAATAACAAAAAAAAAAACAACAACACAAAGTAGATTACATACACATGCATGCAACACGGCATTGTTACGTGGACAAAAATTCTGCTTCCGTCTGAGCTTTCCTCGGCCCCATTATTCTCAAGAGTCCTCCGAGTTTTCTCCCACAAAATCAAGGAACACTCGCATACGAGAATACGGTTAAGCCAGGCAGGTTCCTATAAATACTAGAGTTATGTCATCAAGACTACAAACAGAAGGACTCTACTTCCCTCACATCTACCCACCAGGCCACTGACGAAGGGGTGAATTGGATTACATGGCTAACTAGACACAAACATATAAAATTAATCTTAGTAAACACAATACCATACAAATGCCCTTTATTATGGTATACAATCCTCTATTGACAAAACAGCAATCCATACAAAGATTGATTACAACGGCACGTCAATAATCCTTGACTTAGCATCTCTAATATGCAGTAACTCATAGATTTTGTACATCTAAACTAGGGCAAAACATGAGAAAGCAATGCCCTCTAGATTTTCCAGTTTTGTATTTTCCATCAACACTTGAAACCCCCACAGGCTATCACCCAAAATATGATGATCACAGCTATTATAGCGCCGCCAACCATAAGCTTCAGTTGCAGATTCTGCAGCCACATCTTACGCCTCAGTTGCCGGCCTTGCCTTTGGAAGCTGTCAGCCTATTTTGAAACAAAAGAAGCACCAACCATACATCAGTCAGGACCAACTCAAACTCATTTCTGAAACCGCAAAATCAATGAGGGAGTGGTTATACCTGAAACTGTAAATTTTCTGTTTTATCTACTAGAAGTTCGATTTTCTCTCCACGATCTAAAACCTGCATGTGAGATGACAGAGGTCAGCAGCTGAAGATGCTGAATAAAAGGATTTTGCTCACTTGCTCCAGTGGAATGCAAGATGTTAAGTAGAGCAACGTCCATAACTGATGCAACCTTAAAGAACCTCTTTTCCATTTAAGGACAAGCAGTAACCAATCATGCTCCAGCTTTTTAAATCATAAAAACCATGCAAATATGTTGTTAGACATAAGAGCAACAGAGTAAGATGACCCATCTTAAATAATCATGACATCCAGCAGCAGGGATCTTTTGAGAAATTTTGCATAACATGAGAAATTGGGGTAAGAAAGAGGAATTTAGAGGTGCAGGATAGTTAGTCATAGGTTCTGCATTCAGACCAATCTGTTTCCTCGTGTTTTAGTGTCTTCAGCTAGGAGCATTTGCTCCATTACTTAATAGAACACTGAAGAATGGCAGACAATTGAACGGTTGAGGTCATCACGGCAGCAGATAAAGATTGATCGAGATTAAAACATAATCCTTAAAGATCTAGCTCAAACTGCTTCAGAACTGAAGCCCAAAGAAAATGGAAGGAACAACTTAAATCAAATATGGGGCTGTAACAGAGATACAAGACAGCATTCTGAACTCCTCCATGATATAGTGACAATCAGCCATGGAATCAGCATCCGCTTGTACCACAAGATTCCTAACTAAACTTCTATGCAACAATATAGGTGACAACAACTTCCCAGAAATATTAGAAATTATACCTTCTCAATATTGTCAATCATTATTCCCTTGACCTCAGTTATCTGAGCTTTCAACTTGGAAAGCTTACTCATTTCTTCTGGGTGGTTCATACAATATTGCATATGCTCCTTCAGCCTTGGCCTGTAAATAGCAAGAGAAACAGATCATACATAAAAAGATACTTTTTATATGGACATTCTCAAAAAGAATAATATGACACCATATATGTGCCTGATGAAGCTGTAGCTTAATAGAAATGCACTTGTAGGGTGTTAAAATGTTAAAAATCAAGCACATACGCACCCAAATTCTCTATCAAGATTGTATGCAATGCTAAACCGGTCTTCAAACAATAGATCATCCTCATCATCATCAGCAAGTGGGTGAGGACCGTCATTCCTGATACCGGAGCCATACCGCTGTTTGAAATCATCTTTTACCCGCTCTAGAAAAACAAAGGGCATGCTCCTGCCCGCTGCTTCATCTGCAACAACAAGGAAAACTACAAACAGAAAAGACAATCAACCATCTGGATCATAATATGAATCACCTTAAACAATTCCAAGAAAAGAAAGCAATAGGCAGTACCAAATCCATTGTCGATGAGAAAGTTAAAGGTGTGTCCATCGCATGAATATGTATACTTGTTGCTATTTGAAGGCAGCTTCTGCAAGCACTGAACAGCAATGGTACTAAAATTCCCAGAGTAGGACGTGTGTTCGGCTAAAACAACAGTTCCTTTCGCAACAAAGCTATAGATCAACCCTTTTGGATTCATTTCTGAATTAATCCTCAGTTATTTTATTGCCCAACCTTCAATCTGACCAGATCTGCTATACAGAAAAGTACAGTCTCATGTTTGACCTTCGGATAATTCCATAATTAAGCTGAAAAGATATTCGAAACCAAAAATCAACAGAGCAAATTGAGTTCCTTGTTACATGCACTAAATGTATCATCACCACAAGCTAATTACCGGTATTAAATTGAGAAAGAAATTCACCAAAAACAACAACCTCGACATCAGATCTCAGAAAAGCAACAATACTGAAATATTCGTCACGAGTTAAAATTGACGTTCGAGATAAGAATCAAATAAGAGCCCCTAGCCGCCCTAAGAAGGCTATTTCGAGTCTATCCACATGGGATTTTAAAATTATTCAGGAAGATTTCTTGCCTCGCCTTCCAATTTCCTAGCAATGAGAAGGGAAAAGGAAAAGAAAATCCAGTTGATTTCACAGATAAGGGCATAATCGAAAGCCAAAACGTCAAGCAAAGATCTATATTAATTAACGAATTTGGAGAAACAAGAAGATGATCCCCAAGAAAAATAACCGAACCTTTGAGACGAGCGACGAGCTGAGACTTGAGAGAACCGCGAAGGGCTGAACCAGAAGAACGTCAGGTATGCGCCCTGAAGTGCTTTTCTTGTTTTTTGGCGTCAAAGTGTTTTCGGCCGACGTGTACCAGGTAAAACTTGCTTGTATTCAGTATTCTACATATAAAAATTGCATTTTGGGTCCTGATGCTTATATGAAAATACACTTACTCCACAATATTTTTAAAAGCTATTTTTGTACCCCTCAAATGATGTGCTTCTTTACAGTTAGTTTTACTTGAAAATTTTGTATAATATTTTCCTATTTCGTGTTGTTTTCCTAACTTGTGTTGAATGGATCCTGATAGCTACCTAAAACCTAATTTTTCTGAAAGAAAGTAAATAACTAGACTAATCAGATAAAAAACTCACAAGGTAGCAAATATATGAGCATATTCTTAAGTATGATACAATGGCCATAGTTTCCAAGCAGATGATACGCCGAGAAAAAAGATATAAAAATTGCAAAAGAGAGGCGAAGAACCATAAGCTTTTTAGGAATAACAAAATGACATAACGAGCAATACATGTAGAGTAGGTTGGCTGTCACCTTTCAAACGATTGAAACAAAACAACAAAAGATAAATTGCTTGCTGCAAGAATTCAGAACATCTTGGCTTTCATGCCAAAGCATATCATCTAAGAACATTCGTTCCATTCCATCCGATGTTGACCATTTGGTACTTGCCCTTGCGAAACAAGAAAGAGAAGAGCTCCAGTTTCCATGCCTTGCTGAAAGAGTAATAATAAAGATCCTTAATCACTCCAGAAACCGATCAACAAACATTTATTGACTGAAATGATTTGTCGTAAAGTGGCCAAGCCAGGCCAGGCCAGGCCAAATGGATCATCCAGATCTTAGCTGGGAACCATCAGAACACAACATAACCCTAAGACAAATTGAACTCATTAAGGAGCACACAAGTACACTTTTCCCGGATAAGTTGCCTTGCCCGGGAGCTTATCTTGAAAATCAAAGTGTCTTTGAAGAATGATATCGAACAAACAGCAGGTGAATAAAACAACAGGGGTAGGAACATTCTATTCCGTTCCACCCACTTTAAATAGTTCTGATTGAGGAGGAAACACAGCTCTGCAGTTTCAGCAGTACTTGTTTCTGAAAGTCAGTGATGGCCGACCTTGAAGCCGTTAACATTTGGAGCAGCACCCCTTTTGGCCTTGACATAAGTTACATATTCACTGTAGGTCAATGTAAATAAAGTGCTCTGGTAGCGAGTCAGTTTTATGCGCTTCTTTAGTGTCTCAGTGATTGCTCCATTGTAACCTGCTTTCCGCATCAGTGAGTCAATTGCCTCCTCTTTAGTCCAACCTGAAACGATACAATGGCAACGTGACAAATCTGACTCGCTATGAGAGCACTTATGAATATAAAACCAAAAAGAAAAAAAAGTTGATGGACTCATCTAGAGTGGACACAGAATTTTGAAGCACTACTCAACAATTAGCAACAGAAAAAAGAGTTGTAAATTTGAAAAAAAAAAAAAAAAAACAGTATGACCGGTTAGAATCGCCCATAATACATAGGCTCTCATGAGAGAAGTGGTGGGAAGCGTCACACCCCCTTCGTCCTTCATAAAGGTCCAACAGGATTCCTATAGATTCATTTAGCCAAGGATTGATGGATCACATCCACAACAAAATATCGTTGGTGGGAATGGGAGGATAACCATCAGCCACATTTCCAATTTCTTAAAGACTGACAATGGAAATAAATAAATAAAAACAATGCCCATTGCACCTGCTGTATATAATATGCAACTGAAACTACCTTCATGCGCAGCAACCTCAGGTAAATATGTGGCACTTCGTCTCGTGTTATAGTCGGGATCAGTAAACTCAATAATGATTCCATGCGTTCCGACCTGTGTGAGAAGCTATGAAAATATAAAACTGTTTGGCTAAACCCATTTTTTTATATTCTCCAGACAGCATGCAACTTTGCTTACAAAAATCACTCATTTGAGTCATTTCCGCCTCATAGAAGGCTGTAAAGATGACTGCCTACCAAACTAGAAGGGGGGGGGGGGGGGGGGGAGGCAGCCCCCTCTCCCCTCTCCTGCAGCTCTTTCAGATAATAAGGCCTCAATAATACATTTGCACATGATAGTAGACTAAATTACAGGCATAGAAACTGCAACCTCATTGTTAAATGAGGAGGGAGCCAAAGCACATACCTCCCAGTCCAAATAGTCATTAGCTGTTTCATAATCAGTCAGTACAGATACTGTACACACTAAAGTAGGTAATTCTTTTGCTTGTATAGGAGGGAATCTGCGATCCCTCAGAGCACTGTCAGCCAAAGTAAAAGAAACAAATCACAGACTGAGCTTAGGATAATTGCAAAAACCAATATTAAGAAGCCGACAGAGAGAATAAAAAGATTCATCACTTCTCCTGTCGAGGAGAATAATGAACCAAGCTTGATGAATGAATGAGCAACAAACTTCCATTCAACAGGCATTGCAGCCCAAAAAAATGGCTAAACTAATGCATCTTAAAACTACTAAATCTAAACAAGAGACTTCCACAAGATAACCACCAACCTTATGAACCTCACACCTCATGGAGAGCAATGCAGTGTGAAGCTTCAAATCAATGGATCTTTCCCACCAATATCATCCCCAATAGTAACGTGATCTTGGTAAGTGCTAAGCATGTTACTCATTGCAAGCACATTTTTTCATGCCAAAATTAACAGGGAAGCAAGTTCATTTTTCATCAAATGTTTGACATGTATGGTCACTGATCGTGTCAACTTCTAGAATCTAACTAACCCCTAGACAGTACATATCAGCATCATAATGAAGCAAACGTTTTTGCATACACCATTTATCAGTAAAAGAAACAGCAACAATTAAGGGTGCGTTTATGCTTTCATTTCATTATCAGGCTTTAACGTTTTACCACGTCAACATTAATAGTTATATGCATGACATCATACTTGGGTTTAAGAATCATTTTTTATCAACACCAGATATTGGGAACCAGTTGGATTAGTGGTTAATCATTTTATAGCTCAATCAGGTGAAACTATCATTGTGATTACCCTAGAAACAGATTCTTGTTTAACACCTTGCCTTCCCACACTCCAATTTAGATATGGCAGAAGCAAACTTGCTTACTGATTTCCTCCACCTTTGCCTTCACTGCATCGCAGAACTTCCTAATCTCTAGGTCTACATTATGATGATAAAAGGAACAACATATAGAAAGAAAGGAAACCAGAATGCTAAACCGTTCTTGAGGATATCCGACCATATACAGAAAAGCCCCAGAAACAAAACCATGAGGCCTCAAGGAAAACACAGCTATATCAACCATAACTGTATAGAAGTATAATTTAGAATGGAAAGAAGACATTAAAATTAACCTCTGAAAAAACTTATACACAAAACAAATAATAGTAAAAGAGCATGATGTATGCACGTACCTTGTTAAAGCATAGTCCCTAAAGCCATTAATCAAGTAACGAGCTTCCAGGGTTCCTATACAGCCACGTAAACGAGGCTCCCCTCCATTGACAACTTTCTTCCATGTCACAAACAAGGGGCTGCATCCACAACACGTACCTCAGGTAAGAAAACCATTTCCTGAGTATTACAGTCACTAAGCATTTAAATGATTCGAATAAATGTAACCTTAGAAAATGACAATGACATATGAAATAAACTAGAAAGTTCTGCAGGAGATTCACAGCCAAGAATAATATATGAGAAGAAAGTGCACAAGAAGAAGTGCATGAAAGAATGGTCTGTTAACCATATACGCAATTTGAAATGAATTTCTCAATTGCAAGGATCTTCCATTTCAAATGAAATGGACTAATTCTTCATCAAAATCTCAGTAACAAATAAGCAACTTATGCAGATCACTCTAAAACTCTATTACTTCATGAAACAACATTACTTTGTTGTTAGGGTGTAATCCTCAAGACTATCATCATCATCGTACCACACCTTCCTCTAAAATACATTGAAGCCAGTGGCATTTAGTTCATAATGTTAATTAGCTGCAGAAGTCATATTGGCAAAATCAATTCATGCAAAGCAAAGTGACAATGTTTTACAGTGGATGCCCTTCCTAGACATTCTTGTGATGGGAAATTGAGATTTGTTGGTCACAGATGTGCTTACTAGTTAGAATGACATAAAATACACTAGATTAATGGCCTATTCATCAATCACTAGCCCATAATATCAAGATAAACTGCCAGAAAGTGTATTGAGAAGTTTTATAAAGAACAGATGAACACAGAATACTTGAGAAAATTATAACAGCTAACTTGGCTCATCTAATATATAGGTAACTACCTTGGTCTTGAATGTTTGCAGTATACTGGTATCTCTCACAAAGAGGGTATGGCAGAATATCTCCTCACAAAAAATCAATGATTTCCAATAGAAAATATTTGCAAGAGAAAAGCTCCATATTTTCATCAATCCAATTGTAAAACCAGCAAGTTTTAAGACTGTGCCACAAGTAGCAAATTAGATGTTCATTACAGACTATGATTAAACAGGATGATAGAAAGGCTTATGTACCTGCTAGACCAGGAATAGGTGTGGCAGATAATATAACAACGCAAACTTGCGTTATCAATCATAAACACAAGTTGAAATTTGAAATCCAACATCAGATTGGACGATAAACCATTCTTTCTGCCTTTGTTGGGCACCAAACATCTGTGTTAAGCTACAGAAGATGTTTCGTGAGAAACCATCATCATCCATTAAGAGTTTATGGATTATGAGTTCATGTATTTTATTTGAGACACAAATTCGGCAACAACACAGAAGATAGGAAAACAGCAAAACAGAAAATTGATTGACTTGAGAGATAACTCAAAAGCAACTCCACCAAATGCAAATACTGGTTGGTTTAGAAGAAAAAAAAAAAAAGCAAACAACTTCAGCCGCACAGTTTCATGATCATATTAAAACAACCAGCATAAGTATCAGACCACAACAGTGATAAAGATCAAAACTTTTAGCAACTAGCAAACAACCCATATGATTGAGAAAGCAGTGAACGAGAAAGGGAAATTACTGGTTGCCCTCTTCGAACGCAGGAGACGGAGCTTCCTCGTTGTTGTAGTGAGCGACCAAAGTGTCGAAGCAATATACAGCCATTTCCTTATTTGCGGACACCATTTTGGTAATTCTTCCAAGTCCGACCAAGCTTCTCTGTTATTCCGAAAACCCGAAACGCCGATAAACACCACCGATCGTGCTCGCCTCAACTTTAACGCAATCGGAATTTAAATTAAAAAGAAAGAAGAGAGAGAACGAGAGAAAGAATTTTTTCCTTATTTATTTTTTCTTTTTTTGGTTACCCTTTTCCAATTCGGGTTTGGTTTGGCTTCTGGAATTGATTGAAATTGAATGAAGCTTTTTCTTTTCACATTTGTTTTTTGTGTTTTCGTTCTCCAAGAGCAGTTTACCTCTGCAAATTGCAATGTTTTACAAACGGGATCTTATTTCCATAATTACCCTTGGCCTTTCTGAAAATACTAGAAAAACCAATTCTTACTACATTTCGGCTAATTTCTTCGGCTTTATAGCACTTTTTTAGGGCCCAAAAGATTTTTTATGGTCACAAGGTAGGGGTAACTACAGGTTGGGTTGGTCTATCCAACCCAAAAATAAAAAACCAAACAGAACCAAAACTATAGTTCTAAGTTTTTCAGTTCTGGTTATCGGGTTTTTAAGTTTATACCATATACTTATAACAACACCAAAATTCAATAAAACTGCATTCATGACTAGTTTTATGAAATATTCAACATAATATATAATTAAATTAATATTTAAATATATATACTTTGACACATTTAAGAGAGTTTAAAATATTATTTTTACCAAAATGATTCAAAAGAGTTGCTTGTGGAATATCTTTCATCTCAACCGGTTTACTTTACTTACTTCCTATAATTTCAATATTGGTATGACATTCAATATAGAAAATTGAGCTTTTAAGACTATCTCTTTCGGTATCAAAACCTAAAATGCATAGATGTCATGAATTTTTAGTTTCGCATGGCTCATAAATGAAAAAAAAAATGATGATTGTATCGTAGAGAATAACTGGGAATAGAATATCGAAAGCAAAATGACCCAGTAGTAATCGGTCTAGAAAGTAAAGTGATTTAAGTGAATATGAAAAAATTTCGTAAATGATCCCACAACTCCCATAACTCTCACACCATAAACCATCGGTTCTCCTATATGTAGAACCAATTCACGAACCATGATCAATTTTTACTCAACCCAACCCAATCTAATGGAGATGGTTCAAGTTAGGTTCGGGTTTACCCACTCATGCTCACCTCTATCACAACGTCCAGGAAAGGCCATGAAGCAAAAGTTGCATATTAATTTAGTTCAGTGTGTTTCGAATAATTTAATAATAAAATATTTATTTTATATAAATGATAATTATTTCAAATTATATATTTCTTAAAACCTTAATATTTTAAGAAATCCAAAAAAATATTTGGCTTTAAATTTTAGATTAAATATTTTTTATTAATGTTTTGTGCACTTTGAAACTTGAAAATTTTATAAAAATTTAATTATATTAAAAAAACATTATTCAAATTATTAATAGGCATATATAGTACTTCTCTGTCCCGTGTTATTTGAAACAAATGGAATTGTATGCAGTTTTAGCACGAGCATTGTTTTTGCACACGGCTTTCTGTTTTGCCCTTTGCCTTCGTCTCCAGCTTTCATCTCCATTGTCACCTTATTGCATCCGTCAATCACTTCATTGCCTTAATATTCGTTCGGTTTCCAACTCACTTCCGTCCTTAATCTTGTTACTTTTTTCCCCAATGCATCAATTGCCATTCACACTGGGTTGATTGTCATCCCTTTTGCGTCGATTATCATCCTTATTGCATCAATTTCATCTTCATCATGTTGATTGCGAACACCAACCTCCTCATTTCCATCTCTGTCAAGTTCATCCATAATTTTGATCATCGATTGCGATCACCAACCTTCTCGCTTCCCTCTCCGTTTCTGTCAATCGGTAGCTGACCAACTCGCTACCCACTCTCCATTGCAGATATCGAAAAAGAGAATTGAGTGGCAGGTTATAGGGTTGAAGAGAAGAATTGAGTGACGAGAGAATAAGGGTATAATGGTAAAAATATATGGTAAAAGTTACTAAAAATGAAAATATTTCAAAGAATTTGCAACAACCCAAAATGGAAAGTGTTTCAAAGATTGTGGGACGAATGGAGTATTTAATTTTAAATACATTCATTTTATAAAAATAATAAAAATGAACATAATATATTTGAAAAAGGGGAAAATGGTGAATTTTCAAAATGAGCTATTAATTATTGTTTTGATATATAGTGATTATTAATTCAACTGATATATCAACTTTACATAAAAAATCGAAAGATATTATTTTTAACCACTTTTTAGAAAAAATTATATATTCTATTGATTTTTCTTTTTCTTGGATGGCTACGAAAAAAGCTTACAAAAAAATAATCATTTTTTGAGAAAATTCTATTCAATTGATTATTAGTTAGATAGAATTCAGGCTTATAAATAACATTAAATTTAGATTGAAAAATTAACAAAATTAAAAATAATTGATGATTTTAACGGAAAAAAAATATAGTTGCTGGGGGGTTTATGACCAAATTATTAAAAAGTGATTATAAGTAATTATTAAAACCACACAGGCAAGCCTTGGATTATATTATATTACGTGCCCACTGGCCCACTTCCAGATACTCCCCTTCGATATTATATTATACCATATTCTAAATATGAAAGGGTTTCACTGTTTATCAACAATAACACTTTCGCCCTATTTTTTTTGGTTTTGTAAAGTTTTGTGGTAAAACTTCTATTTTAATCCTTGAATATTTCAGGTCTTCTAGAATGATCCCCAATTTTCATATTCTGTTGCAAGATAGGGTAAAGAGTATTTCTTCAACGGTGGCAAGATCGCCAGATAATAACGCTTAGGGACCACTACTTTCCAGAACCAACAATTTAGGGACTCCAAGTATATTTGTCCAATTTGGTTGAATGGTCAAATCACCTTTTGGTTCTCAATATAACAATTAACCATAATAGTCCCCAACTTTTTCAATCGTGGAAACTTTTAGAGAAAAATAAAATATGGTTTGTGTGCATTTAAAATGATAGATTCATAAAAGAAAATGGGAGACATGCCTTCATTAACAATATTAAAAACCAAAAGTTTTTTCTTTTACATGATTTTATTCAAAGATTTAGTTAGATAAGTTAAATTCAAAGTTTTGATAAATTGAAACATATGCACAATTTACATAATGCACATGTGCTTTACGTAGGTTTAATTCTGAGTTTTGATTAGTTAAAATAGTGCACAATTTGTATTATGTATAGGTGCTTGGTTTTTAAATGTTCCATTTTATCAATAATTTATTAATATGTAAAATTTCAGAAAAACTTATTGCATGTATATTGTTCAATGTTATCCTACATTACAAATGCCAGAATCATTTTTTAACTTTATTAAGAAAATTATTAAATCCTTAATACCTAAAATTTTCTATTTTTTTGCTTGGTGTAAATGTTTTTTTTTTTGTTATCTTTCTTTATTATTGTTTTCTAAAATCAAACCTTAATCATTATAGTTTACCAAATTTTGACTATGGTTATGGTTTATTTGACTTTAGTCAATTTTTTTTCCTTTTTATCTTTATTAAGTAAATAGTTAAATCTTTTTTTTTTTTGACTAAACAACAAATTTTATTGCAAAGAATGCCTCAAGGGGGCTCAAGGTTTACATCCAAGACATTTTGAAAGGCATACACAGAGGGGGGACAAGATGTCCAATTTTTCCTCTTCTGTGCCTTCGCCCATTTAGCTATATGCATAGCACACATATTAGCATTGTTCGAAATCTCCCTAATAGTACAGTAAGAGAAGGAACACTGCAAAGTTTTAATGTCTGAGACCATTATACCAATCCGCCAATTGCCCTTACCCTTTAGACAGTCGACTGATTCTTTGTCTGCGATCTCAACTTCTACTGCTGTGTGTCCTAGTCTCAGCATCTCCCTGAGCCCTGTTCGAAGGGTTTCTGCTACTGCTACCTCTTTGCAAGTGCCAGTATCAGCCATGGCTTGGTTCCCCAAGATACTCCCCTGCCAATCTCTCACCAAGTATGTCATCCCATTAGGCTCTCCACCGCTAACCGCCACATTAATTTTTAGTACTCCCCTTGCCGGCTTCCTCCACTTTTCAATGGTAGCAGGTCCTGACAGAACTTTGCTTATGCTCCCATTCCTCTGGCGGGCTTGGTAGAACTCAGCGACAGCACACTGTAGCCTGCGAACTACACCATCAGGAATGATGTTTTTCTTTTGAAAAACAGCTTCATTCCTTGCCAACCAGATAAACCAGCAAGTATAGGCAATAGTGGAAGTAATAATTTCATTATTATCCTGTGTAAACTTTAAAGAATGACAAACCTCTATAAACCATTGATCAAATGTTCGGATTTCAGCATTTTGAGGTTTATAATCCAAGCATACAAACCAGATAATATGAGTCCAATCAAATTGGAGAAGCATATGTTCCACAGTTTCATCATGAGCACAGAAAGGACAAGTAAGAGTTACCTTGGTACCTTTTTTAGCTAGGTTCTGCCGGACAGCTACCGCATTATGACAAACTCTCCATATGAAGTTTTGAATTTTGAGAGAGCATTTTATTTTCCAGACTAACTTCCACACATAAGGGTCTATCTGATGAGATGTTGAGGCTGAAGGGAAATTAAAAGCAATGGTTTTTTGAATGCCATATGCGGATCTGACAGTTACCTTACCAGTTTTTTCATATGGCCATACTAGCTTATCATCTCTAGGAAAGTGGCTGATAGGGATCTGAAGTATAGCCTGTTTTTCCTTATTAGTAATCAAATTTGCAATCTTATCTAACTTCCATGTGTGAGAGCACCCAACAATAAGGCTATCAACTTTCATATTTCTTATTTCTATGGGAATTTCAACATTTGGCTGAAGCTTAAGACCCCATATATTCGGAATCCAAGCATCATTCCAAACAGAAATTGAATGACCATCATGAACTTGCCAGCAAACCTTCTGTTTTAGAAAGTCCCTACCTTCTAAGATACTAGCCCATCCCCAAGAATGTTTAGATCCTTTTGTCACATTCCACAAATTCCCATCAGGAAAATATAGACCTCCTAGAATCTGAGCTAAGAAAGAATTAGGTTTTGAGATGATCCTACAGGCAAGTTTTGCTAACAAACCAGTATTCATAGCTTCTAGATCTTTAAAGCCCATTCCCCCTTTTTTCTTTGGTAAATTTAAGTAATCCCAACTTTTCCAATGAATTCCAGACTCAGCTTGTTGTCCTTTCTACCACAAATTTGCCATTATAGAGTGTATACTATGACACCATTCCCTAGGGAATTTAAAGCAGGCCATCGCATATGAGGGTAATGCAGAAAGAACAGATTTCAGCAGGATTTCCTTACCTGAGTATGAAAGTAATGCCTCCTTCCACCCTTGAATTTTCCTGATGATTCTATCCCTGAGAAAGACCAGTGCTTCACATTTTGATCGTCCCCAGATAGTAGGCAGCCCTAGATATTTCCCTGGATTTTCTTCTTTAGGAATTTTCAAAAACCTGCTAATTTTGTCCTGCAGGGCAACAGAAGTGTTAGGGCTGAAAAAGATAGTAGATTTATCTAAATTTATTCTCTGCCCTGAGGCCTGGTAGTATTGTGCAATAACCTGCTGCAGGTGATGCCCATTCTTGACACTGGCTTTCATAAAAAAGAGGGAGTCATCTGCAAATAATAAATGATTCAAATGTGGACAATGGTTGGCCATTTTTATGCCTTCAATATCTTTCAATTCAGCTGCGTTGATCAACATTTGAGATAAGGCTTCAGTGATCATTATAAACAATAAGGGGATAAGGGGTCACCTTGTCTTATGCCCCTTGTGGGCTTAAAAACCTCAGTCTCCTTACCATTAATCAAAAGAGAGTAAGACACTAAGGAAACTAGGGTCATGATCCATTTAATTCACCTATGAGGAAATCCCATTTTTCCCATAACACATTCCAAAAAAGACCATTCTACATGATCATACGCTTTTTGCATGTCAATTTTTATTGCCATATTCCAGTCAAGACCTTTCTTTTTTGTTTTTAACCAGTGAAAAGCCTCATGAGCTATTAAAATGTTATCCTGTATTTGTCTCCCATTAACAAAAGCATTTTGAAAAGGCGATATAATATTATTCATGTATGGCCTTAGTTTATTCACAAGGACCCTATAGATAATTTTGTAGCAATAGTTACACAGGCTAATAGGTCTAAATTGTGTAACATTTTTCAGGATGGGGAACTTTAGGAATAAGAACAATAGTTGTTCGATTTATGGAGGAATTAAAAATACCTTGCTTAAAAAAAGCTTGGACTGCGCTGGTGACACTTTCCCCAACCTTTTCCCAGTATTTGTGGAAGAATATTCCTGAGTACCCATCCGGCCCAGGTGCCTTAAGAGGAGCCATCTGAAGAGCAGCTGCCCTGATTTCCTCTGCTAATACATCTCTTTGAAGTTCCTCTTTCATGTCTGCTTGAACTACTGTTTTTATGTGGCCCAGCACTTCACTCATGCCTACCGCCCCTTCAGATTTGAATAAGTCTGTATAGTAATGCTTGAACATGTTTATAATATCACCCTCATTCTCCATCCAAATCCCCTGCTCATTCTGGATCCTCATAATTTTATTTGAGACTCTTCTCTACATAGTTACGTTGTGGAAGTAGGCAGTGTTTCTGTCCCCCAGGTTTAACCAATCAACTCTACTTCTTTGGTGCCAGTACATTTCCTCTCTAGACCAATGCTCCTCTATTTGATTTATGATTTGGTTTTCAACTCTCCTATCCTGGGTTTCATAGCTGTCCTGCAGTTCAACTAGTTTTGTCATTAAAGCCTCAATTTCCTGTTTGTTATTTGGGAAGTGTGCCTTACTCCATTTAATCAATTTTTTGCTGCAGCTTCTCAATCTGTCTTGAAGAGCATATGTGTCCTTTCCTGCCTTCTCATCCCAGGATTTTTTAATAATATCTCTACAAGTCGGCTCCCGAGTCCACATGTGCTCAAATCTGAACTTTTTCCTGCCCCTGATACAATCGCACTCAGTTTCGAGTATTATAGGGCAATGATCAGAACCTATTCGAGGGCTGTGATACACCAAAGAGTTTGCATACATAACTCTCCAGGAATTGCTCACTAAAGCTCTATCAATCCTGTCTTGAACTACCCCATCCTTTCCGCCATTTGACCAGGTGTATTTCTGTCCTTGAAAGCCAACATCATGAAGTTGGGTTTTTAGCATCATATCCTGGAATTCCATAATATTAAGGGTGATTATTCGGTTTGTTCGGTTCAAACCGAACCGAATTTTTCAGTTTATTCGGTTTTGGATACTAAGAAACCGAAATAACCGAATTAGTCAATAAAACCGAATTCAAACCGAACTGAAATATTTCGGTTCGGTTCCGTTTAAACCGAATTAACCGAAAAAATGGTAATTAAATTCTATAATAGATGAAATGAGATAAAGATATTATTTTTCTTTTCAAATTCCATTCAATATAGAAGATTCATTGTCCATGGAAAGAAAAAAAATAAGAATTTAAGCTAATTTGGGTTACTTGGTAGCATTATTGTTCATGAAACAAATAAAAAAAAATTTGGTATAAAAAATTTCGGTTACCGAATTAACCGAACTCTAAAACCGAAACCGAAACCGAACCGAAACCGAGATTTGTGTTATTCGGTTTCAACCGAAACCAAACCGAATTACCGAATTAACCGAACCGAATTTTAAAATTTTTTCAGTTTTAACCGAATACTGATCACCCCTACATAATATGATCCTAAACTTTTAGCCTACCACCAATTTTCTCATCTTGGGCAGCTATGTCATTCCAGTCCCCTATGCAAAGCCAGGGTAATATATTTCTAGAAGCTAATCCTTTTAGGACATCCTAGTTTCTCTTCCTGTTAGAGAATTTTGGGTCTGTATAAACCCAAGTCATGTGACTAGTATTAGTCTTTTCATCTGTGACTGTTGTTTCCAAAAAATTCTTTGATCTCATACCAATACTAATATGAACATCATTGTTCCACCAAAGAGCTAGCCCTCCAGACATGCCAATAGGATCAACATAGCAAGTTTTTTTGTATTTGATCTTCTTTCTAACCATTTCCAACTTCTCCTTCTTGTTCCTTGTCTCCATTAAAAAAAACATATCTGAGGTTTGTATTTCCTTAAGAGCCTATCCAGGGACTGAACTGTCAGGGTTGGCCCTATCCCCTGGCAGTTCCAACTCATAATAATCATGGCACCCGTGTGGCTGAAGGGCAGGCACCAGACCCATGTTTAAATGTGTTATTTTCTCGAGTTTTCTTTTTTCCAAAATTTTCCTTTACTAAATTTTCCAGTTCTGTCGTTTTCCTCTTAGGGGGCCTACCTCTTTTCCTACCCTCTCTCTGAGACATCACCTCACTGGACTCATCCTCCTCTGCCCCAGTAGTATCAGATTCCCCTGGTGTATCAAGAGCTTGAGATTGATGATTTAGATCAGCACACTTTGTTGGTATACTCTCAATGCTGGACTGGTACAATTCAGGCACATTTTTAATCAACTGTTGGGAGTCCTGGCTATTTGGGGATTCAGATGATAATCCATCAGTGGCCCTTTTATGCATATTCGATCTTACTAGGGTTTCAGGGCGTAAGTGGTCTGGCCTTGGTGGAAGAGTTTTGGCCAGATCCTCATTACCTCTTGGTGTAGGAGCTCTTAACCAGGGGCCATACGTCTGCTGACCAATGCTCATCATAACTGGTTGAGTAGCCACTCTACAGCTAATGTCAGTGTGCCCCAGCCTACCACATGTATAACAGAGGTCCCCTAGTCTTTCATATCTCGCTGCTATCCATTTCTTGCACCCTACAGACTTCATCTGCCAAAATCCAACTTTGACAGGCTCCATGATATTCAGCTTTATCTTGATTCTCAAATATCCTTTACAGAATTCCCCCATATTTCCTGGGTCCTTGACCACCATCACTTGGCCAAACTGTTTGCCAATTACCCACCCATTCGCCTTGGTCATCAGATTAAGAGCCAATCCATGAATTTGGACCCAAAACAGAACTTCTGTGAAGCACAAATCCTGCAAAGACTGTGTTGGCAACCATTTCTGAAGAGATAATATACATCCCACAATATTCCATGGCCCCTCTTCCAGAACACAATCAATCATCTCCTAGTTCATAAACACACAATGCACCGTTTTTTCATCCAGAAAAGTAATCGCATGTATTTCATAGTTCTTCCAAATTTTCAACAATATATTCATAATACCTCTCTGATTCAACTTCTTTTCCGATATAATCTTCCCAACGAGAGATATAACCTGGCCAGCTATTTCCAGATCAGGCTGAAGATCCAAAACTATTTCCTCCAACTCCTCCGACTTTAGATTGGGGAAAGTATCACCTTCTGTTGTCGCTTCCATCTTGCCTATATACTGCAATCAAACAAAGAATCTATTACGACACTAATGCAAGAATAACCTTCTACACACATATACTAATAAGCATCAGACTATATCTACTTCTATTGTTCGCCTTAAATCCAAGAAAATGATGCAAGAAATGAATTCAAGAAATTGATCGGACGATAGCCCCTATCTGATGGCCTCAATTTCCACCTGATTCCCCTTCAGTGATCAATCAGATTCGCCTCCAAGATCCTATTGAAAGCCACTGGGCAAGCCTCTTGCATCAACCGGATCTCCAATCTGAGCCACGAGAATCCTCTGCTTGATCTAGTGGGTTGGTGAAGAGTCGATTGCGGCTATTGTAAGCGAAGCGTGTTCAACCCGAATAAGCAAACCGAAAGCAATCAAAAAATGACAATCAGTTTTCGTGAATTAATGATCCAAGACTATACCAGCCTGGACGAACTCTCATTTAGAGAGAGAAGCTCTCACTAGGAGAGAGAAACTCGTGATATAGAATTAATAGTTAAATCATTAATTGATTAACATAAATTTAATACATTTTCATGTTTGGTCATTTTTTTTATTTTTGATGATTAAGTTTTATAGCACAAAAGATTTACTTTAAACTTTATGGTTTATAAAATAATTTAGTCTATTATTTTTGAAATTAAAAGAGAATTTTCCTAGACAAATTTTTCATTGATATTGAAAATTGGATTTGGAGTTAATAAGGGACGAAAAATTTTAGTAAATTATTTTTTATAACATAAGAAATATGTATCATTTCAAAATGCATATAATGTTTTTTTCACGGTATTGTATTTCAATCATAACTAATTATTTTAATGATAAGAACATAATATAAATAAAGCCCAATTCAAAAATGAAAATAAACTAAAATTTTAATTGATTAATATGAATTTATTGGTGAGAAATTTTTAATTTCTTATTATCAAAAATTATTTTCATACTATATTTATTGAAAAAAATACCAACTATAAGGTGTGGTTATCAAAAATTTAATATATTCTAAAATAGGATGTGTTGTTTACCGTTTATCTACAATGAAAATAACTGTATATGAACATTGTGTTCTTTTTTTACTTTGTGTTCTATTGTTTTTTTATGTGATTAATTTTTTTTTTAACTTGATCTTTTTTACACCTAGAAATTACTTTCACGAGGCCTTGTGATATTATTTTTAACAATTTTAGTCTATTTCACGTTCCTTTTTTATCAAACACATTTTTAGTACATGAATTTATACATTTTCCCATTCTAGTCCTTAATTTCTATTCGTTGGTCATTTTAATCTCAAAAGTTAATAACTAGGGTTTTTCCATTTGTTCTTTTGGCCACAAATTTTTTTATTCTTTTTTATTTATTGTCTGCTAAAGCAAAGTCTTAGAAACCATTGTTTCTTTCTTTTCTTATTCTAATCAACTATAATGACTTTGTTTAATCTTTTTTTTTTTTTATTTTTTAAAACAAAACTTTAATCACTATATAAGAGTTGTATATTTTTTTATATGGTTTGAGCTTATTTTTTTTAGTTAATGTTTTCATTTATTTTTTTTCTTTATTAATTTGATGATTAAGCCTTTAATTACTGAAATCTTTACATTTGTTCTCTTGGTCTAAAGACCATTTTTTGTCCATTTTTTGTATCAATCATTAAATCTCATTTTTTGTTACTGAAATCTCACTCTTTATCTTATTTTATCAAAATTTTCATATTATTTATCATTTCTAAAAGAAAATTTTAACCACTAAGGTTTATTTCTTGATACTTACAATCTTTTTGTTAGTTCTTTTTGCCCAAAAACTTTACCTTGAATTTTTTATCTCGATTCTTACTTTTTTTTTCTTATGAAATTTTTTGCCTTTGTCAATGATCACCATTGTTTATATTCATATTTAATGTTAACACGGATTGAACTGCCGCAACGCATGAGTATCATGTACCTCGTATTCTACTAACTAGGTCCTAAATGGCTTACTTGAAAGTTACTTAGACTACATTATTTTTCTTCATTTTTTTTCGTGTGATACATAAACTAATTTCATGTCTTAGAATTAAGGGTCTAGGGATCCTATATGAAGATGACATAATTTTGAGGCCTATGAAAGTAAATGCTTAAGAATTAAGATGATTTAAGTGGCACATTCTTAAGTATGTTCATTGGGTTGTTGCTCACATGCACAGTATATAAACTAATTCATACAATGTAATAAAGAGAAAGATAGAATGAGAACACTACATCCATTGTAGGAAAACAAAAAAAAAACAAGATAAAAGTAAATTTTCCTTTACCTATATACAAGGCTACGTGCTTGTACAAATATTGCACTTTAGTTCCTAAACTATAAAAACATAACATGTGAGAATTCTTAAACTACTAAGAAATGGCAAATTGATGTTTCCTATCTTTTCTATGTAGGGTTAATGGAAATCCAATGTAATTGCAACAATAGCACCCTATTTTTTTTTGTTTGCACTTCATTTCTCAATATAAGATAAAATCACATGAAAAATATCATCAAGCTGTGACAGGAAATCATTCATCCACAGAGTAAAATAATCACAAGAAATTCCTAGTTTCGCTAAAAGAAGAGCTACCTAATTACCTCTATACAAAATGTAACACACTTGTCAAGTATTCATCTAGCCTTCTTAATACAGCTAAAGCTTTTTTGGTCCATATCTTTATCCAAAAAAATGGCTTGGACTACTATATTAGCATCTATCTCCAGGCACAACTACCGGACACAAAAATCAGCCGCAAAGTTCCATGCCCTCAAGTCTCATCAAACTCTTCCTACAGAAAGCATCTGCCAAACCTTGTTTCCTCAGTGCCAAGGTAGCAATCTCATCCCTTTGTTCAAATGCAAAATGTCTCTATGCCATTGCTTAAAGTCTTCATCCCAATTACCATATCTGTCTTCAATTTAACCCAACCTAAAACAATATTGCAAAGTAGGCCCTTAGGTGTATATTGTCAGCAAAAAACGAGGACCAAAAAAATGAGGAGAAAAAGAAAAACACAAATGTGTGGGGCCTACACAAAGAAAAGAAAACAAATCAAGTTGCAATTTTGGACATTAGGAGAAAAAGCTGGTAGAGATAACTACAAGACAACGAAATCAACTTTGATATGAGGTGGAGCTCACTAATAAATAGGGATGAGCTTCACCATTTCAATTAAATCTCATTTCAAAAGCTCTTTGGAATAATTTTATAGAGAGTTTGATTCTTTTATTTTTCTCCTAATTTAAGAAAGATTATCATTGTTTCTCTAGATTCTTTTGTTTTTCTCCTAATTTAAGAAAGATTATCATTGTTTCTCTTTAAATTAAAGAAGTTGTAATTCCTATTTTTCTCATAGTGAATTTCTTCTATCTAGGTCTGTGGTTTTTCCCTAAAATGGTTTTCTACATAAGATCTATGTTTTATTTTTTCTACCATATTTCTCAAATTTATCAACTGTAACTTGCTCTACTTGACGCTCAAATTGTTCAACAAGTGGTATCAAAATCTAACTTGGGTTTGTCATAATTTTCGTATCGTATGCTCTATAGTTGCCCCTAAAAGGTGGGTACTCTGTATCCAAAAATAAGCAAATTATTTCTTACTCCTGTAAGGTGCTGGGGTATTATTCACATCATTATTCACGTGGAATAGTAGGAGCTCATTTTTGCTCAAATAGTTCATGGCAAAAGCGATAAAGGCTCTCTTAAGAAAATATGGTTGTCTGGCAGCTATTAGCAAAAGGCCGCTAGATTTTATAGATGATAAAAAGTGAAATGAAATGGACGAAGATGCTATTGTAGATCTTTATCCAGCATTAGCAAATAGAGTGCTATCCAGCATTGAAGAGAGGAAAATAGCAAAAGAGATTTGGGATCACCTCAACAAATTGTATGAGGCTAAATTACTCCACAACAAAAATTTTCTTAAGAGTAACCTTTACACCGTACAGATCGTGGAATTTACTTCAGTGACAAAGCATATAAATGCTTTGAATACTTTATTTTCTCAACTTACATTGTTGGATTATAAAATAGAGGTTTCTGAATGCTTTAAGTTTCTACTTCAAAGCTTGCCTGATTCGTATGATCAGCTCATCATCAACTTGACAAATAATGTCCTTTCAGATTGTATTATCTTTGAGGATATTGTGGCAGCTATTTTAGAAGAAGAAAATCGGCAAAGGAATAAGGATAAGCAAGTAACTTCCCAATGGATGGAGGTTTTGACGGTGACGAAAAGGAGATCAATGGAACATGGCCAAAACAATAACTAAACCATGGAAAATCAAAGTCAAAAACTAAGAAGCATTTGAAATGTCACTTCTATGGTAAGAAAGGTCACTTAAAGAAATATTGTTAGAATAGAAAAAATTTTGACCCTTAAGGAAATATTACAAGCATGTCAAGTGATGGAAATGGTTTATGCGGCAAAACAATAATGACAATAGAGAGCAGAAAAGGAATTGCTAATGAGTGGCTTTTCGACTCAGGAGCTACATACCATATAACTCCTCAAAGAGAATGGTTCTATCATTATGAATTCACCTCTGGATGATCTATCTATAGTTACAATGATCATGCTTTAAAGATTTTCAGTATTGGAACCATCAAACTAAAAAGGTATAATTGTACAATTCCTACTATCCAACGAGTATGACATGTAGAAGGTTTAAAGAAAACCCTATTGTCTTTGGGACAATTAGATAATCTTGACTACAAAGTTGAAATAAAGCACAAGATCATGAAAATTACAAAAAGAGCGCTTGTACCTATAAAGGGAGAAAAGATAGCAGCTAACTTGTGTAGGCTAATAGGGGAAACCCTACAAAAGGCAAAATCATCAGTTACAGCTGATAATTCTCATGAAAGATGCTCGATGATGTGGCATAGAAGGCTCGATCACATATCTAAACAGGGATTGAAGATTTTTGTGAAGAGAGAACTTCTTATAGGTCTCACAAAAACATCTCTATCTATTTGTAAGCATTACAGTATAAGTAAGCAGCACCGCTTAAAGTTTAATACATTTAATTCCAGAAGCAAAATTGCTTTCAAATTGATTCACTTTGATGTGTGGCAAGTACCAGTTATATATTTGGGAGGAGCAAAGTACTTTATGTCCTTCATTGATGACTATTCCAAAAGATGTTGAATGTTTCCTATCACAAGGAAAACAGATGTATTTCCAGTCTTCAAAGTTTTCAAAGCACGAATAGAGGTTGAATCTAAAAAAAAAGGTCAAGTGTTTGAGGATAAATAATGGAGGAGAAATACTGGTGAGAAATTTAATAAATTCTGCAAGCATGAAGGCATCAAAAGGCAATTCACTATGGCATACACTCCTCAACAAACTAGAGTGCTTGAGTGGAAGAACATAAAATTATTAGAAAGGACAAAAACAATGTTAAAAAATGTAGGCCTAAACAAAAGTTTCTAGGCGAAAGCAGTCAATATCGTATGTTTTGTAGTGAATCGATCCCCATTAACTATAATCAGATTAAAGACACCAATGGAGATATGGTCGGGTAAACCAGCTGATTATTCAAAACTTCATACATTTGGAAGTCCTGTGTACATAATGTACAATGCCCAAGAAACTACAAAGCTGGATCCAAAATCCAGAAAATACATATTCTTGGGATATGCTGATAGAGTAAAAGGGTATCGCTTGTGGGATCCCACTACTCACAAAGTTATCATCAGCAGAGATGTTGTGACGGCCCTCAGAGCTATAAGTCTAATTAGCCAGGTAATTGGTTAATTTAATAAATTACACTTTAGATAATTTATTTGCAAGCTAAGTTTCGGTAATTTAGGGTCCAGCAGTTAAAAATGAATAAAATTGATCATTTAAGCAAGCCGGGCTAAGAGGTGTATTTTGGTCATTTCATATAGTGACCTATTTTTATTGCACGGTTAGGTAGAGCATGAGAAAATATTAAATTTGAGATATCTCAGTTTTTCATGATTTTCGCTTTATCATCGTGAAATTTTAGATTAACTAGATTGTTCATAAATGGTTTAAATGTAACCTTGATAAAGGTAGGGATAAAATTGAATATAAATGAAAGTATGAGACTGGCCGTGTAATTATACGAAACTAGGAGCGACGTAATACCAACTTTGGTCATAAAGTTTTAAGCGTGTTACGAATAAACCTAAATTTACTGGAGAGCACAAAGAGGGCACTTAGCACGTGATTTTTAAAGTGAGGCGGTGGCATTTTAATTAAGTCAACTGGGTCATTTCTTCTACGTTTAACCACCCAAAACTTCACCCTTCTTCCCAAAAACGCCATGGACGAACTTGCTTAAGCTCCCAACATCCAAATTCTCTTAAATTAAACACAAATTAGTAAGGATTTGGGGTTGAAATCAAGTATTCTTGCACAATGAGCTATAGTTGAGTTCAATTATTGTAGGTAAGTAAACAAATTATTTTTCCCCTAATTTTTCTGGTTTTGTTTCAAACTTGGAGTTGCTGGAAACTGTGTTACATGTATGTTTATTAAATAAACTAAATATGGGAAGTTGAGGAATAACTTAAATTACAAAGAAATGGTGTTTAGTTAGGAGGCTATGGATTGATGTGTTATACGTAGTTTTTCCTATATAGTTTTGATGTTTGTGGCTAGAGGAATGAGTTGGAATTGATATTGCTTGTTTATTGCTAGGTATAAAAGACTAACAAGCAAGGAAAAGGAAAATATGGGGTCTAAGTTTTATTAAGGGCCAATTATGTGAAGACCAATGTAAAAGTTAATTTAGTCATTTAAATCATATGGGGCTTTGTTAATTATTAGCCTAAATATGGGTTATTTATATGTTAAATGATCAATATAGGTCTTGAGCATAAGCTACTAAGAAGAGACCTAAGTTTGGCTTGAAATCGAGACAAAAAGAATCAAGTGCCTTGAGCTTGCAAACTAAGTTATCTAAGGTAAAGGTTATTTAATTTGTATGCTTATGTGTTAAATAAATTTGGCTATGATACTTGTATATCAAGTGGCCGAATTATGGATAAATTTAACAAGCATATGATTTGAGTACTGATGGCTATTTGAGATGCTTATATGATTGGGTTTGGTAAGAAGCCAAACTATGAAGTGCATATGAAGTGTGTAAGTGCATATTTGTAAACTTGTATCTATAAGAAAAAAGGACCTTAATATGGTCTAATTTACGGTGAGTATGATGGGTTAGGAACCTACGATACCTATGGTCACAATGATAAGCTAAGACTTGGATGGACCTAAGAGGGGGGTGCCCTTAACCACTCACGAACCTTATAAAGGTAGCACTAACACATGCACTAAATAAGCAAATAGTTTACTCTTGTACTTAAAATAAAGGATATTAATAAATACTAAGAAGCTTTCAAAGCAGTATTTGTATAGACAAGTTGAACTTGTCAATTGTAAGACAAATAGGTGAAGGAATTATGGGAATTAACTACTCTCATGATTATTGGTCAATAATATGAGTTCCAAGCACTATGATTTGAGCTCAAGTGCATGAGGCATACATATATAGATATCCTTATGGATATTATGCAGGATCCTATATTGTTGGTTTTCTTGCAGGTTATAACCCTTACTGGGAACTTTTAGTTCTCACATCCCTTACATATTTTGTGTGACAGATACTGGTGGACCTAGGGCTAATAACCAATAAAAGAACTGGTTGTTAGTATTTTGATACCAAGTGTGTAAAAGTTAATTAATATCGTACATTGTTATTGAGTTTCTTTCTTGCAGGTTCCTAGTTACTGGAATACTAACTTACTGGCCTCTGTTGCACAGAGGCAAAGAGCAGGGAATACCTGAACATTGTAGTGACTTTTTTTTTGCATTGTAACTTAGGTGGGATCGAATTCCCAGTTCTCAGTGTATAACATATGTATAACACTTTTATGTAAGATTTATATATATGTATGTGGAACTTATGCCTCTGGTAAATGCTATGGAACTAGTGGTTGTGTTCTCTAGTAGCTTGTATGGATTCACAATGCATAATAGTATGTTTTATATAAATGCATGTTTGAAGTGCTGGCCAGCTGCATTGATTATATATTATTTTTATGGTCATTGACCCACAGCCATAATAAGGCATAGTATAAAACAGTATTGCATTAAGGATTTAATCAATTAGCAGGCCCATTAAGGACAAATTTACATAGGCCTAACACTAAATGAGTGTAAGGTTCCTGGGGTCCTATATGACTAAGATGGGATTAAGGTTCAAGGCCTATGACAAATGTTATCTTTATAGAAGATAATATTCAAAAGGATGAAGGAGAATATAACACTTTAGACGCTAGAATGATACAGACAATACATGAAGTTAAAGAAAAGATTCTTTTAAAGTAGTTCCAGAACTCGAGATATCAGATCCAGAAGAGTCAAATGCTCCAAAAACTAGTCATTTAACTCATACAATAAGACCACCAGATCGACATTCGATTAACAGAAGATGGAGAATCATCAACTCTTTAGGAGGTAATGAATTCCTTAGATGCATCCTTGTGGATGGTAGCAATACAAGAAGAAATTGAAGCTCTTCATAAGAATAAAATAAGGGAACTTGTACTATTACCACAAGGAAGAAGACCTATTGGCAAGAAATGGGTCTATAAAATTAAGAGAAATAACGATGATCAAGTAGAGCGGTATCATGCTTGACTGGTGGTAAAAGGTTATACTCAAAAGGAAGAGATTGACTTTAATAAGATATTTTCTTCTGTGCTATGACTTACTACAATTTGAGCAGTTTTGGCAATATGTGCTTCGTCTAACCTACATCCAGAGTAGTTAGATGTAAAGGCAACTTTTCTTCATGGATATCTTCTAGAAGAAATCTATATGCTCCAAGTAGAAGGTTTTGAAGAAAAAAGAGAAAACCTAGCTTGCAGGTTGAATAAATCTCCATACAGTTTAAAACAGACGCCAAGATGTTGGTTTAAGAAATTTGATTCTTTTACAACAAGCTTTAGGTACAACAGACTAGATGCAGGCCCTTGTGCATATATTTAAGAGGTTTGGAAAAAATGATTCTGTTATTTGCTGCCATATGTGGATGATATGCTGGTAGCAGGCCCTAACAAAGATTACATCCAAGAATTAAAGTTACAGTTGGCTAGGGAATTTGAGATGTAGGACTTGAGACCAGCAAACAAGATTTTAGAGATGCAAATTTATCGAGGTAGAAATAATGGGAAGATGTGGCTTTGTCAAAAGAATTATTTGAAGAAGGTTTTACAACGCTTCAATATGCAAGATTGTAAGCCAATCTCTACCCCCCTTCCTGTTAATTTCAAGTTATCCTCCAATATGAGTCATAGCAAATAAGAAGAAATGATGCAAATGTCTCAAGCACCATATGCATCATCAATATAGAGTTTAATGTTTGCCATGATTTGTACAAGACCCAACATTGCTCATGTAGTGGGAATGTTTAGTCAACACATGACAAATCCAGGTAAAAAACATTGGAATGCTGTAAAGAGGATCCTTAGATACATCAAGGGGGCTTCTGATATTGCCATATGATATAAAGGATTGACATTACCGTTAGTAGATATGTTGACTCAAATTATGAAGGAGATCTTGATAAATGTAAATCCACCACAGGTTATGTGTTTACTCTTGCTAATGGAGTTGTCAGTTGGGTTTTGGGCTTCAAAACTATAGTCAGTTGTGGCTACGTCAATAATAGAAACAAAATATGTAGCAACGACACAAGCTAGTAAAGAAGCGGTGTGGTTGAAGTTATTTTTGGAGGAGCTAGACCATAAGCAAGATAAGATATCTATATTTTCTGATAGCTAGAGTGCTTTGCATCTTGCAAGGAATCCAACATTTCATTAAAAGATAAAACACATACGAGTTCAGTACCACTTTGTTCATGAGAGAATGGAAGAAGGAACGATAGATATGCAGAAAATTCACACAAACTAAAATTTAGCAAATTTCCTGAAAAAGGCAGTCACCACTGACAAGTTCATTTGGTATCGATCGTCTTGTGGCTTAATCAAGATATAAGCAACATGAAATTAACGTGATAGAAAGAATGCTATGAAAATATGATTATTCTTAATCAATATTTTTCAAGTGGGAGATTGTAAGCTGAAAATGAGGACCAAAGAAATAAGGAGAAGAAGAAAAACACAAATGTGTGGGGCCCATTCAGAGAAAAGAAAAAAAATCAAGTTGCAATTTTGGACTTCATGAGAGAAAGCTGGTAGAGTCAATTATGAGGTGCCGAAATCAACTTTGATACGAGGTGGAGCTTGCTTATAAATAGGCATGACTTCATTATTTCAATTCATCCAAATTCTCTTTTTAGAAGCTCCTTAGAGTAATTTTATAGAGAGTTTGATTTTTTTTTATTTTTCTCTTAATTTAAGAAAGATTATCATTGTTTTTACTTAAATTAGAGAGGTTGTAAATCCTATTTTTTCTATGGTAAATTTCTTCTATCTAAGTCTATAATTTTTATCCTAAAGAGGTTTTCCACATAAAACTTGTGTGCCATTTTTTTATCATATTTCTTAAATTTATCGGCTACAACTTACTATGCTCGATACCTGAATTTTTTAACATTGATATTGTACCATTTCTCTTTATTTTTTTTTCCGCTCGACTCCATATAAAAAGCCTACATGCTAAGGTGGCGTTTAGTTGTAGAAAATTTTCTCATTTCTCTTTTTCAAATTTTCTTTGATGAAAGTTTGAGTGTATAGCATGTTTTAAGGATATGGAAAACTCTGTTTTCTAAGTTTTGGAAAATTCATGTGTTAAAATGGAAAACATTTAAAACAAAGTTTTCTATTGTATAACATGAGTTTTCTAAAATTTAGAAAACAAGGTTTTCTAAATCATTAAAACTACCTATGCACTCAAACTTCTATTAAAGAAAATTTAGAAAAGAAAAATAAGAAAAATTTTCACATCCAAACACCAACTAAAGGTTTTGTTTTTGTTTTCTCGTCTCTGATCTGCATCCCAAACAGGCTGTCTTTATTCGTTATCCGGTTTGGTTCGAAGCGGGGCCCTACCCGGTTGCTTGCCCCGTTGATCTGCTTCTCCACAAAAACCGAAGTTTCTAGTACTCCCCAATTTCTTGTCAACGAAGAACGAAATCGAATCAAATAACTGACGCAAGTGACCATGAGATTTGCAGTGACCCGATTCGTCTGCGTGACTCGTTCTCGACCAATGAAATCAACCCGGGGCGCGACTCGCTACTTCACTGATGACAAGGGCAGAGTCCTGAGTGAGGAGGAGCGAGCTAAGGAGACCGTCTACATCCAGGTTTGTAGTTGTCTCTCTTCCTCTTTCTGTTTGCTTCGCGGGAAAGTGAAAGAGATCTAGAAACGTAGGGCAGGTTGATCCAGGTTAATCTGGTTTCCTTTTTTTAATTACTCGATGAAACCTAGACTGTCTGCGACTGACCTTGTGCTCAAGCTTCATTTTCTTGTTCAAACAGGTCATTCCAGTAGAATCTTATATTGCCCTTATCATTCGTTTTTCTTTTCCTAATGCAGTGAGACGTGAATAGCTCGGTCTAGAAGTTTCATTTTGATAACTGTTGTTCCTTTGTTTTTCTTTCATTTTCATATAATTGGGCTATTCCTGATGAGCCTGAATCCTTGTCTGAAGAAAATGGAGAGGGAGAGACTCGAGAAACAGAAGAGGAAGGCAGAGAAAGAAAAGGCCGAGAAAGAGAAACACGGTGCTGACAAGGTAAAATTTCAGATTCCTTTCTCTTCTGCATATTTCCAAGGAAATGCTTCTTCACTGGCAACTTAATCATATCATGTGTTTTGAAGTAATTGGATAATGGGCTGTTTCCCTATTTGTAAATTTAGTGAAGCCAAATAAGACAGCAGTTGACATAAGAAATGTGAGCAAAACGGGGATCAATGATTTTGTAAGTTGGCTTGGTCGGTGGAGATCTTTGATGTCAAAAGAATATGATCCTGCAATCAAATACTGGCTTCAGTGCTTCACTAAGGAGGAAAGAGTTAAGGAGAGGAAGGTTACTCAGTTAGCATAGCCAAACATGCCTGTAAGGTCCTTGATGAATCGAAAGCAAAAAAAAATTATATGAGTACAGAGTACCTGTATTCCAATATACTACTTTCCAGAGCGTATTAAGAGGATTCCATATCTATATTTAGTTTCTTGTTGTAGTGTTGAAAACTCATGCCCTTGTCCGCTTGGTGTGAGAAGAATAAATTTAGTGAAAATATACTGTAGAACTCTGAAGGATCTTCCTTTTCAAAGACTGAAATTGATTCGGGGCAAAAAAGATGTAAAAAAAAATAAGCTATTTTCGATTAAGTGGACTTGAGTTAAAATGCATTGGCTCTTGATGCTAGATGCATTTGGTGGTAAAATTTTAAAATTATGTCTTTGGTGCTCTTTTTCAGAAAGAAACCAACAAGGTAGCCTGAAATCATTGGCCTTTAGACTCGATTTTTTAGTGTTCTAGTCTTTCTGAATTTCATTCTTTGCGAGATTATGTTTGCATTGTTTTTTCTTTATGAACTTATTTAGCAGCCTCTCATGTTGTTTACCCGTGCATGTACAAGCTTTTATCTACTGTTGACCTTAGAAAGGCTTTTTTTAACTATGTAGTATTTTAGTCTCCTTAACTTTTGTTTGTTGTTTTAATTTATTGTAACATATCCAAATCGGCCTATCAAAACTTTGGTAACAAATTTGTTAGGCTCAGGTGCTCATCAGCATCGCGTAATATATTATTGCAAGTAACAAATTTGTCCATGGAACAAGAACATGATTGCTGGTGTATGGTTGTGTTGAGCATGTAGAAAGATTTGTATTTTGTAACTCAAACTCCATAGAACATGTGATGTAGGAGAGTAACTTTGTGGTATGGAATGGTTCAATAAATACTTGGGTACCTAGACTTCCAAGAATTCGATAGAGCACAAGATCAATAACGATTGATGTGTTTTATCTGTGTGCAAGATGTTGGGGCTTACAATCAGAGAAGCAGTTGAACCTTAGCTCTGATTGTTTAGCTTCGGTGTCATGATGTCTTGAACCCAAATTTCGGTCTTAACTTTGTATTTACTGCTGAGATCCTTAAGATATCTCATCGTTAGATTTCTCCATGTATGCTTTGACTGGATGGAGATTTGCTTAATTAAATGTTCTCTGGCTTCAGTTGCTTCTGTTCTCTCTGTTTTTTTTTGCCCTTCTACTCCTCGAAAACTGAATTGATCGTCTCCTACTCTTTGCAGAATACGGAGGGGACCCAAAAGGGCTGAACTGCGCAGCATCAGCATTCATGTTAAACTGTTTGCTTTGGAGGTAATCATGAGGAATAAATGTCGACTCTGACACGATCTGTACAGTGCATGTCTCCTTGAATTTGGAAACGTCAAACTATCTTGTTTGCTTCCTGCTTGGCTTTGGTATGTAAAAAGTGTGGTTTCTTTTTCCTGAGATTATCTTATGAATCGTGAACTGTGGTTAATTTCTTGTTCACTTTCAACTGCTGCTTTTCTGCTCTAAATTGTTGCTTCGTGAAATGAGTCTCCTAAAAGCCCAAATAAAGCCGGGTGTTGCCGCAAAATCAGTTCATGAAGTTCACCCCAAACATATTTCATCTTTACTTGAGGCTGGCAGCAAATGCAGATAGCTTGGTCCTGTATACTAGTAGTGTACGCGTTAACATTCCAGAGTTGTTCATCATGCTCGTGTCACTGATTTAAGTTGAATCTGAAATATAGTAGCAGGGGTAGGGTGGGATAGGGTTGAGTGCTAGCTAGACGGGCAGGCCTCTCTTCCTTTCCTTCATTGTTCTTATTCATTTACACCCGTAGATTTTACATGATGTAAGGTAGAGAATTAAGACTATCTTACTCAATTTTGAGTCAGGCTTTGAATCGTAGCTAGTCCAACCAAAGATGGTACATATATATATATATATATATGTCAGTCCGCCAAAGTTACAGTAGTCAATGCTTTACGATAGAATGACAACCTTACTAAGTATCCACATGACAAGAGAGAACTCGAACGCGAATATGGTGTGAAGCAATCCCCGATCTAGAGCATATCCAAAGAGTGTGATCCCTCCACCGTTGTGTTGAAAATAAGACACCAATGCTTGTCGGATTCGAAAGGATGATGATGGTTCAGGCTGGGAGGAGATGGAGATGCCATCAGAGCTAGAGCCATCATCAGAATCGTCACTTTCACATTTTGGTTCGAGTGGTGGTGGTGGTGTGGCTTTTTCTTGGTCGGAACCATGAGCTAGGGTCATGGTCATGTGCCAGCGGCTGGCCACTGAGGCCATCCCTTGAGCCCTGTGTGTGATTCTGGTTGCACCCATCAAGCACAAGAGGAACCCGCTCAGCTCCACAGCCGAGCAAACCTGCCACAATATTGGCCGTCAACTACAGTCAACTGGAACTAGAGCAATAGTAACAATAAAAATAAACATGACGTACATCATCGCTCAGCCGAGTATTGTTCTAGCCATTTTCCTCAGAATCAACGTTTTATTAAATCAATTAACTGTAAGTTTCTTCTATATATGATGCGAAAAAAAAGGAATAAAACACCGGGAGTTTTGCACCAGAACTTGCCCTGGAGCTGATGATGAAAAATATAATCGAAGTGGCTAGTATTATTGCAACCAGGCACCAGCCACGCTTTTTCATTGGCAAACATGGACGTCTACGCAGTACTATTAAATAAGACTAAATTTCATAAATGGTTCATAACCTTTAGTCATTATTTTCTTTTAATCTCTAACTTATTGAATATTCTATTTTAGTCATAAACCTATTAAAATCATTTCATTTTGGTCTCTCACCAAATAAAATTTATTAATTAGGAATAATTATTTGACAGAAAGTTTTAAAATTTTAATTTAAATATTTGGTAACTGTCTTCCAGTAAATTTAAATAGTTTAATATTTTTTTATAGTAAATAGACAATTTAAAGTAATATTTTTTTTCTGAATAAAATAAGTTCAATTTACATAGAGAAAAAAATAATTTGAATTTTTCACTAATTATAAAAAAATTATTATACAAATTAAATTTATCGTAAACAGTTACAAGATAGTTTAAATTATGATATAAAAAACTGTTATCAAATAAATACTTTGAGTTAATAATTTTCATCAAATTGGGATCAAAATAAAATGTTTTCAATAGATTTAGGACTAAAACAAAACATTGTAATAAGGTTAAGACTAAAACAGGATATTCAATAGGTTAGGGCCATTCATGAAATTTACTCTATTAAACAAGGATGTCTGATGAACCCACTGAAAAATTTAATTTCTTTTACTAATATTAAGCATTTTCAGAATGAACCCATCAAAATTTGGTACAGGATCCCAGTGATAAAGTAAAACAATAAACAGAAATAAAATTAAATAACTAGAATTATAGTTTTCTTAAATAAATAAAAAAGTTATTGAAATTGAAATCAAATTATCACACTGTTTGAAAAAAAAAGTTGATATTTAGTTTACATTTATTTCTTTTTTAATTAGTTTGAGAATTCTCTCATAAATAGAGTAAATTACATGACGACCTCACAGTAAAAAATTTTCCAAACTACATATTTCAAATAATAATAATAATAATAATAAAACAGCAACAACAACTTACATGGGCAATGAAGTACAGATCTAATGGCGAAGAGTGGGGCATTCAGATAGAAAATATGTGAGATCAACACATATATCCCAAGCTATACAAGAGTTAGTCAGACCAAATTTAGGATGTGATATTTTAATAATTTTTCTCGTAATTTTGTTTATGCGATTCTGGAAATAATGAAAATTATGAGGAGCAATTGCGAACCTACCACGAGGTCAGCGGAATTGAAGAAGTTTCTGTACGACTTAGAGGCAAGAAGGAGAAGTAGTGCGGCAAACTGGCTGGCCGTTATGACGACGAAGGAACCGATAATAAAGAAGCGGTAGCGATGGCTGGTGACCGACAGCTCCCTCTTGATCCTAGCATGCTCCCGGAAGATGACTCCGGCATCGCACTCGCACCCATCCAGCATCTGCCGGAGCCGGTGGAACCTCAGGATCTGGAGCTCGCAGGTGACCCGAAAGAGCAAGCATACCCCGAGGAACAGCGTGGTCCGGTACGCCCACGAAGCGAGCACGAGCACGAACAGGTGCAGGGAGGAGAAGAAGAGCGCCTGGTGGATGAGCTGGAAGACGAAGGAAGGGAGAAGGATGGAGGCGAGGCAGCGGAGGGCGCGGTGGAGCTGGTGGGTGTAACCGGTGCGTATGGAGACAGGGTCGTGCCGGAGGGCGTCGAGGAAGAGGAGTTGGGGGAGGGAGAAGCGTCGGAGGAGGCGGGAGAGAGAGAGAAAGGCGAGGAAGGAAAGCGAGGAGAGAGGAAGCTGGACGAGGGGATTGAAGGGAAGAGAGAGGAATGTCAGGAGGGGGACGAAGAGCGTTAGAGAGAGAAAGGCGAGGTAGGAGACGAGTTTGCCACGGAAGGAGGAGTGGTCCAAGGTCAGCCATGGAAGAACTGAGGTTGCGGATGATGGGTGTAGAAGAAAAGGGGTAGTGTCGACCTGTTCGTCGGTGCTCATGGTGGTTGTTTGACAATTGAGGTTGCTACAAGGTACTCAAGAAACTTGAGCTCTTCTGGAATGTTTTATTACTCCTTGCGGCTTTAAATGGTAATACAGGAAGGGAAACCATTTTTTCCTTCTAAAACTTTGATTATTTTTTTTAATTTTAGTCCTAAACTTTTTCACTTAAGTCCTAAAAATTTGTAATATCATGTAAATAGTTAGTCCTAAAAAAATTTCAGCTTTCTGACATTAACTTTATTTAAATTGTATAATAATCTAAATTGTGCTGCAATTATCATACAACATAATAATTTTTTCACGTTTAACAAAATCAAATAAATTATTAGTTTTACCTTTCTGCAAATATTGTTTCTATTTGGTAATTGTCTTTCACTAAATCTAGGACTAATTATTAACACTTTAGTAAAGTTTTAAACTCGAATAAAAATAGGGTAAGTTTTAAGATGAATCTTGAAGCCTAGCTAGTTAAGGATTGGACAATTATAAAGCTTAGTTTCTAGTACTGACAAATCGTTAGAAAAAGATAATTTTATATATGTGTTATTATTAAATTTATAATTGTATAGGTACTCCATGATGATGAAATTTTTTAGATTTGTCCGCACTTAAGCAAATCCTCAAGTATGCAAAATATAATTAGTCTTCTCAAACAATAATCGAGCAATAGTATTGGAAACATTCACAATAAAATTTTCTCTACATATAAAGTTTTTTGATCAAATTTAATATCTCTTACAGTTAAGATATTGGAGGTCCATCGACTCGAATCGTTTATTATGAGGTTAATTAAAAAAAGGGTTTGATGAAATCAAGCGAGTCGTCTGTGATTCTAGAGGAACTTTTGTCATCCTTTCGGGAAAGTCACGCGTTTCGAACAGGACGTTCCAACTAGTTCCTAGCTAGAGACACGAGCTAGCTCATTTGACCTCATTTTTAAGTTGATAAAAATAAAATAGTTGGGAGTATTTTTGGGTTTTGGAATTGGATCATCCGACTAGCTAGCTAGCTAGTCTTCGAACTCTTGATTTGTATACTTGGAAAGTAGCTACTAACAATGGACTAATGGAGGCCAAGTTGAAGCCTAAAGTCTGAAGACTTGGAGAATGAAACCTAATTAATGCAAATTAATATACATAGCAGGTTGATTAATTTCAATTTGACAAGCTAGCGGAAGAAACAAAATTCAGAAACAAGGAGCTAGCAAATTATATTTCAAAGGGAAAGAAGAAGAGAAAATAAAACGCTTCCCAACATTTGCAATGCTAGCGCTGTTTTTTTTCTGTGAAAGGCTATATATTCAATATATATGCATGATCCAGATGAGCACAACTCGTAGAAGGGGCCGGCAGGGCAGGCAACGAAACCATGAAGAGATATATATATATATATATATATATATATATATATATATATATATATTCTAACACTGATCACTCCTGGCTGAGGACCGTCCCAGCCCTTCCTGCTCGATTGGTCAGACTGTTGCATATGATCCACATGCAGCTTCCTCCCTCTCTGTTACGATTGAAAACTTTAAGATATATACATATATATTTTATGTTGACATGTCTTGCCTTTGAACCCTGAATTTTTAACACTTCCATTTTGATGATGGTTTCTTTCCGTTCGGACTTTACATGTTATGTTATCAACACAGCTAGCTTTCAAACAGCCCTACAATGATTTTTTAAGGTTTCAAAATTTTTAAAGTGGGCACAAACTGATAACTGGTAAAATAGATCGTATTCACAAATGGCTTACTGTTCCTAATTTAGATGTAGCAATAGCTAGCTGTCGCTAAGGCTGGTCTAGCCTTAATTTGTAACAGCTTGTCACCAAGTCTATACCAAGAACAATCTAGTGATTGCTAATTGTCACTAGTGTAGCAAATTTTATAACGGCTAGCCATCACTAAGGCTGGCCTAGCCTTTGTGACAATGTATTGTCATATTTTAGTATTGGATTTGCTGAGCTTCATGCTTCACCCTTGTTGCCAATATCTGGAGATACAGACATTAAATCTGACTTCTTGTTGCCATAGGGGATCAGCCAAGTTGACGTCAACTTCTGCACCTACACTGGCTTGCGACCATTTGTAGGCTCCCAACGGGTCTCCAACTTCACTCTTTCAAAAGCTACTTTGGAGGAGTTCCTGGCCCTCAATGGACAGGGCGTCTCTTATGCAGCTCTCAAGTTCGCTCCTGGCTCTGTCAACCCCCTGCCTCTGCATCCTAGCTCGCGCTTCATAGATTTTATCTTTCCGTTAAATTCTCAATTAAATTTGATAGAGTTTCAAGAATATGCCTCCTTTTGTCCTACATTTTTTTCTTCCCATTCAAAGTACCCTCAAGCCTTTAAATTTAAAACTTCAACCCCGATCTCACCCTCTCCTCGTCCCTCAAGCCTACTTTCTTCCACCTCCATGAACTGCCTGCTCATCTCCCATCGTTGTCGCCATTAACAGTAGCAAAATCAGTAGGCCCACTATCGACAACAGGATCGGATTCCAAAACAGCACCTGGTGGTCATTGGGCCTCCTCTCCAGCGACACCACTTGGATCCATGAGCTCTATGTGAAGGATCGGCCGAAAACTCTAACTAGTATTTCTGGTCTTTCCGCAGGAATCAACAAAAGCCCAAAACAAATCTCTCATAAAATCCCACTAAAAAGAACCTAGATCATCTAACTGTAATTACCTGGAGAATAGAGTGACGCAATCGCACTTTGCACTCTCTAGCACCACAAATCTTTTAATGAGCCTTCCAAGCGGACTGAACCTTAATAACTCTGCCACTACAATTTGTCGATCTTTCAGTTTACCTTCTTTCCACACCTAGAGCAACCCAAAAACCAACTTTTCGATTACCAAGCCTCTGCCATCTTTTCAATTGAGAAGCTGGCAGTAGTGGCTAAAAGGAAAGGGGCCAGTCAAGGATCATAAAGGACCACCAGAACCTAGGGTTCGAGCTGAAACTAGTGAAGGGCAGGAGGCCATTGCGTTGTAGATCGGGAGCACGGGAGGAGAGCTGGGGAGACGGTGGCGTGAGTGTCTTAAGATGATGGGTTCTCTGGTCGATCTCTAGCCACCCCATGTTTCACTTCTCCGTCACCCTCTCTACCGCCTCCTCCCGCGACGAACAACGCCCCTCTTTGCAAAATTGGAGGCAAAGAAGCACAAGGCGATGGTGGCTAGATGGTTCATGGATTTGCTTCCAGGCACGACGCTAGAGATGGAGGAGATTTTGCGTTCTTCGTCCAATGCAGCCAAGGGGGAACCTGTGATCTTGCGGTGGCGGAGATGCTTCCGGAGTGGTTGGTGGTGGAGTTGGCTAGCTAGTGGCTAGATTATAACTTTATTTTAATAATGGTGGTTGATTTAGACTAAAATATAAATATGAGTGATCTATTTGTATAAATATAATTAATTCACTTAATTGTCTACCAGAAATTTTGTATACATGCACAGTCACTGTCTTGAAAAAAACATGGATCGTCTAATAAGTGCTTGGTCATGCATGCTACTCCGTGGACCTTTGGGTTAAGATCTTAATTCGCTTCCTTCTTCAATTCTTGGACTCTTATCTACCTCAAATGTGCAAATTAACGTGCACTGGAAAACGGATTATTCAAACTCTATTTTCAAAATCATGGTGTTTAATTATAATCGTTACTATGGTTACACTTTTGCCACGGTTCATAATGATCGAGATAACAACTGATTATAGCGGTTTGCTTTTCAATATATACTTTTCTCAATACCTCACACTTATAGTTAACGTTATTGCTACACCACACAAGCCGAACGATTTAAGTAATGATACTTTGAAGTCCCAGCAATTGACCCTTCTTTTTTGAAAAAAACATATATTTCAGAATATGAAAGATTTACCTCCATCTCACATTAAATGACCCATTTAACTCTTTATATGACGATTTAAAAAGTATTTATTGAGTATTTTCTCAGAAAAGATAAATATAAATAATGGTAACTTATTTTAATTTTTCAAATAAAATGGTCAAGTAATTTAAAACTCTGGAACAAAAAACAAGGTTAACAGAGAACAAATTCTTTTTTGTTTTTTTTTTCTTTTCTAGAGTTAATTAGAAGCGAATAGAAAAATAGGTATATATAGAGCAGGAAAGATGTCAAGTCGTAAGCTGCTGATACATCTCTAGAGAATAATAACCACCCCTACAACTAGCCTTTAAGAGCCAAATCGCACTGGTGGGTTCAATTATGAACCATTGTATTTGATGGCTCAGTTATCGACTTATTAAATATATGGTCAAAATCAGTTAAAATTGTTTAAAATTGATCAAATCGGTGAAGCACAACCCAAAATGATTTTCTTTTAGAACGATGGGTTGCAGTTAATTATAAATTTTCTTTAGAATGGCAAGTGAACCATCAATTCAATCGATTGAAATGCAAACAAAAAATTTCACATTTTCTTCATGGTCCAGTTAGGGTGTCTCCATTGCATCTAATATCCAGTGAAGAGAAGTCAAGGGACCAGGTATAGTTAATTCTAAACTCTCCCATGAATAATTGAGTTCAATAGTACCCGCCTTCCAAGCAAGTTGGTATTACTATTACACACCAACCCATTTAAAACATATATTTAATTTTTTTTAAATATTCTTTTTTATATGTTTACATATATCTCAAAAGAATGTTTATATTTATGATTAATTAATACATAAAACATCATAAAATGAATAATATATAATAAATTATTTTAAATTATAATTTTATTTTAAAATAAAATTATATTTTAAATATAAATATTAATTTAATAGAGATGCAGGTAGGGTTCGGTAGAATTGGTTAAGTATGTACCCTTTCTATGAATTTGTAGATAGGGTCGAGGTCTGGTTCGACTTCAAGTGGCCAGGTTTAGGGGAGGTAGAGCATGCAGAGAATTTTTTTGGCATGTGAACTAGGGAGTAAAACTGAAGGGATTAAGGCTCGTCGGGGGTAGGGATGGAGATTTAAAGAGGTAGTCTGCAGTGGCAAAATAGGAAATTGGGAGAGACTTTCACCCTTATCTTAATTTGTGGGTAAAATAAAATGAAGCAAAAATAATGGGACGGAGCGAGGGAGTATTTAGGGAAGAGATAGGCAGAAGCTAATTCAATGGGAAAAATTTATCTGTTGTCCATTACCTTTTTGTGTTATCTTAAATAGATCCTTAATTTTTAGTTTGTCATTTTAAAACTCCAATGTACCAAATTGTATCCCAATTATCATTCTTTCATCAATTTCATAGATAAATTTAGTAGAATCATAGAGAAAATGCCAATTTCAATTTCTATATTTTCTTCCTCACATTAAAGCACTTTAAGTTTGTGAATTTTCTTTCTCTTTCTTAAGGATAATAGCAATGCATATTTCTTGTAGATCAACAAGTTCGAGATTCCTACCCTTAGGCCTTAACAGTGGCAGAGCCACGTTAGCCCCATAGCCCCCCAAGAGCCTAAAAACCTAAGTCCACCACTGGGCTTTAGTGTCCCAGCTTTCCATTTCACCGCCAAGCACTATCATCATCGCGGCCATCATTTGGTCATTGCTAGGCCCCCCAGATGTTTGACACCTTGCTGGCTAATTCCAACAGTTGTCCCAAGGGTTACCTTCAACTAGAAACATCAAACTAGGCCATCATTTGTCGCTCTAGCTTCATTTAGGTCAATCGCCTTCATTTTTCATTGTCGAGGTTCGATTGCCCCATCTCTGAAGTCATCCACCACATTCCAAAGAGACCAGCGCCACTAGCCACCCCAATGATCGTCACTGCTACGAGAATTAGAATAAATGAAAAAGATAGGGGCCTCGACGGTGCCCTTGTCATCGCCACATTGTAGGCCCAAGCGGCCTTAAGTTGCTACTTTAGAGACTCTGGTGGCATCGACGGGATGACATGGAAGAAGAAATTGAGTCACGGGGTTACTGGTGGCAAGTTCCATGAATGAATCTAAAAGCAGCCTTAAAAGATGATTCTACAATGGGCAGAGGTATAACGTAGAGCTCCGGTGGCCAATGAGGGATCGAGCCATAGGATGTAGGGTTATTAGGTAACTGATATAGTTTCTCAGATGACTTCATTTATCTCTTTGGTTGCAAAAAAAATAAAAAATCATTCACTGGTCCAATTCCAGATTTCACAATTGGTTACAAAAGAATCCAACTTTACTTTTTGATTCTTGGAATGGGAAGAATCTTTCGATTCGGATTTTATTGGTGACAGTGGGAATTAGGATATTGTGATGCCTTGACCTTGTAGCCGAGGGCGGCAAGGAGCTTGGTCATTCCAGTTATATCTGAGAAGGAAAGTGGCGGTGGTGCATCTATGTGATCAACTGGGTTTGGGTTGTTTTTAGTGAGAAGAAGAACGGGCAGAAGAGGTAAACCACCCACTGATCTTTTCAACATAGTTGGATTACTCACTATAGTTTGTTTACAATTAAATCACTCATTAATGTTGCATTATCAACGGATATTAGCCGTTGTCATTATTTTTGCCTAGATATATGATTAGTTGGAATATTTTTATGATTTGGCGATAGACGTGCCATTTATACGTGAATGCCTGCAAAAATGAAAGTGTGAATGCCCAAAAGACTTAAATGAAAGAATTTGGATGACCAATTATATAGTTTTACCAAAGAAAACTAGCAGAATTCTCTGTTGTCGGGGTTTCTCTAGGCTTCATCAGATGATGAGCAAAATCACTAGCCTTGTGCGAGCAGGTTTTGATTTGGAGTGGAATGGTGAGAAATTGCTAGGGGATTTGGGGAATTAGTTAATCGTGATGGTAATTTGGGGTGAAATTGATATCCTCACGAAAATGCCCGACGATGAAGGTGTGGCAAAAAGCTTCGCTTGGAAGCAGGCAAAGTTGGTGGAGAGGGATATGGATGGAGGGGATGGCGACGAAAGCGGTAGTGATGTAGTTGGCAATGGCAGTGTTAGGGAATGGGGTGGCGGTGAGGTTGTGGGTGTGGAAGATATCTTCTTTTTGGCGTCAGATGAGAGATCGGAGGGAAGAAGGATGTTGGGCAGAACAGTGACCTTGATGGAGGGGATGGCGGTGAAGGTGGCGACGATATAATGGGCAATGGTGTCGAAGATTATTACTGCGGGGAGAAAGTGGCGCCCGTGGGGACAATAGAGGGGGCTTGGGGTCCAGGAGCTCTTGGCAGATAAGTGTTATTATTTTTAGTTTTGGGAGGTATGTGTATCAATGAAAATAGTTCAAAAATAAATGTTGCAATTTACCCACGAGAATAGTAATTACATAGCTTTTTCTATTTATATTATTTAACAAACTTAATAGAATATTAAAAAAAATTATTCTTTCCGTTAGTTTTCTAAGTAGCTAATTTATCCACTTTCAAAACAATAGTATTATATTTCACTCGATTGCAAAAATAAGTGCGCAATTTAACTACAAAAAAAAAAATCTATAATGGGTGATGTTCATTATCCTAAAAAGTTTAATTTGGGATTTGCCTCTTTTGCCGAGAAGATTGTATGGACTAGGTATTGCATTTGCAACAAAAATTCTATTAAAGTTAATCATGAAATTAATAAAATGATTATGATTGAGATATAATCTGGAGTGTTGGGACTTCAAGATGATAAAATAAATGTCAAGGTCCTGCTGTTTAGAATAATACAAAAAAGTTATGGATGATAAATAAATTTTAACCCTAATTTAATGGAATGAGTCAAATTCTTTTCGCTCTCCCAGCTCCCTCTGGCGTGGTGAGTCTTGAGGAAAGAATTCAGGTGTGCTTTTGATTTGATTTTGGAACTCTTGTTGATTAGACGGTCTCCCAAGTGTGTTGTGTTGTACGTTGACCAGGCACGCACGCACATGTTCGCTATTCCAATAAAAATAACCGCCGCTTACATGGCGGGCTTATCTCACCAGCTGCAACCGCTCGTGCCTGAATATTGCTGCAGCCACGTGTGTGCCTGAGTGATGCTCACACTGAGGAAACCAACCAAACGGCAAACGCCATCGCCATGGAGAAAAACAATTTCTTCTGGCCTTGCCTTTTTAAGAAAAAAACCACAAAACAACAAAGTTAACCATGATCTATTAGTCTACTTCTTATTAAACCAAATTTTTAATTTTGTTTTTAATTTAGCAAAACAACTTTAACTTTTAATGGACAGCAGTTTTAATTTTTAATGTGAATAAATTTATTTAAAGTTGTAAAGAAAAAGACAAGTTATCAGAGTCGGGACCTTATAATAGAGAAGAGGAGAGAGGACTGGGTGAGTGTAGGCGGCGCCGCGGCCGAGACAAGGGGTTCTTATAAAGCGACGGGTGTGGCGATGGAAGTCGACATCTCGCAGGCGGTTGCCGACATTGATGTCACAACACAACCTCCCAATTGACAGCCATCAAAATTAACAAAATTTGCAATAACCTACGAATAACCCTTTAATTTTACGTTTTTTCTATTTAAAAATTCAGACTTTATTCCTTTTTTTTTTTTTACTATCTAACAATAATTTTTAGAATTTTAATTTAAACTATACGCTTCTCATTTTTATTTAATTTTAATATATTTAAATATTTTTTATAATTAATAGATATTTTAAATATTTATCGGTTCTTATTTTATGCAAATGTACTTTTCACTTTATAAATGCAAGTTAACATTTTTCTAAATGCCAGTTAATTGTGAAAAAAGTGTCAAAAGTTTTGAAGTCACTTTGTAGTTACTTTTCACTTCAATAAGGATTCAGAAATCATTGTTAAATAATATTAAAAAAGTAGAAGTAAAGTGTAGATTTTTAAAAATAGATATGACAAGGTGTCTGTTAGGCTAAATTTTAGGGGATTTTCTATTATTTTCTCTCAAAACTAATTACTTTATAGAAATATTATTTAAATGATCATTAACCGGATATAGTATTAGCTTTTAGATGAATTGGTTGTGGCTTGTAGATATAAAATCGCAAAAAAATAAAAAATAATAGAATATCTAACTGCAAAAAAAAAAAAAAAAGCGACCGTTCAACTATAGAAAATTAGACAACACAAAGACTCAACAGTAAACTTGACCAACACATATGCAGTACAATCAATTAACACAATTAACTTCAGCAAATAATCACAGAAAAAAATTGAATAGGAAAAAAAAGATTTCAGTTATTAGTTCTGGTCTATTTCTAATTAACACCATAAAAGAGACCTTATTCCCAATAAAGTGTAATTAGCTGAATATCTAGCTAGCTATCACGCTAGAAGAAACATAAAGAAGCAAGCAGAAACCCATCGAGCAGGACAACAACAAAGCTGGATGTGAATTGGTTTATGATCACGTGGATTGATCCAACGGATGAGTCTTGTAAGGATTGTATGGGAAGTCATCCGGATTCACTCTGCACAGTGGTGAGTAGACCACACTTTGCAGCGAATACACCTCGCCAGCGATCACCCCAAGCTATGGCGGCCGAAGAGGGATCCTATGGTGGCAGACGGAGGATTAGGGAAGGGTTTTATGGTGCCTTTTGGGTAACAGTCCTTGCAAAGGGTACACTCGGAGTACCTTCGGGCAGGGACAGATCCAGGTTTTTAATAAAAGGTGAGCTAAAATAAATTTTATTATAAACTATAGTTTTTGCAATGGAATTCGACTCATTTGAAGGATGGCCATAATGTATTTACTTTTAAATTCTAAACGAAATTATAAATACTTTATAATTTTAAGGGAGTTGAGGCCCCTGTTAGCCCCATTTAGTTTCCCCCTGATTAGAGAGCATGCAACATTCTGTTTTCAGAGGTGGAGATAATGGCTATCGGTAGAGGATTTTTTATTATTTTCATTATTATGTATTTTCAGTGTTCAATGTTACTAATCAATCAAAAAAATGTTAATGACATTATGATATAGGAGATGGCTAGACTAACTTGTGATAAGTTGCAAAGTAGAGTACCAAGAGACACTGAGTTTGAGTCGATGGACTAACTTGTATGAGTTAGTTGAGTTAAGCAATACTGTAAGAAATGAACTGTGAAGGGAACCAAACTATGGTTCACGGTCTAATCTGTTGGACCTCCACTACTAGAAAAAGGACATTTAGCGACAGTCATTAGCAACAGCCAGCCTTCGCTAAACATGAAATGGCGACGGCACACCGTCGCTAAAAGTTCCGTTGCTAATTTACTCGCCGCTAATTTTTTAGCGACAACTAAATGTCGCAAAACAGACCGTCACAAATTTTCCGGCAACGGTATCTGCCGGCGCGTTAGCGACATTTTGCTGTCGCTAGTTAGTGATACGTCATCGTCGCTAGTTAGTGACGCGTAGCCGTCGCTAGTTAGTGACGCTTAACCGTCGCTAATTAGTGACGCGTAACCGTCGCTACCTAGTGACGCATAGACGTCGCTAGTTAGTGACGCATAGCCGTCACTAGTTAGTCGTAGCCGTTGCTATTTAGTGACGTATAGCCGTCGCTACTTAGTGACGCTTAGCCTTCGCTAATGACTGCTAATTAGTAACGAGTGGCCGTCGCTACTTAGTGATAAATTGTGACTAATAGCCATCGCTAGTTCAAAAACTCTTAACTAGTACAATTCCATCACTAGATCTCCACTATACGTATCCATTTCATACAACTCGAACAACCAGGAAAAAAACTAGTTCCTATTAATCCAAACTAATACCATACACTTCCAAAAACCATAAACATAATTTATTCCCATTAATCTGAAATATTTTACACACAAACATAATTTGTTCCCATTGAACTTTTGATGCATTAGCACTACTTAAAATTCTGTATGAATTCCAAATTAATATTTCATACTCTCTTCTATGCCTTCTCTGGTCATAATGACTGCCTTCGTAGCTATGGCTCTGTGCATGAGTCTCGTAGAAAGGCTTTTTGCTGACTAGCTCTTAGAAATGTTGATAAAAATAATTCCATCTGTTGACCTTCACAAGCTATTTGCTGCATTTTTCTTTTTCTGTTTTTCATTCTCAGCTTGCTTCCCCTTTCACCCTGTGATCCTTTCTTTTTGCTACCTTTGTCTTTTGACGACTTCTTTCTCTTTGTGGGCAGTTTTCCTGTCTCATTTTCTATTTGTACATCATTTGTGCTGGGCTCTTCATGTGGTGGGGCTGCTGCTACAAAAGCTTTTAGTATGAGATAATGAAAAAACACAGTAGTTGTCTTGAGAAAGTAGAACCAGAAGATAAAATAGTGACCTGCTTCAGTAAAACTTGCATCCAAGACCACTTTGTTAAGATGCTGTTTCAGGAAAACCTGCAACCAACCACCATGTTCAGAAATAGACCAAACAATCAAATGTATCAGCAGAAAAGCTAAATGGTGATTAAATCATCAAAATCCTTTTCCCAATAGCATAATAGCAAGCAAGAAGCATCTCTCATGTATCTCAAACAAGTTAACCATTGTAGAGATTGTAGGTATATTTGTAAGAAACATAGCATCAGATATTGAGACAAAATGACATATTATGGAATACGGACAAAGAAACTTACTAGTACGCAAGGATCCCAAGCAGGATTAACAGAATCGGAAGCCATCCCAGTTGGTGGTCCAAGAAAATTTTCACAGACTTCTCTCAACCTAGATTCATCAGCTTCTCTGTAACAAATATTGTGAGTGTCCCTAATGTAATCATTTTTCTCATAACACACAAGATCTTGTCGTCGGACAAAACAATCCCAAATTCAAGTAGCCAAATCCCCTTTCTCTGAGTAGCAGCATCCAGTTTTGAGTCATGGCATCAGCAATGCACAACCAATACATCACATGGACCAAATGGTAACAGAACATATTCTTTACATCAAGATTCCAATGTCATAGAAGCCAAATAGCATCCATCATAAGTGACAGCTAACAGTTGAGAATAAATTCATGTACTAAAATAAACATACCAATTTTGCCCAATGACCCTCAGTTTTGTGGGCAAGACTCCACTCACTTGCTCGCCATATAATGACAGTCTTATCATCTGACTGACTTGCTATGAAGGATCCCATGGGATCCCAAGCTACTCCTTTAACAAGATTGGAATAACCCCTAAGAATAGCAGTGCAAATTCCATTTGCCATATTCTATATGTGGACAGTATTATCCAAACTTTCGCTGGCTAATGTTGAGTCATCTGGAGACCAATTGAGATCCACCTACTCCAGGTGTATGGTGTCTGTGCGTTGCGGTAGTTCAATCCGTGTTAATATTAAATATTAAATATAAATATAAACAGTAGTAATCATAGATGAAGAAAAAAAGTTTCATAAAGTGAAAAAAGAAAAGCAAGAACCGGGATAACAAATTAAGGTAAAGTTTTAGGATGAAAAGAGCAAAAAAGGAAATTCTAAGTATGAAAAGATAAACCATAGCAGCCAAAATTGTGACAGCTCTCCTAGTCAATTAATCCAGTAAGTGTTTATTTACTTTGATTAAGTGTTTATGAAATTAAGTACCTCAAATTAGCGCCTTGTTAAGCAAGTAACATAAGCTTAATCAAGTTAAGTGAGTTCCTAAGTGTGATTTGGCATAGTTAAGTCAAGACCATTAGTTGTTCTAGCTTTTAGAATCATCCTAGTAAGTTTTGACAACTTGTGGCACTAAGTGTTCTTTTTGAGCCATTTAGAACTTAAGTGGCTAAAGTGTTCAAGAAAATTAAGTTTGAGAAGCTTTTAGTACCTTTTAAAACAAAGAAAAGTTAGTTTTGAGAGTGAGTTAGTGACCTATTTGAAGCTTTTGAGAGTATGAGGACTTAAGTGCAAGGGGAGGGAAGTGGCTTATTAAGCTTATAAACTAAGTTTTCTTCTTCTTCTTCTTCACTTAGCCAATTGTTCCATGCTCCCAAAATTCGTAGCTCCACTTTCCTCTCAAATTTGGCAGCTCAAACTTCCATTTTCTTGCAAGTTTTCATTGAATTAAGGGTGCCCAAGGTGTTAGAAAGATCACTAAGCCCCTTTGCTAGTGTTCTTGCTTCATTTGATCTTTGGAGCTTGTTTTGGAATCCAATTTTCGTAGGTAAGCTTCTTGAGATCATTTGGTGTGTTTATAGGTTGTTTCTAGAGCTAGAAATGGTCTTGGTTTGATTGGTTTGGGTGCCAAATTGCTTTGGTTTTAGGCTTGGAACTCAAGGAAGCTCAATTGAGCTTAGGAGGCTTTGTTGCATTGCTTGCTTTGTGGCTAAAATTGAGGTAAGGGTTCAAGTAATTAAGCTCAAATAATGCATGGTTTTGTAGCTTTGTGTGTTGGGATGAATTAGAAACAAGACCCATTAAGTTTGGATTAGAAATGAGAGAGTTTGAGTAGTTTGTGTACAAGAACGACGCTGTCGCATAAACCCAGAAAATCGAGTTGGCGACGCGTCGCCAATTTGGTCGCGAATTGGCGCCGCGGCGCCAGAAGGCGAAAATGCGCACAGAGCGTTTGTTCGGCGGCGCCGCGTCGCCAAATGCAAATTTGGCCTCGATTTCCGGCCATCCTAAGATTAACTTAGACTCTCGGTTTCTATCCCTAGGCTATTCTAAGACGTTCCATAGCCTCGGTTGGGTCTAGAATTCGTTCCTAAGGCGGGAATTGTGCGTTATTTGGAAGGTAGTCAAGTTGTGTGGTTAAGTATAAAAGAAATGTGACTTGGTGGCTAAGTAACTCATAGTATTTAAGTTTTTAAATGGAAATTAAGGGGATTAAGTGGGTTTTTAGACTCTTTATTGGCCATATAGAGTATCAATTACATATGGTTAATAGAGAGAAAAACCTAAGTCGATCCCAACCAAGCCATTTGGTTTGGTAAGTGAGCCACTAGTAGTATTTTGAGTTAAACCTTGAGGGTTTGACTAATTAAACCACATAGGAAGACTACCCTGTACAATAAATCAAGGGTAAAGGCGGGTAAGTTTGAGATAGGTGACGACCTACTCTAGAACCCGTAGATGGGACTTAATTGAGGTAAAGTGTCCGGGATACGAGGGCCAGTATCTCAAGTACCTCAGCCGTTTGAGCTCACGGCAAGAATTAAGGCACTTAAGTGCTGAAAGTCCCAAGTGCATGTGTTGTGTGCATTCCATACCATACATCCATACATTGCATTTTTGGCATTTTGTTGATTGTTTGTTGTTTGAATTGCATGTTTGATTGCTTGGTTGCCATATTGCATATTTGTTGCATATTTCTTTGCAGGTATTCAAGAAGGGAATCCTTACTGAGTACTTTTAAGTACTCATTCCCTTAGTTTTATTGTGCAGGATCTAATCCCGGGCCTAATCACTGAAGTGATAGTTGAGGCCTAAGCTTTCTGTTTTGCAGGTATTTTATTGAGAATCCTAGTGATTCTAGTTTCTTGCAGTATAAGTTATGTGCTAACCAAGTTGTGCCTTTACAGTGTAGAGGCTAAGAGTACACAAGAACAAGGTCTAGTGAAGGGCTACACTTGGAGCTTGACTTAGCTCAAGGTGGGCTCAAGTAAATGATCTTAGTAGTTAGTAATTTTGTCTCTTGTACATAGTACTTTGTGTACTAAGTAAGTTGCCTCTATTGGGATACATTAGGATGTAAATCCATCTTGTTACTTTTGGGTGCATGCTAGAGTTGTAATGTATGCACAAAACTGTTACTTGTAGTTAAAGCAACTAGTATTTTAATGACTTGGTACGTTTTCAGTATGTTTTAATGAAATGCTCGAGCAATGTTTTAATTCAAGACTTTTAAATTTCGGTTGCATTGCCAAGTCAGAAGCATGCATAACTTAATCTGAGTAGGCTAAGTAACTAGTTGCATATAAATTGTTTTAATTTATATTGACGAGTAATAGTTAGCCAATTGTAACTAGTGGGATTCATTATCCCTAAGAGCCTACAAGATTAGGGGCACTGGGCCCCGTTCCGTCACAAAAATTTTGTTTTAAAAGAGAAAAATAATATGAAAAATTTAATAATATAAGACAAAGAGTGTAATTTCAATAAAAAAATGGGGTTTACTGATTAATAAATAAAAAAATATAAAATGGTTTTCAGGCCAAGAGAGCAAATGTAAAGATTTCAAAAACTAAAGACTTAATCATTAACTTAATAAAATAAAAAAAATAAGTGAAAAGATTGGCTAAAATGAATCAACTTAAACCATACAAAAATGTAGACAGTTCATAGTGACTAAAGTTTTATTTTAAAAAATAACAATAAAAAAATAACAAAAAAAAGTCAAATGAAATCATTATGCTTGATTAAAAAAAGTAAAAGAAACAAATAATAGTTACCAATACTTTGCTTTAGAAGGGAATAAATAAAAAAATTAAAAACTAATAAAATAAATGAAGAGGTTTGATGACCAATACATCATAGTGGATATTTTTTTGTGATAAATTTTAACAATAAATAAATAAAAATTTCTCATCAATAAATTCTTGATAATCAATTAAATTTTTTATTTATTTCAAATTTGAGTTTGGCTCTCTTCATGTTATATTTATATCATTAAAATGATTACCTATGATCGAAACATAATACTGTGAAACAAAACACAGTATATACATTAAAACAATGCATATTTTTTTATATGGGCCAAATTAATTTATTAAACTATAGAGCTTGAAGTAAATAATTGATACCACAAAAATGTAATTCATCAGTAATGATAAAAAAAAAGACCCGAAACACAATACTATATTTAATATATGTTAATTAATTAACAGTATAACCATTAATTTAATAAAAATAAAAAGAAAAGAAAGTAAAAAAATGAATAAATCCAAATCAACTAGAACTAGGCAAAAAGTTGGCAAATTATAATGATTAAAGTTTCATTTTAGAAAACAAAATTAAAGAAAATCAATAAAAAGAGATAGGATCAAGAGAAAAAAAATGGAAAAACTTTAAGTATTAAGAATTTAACAATTGACTCAATAAAGATAAAAAATGATTTAACTAAAAAAAAAATAAATTATGGTCACCAAAGTCTTACTTTAGAATATAGTAAGAAGATAGTACATAAAACAACAAAAAAACAAAACTTGGGGACCAAGAGAGCAAATAGGAGATCTAATTAAATAGTTATAAAATTTGGGGATCAAAATGTAACACGGACATAACTCAGATTCTAAAATGAAAAAGTTAGAAAGTTAGGGACTGGAACCGCGTTTTAACTGAAACAAACATGAAGCAGACTAAAACTGGGAAAATTGCATTATTAGCCCTTAGAAAGACAACTGCCTTGGGAAAAGGGAATCGAACTAAAAAAGAAAGGAAATCGCATCAGAAAAAAGCCCAAAAAAATAAAGACAAAAGCAAAAACAAAATGCACGGAATTGTTCTCCTACAATAATTACTGTTGATAAACAATGAAATCTTCTCCTCTTTTAGAATATAGTACTCCATCTGTTTTACATTAATTGACCTTTTTACCCTTTTTTATTGAAGTTTTACTTGAATGTATTCATATTAATATGTGTTAAAAAAATTCTTAAAAATGATATTTAAGAATTATAATATTTAAATTTTTATTTTTATATAAAATATTTATATTTTTATAATAAATTTCAGAATAAATAAATTTATAAATTAATTATTATAAATAGTAAAAATGTCAGTTTTTATGAAACAGAGCAAGTATAATTTTGAGTCTATGATTAGATTCTATAGAGTTTGTATTTAGAGCTCCATTTTGTGCTTTTTCTACATCAAAATATTGCAAAGACAAGAATGTACTTTTTATAAAAATTTTGCAAAGACAAGAAATTATTGAGACTTCAAAAATCATTACGAATGTTAATGTTGCCCACAAACAAAAAATCTAGGATATATGTTATGCTAATTTAATTTTGGGTTTCACTCATAACTTGCATGCATCATGAATATCTTTAGCCTGAAAGCTATATATAATAATGCACATATTCCTTGACTGTGGCTCATCCGGTTTCTCTCACTTAAATTATACCATAACCTATCCTACAGTTTTCATAATATTTAATATTTTGAACCGTCTTAAAAGTTAAATCTTCATAATATTTTTATATTTACTGAATTATCATATTAACTTTAAATTATCATTTCAATATTTACTTTTTCTATTTTTTTTTTCTAATTTATGTGAAAAAATAAAAGATAAAAATCAAAACAATAAAAATCTTTTTTTTAACTTTTAATATCCATATTAAACTCAAGTATTTCAAATAGAAGTAGTTTTTATTGTATTCCTATAGTTTAAGATATTTAGGCTTCTATCCCTGGCTTAAACATGCTCCAAGCTTCCTCTACTTGTTGCGACTAAAACATATGTTAAGTTTAGAGAAAAAGAACTGTGGCAACGTCGGGTTTTCTGGAGTCACCACCAATCTGTTTCACCTAGGTCGATTGGTCACCTTAAAATTGGTCTGCGAGAGTTCGGGGATCGGGAGTACGGTTACGCTAAAACAACTTTGTTATAGCGCCCAAAATTGGCACCTTAGTTGATTTTAATTTTGTTTTGCTTTGCTTTTAAATAATTTTCAGTTAATTTTCAAAAAATAGAAATTTTAACTGAATTATGTCGAAATATGGATTTTTAAGTTAATTTGGATAAAATTTGATACTTCCGAATCATGGACTCTGCCGAATCACCCGGACACGAAAGATTTAATTCCGAACCATGGACTCTGCCGAGTCACCCGGACACGGAATCTGACGAAATTTTAATCCATATCGTAAAATATAGATTTTTATCTTTTGTATTTAATTTTTACTCAATTAATTTAAAAAAATAATACTTTCCAAACCGTAGATCCTGCCGGATCATCCGGATATGGAAATTATTTAATTCTTATTGTTAATTATTTAACTAATTATTAATGGCCCACATAGACCGAAATTTTCAAAAATGTGATTTTTATTTTTAATATGTCAAATTAATTTTTAGATTAATTATTAAAAAGTCTATCTAATCTAATTATATAATTATACTTAATATTAATTCCTAAGCTGATAGATGCCTTTAATGAACTGAACAAACATAAAAGAAAATAAGCAAAATCAGTGATCGAAATACACAAAGCAGAAAATTTTCATGGCAAATAAACGATTTAGTAATTATTTAGGCTATAAATGACCAAATAATAATAATAATAATAATAATAATAATAATAATAATAATAAATAAAAAAATTTAGGGCCTAATTTATCACAAAGGTAATCTAGAGGATCCATTTTTGTTATTAATCCAAAAGTTAGGTAAATACCATCTCAAGTCATCTTCTTCGATTTGTTCTCTGTGGCCTTCAACCAGGAAAGCACCATTTTTAATTCAAACAAATATCATGCTGATTTCAATCCAAAATCAAGGTTATCTATACAATCTCATGTACGGATTTTAATAAAACTAACAATATCCAAGGAGGAGAGCACAAAAAAATTAAACCAGGAAAATAGACAGATGCTGCCACTTTCTCCTCAATCCTGTAATTTTATTAAACCTACGTAGAATGAATTCTCGAAAATTGATATTTGAAACGCATCGTATAGATTCAATCAAAATTACAAAGATTTTAAGAGAAAAGAAAAAAAAATTAAAAAAAAATTAAAAAAATTAAAAAAAATAGATATCCTAACTTGTATTCTTGTGTGAATTTATTAATTAAATTGATGCATGGCCAAATCATCAAATGAACAAAGAAAAAAAAGAAAAAAAAAAAAGTATTGTCAGTGACTGATTTATAAGATAAAATAAAATTAATGGCTTAACTGGATAAAATAAAAATAACTCAGGGGGTAAACAAGAATTATGCCAAAATTATGGACTTTCAAATCAGATCCGAAGCAACAACGAGTCGATTTGCGATCTGGGTTTCGTTATTTAATTTTAATTTTTATTTTTGTCTGCTTTAAATAATATCAATTAATATCCAAACTATGGATTCTAACCGAACCACCTGGATATGGATTTTGTAATTTATTACCGTTCTAAATTCATTTTAAAATTTTATTAAATCTATATGAATTTTTTTGAAGTATGATTTTTAGACGCATTGTGAATATTAAATAAAAATAAAATTGAACTATCCAAAAATTAAATAGATAAAAAAAAATAGCTCAAAAAAAAATCGAGATTATATTCCTATATAGATTTTATGGCTAAATTTAATGAATGGCCAAAATAAACAGATAAACAAAAGAAAATAAAGAAAAGAAAACAATAAAAATTTGCTGTTAATGCTCAATCTGCAAAGAAAATAAAGTTAGAGACTTATATGAAAGAAACAAAGAAAACTAGGGGCTAAACCAGAATTTTACCCAGAAAATAAAAGTTTTGACCTAGTCAAAACGGACAACGACACGCCTGGCTTTGGTTTTCGTCTCCAGTTTTCACTTCTGGCGAAGGAGGCAGCTGGGCGAGTGGATTTGGCGACGGATGAAGGGAGAGCAGCGTGACGGAGAGAGAGCGGAGTGAGTTTTGAGAGAGAGATCTGAGAACGTCGGCCGGCCAAGGTGAGGACGATTGGCGGCGGGAGGCAGAGACGGACTCGGAAGGAGGAGCGCGGCCAGCAGGGGAGAGGCAACACGGCGTGGAGGGGAGGCGAGAAGAGAGAAGAAAAAAAAAATTGATTTCTGCGAGGGGTAGACCAGCTGTGGGGATGAGAGAGAGAGATGTGTCAAGGATAAACGAGGAGGGAGACCCGTCGGGCGCGCGAGACGACGGAAGGAGCGATGGCAGTGGGGGAGGTGAGACCAGCAAGGGCAGGAGGGAGGAGAGGCCAGTAGGGGCAGGAGGGGGGCGAGGCCAGCAAGGGCAGGAGGGAGGAGAAACCAGCAGGGGCAGGAGGGAGGCGACAGCGGGCTCGGTCGCGACGGCAGGAGGCTGGTGTCTGACGGGGAGCAACAACGCGACGGCAGGGGAGGCGCGGTAAGGGAGGAGGGAGTTCTAGCTGAGAGGGAGAGAGCGAGCGTGAGAGTCAGGAGAGGCAGAGGAGAGAAGGGCGAGAGAGGGAGCAGAGAGGGAGAGAGTGGTTAGCTGATTGCGTGTCTGAGCTTGAGAGAGAGAGGAGAGCAGATAAAAAGGGGGGAGAGAAGATTCTGGAGAGGGCGAGAAGAGAGAGCCGTGTAAGAGAGAAAGAAGATTTTTTTTTTTTTAATTCCATACATATAGATATCTATATATTATTTTTAACTAACCTTAAAATGTCCCCATAAGCTATTTAATTTTTAAATAATTTAATTAACTAACAATAATAATTAATTTATTATTTTTTTTTATTTTAATTAATTAATCTTTTTTTTTAATTAATAATTTTATTTATTTATTTATTTATTTTAAGGGTCGGACGAAATTGGGTGTCAACAGCTGCCCCCCTTTGCATGCTTCATGGGACATGATGTATGCAAAGTCGTTACCAAATTTCGTCCGGCTTAGCTAGGCATTGAGAACCTTCTCGCCACCTAAATTATAAGGTTAAGGAATCCTCTTTAGAATCTTGACGATAGGAACTCTCCTATCGTTGAAAGTTTGAGGTTAAGGGCCCTACCTTAGAACCTCTACGATAGGAAAGCTTCTATCGTTGTAAGATGGACTGATTGATTGATTGTTTGAGGTTTAAGGAAAGGTCCTTAGAACCTCTAACGATAGGAAAGGTTCTATCGTTGTAAGATGGACTGAATGATTGATTGTTTGTTTGAGGTTTAAGGAAAGGTCCTTAGAACCTCTAACGATAGGAAAGGTTCTATCGTTGTAAGATGGACTGAATGATTGATTGTTTGTTTAAGGTTTAAGGAAAGCTCCTTAGAACCTCTAACGATAGGAAAGGTTCTATCGTTGTAAGATGGACTGAATGATTGATTGTTTGTTTGAGGTTAAGGAAAGGTCCTTAGAACCTCTAACGATAGGAAAGGTTCTATCATTGTAAGATGGACTGAATGATTGATTGTTTGTTTGAGGTTTAAGGAAAGGTCCTTAGAATCTCTAACGATAGGAAAGGTTCTATCGTTGTAAGATGGACTGAATGATTGATTGTTTGTTTGAGGTTAAGGAAAGGTCCTTAGAACCTCTAACGATAGGAAAGGTTCTATCGTTGTAAGATGGACTGAATGATTGATTGTTTGTTTGAGGTTTAAGGAAAGCTCCTTAGAACCTCTAACGATAGGAAAGGTTCTATCGTTGTAAGATAGACTGAATGATTGATTGTTTGTTTGAGGTTAAGGAAAGGTCCTTAGAACCTCTAACGATAGGAAAGGTTCTATCATTGTAAGATGGACTGAATGATTGATTATTTGTTTGAGGTTTAAGGAAAGGTCCTTAGAACCTCTAACGATAGGAAAGGTTCTATCGTTGTAAGATGGACTGAATGATTGATTGTTTGTTTGAGGTTAAGGAAAGGTCCTTAGAACCTCTAACGATAGGAAAGGTTCTATCATTGTAAGATGGACTGAATGATTGATTGTTTGTTTGAGGTTTAAGGAAAGCTCCTTAGAACCTCTAACGATAGGAAAGGTTCTATCGTTGTAAGATGGACTGAATGATTGATTGTTTGTTTGAGGTTAAGGAAAGGTCCTTAGAACCTCTAACGATAGGAAAGGTTCTATCGTTGTAAGATGGACTGAATGATTGATTGTTTGTTTGAGGTTAAGGAAAGGTCCTTAGAACCTCTAACGATAGGAAAGGTTCTATCGTTGTAAGATGGACTGAATGATTGATTGTTTGTTTGAGGTTTAAGGAAAGGTCCTTAGAACCTCTAACAATAGGAAAGGTTCTATCGTTGTAAGATAGACTGAATGATTGATTGTTTGTTTGAGGTTAAGGAAAGGTCCTTAGAACCTCTAACGATAGGAAAGGTTCTATCGTTGTAAGATGGACTGAATGATTGATTGTTTGTTTGAGGTTTAAGGAAAGGTCCTTAGAACCTCTAACGATAGGAAAGGTTCTATCGTTGTAAGATGGACTGAATGATTGATTGTTTGTTTGAGGTTTAAGGAAAGGTCCTTAGAACCTCTAACGATAGGAAAAGTTCTATCGTTGTAAGATGGACTGAATGATTGATTGATGATTTTGAGGTTAAGGGTCCTACCTTAGAACCTTGACGATAGGAACTCTCCTATCGTTTGAAGGAAAATTGATTGTTTTGAGGTTAAGGGCCCTACCTTAGAACCTCGATGATAGGAACTCTCCTATCGTTTGAAGGAAAATTGATTGTTTTGAGGTTAAGGGTCCTACCTTAGAACCTCGACGATAGGAACTCTCCTATCATTGAAAGTTTGAGGTTAAGGGCCCTACCTTAGAACCTCTGCGATAAGAACTCTCTTATCGTTTAAAGAAAAATTGATGATTGATTGTTTGAGGTTTAAGGAACTCTCCTTAGAACCTCGACGATAGGAACTCTCCTATCATTGAAAGTTTGAGGTTAAGGGCCCTACCTTAGAACCTCTACGATAAGAACTCTCTTATCGTTTAAGAAAAATTGATGATTGATTGTTTGAGGTTTAAGGAACTCTCCTTAGAACCTCGACGATAGGAACTCTCCTATCATTGAAAGTTTGAGGTTAAGGGCCCTACCTTAGAACCTCTACGATAAGAACTCTCTTATCGTTTAAGAAAAATTGATGATTGATTGTTTGAGGTTTAAGGAACTCTCCTTAGAACCTCGACGATAGAAACTCTCCTATCATTGAAAGTTTGAGGTTAAGGGCCCTACCTTAGAACCTCTGCGATAAAAACTCTCTTATCGTTTAAGAAAAATTGATGATTGATTGTTTTGAGGTTAAGGGTCCTACCTTAGAACCTCGACGATAGGAACTCTCCTATCGTTTGAAGGAAAATTGATGATTTTGAAGTTAAGGGTCCTACCTTAGAACCTCGACGATAGGAACTCTCCTATCGTTTGAAGTAAAATTGATTGTTTTGATGATTGATTGTTTTCGAGGCAAAGGTTCCATCCTTAAAACCCCGATGATGAAAATTGATTTTGAGGCTAAGGAGCTTTCCTTAGGACCTCGAGCGAAATTTATATGAAAACAATTGAAATTGGAGTAATTTTCTTCGAAAGTGTGAATTTTCATAATAGGCGAGTGCAAAGAATTAGGCTTCGATAAATCGAGTGAATCTTGATGATGACAATAACACTGACAAATTATGTAAAGGGAACGGATGTTTGGAATCAATATCCAAGGTTCATCTAATATTTCCTTCAGTAAATATAGATTCGCTTGAGAGATATGTCATCCCAATAAGGTTAAAGCTTAACTACCCCAAAATGTCATGCCTAGTAGACCTAATAGGATGCGTCTCAAGAGTAATAAAAATTACTCTTTACTCAGCCATTCCATCCTAAAGGCGTTGTCCTATGGTTTTAATATCAGCATGGACGAAGCTATATTATAAAAAAAGAAATTCCCTAAAAAGAAAAACTGAAACGCGAAAGAAAATGCTGATAATAAAACTAAAGGACAAGAAAAACGGATCAGATCGCTTCTTTCTTCCACAATACTTCAACAGGGTGAGTAGAGGACCATTATGGGAGTGAACTGGTCGGGAAAGACTGTCGTGTCCAGTCTATCTGAATCATTGCTGGATCTGGTTCAGGAACAAAAGCTTGTATTTTATCTAGCAATTCTTCAGCAGTTGTTGCGGATATTATGATTCGCCGTGCCACTCTTGATATGAAATTCTTCTGCATAGCATAATCCATAAAAGCTATCAGACCTATAAAGAAATTGTTAACATTTAAAAGTCCAATGGGTTTCTTATGCAAATTAAGTTGGGCCATGGAAGCAATTTGAAAGACTTCTCCCAATGTGCCAAAACCACCTGGTAGAGCGATAAAAGCATCAGCATTTAAAAGCATTTGTAATACACGCTCTTACAAATTTTTAACCACTAATTCTTCTCCAATCGTGCCCCCAGAAACAAATTTCAAAGGTCCTGGGATAATGCCTAGAACTTGACTTCCTCCTAAAGATGCTGCTGATGCTACGCCTCCCATTAATCCGACACTACCTCCTCCATAAACTAAATGTATTTTACGCTCAGCTAATACTCTACCCAAATGGTTGGCTGCCTTTAAGTATTCTTCATCTTTTCCAGGAAAAGCCCCAGAAAATACACAAATACTTCGGGATTTACGAGTTCAAGTTTTCTCCATTCCTATCCTTACCCTTATGAGAAAAGAAGAAAAGATGATATATTTATAGAGGTAAAGCAATAATTTTATTTTTAAGAAGGGAGATATTATTGCCAGCTATACACAGTAGCCGTGATTATGACTCATGTCAGGAGTGGATACATTATCGCCGAAAGGGGAGGAAAATTTCAAAAGCGACAGCTAGCACGTACAGTAATCGTGACTTTGGTTCACGTCAGGAGTGGATACATTATTACCAAAAGGGGAGGAAAATTTCAAAAGCGACAGCTAGCACGTACAGTAATCGTGACTTTGATCCTCGTCTTCCACTGGCTTTGCGTCCAGTAATGGCTTCAATGCTTTCTATGAATCGGTGATTTGCATCTCATCTAGCTTTCTCACAAACTGGCAAACAGGGTCGTTTAGGGTTAGATTCCCAAGACTGTAGCGATCTCGTTCTTTTTGGAAAATTATTCATAATCCAACAACCTCAAATTGCACTATTCCGCAAGAATGCGCTTCAAGAACCTCTCGAATATCTTCTAGAGATTCCTTACGCAAGCCCTTCTTAATGAATCTTATTCTATGATTTCTGGTGATCACTCCTGAAGAACGACATTTATTGCCGCAAATTCACCATCCACAATTATGACAAACACCTAGCCTCTTTGCTCTTCTTTTTTTTGGCATAAGCGCTTTTACCAAAGCCGGGCATACGGGGAAAGAACGCTTCTGGAACTTCACCAGCTGAACGAACCTTAGCTTCAATTAGCCACCGCACATTATCAGGAATGCCTTTGTGCATAAATACTCTGAATCGTTCACATCTAGCTTGATAAATCTTTTTAAGAACATTTATTGGGAAAGAAGGAAAATACTTTCGTAGGGCGGAAAGAGAAGACTCCATTGATGAAGGAGGCAAAGAAAGAAATTAGTGATTGTAGGAAACGGAAATAACTAACACATATTTATAGTGATGAAAGGGATAATGCGTTAATTACACTTGCAGAAGCAAGTACATTATTATCAAAAGAAAAGACAAATGACAGCTTATATGTACAGTAATCATGACTGTGGCTCTTGTCTTCCACTGATTTATGTCCAGTAATGGCTTCAATGCATTCTATAAGTCGGGGATTTGTTTCCCATCCAGTTTTCTTACAAACTGACAAACAGGGTCATTTACAGTCAGATTTTGGGGACTGTAACGATCTCGTTCTTTATGGTAAGTCCTCCATAAATCGACTATTTCGTGTTGTACTATTCCACAAGAATGTGCTTCAAGAGTCCCTCGGATATCCCCCAGAGATTCCTTACGCAGACCATTCTTTATGAATTTTCTTTTATCCTCGCGATTTTTGGAGATGTATCCTAGAGAACGACATTTAGTGCCGCAAATCCACCATCCACAATTATGACAGACGCCTAGCCTCATTGCTCTTCTCTTTTTGGCATAAGCGCTTTTACCAAAGCCGGGCATACGGGGAAAGAACGCTTCTGGAACTTCACCAGCTGAACGAACCTTAGCTTCAATTAGCCACCGCACATTATCAGGAATGCCTTTGTGCATAAATACTCTGAATCGTTCACATCTAGCTTGATAAATCTTTTTAAGAACATTTATTGGAAGAGAAGGAAAGTATTTTCGCAGGGTAGAAAGAGTAGAATCCATTGATGAGAGAAGAATTTGAGAGATGATGGAAAGGAATTAGTTATTGAAGGAAACTTAGATAACCGACTGGAAGAACATGCATTTATAGCGATGAAATGGATAACGTGTCGATTACACTTACGGGAGCAAATACATTATTAAAAGAAAAATGGAAAATTTTAAATATGATAAATTGTATGTACAATAATTGTGACTGTGGCTCACATCTTCCACTGGTTTTACGTCCAGTAACGGCATTAACGGCTTCTATGAGTCGAGGATTTGCTTCGCATCCAGTTTTCTTACAAGCTGGCAAACAGGGTCATTTACAGTCAGATTTCCGGGACTGTAACGGTTTCGTTCTTCATGAAAAATGCTCCATAAACCAAGAAGTTCACGTTGCACAGATCCACAAGAATGCGTCTCAAGAGTCAATTGGATATCATCCAACGAGTCCTTACTCAGGCCATTCTTAATGAATCGTATTTTATCTTCTCGATTATCAGAGATCATCCCTAAAGAACGACATTTAGTATTACAAGTCCACCGTCCACATTTATGGCAGACTTGTAACCTTTTCGCTCTTCGCTTTTTGGCATAAGAGCTTTTGCCTATACCAGGCATGTGAGACACATATGCTTCTGGGATTTCACTTGCCAGACGAACCTTGGCTTCGATTAACCACCGCACATCTTCAGGGATTCCTTTGTGCATCAGAACTCTTAATCGTTCACAGCGAACTTGGTAGATCTTTTTGAGGATGTTCATTGGGAGAGAAGGGAAATACTTTCGCAAGGCGGAAAAAGTAGGATCCATTTTCTAGGAGGAAGTAAAAGAAAGAAGGGGTGAAGGAATCAGTTATTATGGGCAACTGAGAGAACCGACTTGAGAGTCACGGAGTACCGTATCCGCCGTTTAACCGGAAAAGTGGATCCTACTTTATTTTGGTATGATAGATATTTTTTATATTCCATCGAGCTGACGTCGATCCAGTCCTCGATTATTGAATCCATTGTCCGCTTTTGACAAATTTTCAACGACAATATTTCTTGATGTCTGCCTTATCTTTGACTATCTCTTATCTTGGATGCTGCTAAGCTGGCATCAATCCTGTCCTTCCAGGTGTAGCCTCGATTATTGAATCAATTGACAGGCTTTTGATAATATTCTCTACTTTATATTTTTTTGATATCTGCCTTATCCTTGGCTATAGCTATCTCTTATCTTGGATACTACTAACTGACGTCAATCCTGTCCTTCCAGGTGTAGTCTCGATTATTGAATCGATTTCCAGGCTTTTGACATATTGTCTACCTTATCCTTGAATTCCTGATGCGGGTTGGTCCCGCATATTAGCTGTGTATCCAGTGATAGATTGGTAAGAGCTGATGACATTGAGATCTCAGCTTATACTGCTGTAACTGTGCTGTGAATGTGATTCCCGTTTGGTCATTGTTATGTAAAGGCTATGAAATGCATGAATGCAGAGCATGTGTAACTAATGGCTTTTTTTTTGTATGGATCTAGTTCTTTATGTCTTTGTTTTACTGGATCCTCTTTGTGATGGCCTTCTTGGACTATCATTGAATCTCTTTATGCTTTCCAGCTTTTGTTTGCTGCCTCAAAAGCCCAACTCTTTTCAAAGTCCCCTTTCTTTGACTTGTTCTTGAATTTTGGCTTCAATTTCTTTAATGTTTGCCCGCCTCATACTTTATGTCTCTTTGGGTACTCATCCCTTGTCATGGATTTCATAGCATCAAAGGCTTAACTTTCAATGTCTGTCCTTTTTCTTGTGTCCGGGCTGACACATACTTATCCCCATGTTACAATCTGAATGATTGCTCTTCCTTGAACTCATGTTTTGATCCATAAGACTTGCCCCCTTGTCTATTGAACTTCTTTGTTGGCAGTACTCCTCTTACGCTTCGTAGAGACTACTTTGCCCCCCTAAATATGGTATTTATGTTGATAAAAGGTATCACCTCGCCTTTAACAGAAGGTCGAGCATTTCTAGACCTTTGTGATGGCACTTGATCGTAAATTTCTCTTACAAGAACCACATCTTATTAAAGAAAGACTCAAGCTATCTCCTCACTTTTAAGTCTACATACATTAATGAATAATGGTTTGGCCTTAAAGAAAAACTTTCATCAATTTGTAAAGCTTGACAAAGTAATTTACGGTCTTTGTTTTTAATTAAAATATCCTGCCATTCTTCCCTTTCCAACTCGAAGACATAAACTGTGCAAGGCAATAAGGTAGAAACATGATTCACAATAATAGCCTTTTAACTGAATGAGGATGATATCGAGAGGTAAATGTTAGGTGTGAAGAAAGTTAAGTTTGAATGTTTTTTTTTTTGTGGCAGTCTTTTAGCTGAATGAGAATGATATTAAGAAGTAAATATTAGGTCTGAGTAAAGTTAAGTTTCAGTGGTGTGAAAGAAGGGTCTTTTAATACTACTCGTGAGCAGTATTAAATAAGGTTGAAACATGATTCACAATGATAGTCTTTTAACTGAATGAGGATGTTCGGTCTGAGGAAAGTTAAGTTTAAGTGGTGTGGAAGAAGAGTCTTTTAATACTACTCGTGAGCATATCTGATTACGGTGAAAAATTCAATAGTGAAGACCTCAAACTTGCCACCTTTTTCAGAAAGTTAGACCTCATCTGTTGCCCCCCCAACTATCGTAATCTTTATGTACGCTTGGTTTGAGGGTTGCTTTTGTCTTCTAGACCGCCTTTGCAGGTTTTCAGTCTAGAATCCATAACTCACTTTTTTTCTTTTTTTTTTCTTTTGCTCTAGTTTGAGCCCCTTTTCCCTTTTTGTTTTTTTTTTTTGTTTCCCTTTTTTTTTTTTTTTTTTTTTTTTTTTTTTGAGCTATGGTGATGACATACTTGATAACTCTCTTGAAGTGAGATGACTCAAGTGGCCTTGCTTGCTCGTGCTTGTTCTCAGTCCTTTTTGGTTTTGAATTTTCCCTTGTTGTCTTTTGATGGAAGGGATGAACTTTTTCCTTTTCGGAGTTTTTGTTACAGAGAACCGAGATCATAGCCTTCTTGAAATGAGATGATTCAAGTGGCCTTACTTGCTTGTGTTTGCTCTCAGTCTCTCTTTTTTTTGGTTTTGAATTTTCCCTTGTTGGCTTTTTGATGGAAGGGATGAACTTCTCTTTTCGGAGTTTGTGTTGCAAAGAACTGAGATCATAGCCCTCTTGAAGTGAAATGATTCAAGTGGCTTTAGTTGCTTGTGTTTGCTCTCAGTCTCTTTTTTTTGTTTTGGATTTTCCCTTTAATGGCTTTTGATGGAAGGGATGAACTTCTTTCCTTTGTTGGAATTTGTGTTGTGGAAAACTGAGAATTTTTTTTTTTTTTTAAGCATTTATGAGAATTGGGAGGCCACTGAAGTCATTTAATATGAGAGCTACCTTGTTTGGAAACTAACCCCAAACTTCTTGCAAGGATGTTGATAACCACTGTGAATTCTTTTTGAGGGTTGAGGTGCAACATATGAAATCCTTCTTACTAGATTTGGCAGCACTTTCAAGATCATTACTATCAAATTTCCCTTAACTTTTTATTTTCACCCACGAGTAGTATCATTTAGAAAGCAAAGTATGATAGCAATAATGGATAGTATAATGGAAAGCAGTGAGAGATGGATGTAAAAACGGAATTTTTGGTAAGAAGTGGTAGAATGTGTAGGTGTAATAATTGAATTTTTGGTAAAAATTGGTAGAATGTGTAGAAGTAATAATGGGATTAAAAAGTGGTAGAATGCACACGCAACATCTTTTTGTTAGAGAACAAAAAGAATTACCGGTTGTCGAAAAGTAAAGTGTGATGGCAATAATTGATAGTATAATAGCAAAGAGTGTAAAAATGGAAAGTAGTAGAATGCACGCATCACATCTTTTTGTTGTACCAGAAAAAGAATAGCAGGTGTCCATTTAACAAAGACTACACCCTAGATTCTGGACTAAATCTAGGAGATTTTTACTATTAGATTACTTTTGCAAGCTTTCAAAGATACAAGTTTATTCAAAGGATTCTCTGTCATTCAAAAGTGTGTGCGAACTATTAGGTCAGATCTGACTTGGAGCCCTTCCAAAATTAATGTAATTCCAGCTCAAAATCTTCACTTTCAATTACCAATCACATCGGGCCTAGCAACTTGGACTCGACCAACTGTTGGACCTTGAGTTTCAATATGACAGAATTTTCAGTTACATGTCCAATTGAACCTTTTTGATAATGATATTTGGCATTTGGGTCATTCCAACTTGGAAGATGAGGCTACTTGGTCTTTGCTACCATTGATATAGGTGATAGCAGAATGCTTTCTTCAGCCAAAACTGTGATTAACTTTCTGTCAATAATGAATTTCATTTTTTGATGTAATGAGGAGGGAATTGCTCCGGCCATATTTTCTATCTTGGACTCCATCTCTATAAGACGTCCTTCGGCTTGTTCTGCCATTAATCTTGTTTGAAGTCGAGTTGAATATTGGTATTGAGGTCCAATTTTACCTTTTTAAAGGAATATTTATTTTATTAGATTCTATGCGTATATGATTGATGTGATGGATGCATGCAATGAGATTATGTTTTTATCAAAATTTATATGCACGTGATTGATGTAATGGAATGCATGCAATGAGATTATTTTTATCAGATTTTATATGCGTGTGATTGATGTAATGGATGCATGCAATATAAAGTGAGATTATGTTTTTATCAGACTTTATATGCACGTGATTAATGTAATGGAATGCATGCAATGAGATTATTTTTATCAGATTTTATATGCATGTGATTAATGTAATGGAATGCATGCAATGAGATTATTTTTATCAGATTTTATATGCGTGTGATTGATGTAATGGAATGCATGCAATGAGATTATTTTTATCAGATTTTATATGCACGTGATTAATGTAATGCATGCATGCGATGAGTGAGTTTGCTTATCCATTATCGTAGAACTTCAAAACTTTTAGTTGTCATTATAAAGACCAAAAAGTTAGCATAATTTGATGCGTGGTTTTGATGCATGAAGAATAATTGCACAGAACGGAAGTATAACAAAAGAAAAATAAGGTTATTAACAAGTTAAATAGTAATTAACAATTCATGAAGTATTATGGATAAAAAAGTTAAAACCATACGAAGAAAAGTGTATAGTAACAACACAGCATAACAAGGATATGCTTATGGTGTTGGTAAAAATGGTAGAAATTCTATTGTCAGTTCTATGGTTAAGTGGGGAGTTCTATATGCATAAGGTGGCTTATCAAAAAGGCAAGGGATAGTTCCCGAATCCCGTCACTAAATCATAGTGACGGCCCGATTCCTTACCCTCTAGGGTTAATGTAAGGAATGGATTAATTCGAGTCGTAGCTTTTCGTGGGCCCATGCAGAGACTAACCGTCTCAGAAGGCAATACACTACTTTGCTACTTTGAAACCGGTGAAGGCTTGGAGACCATGGCTTCACAAGGACAACAACACCAATTCCGCTTAGAAAGAATCGTGTTCGATTTGAGGAAGCTCGGGTATAGAACTTCATATTGTGAATGCATAATGCATGTTTTTGCTAAGCAAATATAGCATATAAAAAAATCCACATAAAAATAAGCAAAGCAAAACAAATCAAGTTTTAGGCTCGACTCACTAACCGTGTCCCCAGTGGAGTCGCCAAGCTGTGGCAACGTCGGGTTTTCTGGAGTCACCACCAATCTGTTTCACCTAGGTCGATTGGTCACCTTAAAATTGGTCTGCGAGAGTTCGGGGATCGGGAGTACGGTTACGCTAAAACAACTTTGTTATAGCGCCCAAAATTGGCACCTTAGTTGATTTTAATTTTGTTTTGCTTTGCTTTTAAATAATTTTCAGTTAATTTTCAAAAAATAGAAATTTTAACTGAATTATGTCGAAATGTGGATTTTTAAGTTAATTTGGATAAAATTTGATACTTCCGAACCATGGACTCTGCCGAATCACCCGGACACGAAAAATTTAATTCCGAACCATGGACTCTGCCGAGTCACCCGGACACGGAATCTGACGAAATTTTAATCCATATCGTAAAATATGGATTTTTATCTTTTGTATTTAATTTTTTCTTAATTAATTTAAAAAAATAATACTTTCCAAACCGTAGATCCTGCCGGATCATCCGGATATGGAAATTATTTAATTCTTATTGTTAATTATTTAACTAATTATTAATGGCCCACATAGACCGAAATTTTAAAAAATGTGATTTTTATTTTTAATATGTCAAATTAATTTTTAGATTAATTATTAAAAAGTCTATCTAATCTAATTATATAATTATACTTAATATTAATTCCTAAGCTGATAGATGCCTTTAATGAACTGAACAAACATAAAAGAAAATAAGCAAAATCAGTGATCGAAATACACAAAGCAGAAAATTTTCATGGCAAACAAACGATTTAGTAATTATTTAGGCTATAAATGACCAAATAATAATAATAATGTGGCAACGTCGGGTTTTCTGGAGTCGCCACCAATCGGTTTACTTAGGTCGATTGGTCACCTTAAAATTGGTCTGCGAGAGTTCGGGAATCGGGAGTACGGTTACGCTAAAACAATATTGTTATAGCGCCCAAAATTGGCACCTTAGTTGATTTTAATTTTGTTTTACTTTGCTTTTTAAAAATTTTCAGTTAATTTAGATATTTTAACTGAATTAGTCAAAAATGTGGATTTTGGTAATTAATTCGGGTAAAATTTTATACTTCCGAACCATGGACTCTGCCGAGTCATTTGGACACGGAAGATTTTGATTCCGAACCATGGACTCTGCCGAGTCATTTGGACACGGAATTTTGGTGAAATTTTAAACAATTTTATCCATATTGTAAAAATATGGATTTTTATCTTTTTATTTAATTTATTTATTTATTTTTTTAAAAAAAAGTTTAATATTTTCCAAACCGTAGATCCTGCCGGATCATCCGGATATAGAAATTGATTTAATTTATCGTAATTATTTAATTCTTATTATCATGAAATTAATTTTTAAATGATAATTTTGTTCATGAATGATTTTTAATACAAATTAAAAATTTATCTTTTTTTTTTAACTTTCTTTCTTTTTCTTTTTTATTTATTTATTTTTACTTTCTTTTTTTTTTTTAATTTTCTTTCTTTTATCTTTCTTTATCTTTATCTTATCTTTCTTTTTTTTTTTTTTTTTTTTTTTTTTTTTCTTTTATCTTTCTTTATCTTTTCTTTTATTTTTCTTATCTTTTCTTTTATTTCTTTCTTTTTTTATCTTTTATTTCTTTCTTTTATTTTTATCTTATCTTTCTTTTATTTTTCTTGTCTTTTCTTTCTTTTTTTTTGTTTACTTTTTTTGTTTTCTTGTTTAATGAAAGATATTTATTATTTTAAAGGATTACTCAATTTATAAAATAATTAGAAAAAAAATAATAATTAATTTTTATTTAATAAGAAGTTAATTTAAAAGAATTAAAGAGTTTAAAAATAAAAATTTTGATCATGGTACGGGGCGTTGTTACTCAGCCAGACCCTCTTCACCAGGTGAAGCAGCTCAAAAGCGGGCACGAGACAGTTTCCAGCCAATATACCATGAACTAAAATTTTTTTATTTTTTTATTATTATTTTTTTTATTTTTTTATTATTTTTTTTTATAAAAGATTAACCAAAAGTAATTGTTTTATTAAGAGAATCAAAAATTTATATGTATATTTTAAACAAAAGAAGAAAATTTTTGATATTTATTTAATTTATTTTGGAATAAAAGATTATTTAACTGAAAACTTATATGTATTTTAAAACAAAAGTCTTGATATTTTTATTTTTTTATATTCTTCTTTGTTTGATGAAAGATTTTTTTTTAATTTTAATTTATATTTCTGAAAATATATCTAATCAATAAGTCAAAAATATTTAAGAGAAAATTCAATTATTTTTGTTTTATTTTGTATTATTTTGAAATTATTTGATTAAGATTTTTATAAAGGAAACAAAAAGTTATATCTTTTAATAAGCAAAATATTACTGAATAAAATATTAACCCAAAATTTTTATTCCTTTCCTTCTTTTTATTAATAAAGAAAAACTAAAAAAAAATTATATTTTAAAAGAAATAAATAAAATATTATTGAAAAATATTAACTCAAAATTTACTCTTTTTATTCTTTTTATTAATAAAGAAAACTAAAAAAAAGTTATATTTTAAAAGAAATAAATAAAATATTACTGAAAAATATTAACCCAAAATTTTACGCTTTTTATTCTTTTTATTAATAAATAAAACTAAAAAAATTATATATTAATAGATAATTAATATATTAGTCTAAAGTTTTTATTTTTTATAAAGAAAAAAGTTATTTATATATTTTATTTAAAAATATTTCCGAGCCATGGATCCTGGCGGATCATTTGGTCATGGAGTTTTAATTTTTTTTTTATTTCATTAATTATTAATTTTAAAGATGTATTAAAATAATGATTTTATGTTTATTTATTTATTTATTTTATTTTTGAATTATTTCATTATGTTTGTTTATTAAAAGGAATAAAAACTTTGTTTCAAAATAAAAAAAAAGTAATTTTTATTAGCCTTTAGAAAATTATTCACATAAAATTCCTTTTTTTATCTTTTAATCATAAAAAAATTCAATTAATAAAGTGGGGCTTTTTGGCCATCCACTTTAATAACACAATAATAATAAAAGTTAGCACAATTAATATAGTTAGATTAGTTGGATTAGTTAGTTAATAACAATAAAAAAGGTTAGTAAAAGTTAGATTAAATTAATTAACAACAATAATAAAAATTAGCCAAGTTTAATTAAATTAATTGTTAACAACAATAATAAAAGTTAGCCAAGTTTAATTAAGTTAATTAATTAACAACAATAATAAAAGAGTTAGCCAAGTTAATTAAGTTAATTAACCAAGTTAATTAAATTAATTAATTAACAACAATAAAAAAGTTAGTAAGTTAGTTGTTAGTTGTTAGTTGTTAATAACAACAATAAAAGAAGGGTTAGTAATAAACAAATAATAAACAAACAAGTAAAAATTAAAAAGGTTAGTAATTAATTCTGCAAGAACAAAATAAAAGGTTAGTGACTAAAGTGAAAGAAATTGAAAAGATGAAGGATTAAATGAGAGTTGTACCCTTCAAATTAAAATTTGAATTTCTGGAAACAGGAAAACGACGCGCGCGAGGGGCAGGGGGTTGGGCTGGCGGCGCTGGCGCGGCGGCACGGGTGCGGGGTGGCGAGGCGGAGGGGGGTACGGCGGCGCGGGACGGCCGGAGCGACGGCAGCGTGACGGTGGAGGCGGTGGACGGCGCGAGGCGAGGAGAAAGGAGGAGGAAAAAAGAAAAAGGACGGCGGCGGCGGGACGACGGCGGCGCGGGACGGCCGGGGCGACGGCAGGGAAGTGACGGCGACGGCGGGGCGTGGGCTAGGCAGCACGGCGGCAGGAGGAGAAAGAGAGAGAAAACGAGAGGAGAGAGAGAGAGAACAACGAAGGAGATCAAACGAAAGAGATGGTCAAATCGTAGAAAAATAAAATTTTGAGACTTTCTGGCAGAAGGAGGAGAGGCTAGGGAATAAGGCTGTAATTTTCTCTATTTTTAAAACGGAGCTCTGAACTTTTTTCTCTGATTTTCTGTGTGTTCAGCACTGAATTTGGGGGGGTATTTATAGAAGGAGCTTAGCTGAACTGTGGACGGATAAATTAATAAAAAATATCAAACTTATCTTTTAAATTGGTAAAATGACAGTTTCAGTCCTTTACGTTACTCCAGCTCTGGATAAGCTCAGAAGCTTCTGATTTTGACAATTTTAACGTTTTCTGTCAATTTGGGCTAGAAACGTCCGTTTAGGCCCAAAATTGACGCGAAAAATTACCCAAAGCTCCTGAAACTTTCAGAATTTGTCAATTTTATCCGAAACTTCTCAATTTTGTCATTTTTACCTCAAACTTTTAATTTTTTTGTCATTTTTTTCTGAAATTTTATTTTTATTCCAAACACATACATATTCACACATATATTATTTTAAATCAAATCTTCTCAAAATAAAAATATATTTTAAACTAATTAACATAATTAAAATTTTTTAGCAATAATAATAATAATAATAATAATTTTTTTTTAATTAGTTTTTTTTTAAAATTTTAAATTTTTTTTTTTTTTTTTAAAAAAAAGGCCGGACGAAATTGGGTGTCAACAGCTGCCCCCCTTTGCATGCTTCATGGGACATGATGTATGCAAAGTAGTTACCAAATTTCGTCCGTCTTAGCTAGCCATTGAGAACCTTTTCGCCGCCTAAACTATGTGGTTAAGGAAAAATTTTTTAGAGCCTCTGCGATAAGAACTCTCCTATCGTTGAAGGGAAAATTTGATAATTTTGAGGTTAAGGGTCCTACCTTAGAACCTCGACGATAGGAACTCTCCTATCGTTTGAAGTAAAATTGATGATTTTGAGGTTAAGGGTCCTACCTTAGAACCTCGACGATAGGAACTCTCCTATCGTTTGAAGGAAAATTGATGATTTTGAGGTTAAGGGTCCTACCTTAGAACCTCGACGATAGGAACTCTCCTATCGTTTGAAGGAAAATTGATGATTTTGAGGTTAAGGGCCCTACCTTAGAACCTCGACGATAGGAACTCTCCTATCGTTTGAAGGAAAATTGATGATTTTGAGGTTAAGGGTCCTACCTTAGAACCTCGACGATAGGAACTCTCCTATCGTTTGAAGGAAAATTGATGATTTTGAGGTTAAGGGTCCTACCTTAGAACCTCGACGACAGGAACTCTCCTATCGTTTGAAGGAAAATTGTTTGAATGAGGTTAAGGGTCCTACCTTAGAACCTCGACGACAGGAACTCTCCTATCGTTTGAAGGAAAATTGATGATTTTGAGGTTAAGGGTCCTACCTTAGAACCTCGACGATAGGAACTCTCCTATCGTTTGAAGGAAAATTGATGATTTTGAGGTTAAGGGTCCTACCTTAGAACCTCGACGACAGGAACTCTCCTATCGTTTGAAGGAAAATTGTTTGAATGAGGTTAAGGGTCCTACCTTAGAACCTCGACGACAGGAACTCTCCTATCGTTTGAAGGAAAATTGATGATTTTGAGGTTAAGGGTCCTACCTTAGAACCTCGACGATAGGAACTCTCCTATCATTTGAAGGAAAATTGATGATTTTGAGGTTAAGGGCCCTACCTTAGAACCTCGACGATAGGAACTCTCCTATCGTTTGAAGGAAAATTGATGATTTTGAGGTTAAGGGTCCTACCTTAGAACCTCGACGATAGGAACTCTCCTATCGTTTGAAGGAAAATTGATGATTTTGAGGTTAAGGGTCCTACCTTAGAACCTCGACGATAGGAACTCTCCTATCGTTTGAAGGAAAATTGATGGAATGAGGTTAAGGAAATCTCCTTGAACCTCGAGTGAAATTTATATGAAAGCAATTAGAATTGGAATAATTTTCTTCGAAAGTGTGAATTTGCATAATAGGCGAGTGCGAAATTTTAGACTTCGATAAAATGAGTGAATCTTGATGATGACAATATCGCTAACAAATTATGTAAAGGGAACGGATGTTTGGAATCAATATCCAAGGTTTATCTAATATTTTCTTTAGTAAATATAGATTCGCTTGAGAGATATGTCATCCAAATAAGGTTGAAGCTTAACTATCCTAAAATGTTATGCCTAGTAGACCTAATAGGATGCGTCTCAAGAGCAATAAAAATTACTCTTTACTCAGCCATTCCAACCTAAAGGCATTGTCCTATGGTTTTAATATCAGCATGGACGAGACTATCTTATAAGATAAAAAAAGAAATTCCCTGAAAGAAAAACTAAAACACGAAAGAAAATGCTGATAATAAAACTAAAGGACAAGCAAAACGGATCGGATCACTTCTTCTTCCACAATATTTCAACAGGGTTAGTAGAGGACTATTATGGGATCGAACTGTTCGGGAAAGACTGTCGCGTCCAGTCTATCTGAATCATTGCTGGATCTGGTTCAGGAACAAAAGCTTGTATTTTATCTAGCAATTCTTCAGCAGTTGTTGCGGATATTATGATTCGCCGTGCCACTCTTGATATAAAATTCTTCTGCATAGCATAATCCATAAAAGCTATCAGACCTGTAAAGAAATTGTTAACATTTAAAAGCCCAATGGGTTTCTTATGCAAATTAAGTTGGGCCATGGAAGCAATTTGAAAGACTTCTCCCAATGTGCCAAAACCACCTGGTAGAGCGATAAAAGCATCAGCATTTAAAAGCATTTGTAACACACGCTCTTGTAAATTTTTAACCACTAATTCTTCTCCAATTGTGCCCCCAGAAATAAATTTCAGAGGTCCAGGGATAATGCCCAGAACTTGACTTCCTCCTAGAGATGCTGCTGATGCTACACCTCCCATTAATCCGACACTACCTCCTCCATAAACTAAATGTATTTTTCGCTCAGCTAATACTCTACCCAAATGGTTGGCTGCTTTTAAATACTCTTCATCTTTTCCAGGAAAAGCCCCAGAAAATACACAAATACTTCGGGATTTACGAGTTGGGGTTTTCTCCATTCCTATCCTTACCCTTGTGAGAAAAGAGGATATATTTATAGAGATGAAGAGATAAGGCAATAATTTTATTTTTCAAGAATGGATACATTATTGCCAGCTATTCATAGTAGTCACGGGTATGACTCTGGTCAGGTATGGGTACACTATCGTTAAAAGAGGAGGAAAATTTTCAAAACAGCTGCTAGCATGTACAGTAGTTGCGACTGTAGCTTATGTCAGGAGTAGGTACATGATTGTCGGATGAGAAGGAAAATTTCAAAAGTGGCAGGTATATACAGTAGTCATAATTATAGCTCATGTCAGGAGTGGGTACATTATGGGAGGAAAATTTCAAAAGCGTCAGCTAGCATGTACAGTATCGTGACTATGGCTTATGTCAAGAGTGGATACATTATTGCTGAAAGAGGAGGAAAATTTCAAAAGCGCAGCTAGCACGTACAGTAATCGTGACTTTGGTTCATGTCAGGAGTGGATACATTATTACTAAAAGGGGAGGAAAATTTCAAAAGCGACAGCTAGCACGTACAGTAATCGTGACCTTGTTCCGTCTTCTACTGGCTTTGCGTCCAGTAACGGCTTCAATGCCTTCTATGAATCAGTGATTTGCATCTCATCTAGCTTTTTCACAAACTGGCAAACAGGGTCGTTTAGGGTCAGATTCCCAAGACTGTAACGTTCTCGTTCTTTTTGGAGAATTATCCATAATCCAACAACCTCAAATTGCACTATTCCGCAAGAATGCGCTTCAAGAACCTCTCGGATATCTTCCAGAGATTCCTTACGCAAGCCATTCTTGATGAATTTTATTCTATCATTACGATTTCTGGTGATCACTCCTGGAGAACGACATTTATTGCCGCAAATCCACCATCCACAATTGTGACAGACGCCTAGCCTCTTTGCTCTTCTCTTTTTGGCATAAACGCTTTTACCAAAGCCGGGCATACGGGGAAAGAACGCATCTGGAACTTCACCAGCCGAACGAACTTTAGCTTCGATTAGCCACCGCACATTATCAGGAATGCCTTTGTGCATAAATAGTCGGAATCGTTCACATCTAGCTTGATAAACCTTTTTAAGAACATTTATTGGGAAAGAAGGGAAATATTTTCGTAGAGCGGAAAGAGAAGGCTCCATTGATGAATGAGGCATTTAAGAGAAAAAGAAAGAAATTAGTGATTGTAGGAAATGGAAATAACTGAATTTGGGAGTTATGGAGTACCGTATCCAGAAGGAAGAACACGCATTTATAGTGATGAAAGGATAATGCGTTTATTACACTTACGGAAGTAAGTACATTATTGCCAAAAGAAAAGACAAATGACAGCTTATATGTACAGCAATCATGACTGTGGCTCTCATCTTCCACTAATTCATGTCCAGTAATGGCTTCAATGCCTTCTATAAGTCGGGGATTTGCTTCCCATCTAGTTTTCTTACAAACTGACAAACGGGGTCGTTTAAAATCACATTCCCAAGACTGTAACGGTTTCGTTCTTTATGGTAAGTCCTCCATAAACCGATAATTTCACCTTGCACTTTTCCACAAGAATGCGTTTCAAGAGTCTCTCGGATATCTTTCAGAGACTCCTTACGCAGGCCATTCTTAATGAATTTTCTTTTATCTTCACGATTTATGGAGATGTATCCTAAAGAGCGACATTTAGTATTACAATTCCATCGCCCACATTTATAACACACGCCTAGTCTCTTTGCTCTTCGCCTTTTGGCATAACGGCTTTTACCTAAACCGGGCATGCGGGGCATAAATGCATCTGGAACTTCACCCGCCAAACGGACCTTAGCTTCAATTATCCACTGCACATTGTCGGGAATGCCTTTGCGTGTAAAAACTCTGATTCTTTCACATCTAGCAAGGTAGATCTTTTTAAGGACTTTTAGTGGGAGGGAAGGAAAGTATTTTCGCAGTACAGAAAGAGTAGAATCCATTGATGAGAGAAGAATTTGAGAGAAGAGGGAAATGAATCAGTTATTGCAGGAAACTGGAATAATCGACTTTAGAAGTCACGGGGTATCTTATCTGTTGTTTAATCAGAAGGAAGAACACGCATTTATAGTGATGAAAAGGGATAACGTGTCGATTACACTTAGGGGAGCATGTACATCTGTCAAAAGAAAATGCAAATTTTTCCAAATATAACAAACTGTATGTACAGTAATTGTGACTGTGGCTTACATCTTCCACTGGTTTTATGTCCAGTAACGGCATTAACGGCTTCTATGAGTCGAGGATCTGCTTCCCATCTAGCTTTCTTACAAGCCGGCAAACAGGGTCGTTTAAAGTCAGATTCCCGGGACTGTAACGGTCTCGTTCTTCATGAAAAATACTCCATAAATCAAGAATTTCACGTTGCACAGATCCACAAGAATGCGTCTCAAGAGTCAATTGGATATCATCCAATGAGTCCTTACTCAAGCCATTCTTGATGAACCGTATTTTATCTTCTCGATTATTGGAGATCATTCCTAAAGAACGACACCTAGTCTTACAAGTCCACCTACCACATTTATGGCAGACTTGTAATCTTTTCGCTCTTCTTTTTCTGGCATAAGAACTTTTGCCAACACCAGGCATGTAAGACACAAATGCCTCTGGGATTTCACCTGCCAGACGAACCTTAGCTTCAATTAACCACCGCACATCTTCAGGGATTCCTTTATGCATCAGAGCTCTTAATCGTTCACAGCGAACTTGGTAGATCTTTTTTAGGATGTTCATTGGGAGAGAAGGGAAATACTTTCGCAAGGCGGAAAAAGTAGGATCCATTTTCTAGGAGGAAGTAAAAGAAAGAAGGGGTGAAGGAATCAGTTATTATGGGCAACTGAGAGAACCGACTTGAGAGTCACGGAGTACCGTATCCGCCGTTTAACCGGAAAAGTGGATCCTACTTTATTTTAGTATCATAGATATTTCTTATCTTTGATATCTCATCAGGCATGACATTGATCCAGTCCTTGATTATTGAATCCATTGTCTGCTTTCGACGACAATATTTCTCGATATCCACGCTTATCTTTGACCATAGCTATTTCTTATCTTGGATACTGCTAAGCTGGCATCAATTCTGTCCATCCCGGTGTAGCATCGATTATTGAATTGATTACCAGGATTTTGACAATATTGTCTACTTTATCCTTGAATTGCTGATGGGGCTGGGTCCACTATATCAGCTGTGCATCCAGCGGTAGATTGGTAAAAACGGATGTCACTGAGACGTCAGCTTATACTGCTGTGACTGTGCGGTGGATACGCTTCCCATTTGATCCTTGTTCTGTATGCCATGCATGCATGATGTGAAATGCATGAATGCAGAGCATGTGTAACTGATGGATTTATTATTATTTTTTTATATCTTTGCTTTACTGGATCCTCTTTGTAATTGCCTTCTATCGTTGAATCTCTTTATGCTTTCCAACTGTTGTCCATTGTTTCACTTTCCAGCTGTTGTTCATTGTCTTGCTTTCCAGCTGTTGTTCATTGTCTCGCTTTCCAGCTATTGTCCATTGTCTCAAAAGCCTAACTCTTTTCAAAAATCTTCTTTCCTTGATTTGTTCTTAAATTTTGGCTTTAATTTCCTTAATGTCCGCCTCGTACTTTATGCCTCTCTGGATAATTGTCCCTGTTGAGATATTCGTGAGTATGATTCTTTCTTGCTGACATGGACGTGTTAAGACTTCTGAAGCGATCATTCAGGCTACCACCAAGGCTATCTCCCAAAGATTTGTTACTCCTTCTTCTTTGTTAGCCTATGTTCTGTGCCGCTCGCAAAGCAGGACCTCAATCTTACCTGTTTTAATTCATAAAGCTTATCAAAGTAATCTACGGTCTTTGTTTTTTCTAAGTTTTAATTATTACTATTCTTCCTTCAAAAGTCATAATTTATTGCACACTTAAGGCTAGTAAGAATGTGAGATTTGAAGGAAAAGAACTGGATAGAAGCGACTTTAGCATTTTGAACGTGAGAATCTAAGGTAAGTTAAAGAAAATTGGCTTTTTATTTATGAGTAATATGAAAATCTTGGGTACAGATAGATAATGAAAGTGTAAGAGAAGAAAGCTCTCTTTGACAACTTTGATCAAATAAACTTTGGTAACCCTGTATCCACTTCTCCCCTTCTGTTTGAAAATTTCTTCATTATGCAAAGTATTTCTTTACTGCATCCGAATTTACTGGCTTCGGTAATTCTCGTCCATCCATTTCTGTCAGAATTAGTGCCCCTCCTGAAAATGCTTTCTTCACGACATATGGCCCGTCATAATTTGGTGTCCATTTTCCTCTTGAATCATGTTGCATGGGTAAAATTTTCTTGAGCACTATGTCACCATCGTGAAATTGTCGTGGGCGAACCTTTTTGTTGTAAGAACGAATCATCCTTCTTTGATAAAGTTGTCCATGGCAGAGGGCTATCATTCTTCTTTCATCAATTAGATTTAATTGCTCGTATCTAGCTTTGACCCATTCTGCTTCTCTTAATTGAGTATCCATTAGTACCCTTAATGAAGGAATTTCAACTTCGATGGGCAATACAGCCTCCATACCGTATACCAGAGAAAAAGGTGTTGCTCCAGTAGAAGTACGGGTAGAAGTTCTATAAGCATGTAGTGCAAAAGGTAACATCTCATGCCAGTCCTTGTAAGTGACGATCATCTTTTCAACAATTCTCTTGATATTTTTATTGGCCGCTTCTACTGCACCATTCATCATTGGTCGATAAGGTGCCGAATTGAGATGTTTGATTTTGAACTGCCGGCACAAAGTCTGCATCATTGCATTGTTCAGGTTCGTGGCATTGTCTGAGATGATACATTCCGGCGGCCCATAACGACAAATGATTTCTTTCTTAATGAACCGGCATACCACCTTTTGAGTCACACTTGCATATGACATAGCTTCTACCCATTTAGTGAAGTAATCAATTGCCACTAGGATGAATTTGTGACCATTGGAAGCTTTAGGGGTAATGGCTCCAATGACGTCAATTCCCCACATGGCAAAAGGCCAAGGTATTGCTGTTACATTAAGAGGGGTGGGTGGAGCTTGGATTTTGTTGGCATATATTTGACATTTGTGACATTTTCTCACGTGATTAATACAATCACTTTCCAATGTGAGCCAATAGTAGCCAGCCCTCATTATTTGTCTTGCCATGGTATGACCACTAGTGTGTGCTCCACATATTCCAGAATGAACTTCTTCCATAATCTTTCGTGCTTCATGAGTATCTACACAGCGAAGTAGCATCGAGTCTGGGGTTTTCTTATAGAGTATGTCTAGGTTTAAAAGAAAACCCATTGACAATCTTCGTAGAAATTTCTTGTCATTTTCTGATGCTTCTAGTGGATATGTTCGTTCTTGGAGGTATTTCTTGATATCATGATACCAAGGCTTTCCATCCAATTCTTCTTCGATGCTCATGCAATAAGCTGGAGAATCTATTATTTTCATTTCGAAGACAGGAGTATGCTTAGGGTCGCTTATCTTGTACATAGCAGCCAAAGTAGCTAAAGCGTCTGGGATTTGATTATCTTCCCTTGGAAGATGATGAAAACTTATACTGTTAAATCTTCGAGTCATGTCTAGTATAAGCTTTTGGTAAGGGATTAATTTTGAATCTCTTGTCTCCCATTCTCCATTGATTTGATATATGACTAATGCGGAATCCCCATAGACTCGGAGATCTCGCACTTTCAAATCCAATGCCATTTGGAGTCCCATAGCACATGCTTCATACTCTACTATATTGTTGGTACAAGGAAATGTAATTTTTGCTGTGAGGGGAAACTGTTTTCCGCTTGGAGAGATGAGTATAGCTCCAATCCCTTGTCCCAAAGCATTAGATGCTCCATCGAATGCCATTTTCCATGTTTCATTTTCTTCATCGACTTCCTGTTCTATAGTCATTATATCTCCATCAGGAAAGTCCATTCTCATGGGCTCGTAATCCTCCAATGCTCTATCAGCCAGATATTCAGCGATCACACTTCCTTTTACGGCCTTTTGGGTGACATACTGTATGTCGTATTCAGATAACAGCATTTGCCATTTTGCAATCCTGCCTGATAAAGCGGGTTTCTCGAAAATGTACTTAATGGGGTCAGTCTTGGAGATCAGTAATGTTGTGTTGTTGAGCATGTAGTGTCGTAGTCGATGTGCTACCCATGCAAGGGCACAACAGGACTTTTCTACTATTGAGTATTTAGCTTCATATGTGGTAAGCTTTTTGCTCAAATAGTAAATTGCATGCTCCTTCTTGCTTGTCTCATCACGTTGACCCAATACGGATCCTAATGAAGAATCCTGTATGGATAAATATAGAATCAATGGTTCTCCGGATCGAGGTGGTATCAAGACTGGTGGATTTGATAGATAACGTTTGATTTTCTCGAATGCTTCTTGGCATTCGTTATTCCACTCAATCGGATTGTTCTTCTTTAGTGATTTGAAAAGCGGTTCACACTTGGACGTCAATTGTGATATGAACCTTGATATGAAGTTGATTCTACCCAGAAAACTTCTTACTTGTTTTGGAGTCTTCGGGGGTTGCATTTCTTGTATCGCTTTGACTTTACTCGGGTCAACTTGAATCCCGTCCTTGCTGACTATGAAACCCAATAACTTTCCTGAAGAGGCTCCAAAAGTACATTTGGCAGGATTCAACTTCAATTGATATTTGCGAAGTCTATCGAATAGTTTTCTTAGCACTTTTAGATGCCCCCCAGCAGTGAAAGTTTTGGCGATCATGTCGTCCACATATACTTCAATTTCTTTATGCATCATGTCATGGAACAACGTGACCATGGCTCTTTGATATGTAGCACCAGCATTCTTTAACCCGAAAGGCATCACCTTATAGTAGAAGGTACCCCAAAGGGTAATAAAAGCAGTTTTTATCATGTCATCTGGATCAAGTTTGATTTGATTGTATCCAGAAAAACCATCCATGAAGGAAAAGTAGGAGTTTCCTGCGGTATTATCCACCAGTGTATCAATATGAGGAAGTGGGAAGTTATCTTTAGGACTGGCTTCGTTCAAAGGCCGGTAGTCCTGACAAACTCTTAGTTTCCCACTTTCTTTCTTTTCGACTGGGACAATGTTAACCACCCATTCTGTATATTCAGCGACCCCAAGAAATCCTGCATCCCACAGCTTTCGAATCTCGTCTTTTACTCTTAAGATTAACTCCGGCTTTAGTCTTCGTAACTTCTGTCTGACAGGCTTCGCCCCAGGCTTCAAAGGTATTTTGTGTAGTACTATGTCTGAGCTTAAGCCAGGCATATCTTGGTATGACCAAGCGAATACATCCACATATTCTTTCAATAAATGGACTAATTCTTCTTTTTCTTCAGGAGGGAATAAAGTGCCAATCTTGACTTCTTTTACATCCTGACTGTCTCCCAGGTTGAATACCTCAGTTGGTTCTTGACTTGTTGCTCTTTCTTTTTCATCTCGCTCAATCATTTTTAATAGCTCAGGAGATACTTGAAGATCTTCGTCGTCCGAGTCGGTAGTGTTTACAGGATTATCAAAGTTCATTCTTTCATTGTCATCAAAGAGAGTTTTGGGTCTGCATTATCCAGAGAGAAAAGAAAGAGAAGAGAAAAAAAATGGCACGAATGAGATGGATGCAAACTGGTACTTTATTTACAATGTGCATAAATCACAACTTTATTGGAATAAAAAGCAATAACTAAAAGGTTCACTTAAACAAAGACTACACCCTATTGATTGAACCTTTCTTTAGGAGGTTTTTACTATTAGATTACTTTGGAAAGCTTTTGATTATAACAGGCAGTTCTATCGCCTCCCAATTGTTCAGCACATCCCGTGGGCCACAAGGTTGAATGAGCTCCTCCTCTTCAGGTGAATCGCTGATGATTGCCTGAATAGAAAGACTTTCAAAAGACTTGTTGATGTTGATAGTCAGCTTGCCTTCATTGTCATTTTTCGGAATGAGACCACCACTCACGAACGTTTCGGTGATTTCAGGGATATCCAGATTTCTTTCCTGGAGAGGATGCCCTGTTAATCGTGCAATCCTCTTTTCTCTTTTTTCAGCTATTGCCTTCATTTTATCATGTCTTGTCGGTGTGAAGCCTAGGCCGTATTTCCCTTCATTTGCGGATATTTTCAATGGCTCTGGGATTCCTTGTAAATCTTGTCCCAAACCTAACCCCGGTGAGTATCCTCCTTTTATCATGAGTTTGGCGACCATGCGACTTGTTTTAGAGATGTTAGGAATGGGTTCTTCTCCATATTCACTGACATAAGCAGCATTGACAATCTCAAAAGACCTGAAGGAGCAATCAGGTATATTTTCATTGACCTCAACATATTGAGCATCCGCAGGTCTAGATAGCAGAATGTCTTCTTCAGCAAAGACTGTGATTATCTTTCCTTCAATGATGAATTTCATTTTTTGATGTAATGAGGAAGGAATTGCTCCAGCCATATGGATCCATGGTCTTCCCAGTAGACAAGTATAAGATGGAGAAATGTCCATGACTTGGAATGTGATATGGAAAAGACAGGGACCAATCCCAATTGGTAGCTCTATTTCTCCAACCACATCTCTCTTTGTTCCGTCAAATGCTCGAACAACAATATGACTGTTGTTGAGGTGTGATGGGTCTAAACCGATCTTATGTAAAGTTTCTAATGGCATTACATTTAGAGCTGATCCATTGTCGATCAGAACTCTAGCCATAATCCAATCTTTGTATTTAATCGAAATATGTAGAGCCTTAGAGTGACCCCTTCCTTCTGCTGGTATCTCATCGTCAGTGAATGTGATGAGATTTTGTGCCGTGATGTTGTTGACAAGGTGGTCAAAGTTGTTCACGGAGATATCTTGTTCAACATAAGCCTTATTCAGGACTTTGAGAAGAGCTTCTCGATGGGCATCAGAACTTAAGAGCAATGAAAGTATGGAGATCTTTGCTGGCAGACGGTTCAACTGCTCCACGATGCTGTATTCACTTTGCTTTATGAGTTTGAGAAACTCAGTAGCTTGTTCATCTGTTACTGCTCGAGGCATCTCTTGCTCTTTAGATGTGTTAATAGGTCCATTTGCTGGATCCGTAACATTCTTCTCTTGTTGGAGCTTGTTCATTTGCTCGGGAGAATAACACCGACCACTTCTAGTCATGCCCCCAACTTCTAACGGAGTTGATGTGATGTTAGAAGTATAGCCATAGTTCCATGGAACAGTTTTGTCTGATTTGTACGGGAATGGCTTTGGAACTTGAATTCTTAAAGGCTTGAGAGCAGATTTTGAGATTGGAATGACTAGTGGCCTTGGCATGATATTGACTTCTTGTTCTTTAATTATCACATTCACGTCATCCTCTTTATCTGACATAAAAACGATGATTTGGGAGGAGTCCATGAGACTTTGTAGACTTTTACGGAATTCTGGGCATTCTTGGATAGAATGACTCTTACTGTTATGAAAGTTGCACCATTCCTCATGCTCGACTTCTTTATTTCCAGAAGACTTTCCTATGATAATCCCTTCTTTCACAAGGCATGAATATACATGCTTAAGAGGGGTTATGATATCATTGACTGTTTTCTTCATCGGCCAGTATTCTTCCATCATATTGACTGGTTTGGCTTGATGAGGAGGCAATGGATTATGAGTGACGTTTGGTTCATCGGAAAAGTCCAACCACTTTGACTCAATTAATTGTTGGACTATACGCTTCAATGCTATGCAATTTTCGAGTCCGTGGCCCACGGCACCATCATGATATGGGCAATTTAGTTTAGGGTCATACCATGTTGGATATGGGGGTTCGAATGGCCTTGTGGGAATTGGGTGAATGAGTTGGCTCTGGATGAGTTTTGGATATAACTCAGTATAAGTCATGGGAATCGGTGCGAAAATTTCTCTTGGTCTTGGTGCAGGCATTGGAGGAGTCGGAACAGGTGGTCGTAACTGATTAGGCCTGTTGAGAGGATAATTGTTGGGTCTATTGGGAAGATAATCACTGGGCCTATTTGGAGGATAATCATTGGGCCTATTGGTAGGATAATAATTGGGCCTGTTGGCAGAATAGGATAGGCGAGGTCCGGTAGCCACGGTACCCACGAGGGGAATCCCTCTTCCTCGTCCGATTTGTTGTATTTCTTCATCTTTTCTTCTGGATGGTCCTCCTCTTTTCATAGGATCACTAAAGGACTCAGTAATCTTCCCGGTCCTGATACCATGCTCGATCCTTTCTCCAGACATGACTACGTCGGAGAAGTTAGTTGCCGCATTGCCAATAAGTTTGTCATAATATGGGTATTTCAGTGTCTGGACAAACAAAGTGACCATTTCTCTTTCTGTCATGGGTGGCTGTACTTGTGCAGCTAAGTCCCTCCATCGTTGGGCGTATTCCTTAAAAGTTTCTGTTTTTTTCTTCTCCATGTTTTGGAGAGTTTGGCGATCCGGAGCTAAGTCCATAACATGTTTATAGTTGCCGATGAAGGCCTGAGCAAGGTCATTCCAAGTTTTTATGTTTCTTGGACCTTGGCTTAGATACCACTGTAATGCTGATTTTGTGAGACTTTCCTGAAAAAGTGCGATCCACACCTTCTCATCTTTGGTAAGTGGTTGTAGTCTTCTGAGAAACAAAGTGATGTGAGTGATGGGATCACTCGTTCCATCGTATTTTACGAAATCTGGCACCTTAAAATCTGAAGGGATTACGACGTCTGGCACTAAGCAGAGGTCATCCACTGAAAGGGATCCGAATATAGTGCCTCCTTCAATGGCTCTCAGTCTTTTCTCTATTGTCTCGATTTTTTGAGATTCTGCTTCATCTTTTGGTAATGTCTTCTTCTCTTCCTGTACAGTATCTTGTTTCAGGTGAACACTAGCAGAGGGTCCTGATTCTTGAAACAGGTTTTCTTGGACTGAGACTCGTTGCGGGGTGAATCCCGGGGGATAAGTGGGATCTTGTACTTCTTTGATGGGGACTTGAGTTGCTTTCCCTTTGATTAATTCCATCAATTGTTTCATCTGTTCTGACATACTTTCAATCTTGGACTCCATCTCCATGAGACGTCCTTCGGCTTGTTCTGCCATTAATCTTGTTTGGAGTCGAGTTGAATATCGGTGTTGAGGTCCAATTTTACCCCTTCTAAAGGAAATATTTATTTTATTAGATTCTATGTGTGTATGATTGATGTGATGGATGCATGCATGAATATTGTAAATACTTGGTGAAAGAAGAATTATAGTGGAATTTCTCAATTACATTCACCAAAAGCTTATTATTTTCAAAAGAAACGGCCCAAAGTACAGTATTGCTTTCTGGCCTTTGAAATAAACTCCATCATTTTTTGAATATTCACCGATGGAGTAGGGCAGCTCAATTCTTCTAACTCCTTGGCTTCTTCGCCCATTAGTTGGGCTTGCTCAGTCACTTTTCTGACTTCTGCCAAAAATATTTGAAGCTGTTCTTGAGAAAATCTGTATTGATCTTCCCAATATCTTGCTCTCATCTCTGTTTGATCGGTTTCATCAACTAATTCGGTGATGACTTGTTTTTGGCTTTCGATCTTTTCTTCGAGGAGTTGTGTTTTGTGACTGAGCTGTTGTATGTCGAAGAGCATCTTTTTGTTCTTCTCCTTTTCTTCCTCTAGCTCTTTCTCCAACTCTCTTTTTGCCAATTTTCTGATGACCTCTTCGGGAAGAACTATTCCTTCTTTCCGATTATTTCTCCATTCATAATACGCAGTAGGAGAAATAATAGGGCCTGACTTTAATATGAAAAGTCTTTTCCATGCAACTGAAATACCCATTGCAAGCTTATTTGAATTTGGATCTTCATGTGAAAACTCCAACTTGCTCAGGTTATGTGTCATGGGTATAAATTGCATGGACCCAAATTGTTTACGTACTTGGGCTGGAGCATAGCTTGTTCCTCCCGATATGCCTAAGAGAGGAACCCACGGGCAATTGCCGCAACGGTAAACTATGCGGGTGGTGGTGGACCAGGGTGCTCTCCATTCAATTTGGAATTCGCTGATGTTCTTGAAGTAGTCAACCCATGCTTCCTTGCTATCATGATTAGTGGTTTCACTTTTCAAAAAGGCTTCAATTGGGATGAAGTCCTTTGAAAAGCGATTTCCAAAATGTTGCTTCTCACAAGGAAGGTGGCTTTTGATCCAAACGTTGAGGAGATGTGAACATCCTATGAATTTGCCTCCTCTTTGGCGACAAAAGTTTAATGCCCTGATAGTTTCACATAATATCACTGAGGTCGGATTTACTTGGGCATTGCAGACTTGCTCAAATAATGTGATGACGTCTCCTTCAATAAATCCGACAATTCTTGGGAAGACTACCAGGCCATATATTGCCAAGGCGAACAACTTGCGTCGTTGATTCTTCTGAGGGAGGGTGTGACTTAGTTGTTTTAGATCGATCCAGCTGATAAATTTCCGACACCCTTTTGTTGCAAATTTGGGTTGAAGACTGGAAGCTGGCATGTCCAATAATTTTGCTAGGGCTCGATGAGGCTCCGTTCTTCTATCATGTTGATAAGTCTCGATTGGATAGTCGGAGGACCAACCCAAGAGGCTGTTGTATTCTTCAATGGTTGGAACCAGATCCATCTTATCGAAAGAAAAGCATCGATAAAATGGATCCCAAAATTGTATTAGAGCCCGGACAAGTGATGCATCAACGGTAACCTTTAGTAGGCAAGTGATGTGACCATATTTTGCCGTAAAAGCTTCCCGATCAGCAGAATTCCAACTATTCCAGACTTGCAATAATTCCGTGGTGTCGTTCTGATTTATCCGGACCGATACCTGGTCCTTAAGCTGTATGTGAGAGTGGGATGTCAGAGCATCTCCGTGAAGCTTTTGAGCTGTTTCGGAATATTCCATAGCTTCAGGCTGAGTTTCGATTACAGTGTCATTCCATGATGCAGTAACAGCCGTGGGAAGATAATCGAGAATATCCATGATAATGGTTCTTTCACCAAATATTTATCTTTAATGATGAAATGTGTATGCCGGAAAAATAAGGAAAAACAGAGTTAGTAAAAAGGTAACACATAAGATCATACAAACATATAGATAAAACAAAACCTATGGAAATGGGAACCGAGGTATAGAAAATTCTTAATGGCTGGTTCTAAGGTAAAGTAAGGAATTCTATATGCAGAAGGTGGTTTATCAAAAAGGCAAGGGATAGTTCCCGAATCCCGTCACTAAATCATAGTGACGGCCCGATTCCTTACCCTCTAGGGTTTATGTAAGGAATGGATTAATTCGAGTCGTAGCTTTTCGTGGGCCCATGCAGAGACTAACCGTCTCAGAAGGCAATACACTACTTTGCTACTTTGAAACCGGTGAAGGCTTGGAGACCGTGGCCTCACAAGGACAGCAACACCAATTCCGCTTAGAAAGAATCGTGTTTGATTTAAGGAAGCTCGGGTATAGAGCTTCATTTTGTGAATGCATTATGCATGTTTACTTAAGTAAATATAATATATAAATCCACATAATAGTAAAGCAAAGTAAATCAAAACAAATCAACTTTAAGCTCGACTCACTAATATTGACTCCCCAGCGGAGTCGCCAAGCTGTGGCAACGTCGGGTTTTCTGGAGTCGCCACCAATCGGTTTACTTAGGTCGATTGGTCACCTTAAAATTGGTCTGCGAGAGTTCGGGAATCGGGAGTACGGTTACGCTAAAACAATATTGTTATAGCGCCCAAAATTGGCACCTTAGTTGATTTTAATTTTGTTTTACTTTGCTTTTTAAAAATTTTCAGTTAATTTAGATATTTTAACTGAATTAGTCAAAAATGTGGATTTTGGTAATTAATTCGGGTAAAATTTTATACTTCCGAACCATGGACTCTGCCGAGTCATTTGGACACGGAAGATTTTGATTCCGAACCATGGACTCTGCCGAGTCATTTGGACACGGAATTTTGGTGAAATTTTAAACAATTTTATCCATATTGTAAAAATATGGATTTTTATCTTTTTATTTAATTTATTTATTTATTTTTTTAAAAAAAAGTTTAATATTTTCCAAACCGTAGATCCTGCCGGATCATCCGGATATAGAAATTGATTTAATTTATCGTAATTATTTAATTCTTATTATCATGAAATTAATTTTTAAATGATAATTTTGTTCATGAATGATTTTTAATACAAATTAAAAATTTATCTTTTTTTTTTAACTTTCTTTCTTTTTCTTTTTTATTTATTTATTTTTACTTTCTTTTTTTTTTTTAATTTTCTTTCTTTTATCTTTCTTTATCTTTATCTTATCTTTCTTTTTTTTTTTTTTTTTTTTTTTTTTTTTCTTTTATCTTTCTTTATCTTTTCTTTTATTTTTCTTATCTTTTCTTTTATTTCTTTCTTTTTTTATCTTTTATTTCTTTCTTTTATTTTTATCTTATCTTTCTTTTATTTTTCTTGTCTTTTCTTTCTTTTTTTTTGTTTACTTTTTTTGTTTTCTTGTTTAATGAAAGATATTTATTATTTTAAAGGATTACTCAATTTATAAAATAATTAGAAAAAAAATAATAATTAATTTTTATTTAATAAGAAGTTAATTTAAAAGAATTAAAGAGTTTAAAAATAAAAATTTTGATCATGGTACGGGGCGTTGTTACTCAGCCAGACCCTCTTCACCAGGTGAAGCAGCTCAAAAGCGGGCACGAGACAGTTTCCAGCCAATATACCATGAACTAAAATTTTTTTATTTTTTTATTATTATTTTTTTTATTTTTTTATTATTTTTTTTTATAAAAGATTAACCAAAAGTAATTGTTTTATTAAGAGAATCAAAAATTTATATGTATATTTTAAACAAAAGAAGAAAATTTTTGATATTTATTTAATTTATTTTGGAATAAAAGATTATTTAACTGAAAACTTATATGTATTTTAAAACAAAAGTCTTGATATTTTTATTTTTTTATATTCTTCTTTGTTTGATGAAAGATTTTTTTTTAATTTTAATTTATATTTCTGAAAATATATCTAATCAATAAGTCAAAAATATTTAAGAGAAAATTCAATTATTTTTGTTTTATTTTGTATTATTTTGAAATTATTTGATTAAGATTTTTATAAAGGAAACAAAAAGTTATATCTTTTAATAAGCAAAATATTACTGAATAAAATATTAACCCAAAATTTTTATTCCTTTCCTTCTTTTTATTAATAAAGAAAAACTAAAAAAAAATTATATTTTAAAAGAAATAAATAAAATATTATTGAAAAATATTAACTCAAAATTTACTCTTTTTATTCTTTTTATTAATAAAGAAAACTAAAAAAAAGTTATATTTTAAAAGAAATAAATAAAATATTACTGAAAAATATTAACCCAAAATTTTACGCTTTTTATTCTTTTTATTAATAAATAAAACTAAAAAAATTATATATTAATAGATAATTAATATATTAGTCTAAAGTTTTTATTTTTTATAAAGAAAAAAGTTATTTATATATTTTATTTAAAAATATTTCCGAGCCATGGATCCTGGCGGATCATTTGGTCATGGAGTTTTAATTTTTTTTTTATTTCATTAATTATTAATTTTAAAGATGTATTAAAATAATGATTTTATGTTTATTTATTTATTTATTTTATTTTTGAATTATTTCATTATGTTTGTTTATTAAAAGGAATAAAAACTTTGTTTCAAAATAAAAAAAAAGTAATTTTTATTAGCCTTTAGAAAATTATTCACATAAAATTCCTTTTTTTATCTTTTAATCATAAAAAAATTCAATTAATAAAGTGGGGCTTTTTGGCCATCCACTTTAATAACACAATAATAATAAAAGTTAGCACAATTAATATAGTTAGATTAGTTGGATTAGTTAGTTAATAACAATAAAAAAGGTTAGTAAAAGTTAGATTAAATTAATTAACAACAATAATAAAAATTAGCCAAGTTTAATTAAATTAATTGTTAACAACAATAATAAAAGTTAGCCAAGTTTAATTAAGTTAATTAATTAACAACAATAATAAAAGAGTTAGCCAAGTTAATTAAGTTAATTAACCAAGTTAATTAAATTAATTAATTAACAACAATAAAAAAGTTAGTAAGTTAGTTGTTAGTTGTTAGTTGTTAATAACAACAATAAAAGAAGGGTTAGTAATAAACAAATAATAAACAAACAAGTAAAAATTAAAAAGGTTAGTAATTAATTCTGCAAGAACAAAATAAAAGGTTAGTGACTAAAGTGAAAGAAATTGAAAAGATGAAGGATTAAATGAGAGTTGTACCCTTCAAATTAAAATTTGAATTTCTGGAAACAGGAAAACGACGCGCGCGAGGGGCAGGGGGTTGGGCTGGCGGCGCTGGCGCGGCGGCACGGGTGCGGGGTGGCGAGGCGGAGGGGGGTACGGCGGCGCGGGACGGCCGGAGCGACGGCAGCGTGACGGTGGAGGCGGTGGACGGCGCGAGGCGAGGAGAAAGGAGGAGGAAAAAAGAAAAAGGACGGCGGCGGCGGGACGACGGCGGCGCGGGACGGCCGGGGCGACGGCAGGGAAGTGACGGCGACGGCGGGGCGTGGGCTAGGCAGCACGGCGGCAGGAGGAGAAAGAGAGAGAAAACGAGAGGAGAGAGAGAGAGAACAACGAAGGAGATCAAACGAAAGAGATGGTCAAATCGTAGAAAAATAAAATTTTGAGACTTTCTGGCAGAAGGAGGAGAGGCTAGGGAATAAGGCTGTAATTTTCTCTATTTTTAAAACGGAGCTCTGAACTTTTTTCTCTGATTTTCTGTGTGTTCAGCACTGAATTTGGGGGGGTATTTATAGAAGGAGCTTAGCTGAACTGTGGACGGATAAATTAATAAAAAATATCAAACTTATCTTTTAAATTGGTAAAATGACAGTTTCAGTCCTTTACGTTACTCCAGCTCTGGATAAGCTCAGAAGCTTCTGATTTTGACAATTTTAACGTTTTCTGTCAATTTGGGCTAGAAACGTCCGTTTAGGCCCAAAATTGACGCGAAAAATTACCCAAAGCTCCTGAAACTTTCAGAATTTGTCAATTTTATCCGAAACTTCTCAATTTTGTCATTTTTACCTCAAACTTTTAATTTTTTTGTCATTTTTTTCTGAAATTTTATTTTTATTCCAAACACATACATATTCACACATATATTATTTTAAATCAAATCTTCTCAAAATAAAAATATATTTTAAACTAATTAACATAATTAAAATTTTTTAGCAATAATAATAATAATAATAATAATTTTTTTTTAATTAGTTTTTTTTTAAAATTTTAAATTTTTTTTTTTTTTTTTAAAAAAAAGGCCGGACGAAATTGGGTGTCAACAAATAATAATAATAATAAATAAAAAAATTTAGGGCCTAATTTATCACAAAGGTAATCTAGAGGATCCATTTTTGTTATTAATCCAAAAGTTAGGTAAATACCATCTCAAGTCATCTTCTTCGATTTGTTCTCTGTGGCCTTCAACCAGAAAAGCACCATTTTTAATTCAAACAAATATCATGCTGATTTCAATCCAAAATCAAGGTTATCTATACAATCTCATGTACGGATTTTAATAAGACTAACAATATCCAAGGAGGAGAGCACAAAAAAATTAAACCAGGAAAATAGACAGATGCTGCCACTTTCTCCTCAATCCTGTAATTTTATTAAACCTACGTAGAATGAATTCTCGAAAATTGATATTTGAAACGCATCGTATAGATTCAATCAAAATTACAAAGATTTTAAGAGAAAAGAAAAAAAAGAAAAAAAATTAAAAAAAAATTAAAAAAATTAAAAAAAATAGATATCCTAACTTGTATTCTTGTGTGAATTTATTAATTAAATTGATGCATGGCCAAATCATCAAATGAACAAAGAAAAAAAAGAAAAAAAAAAAAAGTATTGTCAGTGACTGATTTATAAGATAAAATAAAATTAATGGCTTAACTGGATAAAATAAAAATAACTCAGGGGGTAAACAAGAATTATGCCAAAATTATGGACTTTCAAATCAGATCCGAAGCAACAACGAGTCGATTTGCGATCTGGGTTTCGTTATTTAATTTTAATTTTTATTTTTGTCTGCTTTAAATAATATCAATTAATATCCAAACTATGGATTCTAACCGAACCACCTGGATATGGATTTTGTAATTTATTACCGTTCTAAATTCATTTTAAAATTTTATTAAATCTATATGAATTTTTTTGAAGTATGATTTTTAGACGCATTGTGAATATTAAATAAAAATAAAATTGAACTATCCAAAAATTAAATAGATAAAACAAAATAGCTCAAAAAAAAATCGAGATTATATTCCTATATAGATTTTATGGCTAAATTTAATGAATGGCCAAAATAAACAGATAAACAAAAGAAAATAAAGAAAAGAAAACAATAAAAATTTGCTGTTAATGCTCAATCTGCAAAGAAAATAAAGTTAGAGACTTATATGAAAGAAACAAAGAAAACTAGGGGCTAAACCAGAATTTTACCCAGAAAATAAAAGTTTTGACCTAGTCAAAACGGACAACGACGCGCCTGGCTTTGGTTTTCGTCTCCAGTTTTCACTTCTGGCGAAGGAGGCAGCTGGGCGAGTGGATTTGGCGACGGATGAAGGGAGAGCAGCGTGACGGAGAGAGAGCGGAGTGAGTTTTGAGAGAGAGATCTGAGAACGTCGGCCGGCCAAGGCGAGGACGATTGGCGGCGGGAGGCAGAGACGGACTCGGAAGGAGGAGCGCGGCCAGCAGGGGAGAGGCAACACGGCGTGGAGGAGAGGCGAAAAGAGAGAAGAAAAAAAAAATGATTTCTGCGAGGGGTAGACCAGCTGTGGGGATGAGAGAGAGAGATGTGTCAAGGATAAACGAGGAGGGAGACCCGTCGGGCGCGCGAGACGACGGAAGGAGAGATGGCAGGGGGGGAGGTGAGACCAGCAAGGGCAGGAGGGAGGAGAGGCCAGTAGGGGCAGGAGGGGGGCGAGGCCAGCAAGGGCAGGAGGGAGGAGAAACCAGCAGGGGCAGGAGGGAGGCGACAGCGGGCTCGGTCGCGACGGCAGGAGGCTGGTGTCTGACGGGGAGCAACAACGCGACGGCAGGGGAGGCGCGGTAAGGGAGGAGGGAGTTCTAGCTGAGAGGGAGAGAGCGAGCGTGAGAGTCAGGAGAGGCAGAGGAGAGAAGGGCGAGATAGGGAGCAGAGAGGGAGAGAGTGGTTAGCTGATTGCGTGTCTGAGCTTGAGAGAGAGAGGAGAGCAGATAAAAAGGGGGGAAAGAAGATTCTGGAGAGGGCGAGAAGAGAGAGCCGTGTAAGAGAGAAAGAAGATTTTTTTTTTTTAATTCCATACATATAGATATCTATATATTATTTTTAACTAACCTTAAAATGTCCCCATAAGCTATTTAATTTTTAAATAATTTAATTAACTAACAATAATAATTAATTTAATTATTTTTTTTATTTTAATTAATTAATCTTTTTTTTAAATTAATAATTTTATTTATTTATTTATTTATTTTAAGGGTCGGACGAAATTGGGTGTCAACAAGAACCAACACATGGAGCGGTGGAGGGGCTTATGGCGCTGTTAATCCTTTATATTGTTCCGACTAAAGTATTAAAATACCATGTGCTGTGATTATTATATTTGGATTGAAGCACATTGTTTATCCCCCTCGTAGGATTTTAGTACTTTTATTTAACATTTCATTCCTCCTTTTAATTTTTTTATTTTTCATTTATATTTTTATTAGGGAGGGGAGGTTAATTAAAGGAGAGCAAGAAATTGAATCTCATCGTAATATTATAAGCATCAGTCTTAATGATACGTTAGGACTTTAGGTATTTTCATGAAATATAAGATCATTAAAAAAAAAACAATATAAAATGCGGACACCTCGGTTTTATTTTAGGAAAATATGGCACTCATATTTTTAAAACAAGCGAATAACTCATTGACGGAATAGAGTACGGACAGATTGCCAATTGAAGTGTATTAGCGATCGAGTACGGAATTTGTACCCTTAATATGAGTTCACCTTTAAACATATAGAATTTGGTTCAAATTTTACTTATTTTGGCTTTACTTGAAGTAATTTAGGATTAAAATCTAACATAAGCTTTAACATCTTCAAGTGATTTAGATTTTTTTTTTATAAGTAAAGTGATTTTGTCTTAATTAGATGCTATTAGTAAATGATTGGTGCAAGAAATGATATATAGCTCTTGTTACCCATGGATGGCCAAACAAAACACACTCATTCTCCAGCAACAACTTGTGTTGTGGATCTTGTATTAGTACATATATACCTGTAATGGTGATGCCTTATTTGTTTGAAGGAAACATATATGACATATTGGTTGCCAAAAATACAATAATGGCTTAGTTGTTCCCATTACAAAAGATTAGTGGCATACTAGGTGGCAAGTTCCTGCGGTAAGGTGTTGTTTGATCGGGTACTTAATCATAAATAAGTGAAATTTGTTGCCAAGTAAGAGAAAGAAAAATATTTTAGTTACTCAAACACTACAAATCGAGAGTTGATTGTTTGAAAGAAAGGTATGATAACCATATAAGAAAGTGTGATATTTTTAGGGACTTTTTTTCTAAAAAATAATATTTCTATTTATTTGTTCTGATGTATCTTGGACTAAGTAGGATGCTATTCACACTTCACTACTAAAAACAAAGGCTTTTCCAACGGCCTTGTTTTGGAAATTGCCCAGTTTCCAACACGAAGTCGTTTGTAATAAATGCGTTGGAATTTATCATTACAACGGCCCAAATGAGAGTCGTTGAAAATTTCAACAGTTAGCCATTGGAGAATAAGTCGTTGGAAATTTCTAACGGCCGTAATTAATTTTTTTTCTCATGTTCCAACTGCTTAGGTCATTGGAAATAATTTTTTTTTCAATATGTTTCTAACGGCTTAGGCTGTTGGAAAATTCAATGATGTTTATTCCAATGCTGTTTGTTTCCACGTCAAACCATTACAATCCAGCTAATTGTATCAGATATAGTCAAATATTGAACTAATATAACATAAATGTAGTCATAAATCCGCAAAAAAACATACATAATTCAAATTATAGTCGTTCCAATATCCTAATAAGTGTCTATTTGTTGATAAACACACATAGTAGCATGATATACCTGATCTAATCTTGATCCGATCCCGAGGCATCTATATCATCTTCAGCAAGCGCAGGTGGAGGAATGCCAAGTAATTGACATATGTACTCCATCTCAGCTCGTTGTCTCTTTTTAAGATGCTTCAATTTTTGCTAATAATATGATGCTTGTTGTGCGATATGCTCCGCTACTACTTGTTGTACTTGTTCAGTGAACTCCGGTGTCTGAGTGACATCAACATGTGCTGCAGGAATATTCCCCGGTCGTCGTCGTCCAACCACAACATGTTGTTCTGATCCAAGGCCAAATACACACCTTTTCTTGCTGCCACCAGCAGCTGTACTCATAATCACAACTTCATCAATGTCATGTGAGCCTCCTTCCTCATCCATTTGCTACATTTGTTCCTCGATCTCAGCAGTTATCTTTGCCTTCATAAGTAAGGGTAAAGATAATTTATTAGTGAGACTATCATAAATGGTATGTAAAAAGCTCATATTATCTAGCATGATAATTACCGCCACTTTTTCAGTCTATCTGTTAACGTATTCCCCGCTCTTTTTTTGATGAGTTTGCTGCATGACCTTGAACAAGCAAAAGTCCTTCTTTTTCAGATCTTTTTCACGCTACATTGGTTGTTAGTAAGATTAATTTTATTACAACATAAATAACTTGAATTATGTGTAAAAGATGTTGATAATTTTACCATTCGCTCTCGGTGTACAATAATTGAAACAGAGCCTCTTACATAAGTAGCACTGTATCCACCAGTCGAGTTAGAGGACTACGATGATAATGCTCAAGTTGTCTTACCCTTAGCCGATCGCTCGTGAAACTCTGCTAAAGCCCACAATTCCTCCATTTCTGCATACCGTGCGTCGGTCATAAAAGATGCCCTTGCTCGCCGTTTCGCAGGATTTTTCTCACAGCGGATGTCTCCGAGCATTGATCGGTAATGATTAGCTGTCATCATATACCAAACGTGATACACCTCATTATGGTGAGCTGGATCCCACTCACATAATCCCTGGATGTAAAATAAAATTTAAGGAGTTGAATAGTTGCCAACATGATTACAAAATTTTAAATTGTGAAAACAAAGTGAAAACCTCAAATACGCGCCACCATACCTGAATATCTGTTGGGCTTGTGCTCGTTCAGTCATGATATGGCTTGACGTGTGTAGAGGAGCATCTAGTCACCAACCGTGTTGCTCTTGTTGGAAGGAAGCTACATGGAGTGCATGTTTCAACATAATAAATATAATTTTGAATGGCACTAAACATACTGCAAGTAACATAAACTATTATTGTTGAAAATGGTGCATTACTTATGTGTTACCGTGAGGTGTAATCCGTAAATGCGCTTGAATCGGGCATGGATAACAATGACTGACCATTGGAATTTGCACCATCAGGTGAAACTACAGGGGCTTGAGTAGATCGACTTGCACTACGGCCGACAAACGCAATGCGAATATCACCTGTAAGAGGGTTGGGATGCAGAAAGTTGTTTGTTCTGTTGAAGGCTGTGAAGCTGAATGGCAGGAATACGATTGGCCTGCCCTTTCATGTCTGGCAATTGGTTCTGCTAACACTTCTTTCATCTACTCAAATAGGCCTTTCTCTGGACGACGTTTATACGTTGCATCTCCTTTAGGTGGCATCTTTATTATTTTAAAAAACCACACAACAATTTACAAAGACAACATATGGGAAAAAGTCTTGCTATTGCCACTGCACCAACCACAGTAAAGTTGGACTTAGTATTTACATATTAAAAGTTATTCCACATTCACATTACATATTAGAAGTAATTCCACGTTTACATTACAATGAATGGGCATTATAGTCGTCAGATTGTGCCTCTAAATCGCTATTCTCATTATCCCCATATTCAAATTCATCTTCTTCATCACTCACTTCAAGAGACTCCTTTTCGTGAGAATCATTGTCATGTTTCTTCCCTAATCGACATGTCATCCTCTACAGCTTCCCTCAAACCTATTCAGCTAAATTGTCGATTGGGTCATCCATAATTATGGGAGGATTGTTAATGCTGCCTAATAATTCTTCCCAAAATGCATATTCGACGTCATTTACATTATAATGAACGATGCGTCTAGGTTTGATTTTCAAAATGGGTAACCACCCTGTTTTTTCACGTGACTTTGTTGGGTAAGGGTTTTAGTAAACTTGATCAGCTTAGGAGGCAAGAATGAACAAGTCAAACTTCCCATATCGGCAACCATCACGAACCTTAACTATACCATATTGTTTATAAACCCGAGTGCCATGATCTGGTGTAGGGTCAAACCAAGCACACCTAAACAATACAACATTTTTGTGTGGTCATACAAGATATTTGAGTTGAATGATTCCTTCTAACACCCCATAAAAATCACATTCAACTTCACTTGATCCTAAAGTCCTTATATATACTCCACTATTAAATGTTGCTTTGTCGCGACCCCAATTGCTAATGTGGAACTTGTACCCATTTATGAAATAAACAGGCTAAGTCTCAACACGACGTGATGGGCCGAATGCAACATCCTAAAAGAAGCGGTCCGTGATAATGTTACGCACATCATCCACCTAGTTACATATGAATAAGCCTTTCCTTTGAAGCGAAGAATGGCTCAAGTTTAAGTCTAGGTAACTTACATAGTTTCTAAGCCATGTGACAAAGTTATTCTCAATGTAGACATCCAGGTCTGACATAGCTAAATTGGGTTCATGCATACGCACTTCATCAACAAATAAACTACAAGATATAGATAGAGGTTGATAGAGCATAAAGTTGATAAGTAGAGTATATAAAGAAAAAAAGTGTTATTATTATAGTAGAGTATATAAAGAAAAAAGGTGTTATGGCTCTTACTCGATGTACAGCGTCATCTCCTTATAATTCAGGAAGACATATGCAATAGCAACCCTCATTTCATTGTCATCAAGATATCGATATTTGGATACATTATACGGATGACCCCGGTATCTAAAGATGGATACACCATCATCATTTCGAGGTACTTTAGTTTCCATATGTTGAATATGGGATTCAAAGTAGTGAGACCAAAATATAGAGGTCTCTTTAATTAGATAAGCTTCACAAATTGAACTATCTACATGAGCCCTATTTGATACCTTCATTTTGAGGTCATACATACAATGCATAAATTTGTACATCCACCTATACAGAGCGGGGCCTCCAGCCCTTACTTCGTAAGGTAGGTGGACCGGCAAATGTTCCATCGAATCGGAAAAAGCAAGTGGAAAAATTCTTTCCAACTTGCAGAATATGATAAGAATATGAAGATTTTAGGATCTTATGATCTTATGATAACATACTTTTATGTTATCTACTCATGTATATGCCACATGCATATTTGTTCATTTGAATTCAACATGGATATAGGCATGCATAACATATTATATAACATATCAAGATCACATACAAGTTGTGTTAAATAAATCCTAGCATGCTACTAAGAATATACAAAAATGAAACCTAACATGCTACTAAACCAAAAAAAGATGTGCACCTTTCTTCTTGGTTATCTTTAGCGAAAAAAACTTGAGGGAGAACTTGATCTTAGAGGAGCGCCTTGAAGCTTGAAATAGAGATGAACAATCTCTATGTAAATCCACCCACAATGCTCTCAAGAAGTGTTTAATATTTTGGCCTCTAAAGGAAATAGGAGAACAATTTTCTCTCAAGAAAATGGAGCAAATGGAGTGCAAATTCGTGCTTAAAATGGCTAGTCTCTAAAGGCTATTTATAGATGACCAAAAGGCACACCTTTACACCAAGAAAGGTGTCTTTTAAGCCAAAGAACACTTCTTTTGGCCAAGGGTCATGTATGGTGGCGAAAATACATGTCTTTTAGCCAAGGAACACTTCCTTTGACCTATAACCACCCCATAACTACCTTATGGCGAAAATACATGTCTTTTAGCCAAGGAACACTTCCTTTGACCTATAACCACCCCATAACTACCTTATGGCCGAATATACATGTCTCTTGAAGTCATAGGACATCACTCTTGGTGCAATAACCACCCCAACCACTCTCATTGCCAAATATACATGTCTTTTCACTCAAGGAACACTTCCTTTGGATGAAAAGACATGTTCTTTTAGCCAATAGTCATCTCTTTTGATGAAGAGACATACCTTTACACAAAAGATGTGTCTCTTGGTGGTTTTGAGCTAAAAGCAAGGTGAGCTGGCACAAAGCTAGCTCACTATGCTACTTATGCACCATTGAGCTCCTCTGAGCTCCAATCAAGCTCCATGAACTAAGGTCTAGTTCCCTGAACTGACCTTGAGCTGGAGTCAGCTACTCTCAGTTGAAGTGAACTGAAGTCCAGCTACATTCAGCTACCAAAAGCTAAAGTGAGCTGACTTGTGCTAACTTGAGCTGAAGTTCTGCTACTTTGAGCTACTTATAGCTGAAGTGAGCTGACTTGAGCTGAAGTCCAGCCACCAGAAGCTGAAGTGAGCTGACTTGAGCTAACTTGAGCTGAAGTCTAGCTACTTTGAGCTACTTATAGCTGAAGTAAGCTGACTTGAGCTAAAGGGAGCTACTTTTAGCTACCTTAGATAGCTGTTCAAGCTAGAGTTAGCTCAATGAGCTCAAATCCTATCTTAAAAGGATCTTGGTGCGCCAAGAATTCCAACAAACTCCCACTCGCACTAAAATGCTTTTAAGCTTCCAGCTCTCACTCAAAACAAACTCCTTAATCCTAATAGCTGAAATAATCCAAACACTTCTACATATATAGAGTTGTGGGTGCGACCTCAGGCACACACACTAAGTCTCTTCCATTGAGGTTGTTAGACTCTCAATAGAAGATTGTCCTCTCCTCATAGTTTGAATTTCTTTAAACTTTCCTTTGAACACATCAAATTCAAGTTTGTTGCTTAAACACATCAAGTTTGCTTAAACACATCAAGTTATGCCTTTCAGACCCCAGACATATGATACACTTCTTAATCACAATTAGTCCCTTTCTTAGAATTTCAACTCCTTGAAATCCATGATTGTATTAAGCATTGAGTACTCATTTCAATCACTTGTCATTCAATCTAGCATACTACTCACAATAATATGTAGGCCCAAGATTGAATTTAGTGAACATGTATCATCTTAATGTCTTTCCTTTTAGCTTCAATTACTTAGGTCAATGAGTTAACATGATTACACAAAAGGAGGATACTTCAGTCTCATTTCTCTAAGACCTTCGACAACCAATCAAAGTAATCATAATTAACTCAACTTCCTAATAGCAAGACATAGTCACTAAGAGTCTGAATCGAAGAATCTCACACTAAGCAAGAATAGAGACAACTTGCTTAAATTCTTCTCTGGTCGTATTTCATGGTCATGGAACACTTGGAAACACATCCATTAACGTTCCATAATACACTTCTAAGGTGTTTTACTCATGTCACTCCCACTTGGAGTGATCTTCATTCCAATTGAGGAGTGTGTCATTTCTCCCTCTTAAAACACCATGAAGTGTACTCCTTTTAACACATAAAAGGAGGTCATGTCAATAACCATGAAATTTCTCCATATAAGCCTTAGCTTACATCTAACATAGGCTAAGATGTATGAATAGTCATACAAACTGAATGCACCAAAGCATTGAATCTTGATTACTCATAATCAAGGCGACCATAAAAGCTCAAGTGTCATGTGTTGGAGCATGACTCCCACTTAAATGTATCATCCACTTAAGTTTCATTTAAGTCTTTAGCCAGTCTCATCCTTAATCTTACACAAAGATCAAGGGCGGATGACTTGTGTGAGAAAGTCATCCTCTGCCTATGTTTGACATGTTCATTTGTTCGTTGTGATTCTCAAAATTGAACTGAGTATTTCATAAAATAATCTGTATTATTTCAAAGAAATACATAACATGTGTGACACCAAAGAGGTGAAGTACATCCAACATTTACATTCTTATAAGACCTATTGCTCTAATGTGTCGAGCAAATACAAGTGGTGGCAATGGCTTAGTGAGAGGATCTGCCACCATCAGGTCTGTAGAAATGTACTCAATCCTAACTTCACCCTCTTCAATTGCATCCCTCACAAAGTTATATTTCATGCTAATGTGCTTGGTTTTTCCATGATATTTGGGGTCCTTAGTATAAGCCATCGCTGCCATATTATCACTGTAGATAGTAATAGGTTTCTCAATAGAAACCCTGGACTCCAAATTTTTAAGGAAATAACCTAGCCAAAGGGCTTCTTGTACAGCTGAGGCACATGAAACAAATTCAGCCTCCATTGTGGACAATGCTGTACAAGTTTGCTTCTTACTACACCAAGTAGTAGCCCCACCATTTAGCATGAAAATATAACCAGATGTAGACTTGCTAGAGTCTCTATCTCCTCCCTAATCAGCATCAGAATAACCACGTAAACCAAGGTCTTTACCTTGGTAACAAAGCCAATAATCCTTAGTACCTTTGAGGTACCTTAGGATCCTCTTGACACTCTTCCAATGCTCCAGACCCGGGTTGGAAGAATATCGTGCTAGAAGTCCAACCGCTTGACTGATGTCTGGCCTTGTACATAACATGGCGTACATCAAGCTACCAATGGCACTTAGGTAGGGGACCTGAGCCATCTATTCCTTCTCATTTGGAGTCTTAGGACATAAGTCATCTCTAATCTTGCAACCATATGCAAGAGGTGTACTGATGGGCTTTGCATTTGTTAAGTTGAACCTTGCAAGAATCTTATCAATATAAAGCTCTTGAGAAAGGGCCAACAGCCTTGCCTTTCTATCCCTCAGGATCTTAACCCCTAGGATAAAGGCAGCCTCTCCCATGTCCTTCATGTCAAATGTGGAAGACAACCATCCCTTGGTGGTACTTAACAAAGCAAGCCCATTACTTGCAATCAAAATATCATCCACATATAGAGTCAATACTGCAAAACTAGACCCAGAAGAGTACAAGTATACACAATGGTCTTCATGCATCATCACAAAGCCATAGCTTGTGATTGCATGGTGAAACTTTAAGTACCACTGTCTTGAAGCTTGCTTAAGACCATAGATAGACTTCTTTAGTCTACATACCTTGTCCTCTTGACCCTTTTGGACAAACCCTTCAGGTTGTCTCATATATATCTCCTCACTCAAATCACCATTGAGAAAGGCGGTCTTTACATCTATTTGATGTAACTCTAGGTCTAGATTTGCCACGATGGCAAGTAATATCCTGATGGAAGTGAATTTTACAACAGGAGAGAATGTGTCTTTGAAATCAATACCCTCCTTCTGTGTAAAACCCTTGGCCACCAAACGGGCCTTGTATCTTTCGATACTTTTATCAAAGTTCACCTTGATCTTGAGAACCCACTTGTTCCTAATTGCCTTACGGCCTGGAGGAAGATCACTTAGCTCCCAAACCCTATTGAGATGCATTGAATGCAACTCATCCTTCATTGCATTTAGCCACTTTTCCCTCTGTGCACCCTCAAGAGCCTCTTTAATGTTACTTGGCTCATCTATCTCAGATGCAACCAAATTTGCCTCACTATCCAAGATCCACCATTCTTTAGGTGGTCCAAATTTCCTCATTGATCTTCTCAATGTAGGCTAAGATGAAGGCAACTCATGCTCCATTTCTTGAGGCTCAACATTTTGCTCTTGAGTATCCTCAACTCCCTCTTGAACAAAACCTTCCTCTTGGAGGTCTTGCTCATGTTGGTCCATAACAACAGGCATTTCTGGAGCCATTGCTCCATGTGGTTGAGGTACTCCCTCTAGAGTAGGTGCATGTGTCCCAAGTGTCCTTATGTCACTTGGTTGATCCTCATCTAGGATTTGGCTTAATGAGGTTAAGTCACCACGCTCACCAACTTTGGGGAACTCATCCTCCACAAAGTTAGCATTTCTTGCATCAAAGATGTTCCCAGTTTTGTGACTTATATCCAAGAACACATAACCCCTAAATTGTTCAGCATAACCAAGGAAGGCACACCTCCTCCCTCTTGGAACCAACTTTCCCAAAGGATGGTCCGTTATGTGAACGTAAGCTAAACAACCCCAAGGTCGTAAATAGCTTAGGTTAGGAGTTTTCTTCTTCCATAACTCATATGGAGAAGAGTTCACATTCTTAGTGGGTACTCTATTAAGGACATGAACTGCACATAGTAGTGCATCACTCCAATAAGTGATGTCTAAATTGGCATTTTCCATCATGGAACGTATCATGTCCATAAGAGTTCTATTCTTCCTTTCAGACACTCCATTCTGTTGGGGTGTCCAAGGAAGAGTGAACTCCCTCTCAATACCCTTCAAGTCACAAAATGCCTTGAATACATTTGATGTATACTCTCCACCCCTATCTGTCCTCAAGGACTTAACCTTCTTACCTACTTGGTTCTCAACCAAGTGTACATACTTCTTAAAGCATGCCAAGGCCTCTGCCTTGTTTCTTAGTAGGTAGATGTGGGTGAATCGAGTATAATCATCTATGAATGTGATGAAATACTTAAATCCATTTCTGGATTCAATCCTCATTGGCCCACACAGGTCAGAGTGAACTAAACTTAGTGCCTCACTTCTCCTAGTTGCTTTGCCAAAAGGCTTTCTTGTGGCTTTGCCCTCTAGGCATGATTGGTAACTTGGAAGGATAACCTTGGTCAAGGAACCTAGCAAGCCACTCTTGGCTAGCTTGTCCATTCTATCTTGACCAATATGACCTAACCTCTCATGTCATCTCATTTCATTTGTGACCTCTGTCACATAGCAACTAGGACTTGCAACAGAATGGTTAGTTGGCTTCAACTCATAAAGCCCATTATTAACTGAACAAGTGCATACTATTCGACCATCTTTAATAATAGACACATTATTATTAAAGAAATTAAAGCAATAATTGTACTTTAACATACAACTTATAGAAATCAAATTTCTACAAATGTTTGGTACATACAATACATCTATTAAATACAAATATCCAATATCTATAGGAATTTTACATGTTCCTATGCCTTCTACTTCCAGCCTGGCATCATTCCCTACTGAAACATGCTTAGCTCCTTTTGAAAGCTTCCTGGAGGCCACAAACCAGGACCTGTCCCGGGCTATGTGGTCTGTTGCTCCCGAGTCTACAATCCACAAAGAATTGCACTCAGTTAGTAATGTACATGACACAACATGTACAAAGGAAGTAGAAGGGTAAGTATGTACCTTGGGTGGACCTTTGCAATCTTTTGCAAAGTGTCCCTTATTCCCACAGTTGAAGCACTTCAGCTTGCTTATGTCCCACTTCTTCTTGATCCTTTTCTTGGAAGCAGGACCTTTTCCCTTGCCCTTCCCTAGCCCTCCTTTGCCACCACTCTTCTTCCATCCCTTCTGGAGAGAGGATGAGGCAACATATGCCTTAGAATGGTCCTTGAGGGCCATCACCTCAGCCTCAAGGAAGAGGTGACGAGCAATGTCATCAAATGACATTATTTGAAGGTTATGGCGTAAGTTGACCTTCATCAACTGCCATTCCTCATCGGGCAAAGAACGGATTATTGCTTGCACTTGTTGCTCATCAGTGAGCACATGCCCTGCTGTCTTGAGCTGGTGGATCATGCGTGACATCTCACGCAAGTGAGCACTCATAGAGTGATCAGCACGCTTCACATAATTCTCAAACCTGAGAATCATTAAGCGTTGTTTCTCTACAGAAATATCTTCATACTTGGCCTTGACCGAGTCCCATATGGCCTTAGCCTCCTCAAGCATGGAGAATTCCACCATAATCTCATTCACCATAGTGGAAAGGAGAGTGACTCTACACATAGAGTTCTTCTTTAGGAATGCCTCATAGGCAGTCCTATCTTGTCCCTCAGCAGGAGGCATGATCTCTTGAGTGAGCACATCAAAAGTATCTTGTTCAGTTAAAATGAATTTGACCTTCTGTTGCCAAATTGAATAGTTTTCACCATCCAATTTGAGGTCACGGTTTAATTCTGTAACTATATTCTTACAAGCCATCTACATTGATGCAATTCACATGTTTTAGTTCAATTTACACAACAAGACTCAACAAAGCAACATGTGTATGAAACAACTTCTAACATGCTCATATATGGCAAAAGAGATGCATATAGCATTCAATTAGAAATACACAAAAATGCCTTCATTGCTCCATACACATATCCTTCATTAGCCTTATCACAATCATACACATATGTATGATCCTAAATCATGCTCACTATATGCAACATATACATGTTCATGACCTAGGCTCTGATACCAATTGAAGATTTCAGGATCTTATGATCTTATGATAACATACTTTTATGTTATCTACTCATGTATATGCCACATACATATTTGTTCATTTGAATTCAACATGGATATAGGCATGCATAACATATTATATAACATATCAAGATCACATACAAGTTGTGTTAAATAAATCCTAGCATGCTACTAAGAATATACAAAAATGAAACCTAGCATGCTACTAAACCAAAAAAAGATGTGCACCTTTCTTCTTGGTTATCTTTAGCGAAAAAAAACTTAAGGGAGAACTTGATCTTAGAGGAGCGCCTTGAAGCTTGAAATAGAGATGAACAATCTCTATGTAAATCCACCCACAATGCTCTCAAGAAGTGTTTAATATTTTGGCCTCTAAAGGAAATAGGAGGAGAACAATTTTCTCTCAAGAAAATGGAGCAAATGGAGTGCAAATTCGTGCTTAAAATGGCTAGCCTCTAAAGGCTATTTATAGATGACCAAAAGGCACACCTTTACACCAAGAAAGGTGTCTTTTAAGCCAAAGAACACTTCTTTTGGCCAAGGGTCATGTATGGTGGTGAAAATACATGTCTTTTAGCCAAGGAACACTTCCTTTGGCCTATAACCACCCCATAACTACCTTATGGCGAAAATACATGTCTTTTAGCCAAGAAACACTTCCTTTGACCTATAACCACCCCATAACTACCTTATGGCCGAATATACATGTCTCTTGAAGTCATAGGACATCACTCTTGGTGCAATAACCACCCCAACCACTCTCATGCCGAATATACATGTCTTTTCACTCAAGGAACACTTCCTTTGGATGAAAAGACATGTTCTTTTAGCCAATAGTCATCTCTTTTGATGAAGAGACATACCTTTACACAAAAGATGTGTCTCTTGGTGGTTTTGAGCTAAAAGCAAGGTGAGCTGGCACAAAACTAGCTCACTATGCTACTTATGCACCATTGAGCTCCTCTGAGCTCCAATCAAGCTCCATGAACTAAGGTCTAGTTCCCTGAACTGACCTTGAGCTGGAGTTAGCTACTCTCAGCTGAAGTGAACTGAAGTCCAGCTACATTCAGCTACCAAAAGCTGAAGTGAGCTGACTTGAGCTAACTTGAGCTGAAGTCCTACTACTTTGAGCTACTTTTAGCTGAAGTGAGCTAACTTGAGCTGAAGTCCAGCTACATTCAGCTACCAGAAGCTGAAGTGAGCTGACTTGAGCTGACTTGAGCTAACTTGAGCTGAAGTCCAGCTACTTTGAGCTACTTATAGCTGAAGTGAGCTGACTTGAGCTGACTTGAGCTAAAGGGAGCTATTTTTAGCTGCCTTAGATAGCTGTTCAAGCTAGAGTTAGCTCAATGAGCTCAAATCCTATATTAAAAAGATCTTGGTGCGCCAAGAATTCCAACAGAATATTGGCTTCCAACTCGACCATGTGATTTACATCTAATTCTGGAGAGCATAATTCTCGAAAGAATTAGCTTAACTCAGTCAACAGTTTTCTTATAGTTTCAAGAATCGTTCGAGGGCTATTGGGAGGAGCCTCTATATCATTACATGACGATCATGGCTTTTCATACCAGACATATGACTAACATTGCTGTCAACACACCTCCCAAGGTTCGATGCATAGCCGTCTGGGAGTTTAAGTGTTTTAACCCAATGGAGCACATCAGATCTTTGCTGTATATTTAGTGTAAAAGTGGCTTTGGGTTTGAATGCTCGGCCGTCGGCTTAAGGAATTAAATTTAGCTCTGATCAACTGCACAGTATCTTAAGGTCCTTACGAGCCTTAACGCTGTTCTTAATTTTATTCCTAACATCTATAACTGTGTTCCATATATTGTCAAACACATTCTTCTCTATATGCATCACATCCAAATTATGGCGGATTAAATTATTCTTCCAGTAAGGCAACTCCCAAAAAATACTTCATTTTGTCCAATTATGAATTCTCCTATAACCTGGTATGGTACAAACCTGTTCTTTGTGAACTACAAAAGGCAAATTTGAGATATGTTCAAATATTGATTCAGGCGAAAGACGCTCAGGAGGCAACGATTTCTCAACTTTTCCTTTCTTAAAAGTAACTTTGTTTCTTCAATATGGGTGATCCAACTCCAGAAATTGTTGATGACAATCAAAGAATGAAGTTTTCTTCCCATGCTCAAGCTAAAAGGCTTGACTATAATCCATGCAAATAGGGCAAGATAACTTCCATAAGTCATCCATTTTGACAACATTTCATAAGCCGGGAAGTCATTTATGGTCCACAAAACTGAAGCTCGAAGCTGAAAATTTTATTTCAGTGAAACATCCCATGTTTCGACACCATCCTCCCACAACTGCTTCAACTCATTGATAAGAGGTTGTAAATACACATTAATACTCTGACATGGACTTCAAGGGCTCGGTATCAATGCAGTAAAAAACATATATGGTTTTTTCATACACATCAACGGCAGTAAATTATAGGGAGTAACGATGACCGGCCAACATGAATATTGTTTACTAGCATTTCCAAATGGAACAAAGCCCTCAGAACAAGCGCCAAGCCAAACATTTCGGGGCTCTGCGGCAAACCACGGATATGATGAATCAAAATGTTTCCATGCTTTCCCATTTGAAGGATGTTTTAAAACATTTGGCTCAGATCGATCCTCACTGTGCCACCTTATGTGCTCTGCAATTGAAAGTGAAGCATATGGTTGCTGAAAACGATGAGTTAGTGGTAAATGGTGCATGGTCTTTCTTACTCTATCTTTACCCCGTCCAGTTTTTCTCGGCTTAAAGGGAGATTCACCATAAAACTTGTAGGCAGTAGCATCTTTATCATTATTCCAAAATAAAATGCAGTCGTTAACACATGCATCAATTTTAAGATATGCAAGACCTAGTTGTGAAACTAATTTTTTTGTCTCATACCAGTTGGATGACATCTTGCTGTCACTTGGCTGCGTCTCTTTCATCAAGGCCGCGATACCGTCATAACAGCCTCTTGGTATGTGATATTCTGTTTTAAGGTTTAAGAAACGAACTGTAGCAGACAGCTCAGAATGTGTATCACATCTATCCCATAAAGGTGTAATTGCCGAGTACAATAAATCAGAAAATCGTCTAAAACCTTCATTAGGTTGTTTATCGACTTCATTGAAATTTTGATGGGAACTTGGTCCGACTGCATGAAATACCATTTGAGCATATGGATTTACATTTGAACTATATTCATATTGCTCATACCTATCAAAATTACTAAACGGCTGATGCGGAGGGTCATTAAACGGCTCCTTATGAGCTGTTTAGTTTAAGTAATAAGGCATGAAACCCCATTTGTATAGATGAACTTTAAAGTCATCACAATCCTTAAACCTCAAATTTTTACATCTCTTATACGGGCACTGTATTTTGTTTCCATCCATATAGCCTGGATTACTACAGGCAAATGTTATAAACTTCTCAACCCTTGTCTCCTACTCCTCTTTGTACCTAACTCGCCAGAGTAAAAAATGATTACTATACATCCAACTACGTTCCTGTTCCATGAAGTCCTACCAATGCAAATTATATATTTACCTTTATAACATCTCGAAAAGCATAAACAAATAAAATTAATTCCCTACATTTAAAGAAATTAAAAATTAAATCCACGAATTGCATATATCAATAGGCAACATATAATTTTTAATTGCATGGATAAATATTTCACTCACTTGAACAATGTAAGTTAAAATAACAATATACTAAGTTCTAATTAAATCATTACTTCAGACAAATTTTAATAACTTCTAGAAAAATTACATATATTAATGCATATTTAGGATTCAGGGTTTAGATACGGTTAATACTACTTAGGTTTAAGGTTTATGGCAGCAAGTTTAAGGTTTAGGGTTTAGGGGAATATAATTAGAGTTTAGGGTTTAAAGGCCGTTTAGGGATATGAGTTTAGGGTTTTTGTTTAAGGTTTAGTGTTAATGGTTGTCATTAGACTTAAGGTTTAGGCTTTAGGCTTTAGAGCTATTGATTTAGGGTATAGGGTTTAGGGTTAACGCTAGTTAGGCATTTAATTAAAGTTTAGGGATATAATATATCATATATTATAATGTATGTATCATTTATAGTATAATCTATCATATATAATCAAACATATTATTATTATTACATAAATGATATATTATTATTATTATATAAATACTTTATATGTCCCTAACACATTAGAAGTAATTTTGTTTTAATACACACTGTAACCTTGGATCTTCATAATGTATTATTATTATTATTATTATTATTATTATTATTATTAAAAGTCAAACTTAATCAAACAAACTTATTTAAATATAACAATATTATGATTTTATATTAATTCCCTAAATTAAAAAATTTTAAAAATAAATCCAATTAAACAATGTTAGTTAAAACTAACAATATACTAATTTTCAATTAAATCCTTAATTAAAAAAATTTCATACATAAATATCCCACTAAATACTAAACAAACTTAATTAACACTAATAGTATACCAATATTCTATTAAATCCCAAAATTAAAAAAAAAACCACATATCCCTTATATTCATATGAATGGGTCCCTATCAACTATAATTTCACACATAAATATACTACCCAATTAAACAATTTAATTAAAACTAATTATATCCTAATTTTAAATTAAACCCAAAATTAAAAATAATTTACAAAATCGGAAAAAATTCAAAATATCAATGGGTAACCTAAATACTTCACTTCCAACCATCAAAAACTACAAATCACATACATTTCACATATTTCAAACCAAATTAACTCAGGAAAATCTGGATTTTCTTGAAATTTTCAGTAAAAAAAACTTAAATAAATGAGAAAATAAATATTTGAACAACTTACCTCAAATCTGGAAATGAACTTCGAAAATGCTTGGGAATGGCTTTGAATCTGGCAACACAAGAAAAATTTTGCACCCATTAACATGCTAAACCTCAAAGAAGAAAAAAAAACCCAAAAATCTAAAATGAAAAAGAAAACAAATAAGAAAAACTTACCAGATCTAGAAGTTTGAGCCCCAGAAAAGCCAATGCCGACGTTGAAAAACGGAGGTTGAAGCTATGCCGTCCCTTAAGCTAGCTATGTGCGGTGTGTGCATGTGGGAGAGCAGAGGAAGAGAGATGTCAGTGGAAAAGGCGAGGAAGAGAAAATGAACTAGATCTGGAGGTGGAAGACAATTTAAATTTGTACTTTCCAACGGCCTCAGCCATTAGAAATATAAAACAATATGCAGCGTTTCATTAAATGATTTTCTAACGGCCTAAGCTGTTGAAAATTTATTAAAATTTCGAACAACCTAAGCCGTTGGAAATCCAGCTAAAATTTTCCAACGGCCTAAGCCGTTGGAAATTAATTTAATGAATTTTCCAACGGCTTAAGCCATTGGAGACAAGAAATATGAAGAACATATTTTAATAAATACTTTCCAACTGCTTAAGAACCAAGCAACTATTTACCAACTGCTGAAAACACTAACTATGAAAGACTGTCTCAATGAAATATTTTCCAACGGCTTAAGTAGTTGAGCAGTTGGAAAGAGCGTATCTTAAACTGAGCAGTTATTGTCCGCATGGTTCCAACAGCCAAGCCGTTGGAAAAATATTTTTTTGGTTTCCAACAGCTTAGCAATTTCCAATGTTGTGACCGTTGGAAAATATGATTTTTTTAGTAGTGCTTGGCCCAGAGTTGAACTTGTTGTAAATCTATAATAACTTCAAAACACACACACATATATAATTTGCCCCTTCTATTTTTTTTTTTCTTGCCACACTTTGAAACGTCTGAAATAAAAGTGAAATAGAAAAATGAAGGAAAAGATTTCAAGTGTAATAAGATAGACGACAATAGTAACACCGTTCTAGGCTTTTTTTGCACACATATATACCTGGGTCACAGAGAAAGTGAAAGAACATTTTTTGTCCTAAAATTTTTCACGTTTTACCTAATTACTCCTAAAATTTCTCAATTTGTTAAAGAAGTCCTAAAGCATTTAACCTATCAATCCTATTACAGTTAGTCTTAAAAATCTCTATTTTGGCGGAATACACATGTGGCTCTAAATAGCATTTTCTTTCAAAACATGTCAGCAAAAAAGATGACTAACAATATTGGCAACTTAAACATTTTAAGATTTTTTAACAAATCGAGAAATTTTAAGACTAACTTAATAAAACATGGAAAGTTTGAATCTCATTGATAATAAGGAAACAAAATCCTTCAAGTCATGCTCCCTAATCTTTATTTTCCTTTTTCATTTGAAACCCTAACCTTCAAGTCATTCCATCAAGGTCCCTAACAATTTGAAAAGCGTCCTGTATTCAAGTTTTTTTTTTTTTACATAAACTGTTACATGTGATAGAATCAATCCTAGATTTTTGGAGAAATAGTAGTTTTTTTATCCTCATCCTTTAATTATTTTTTTGGGAAATATCATTTTCAAACTAGAAGAACTATTAATCTGATCATAAAATCATAATAATCTATTTGTAACCTCTTCTTAGGAATTATAAACAATAATGATATATATGTTTTCTAGGTCTTAAAGATAACTTGAAGGATTGTTTTTTCTTGTCATTGACGAGATTTAAACTTTTATTGTTTTACGAAGTTAGTCCTAAATTTGTCAAAAAAATCATAAAATGCTTAAACTGCCTACTCTGTTAGTTTTTTTTTTTCCTGACATGTTTAGAAATAAAACAAGATTTTACAGCCATGTGCATATTTGTCAGCTAGATGGTAAAATTGAGAGTTTTAGGACTAATAGGGTTGATGAATTAAAAGTTTAAGGACTTCTGTGGAAAATCAAGGAATTCTATAACTAATTTGATAAAACGTAAAAAGATTTAGCGCTAAAATGTCCTTTAATACAAGATACTATATTATCCGTCTTGGCAGATGTCTGCTAGGGAGGAGCTCTTAATGCTATTAGGTGCCAATGACTGACGGTAGGTTCAAAGTGTCTGCTTTATAGCAATAAAAGGTCATTCAATGACCTAATCTAAGATTCAGCTGAAACCCTAATTGACTGTCACCAGCGAGCGAGGCGAGACAAAGGTGCTACATATAGGTTTGGCAAAATCGACCTAATCACAAAGAGGAAACGATGAAGTGATGCTGGAAAACGACACTAGATCCAGTGAAATCAATGGTAGTCACTGACAACATCTCCCAACTTTGGCAAAATTGACTGCTCCATCGAGTCTCAACTGCTCCACTTCCCATTGGCGAAACTAATACATTATTTTTTTTGAATTTATTAATTTTAATGAATTTTTTCTTTACTTAGAATAAAAAAATCAATTTTAATTAATTTATAATGAATTTTAATTAATTTTAATTAACTTTTATAATGTTCATTGTTTTTCATAAAGTTTAGGGCCTAATGCATACCAAATTTTAGTTTGATGACCAACTTAAATGAGTTGTCAAAGTTTGAGGGCTTTTAATATATTTAAACTATTAAAAATGAATACCAAGTTAATAAGCTGAACTAAAACATACTAGGTTGCAAAGTTGAAGGATTGCTCATGACTGAGTTATAGTTCAGGGACCAACTCATCGAGTTTTCAAAGTTGAAAAGCTGTTGGTGCATTTAAGCCAAAGTTTAATATAATAGGTTGGATGTTTAAATATAGTAGGGGAACATTTTATCTATAGGTTTAAGTATATGTTTTAGATTTATATGATGTCCAATTATGGTGCTTGAATGTCTAGTATAATAGATCAAGTCTTTAAATTTAGTAAATGAGTGTTTAGTCTACAGGTTGATAGTATTCAAACATTTAATTATGGTGGTTGAATGTCTAATATAATAGATTGAATATATAAATATGTCTATATCTTTCTCATTGTCAGTTAGATAGAGAATTTTTTAACATTAAAAGTAAAAAGGAAATGGTAATTAATTCGTATTCCTTAAAAATATAAATAATATAATTTCAAAAAAAAATGATAAGAAATAGCATGATTATCTAATCTACAAATGGAAAAATGATTTACAAACTTAAATTGCAAACGATTAATGTACAGCAGAGTTTGGACGGGTAGGACGACATAAAACCTGATCGGTGCCTACCAGATGACTTGAGCCAATGTTCCTTATCCTTGTCAAAAAGTTTTTAACATCTAATTTATTTTACTACTTTCATTTAAACTCACTCTACATAAAATTTAAGAACTACATAAAACATTAAGAAAAATATTATTTTTTTAAATTTAGATTTAAACTTTTATTACATAAATCTAAAATATATATATATATTTTAATTTATTTTAGCTTCAAGAATTAAAAAAAAAAAACATAAATTACAGAAATCTTAGTTTTCATATCCAAAGAAACTCATCACCCGTTTCAAAACAAAGGAAGTATTTAACTTCATGTAATTATAGCTCTTCTGTATTAAAAAAAAAAAAGAGTCAGAGGTTGCTTGCAAACTTTAATAATTGGGCCATTCCCATCTTCAATTAAATTCATTTGGAAGCAATTGAAGCAACGGTTAACGGCCATAGTAGTTCATTATTTCTGATTAGGGTAAGTATCACTAGTTGTCCTTAAACTATATTTTATGTTGGTTAATCATTTCAAAGTTATCAGGTGTTACATCAATTATTTGTAAATTATTTAATTGTTACTATTTCATCCTAACATTAATTAAACTGTTAAAGATGAATAGAAAAATAGTGTCACATCGACAGTCACATTATTTTTTCATGCCACATCAATAATCATGTTATTTCTCCAGCTATCTTTAACGATTTAATTGACGGTAGGATAAAATAAAAATAATTAAATAATTTAAAAATAATTGGTGCAACACCTGATAGGTTCAGAATGATTAAGCAACATTAATATCGTTTATAAACAATCTGTGTTATTTACCCTTCTTATTATTATAATTATTTTTATTATTATTATTATTACATTGGACCTTGGTAGGTTCATGATTATCCACTTCTTGCCGTTTTGTGTGACCGGTGACCACTGACCACAGTGTAACAAAAAGAAGCCGCAATTGTACTTCACAGTTCAGTTCGTGAACCTGCAAGCTGCTGCTTCTGCTTCCTTGAATTCCCTAAATCATTAATGATCTCATCTTGACTTACCTAAATTAGTAATCATTATTTTGTCTTTTGCTTCTATATTTATGCACAATAATTGTATTCAAAGATAACAAAACAAGAGATATCTTAATATACATAATCATATTATATAAACCACCTAACATATTAACGTAAGTGTTTGAACTCAAGATGAATTATAAAAGTTATGAGGCTTATTTGTTCTGCACGTTGTAGCCGTTCGCCGTTCAATCAATAGTATTATTTAATATAAACGTAACAAAATAACTATGAAATAATAAAGTTTGAGGGTGAAGAGGGGAAAGATGAGAGTTCAAGTAGTTAAAAATGAGTTTAATCATATATGCAAAAAAAATTTCATAAAACAAAAAAAACTAAGATTTGAAGTTGACTTAAGATTATGATCTAATCTTAGTACAATGAAGTTTTTGGATTAATAGGGTAAAAAATTGGATTTTAGCAATTAAAAATAGTATTTCATCATTGACATACCAAAAAAAAGTAAAGTAATAAAAAAATTGTACGAATTGCAAGTGTAAACAAAAAGGTCTAAACAAAGTGTGGAGATAGTCCAAGTCATGTCTATAATCAGAAACCATAGTGACCAAAGTTTTCACTGAAAGATAGAAATGATCTTCCCACAAAAAATGGTGTTTAAACATTGACACACAAGTCAAGTTAAAGTTTTGGGATCAACAGAGTAAATGAAAATACTATATGCAATAAGGTTTAACATTAACTTAATAAAAAAAACCAAATTGCAAACAAATAGAATTCAGGAACAATGAAAATAATTGTAGCCAAGGGACTAAAATGGACTGAAGCACAAACAATGTGAGACAAACAGAATCTAGAGAAAATTCTTGTATTTTCTCTCTTTGGCAACTAAAGTCCCGAAACTTATGAATTCATCAACCTTACCACTACCCTAGTACTGTTTCTTAAAGCTTGATTGTAAGTTGGAACAATTTAGGGACCAAAATGAAAAGAAAGGAAATTTGCATAGGCTAGAGTATGGCTTAGACCATTACTTAGGAACAAGCAAAAAAAAAAAACAAAAACAAAAACAAAAACAAAAATCACTGTTCATGAACAATGTTTTTGTTTCATAATTATTGAGTAAGTTGCACTCATGACCCCTAACATTTTATTATTATACAGTTTTGGACCTTATCTTACATTTTTTGCATAGGACATCTCTAACCTCATTTAAGTATTTCTTTTTTAACCTTTTGTAAACAAAAAATGTTAATATGGATGTAAAACATGATGTGGCTTGCCAACATGGGTGATTTGCCATGGTGGCATGTTTGCCACATCAAAACTGACCTGCAATTAGCCACGTCAGAAATTTAAGACCTATGTTACAAAAAACAAAAGAAATTTAAGGCTTATATGGGGTTAGGCAAAAATCAAACATACATTTTCTCTCTCCCACAATTGATAGACCTCCATAGCTTGCCAAGGTCACCGACTATCACTGTCGCCATAGGTGTGGGAGATTCTTGTGTGGTGTACAATCGATGTAGGGTTCTAATTGGTATTCTCCCCCACCACCATGAGATTCATTCCCCTAGAAGTTGGCTTTTTTAGATTCAGATGGCCAACAAGATTCGGTGATGGAAGGGATAGGACGAAGATGGCGGATGAAGAGGTCAAGTCGATTCAAGGAAGGGGGCAGGTTCGCCGAAGTGTGAGAGCTTGAATTGACGATCTGGTGGTAATAAGGGCTTGAATCATCCGTTGTTGATGTTCACCATGATAAAAGAGCATCGATTGTAAGATGAAACTAGGCTTCAAATGGTGATTTGCTAGATTTGTAGATGAATCCACTTTGATCGGCATTTTCGATCGGTGATTTTGATCATCAGCTTTGAATGATGATTACGAATGGTGACTTTGAACGGGTGATTATGAGTGACAATCTTGCCAACTTTTTGTGCCTCCAATTTCACAGGGTTGGCCGGTGTCTTTGTGGCTGTACACGGGAAGAATAGAGCTAGAAATCAGCGAATAAGGGGAGGAGGAGCGATGGCTATAAAGGTCAATCAAACCGAGTGAGAGAAAAAGGACATGTGTGATTTTGGGCTAACTAGGTCTTAAATTTCTTTAGTTTTTGTATCATAGGCTCTAAATATTCAATGTTTGCAATTCTTGTACAACTAGCAAATTGCAAGCCAGTTCCGACATAACAAAGGTGCCACTACAACAAATCATCCACTTTGGCATGCCATATAGGGTTTTCCGTTTATATTAAATTTTTTGATTTGTAAAAAGTCTAAAATAGAACAATTAAATGAGGTTAGGGGTGTCTCATACAAAAAAATCTATGTTAGGGTTAAAATAGTACAATATTAAAATGTTAAGGGCCACAGGTGTAATTTACTCCACAATTAACATATAGTTATAATATGATCTACCACTAACAAAGCATGCCCCTATAACTCTATTTACATTTAAAACCTTACTTTACGAAACACTTAATCGAAATCTGCTCAACTACTACTAAATTAATGTGGTAACAATAACATGTTCAAATTTCATCTATCTATCGATAGAGATAAGAAAATCATATTTCATAGGGTTATAATTACATAACAACTCAAATATGTGATAGTCCGATTTGGATTGTCCTTTCTTGTGGGACCCACAAAAATAGACAGTTGAAATTAAGTAATCATTTCCATGATGTTGACACCCAATTTTGTCCGACCTTAAAAGAAAAGAAATAAATAATAATAATAATAATAATAATAATAAAATATATATTATTTTAAGGGCATTTTTGTTTTATAGAATGTATGTTAAAAATAATTATTAATTAATGAAAAATAATTAATTAATTAATTAATTATAAATCAAATCAAATCAAATCAAATCAAATTAATTAAAAATATGTGTGTATAATAATAAATATAATGTAAAAATAAAAAAAATAAATAATAATAAAAAATTAAAAAATATCTCGTCTGCTCCCTTCTCGATCCTTCTGGGGGGAATTATTAATCCAGGGGGGCGCTCTCTCTCACACACACGGGGAGCTCTCTTTCTCCCTCCCAAGCTCTGGCTCTCTCTCTCTCGAAAAAAATATATCTCTCAGCTCTCCCTCTCTTCTCTCTGGCTCGAGCTGACTCCCAGCTCTCGCTCTCTCTCCTTGAGCTCTACTCCTCTCTGCTCTCACACAGAGAGCCGTCCATCTCTCTCTCTTCTCCCTCCACCAACTCCTCTCTCTCGGGCTCTCTCTCTTCTCCCTCCACCAACTCCTCTCTCTTGGTCTCTCTCTCACACACACGGGAGCTCGACCTCCCTCAACAACACTCTCTCTCACTCTTAATCAAGTTCTGTTTTTTTTTTCTTCTCTTCCCTCATCCGTCCAGCCTTTCCGACCAAAAAAAAAAACCGCTCTAACTCTCCCTCTCTCCCCTCTCCCTCCGGCCGATCTTCTCTCTCTCGGTCTCTCCTGTCTCTCGAGCCATCTCGCCATTGGCTTCCTTTCTCAAATCCGTCGCCACTTGCCGCGTTATCACTGCAACATCACCGATGTCATTGTCGCTTCGTCTCGCTCGCCTTCGTTTCCTTGCCTCGCCGTCCACAGCTCCATCGTCACCATCAGCTGCGTCCGCCTCCTCGCTGTTCTCCCTCCGCCATGCCTAGCCCAGCCTCCATCTACTCTGCCTTCCTTGCGCCGCCCTGACGCCAACAGAAACAAAAGGGAGAAGACGAAGACGCGTCTGGAGTTTTGCACGTTGACAAGTCAAAATTGATTTTTTTATTTATTTTTGGGTAAAACCCTCATTCAATCCTCCATCTTTTATTTTCTTTTAATATGAGCCACTAACTTCGCTTTATCTTGCAGATCAATCACTGATTACATTATTTTTGTTTATAGTTTAGATTTTCTTTGTTTAATTGTTCATTTTATTATTTTGGATCATGAATCTGTTGATTAGTTAATATAAAATTGTATGTTCATCAGATTTTTACTTATGTATTGATTTTAATTTTTCATTAGTAGCATAAATTTAAAACTCATGTTTACATAATGCATTTAAACGTTCATATTTACAAGATTCAATTCTGAGCCGGTTTTAATGAAAATTCAAAGATGAATTTAGGACGGTAGTAAATAAAAAAAAATCCATATCCAAATGATTCGGTTAAAATCCATGGTTTGGATATCAATTGATATTACTTAAAGCAAACAAAAGCAAAAATTAAAATTAAATAATAAAACTCAGATTGCAAATCGACCCATTCTCAACCCAGAATCTGATTCAAAAGTTCATAATTTTGGCATAATTATAATTTTGTCCTTGGATTTATTTGATTTGTCTAATTGAGACTCTAATGTTGTTTTTATTTGCAGTTAAGTCATTAATTTACTTATTTTTTTTCATTATGCTTTTGTTTGTTCGGCTAAATTAAAGGCATAAATTAACTTACAAATTAACATTAAGATTAATTACATGATTAGGTTGTATAAATATTTTTTTTAATAAATAATTTGTCACTCAATTTATTTAATTTGATCGTCTGAGACTTTTAAGCTGTTTTGGATTTACAATTTGGTTACTAATGTTTATTTTCTTTTATCTCTTTGTTTGTTCATTTATTTAAGAATATGAATAAACTTAAAGAATTAATATTAAGTATAATTGTGTGAGCTGGTTAGATCTTATTTGATTCGTTTATCTGAGACCCTAATATTGTTCTGATTTACAAATTGGCCATTGTTTTACTTGTTATTATTATTATTATTATTATTATTATTCCATTATAAGTCACTAACCTTTAATTTTTGCAGAACTCAACTAACACGACTAACTTTACTAACCTTTTATTGTTATTATTATTATTATTGTTACTAACATAACTAACTTCACTAACTTTTATTATTATTGTTGTTACTAACATAACTAACTTCACTAACTTTTATTATTATTGTTGTTACTAACTTACTAACTTCACTAACTTTTATTATTATTGTTGTTACTAACTTACTAACTTTTATTATTATTGTTGTTACTAACATAACTAACTTTTATTATTATTGTTGTTATAATTAACTCAACTATTATTACTAACTTTTATTTTTATTGTTATTAACAATTAACTTTACTAACTTTGCTAACTTTTATTATTATTGTGTTATTAAAGTGGATGGCCAAAAAGCCCCACTTTATTATTATTAATTATCTTTTTGGTGGTTAAATTTATTTTAACTGTCATAAAAAAATAAAAAAAAATAAAAAAAAGGGAATTTTATGTGAATAATTATTAAGGCTAATAAAAAAATCATTTTTAAAAGCCAGTTATCTTTTATTATTTTGGAACATATGTTTTTATTATTTCTTTAAAGATAACATAAAGTTAACTTTTTCTTCCGTTTTGTTAAAAATTAATAAACAAACATAATTAATTAATAAACAAAAAATATACAAAACAATTTTTTAAACATATCTTTAAAATAATAATAAAATTATGATTAAAATTAATAATTAATTAATTAATTAAAAATAAAAATTTAATAAAAATTAAATTCCATGTCCAAATGATCCGCCAGGATCCAATGGTTTGAAGAATAAAAAATATTTTTAAAATAAAAATTAATTTTATAATTACTTTAATCTAGTAAAATAATAAATAATAAAAAATGAAAAAAAACAAAATCTTTCTTTAATAAAAGAAGTATATGAAAAATTAAAACTTTGTATTTTATTTATTTCTTTTAATATATAAATTTGTGGTTTCTTTATTAAATATACAAAAAAAAATATTAATTAAATAATAACTTTTTGGTTAATTTTTATCCAGAAATAAAACTTTACTTTTATTTAAAGATATACATATAAATTTTTAGTTTCTTTATAAAAATTACTCTTGGTTAATCTTTTATCAAAAAATAAAATATATAAATATTATGACTTTTCTTTATTTTTAAAATATACATATAAATCCTTGATTTCTTTATTAAATAATCATTTTTGGTTAATCTCTTATAAAAAAATGAAATATAAATATCAAGACTTTTTATATAAATCTTTTCTTTATTATTTTATTGGATAATTAATTTTTGGTTTATCTTTTATCAAACAAAAAAAATCAATCAAATACATGAATATCAAGATTTTATTTTTAACTCTTTTGTTTTCTTTGGTAAATAAATAAAATCCTGGTATTAAATAACTAAATAATTACTTTTTTATAAAAAAAATAAATAAATAAAAGAAAGAAGTAAAAAGTAAAAGTATTTTTGAGTCATATAACTCTTTGTTCTTTTAATAAAGAATCTTGATGTTAGATAAATAAGAAATTATTTTGGTTCCTTAAATAAATAATAAATATCTTTCATTAAACAAGAAAATAAAAAGAAGACTAAAAGAAAGAAAAGAAAGAAAGAAAGAAAGTAAAATAAAAGTAAAAGAAAAGAAAGAAAGAAAGTAAAATAAAAGTAAAAATATAAAGAAAATAAACAAAACAAAATTTTTAGGTTAACACTAAAAATCATTGACAAAAATCTAAAATTTCATAAATAAAAACTTATAAATTAGTAATTAAACTAACAATTAATTTCATAAAAAAATAATTAACTATAAATTAAAATAATTTTCATATCCGGATGATCCGGCAGGATCTACGGTTTGGAAAGTGTCTTTTTTTAAATTAATTGAGTAAAAAATTAAATAAATACAAAGACAAAAAAATCCATATTTACGATATGGATTAAAATTTTGTCAAATTCCGTGTCCGGGTGACTCGGCAGAGTCCATGGTTCGGAATTAAATCTTCCGTGTCCGGGTGACTCGGCAGAGTCCATGGTTCGGAAGTATAAAATTTTATCCAAATTAATTACCAAAAATCCACATCCGACTAAATAATTCAGTTAAAATTTCTAATTTTAAAAAATTAACTGAAAATTATTTAAAAAGCAAAGCAAAACAAAATTAAAATCAATTAAGGTGCCAATTTTGGGCGCTATAACAAAGTTGTTTTAGCGTAACTGTACTCCCGATCCCCGAACTCTCGCAGACCAATTTTAAGGTATCCAATCGATCTAGGTAAACTGATTGGTGGCGACTCCCGAAAACTCGACGTTGCCACACATGAGTTGTTACAAGTAAGGTTATTAAAATCGCGATCCTAATCATAAGATCGTACGATCTTACGATCATAACATAGAAAATCTTGTCAAAACGTTTTAAGATCTAATACATGGTAAGATCGCGACTAGAATCGTAGGTTCAAAAGATCATACCAATCCTATCCGGGTATTGATTTTTGTTGGAGGTAAATTGCATAGATAATCCTTAACATTTAATTTTCATTCTGTTTTCATCTCTAGTATATTAAATGTTTTGTTTAGATCTTAAACCTATTAAAAATGTCATTTTTTGGTTCTAATTCCATTAAAAACATTTTATTTTGGACCCCAATTGGATGAAATTTGTTAACTCAAGATAACTGTCTAATAACAACTTTTTAAAGTAGAATTTAAATTATTCGGTAACTGTCTTACTATAAATTTAATATATATAATAATATTTTTTACAGTTACTGGATATTCAAATTACCAGTTGTGTCTCTCTGTCAGTTATACTTATTTCATTTAGAAAAAAAAATAATAATTTTAAATTATTTACTTACTGTAAAAAAATCATTATACAGTTTAAATTTATTGGAAGTCAATTACTGGATATTTAAATTATGGATATTGTACTCTTTTTTATTTTTCGATAATGTGTTTGTTCATGAATTTCTTTCAGACTTATGTTGATTATTTTATTAATTATGTTGATATATACTCTATTAAGTTTGAATTTTACTTGTATTGTATCAAGAATTGTGTTGTACCATTGTTATCATACTTTAATTTTACTTGAGTTTATAACATAATTAGTGTTTTACATGAATTATATTATTTAGACAAGAAATTTTAAGTTTTTATTATAATCTTATGATCTACAATTCGATCTTACGATCTCGATCTTACCTGATAAAAAATGATCTTGTGTAGGATCCCAATCTTGACAACCTTGGTTACAAGTACAATACTATTTTCTTATCCATTGACTCTATTACAAATGTTAGACACATGAAAGGAGCTAACAACTAAGAATATGAACTCAACAACACATTGTTGATAAGGAGGATTTTGTTGTGTTTATCGAAAGGCTCTAGTGTACTGGATAGGCCTGAAAATGGGCTGAGTTTAGTTCAGGTAGCTCGAGTAAGGGTGTTTCAAGTCGAGCTTTTTCAAGCTTTAGCCGAAAATGGGGCTTGAGTTTATTTAGGGCTGAGCTCAAGCCCGATGCTACTCAGCCCCTTAAGCTCGTGAGCCTAATAGGCCTTATATTTTGTTTCTTGGACCCCTTTTGTCATTGGGCCCGCTTGTAACAAGTGTTGAGGTCCTTAGGGCATTAATCCTAGAACTCCTCCTCCCTCCCCCGCCCCCTCCAAGTAGCGGCTGGTCTATTCTTCTTGTGGTTCGCGACTTGTCCCCTTCTTCCAATTTTGGAAGACTTGAATTAGGGTGTAATTCGGTGAAGCAAATCAGCCCTAGTGTTAACGATCACTACTGCAACGAACCAGGGAGGTTGAAGCAGTGTCCGTCGTCGACGCCAGAACTATGGCTCGAGACCGCTTAACACTAGCCACGCGATGGTGATGCAACGCTAGTGAGGCAGGGACGCGACGATGACTCAAGGTACAAGGCTTTTAAGAGTTTTGTTTCCGTTTTTCCTACTCAATTGGTGCTATGTTTTTGTGCAAAATTTATATTTGTATTCGAGCCTGAGGGGTCTTGAGTTGAGCTCAAACCCAAAAATTTAGGCTTGAGCAATTCGAGATTGAGTTCTAGTGGTACCGAATACCAATAGAGCTGAGTTTGAGCTTGGCGGTCTCGGCCCTGACCCAACTCATTTTCTACCTTAGTATTGGAGCCTAGAGGACGGACAACTTCCAAAGAAACAAAAAACTAAAACTAAAAAACAAAATAAAATACTAGTGGAAAATGAATAAAGAAATAGAAAAGGCAACCGGAATTATAAAGGAATGAAAACGTGTATAATCAAAAGTCTGAGCTGTGACGAAAACCGAAAAAACAAACAAAACCCGGGACCGACCAGCCCCGCCCCGCCCCGGCCCCGCCCGACGTATATAAATTGGACAGACTCGCCTGGCTTACGATCCGTCCTTCTTCTTCCTAAATCCTAATCAGTCCATGTCACACAAAACCCGCAAGCGATGCGAAATTCCCAAGAAACTTCGTTGAACCATCCGCAAATGTTTTGCTCCGACCCGACTCCCTGGACCCGCGTCGAGGACAAGCTCTTCGAGCAGGCCCTCGTCCTCTTCCCCGACGACTCCCCCGACCGCTGGCTCAAGATCGCCGAGCACATCCCAGGCAAGTCTCCCGCTGATGTCCGCGAACACTACGACGCTCTTGTGCACGATGTTTTCGAGATCGATTCGGGCAGGGTCACCGTCCCCACTTACGCCGACGACTCGCCGCCATCACCCAGCTGGGACTCCTCCGGTCAGATCTCTTTCGCCGCCAAGTCCAAGCAGCCTGATAACGACCGTAAGAAGGGCACTCCTTGGACCGAAGAAGAACATAAGTACGTCTTCGCTTCTTTTTCGTTTCTTTCTTTTTCAGAGATGAATCTTCTCTTCTCTTGTTCGGTTCATGATGATTTCCTTCCACTTTTCCAGTTCGGATATCAATTGAAATTAAAACTGATCGAGTGATTGTTGAGTTTTAATTCTTCGAATTCTCTCTCAACCCCGTGTTTGGCTGCTAGCGCAGCGAACAGAAATTGTGTGTGTTCTGGTTTTCGTGACTAAAAAAAGGGTTTCTTTTGACTTAAGCTGGCGGCCGACAGCTGTATTTGGGCTTTCCAGCCCAGTTACGGTGCTTGTGCTTCTTCCCCGCAGGAAGTGCGACTGCACGGAAACACTGAAGAGACAACACAAAGTTGAATAGAATGAAATCTTTGTTTCTTTTTGTGTGTGCGTCTCTCAATACCATTTTTACGGGTTGGTTTGATTTTTGGAAAAATGTCCAAATTCACCCTTCCCTTATGGTTGCCTCCAATTTGGGCTAAAGTAGAAGCTTGGGAAATCAAAATTTTGAGATACAGGGTTGAGAGGATTCTTGAGTGCCAAAGTTGCATCTAATCTAAATCAAAATGTGGTAACTTTCTTTTGCTTTTTTCCTTACGTCGAAAAGATATTATTTTGTCTCCATATGAGAAAAGGGTAATTGGTCGAATTCAATATGAGAAGTCCAACCAATGAAAAACTTAGTCGCAATTGCAAGTCTAATCAGCTGATCATTTCAAACTGGTAAGCTCACTATGGTTGTTAAGGTGGAACTTGTTGCTTGCATCTGTATGACTTTGGCCAAGTGATTATGCAACATGGAGGTTCAGTAAATTCAGTTTTGATTATAAACCTCTGTCTTTCCTCTAAATGGTGCAACACCCTGTTGGATATTAGACTGGCAGATCTTGGATTCTCTTTAGCATGTTTTTCAAGTGTTTCTGGCGTTGGATTATTGTAATGTTCCAATGGGTGTTAACAACGCTGCTCAACGCTGCCGTTATTTTCAATATTGTTTCTTTCATGTAGGGATATTGGCTCGTAGACAATGGATGAACACTGTTTGCTTTCTCATATTCCCACTTAATATCATGCTCACATTTGATGATATGGAACAGGTTATTCCTAATCGGACTGAAAAAATTTGGGAGGGGTGATTGGAGAAGCATATCCAGGAACGTGGTGGTGACAAGGACACCTACACAAGTTGCTAGCCATGCCCAGAAGTACTTTCTGCGCCAGAGTGCTGTGAAGAAAGAGCGGAAGAGGTCCAGCATCCATGATATCACCACGGTAGATGGCAACACGGCTGGCATCCCTGGCGACCAAAACTGGATTCCTCCTCCTGGTTGTCCTCCTGTTCAACAGCAGATGCCTCTCCAACAGATGCAGCCTCCAGGCCACCTCCCGCATCAAGTGGATGATGGTTTGGGGTATCAAGGCTTTGGTTATCACTTGTGAATATATGGAGAGAGCTGCATATCATCTGTAAATAAATCTCGTTTGGTTCAGGGGATCAGATTTGTAAAGTTCCTTTATGCTGATTGCAGGCCGAAGGTGAGGCTGATAGAATAGTTTGTGTTAGTTTTTTAAATCTTTGTGAATGCTGAAAAGAGATAGAGAAAGGAATAGAAGAGCGGGATAATGTACCTGAATGTGTTCTAGTCTAGGAAGCAAGCAAGCAGATAGAAGTAGAAATTCTTTGATGCCCTTATAAGCTATTCTGTTCTACTATTCTTGCCTAGTTTTGTTGTGCTTCAAATATTCACACTCTTGAGGCTGTCCCTAGGTCTCAAGTTCGTGGTTGGTATTTGGCCTGTGTTTATAATGATTTCGAGTGTCTTTAGTTTTTCATTATTTTTCAGGTGAAATAGAATTTTTAATTAATTGGAATAGGTGGAAGAATACGAGAAGTTGAGAAATATGTTGCTCTATTCAGCCGTGGTTCTCTTCGGGCCAATTCGTTTTGTTTAAAATCAACTAACTGTTTTTAACTTTTTTCTTTTTTATGTGAAACCAATTTCATTTAAAAGTCTTCGTTATGTAGATACAATAATCAATTTGAAAGTAAATTTTTAGGATATTGTTAAATTTTTATGAATTTTTCTTTTTTAAGGCTTGAAACTAGAAAAATTCATAAAATTTAGTAAAATTATAAAATTTATATTTTTAATTGATTATTGTAGCTACATAATATTGACTTTTAATTAAAATTAGTTTCAAGTAAAAAAGATATAAAAATGATAATAAAAAAATTATTTTATAGTTAATTAACTAAAGTTAAAACAAATTGGGTGTTCTTTTACTCGTTTGGACCAAAGGTGAAAAACAGCAGCTCATTTTTAGTTCATCCACCAAATAGAAATGGTTTGCATGCCCACCAAAATAGGGCAGCGGCAGCAGCTCACAGAAAACAACTGGGCAAGGTGCAAGCCCATAGAGGCAAACATAAAAACCAAAAACAGGGCAAGGTCCAGACCCAGACAGACCAAAAAAGAAACCGGTCGGATCCAGTGACACCGACCCACCACCAACAACAAGATGTTATAAAGAAGCTAGCTAAAGCTTTATATCCAGGAACAGAAAGCTGGTTACAGTTTTGTATGCAAACTAATGTTCACAAATTCATGTTAAAAACAATCTAATAGTCAAAAAAGAAAAGGAAAAAAGATGAATGTTGATGCGTTGCATGGAATGAAAGAATCTGTATCAGAAAACGTCTATGTTCATATAATATCATAAAACTGTGAATAGATTTACTCATCTCAGCTGCCTGCCTGCCTGCCTGTCGTTGTAAACATACTTCTCAACCAAAACCAATATGAACACATGCCTGCTAGAGGCCCGGCCCAATAAATGAGGTGAGTTTCGCCAAACGCATCGAATTGATCAAAGTTTGTTGCCATAGTACAAAGCACATGACATTTTAAAAAACAGACAAAGTTCACATTGCATGATTAACAGATTTGTGACGTGTGACTGTTTAACACTTATAAATGTTTGTTTGGTCATGTCTCTTTTGTTGGTTTCTTTATAAAATATATACTAATAGATTAAAATGATTTATGAGAACTTTTCGAGCCGGCGCTCCATCTTTTGTATGCAGAATCTGACTTAGACTGCTAGACATGCGATTCCAAATTGCCATTGCAGGTTTTTTTTTTTTTTTTTGTTATTATTCTCAAATTTTTGCAGGAAAAGAAGTGGTTGATAAACTGTTGCCTACTATTTGTTCATACGTTTGCTAATGCTGGATGAAATGTCTTGGGATTAAAATTTAAAGGGGCAAAGTCTCTCATCACAGAGCTTTGCATTTGCGCAACTTTGATACTTGCAGTCTGCCAGTAATAACTCAAGCGAATAATAAAATGTTTGTCATAACTTGAACATGGACTAAACAATCAGGACTTGACTTGTACTTGGACCAAATATTGTTGACAGACTTCTTCTGTCAAAAGAAAAGGAGCTTCAGGTTCAGACAAAACTTACAATTTTACACATTCATTTGAGAAACCCACATTTTACCTCCTTGAACTAGAAAAATATTTTTACCCGCAAATTGATGAACATTTGATAATTTAAATTATTACGTAACTATCACAATATTATTACACATTTTGAATTTAATGGAGATAAAGTAATGTATTGTTTGAATTATTTTCCTTTTAAAAAGATGTCAAATACTATTAAAAAAAAACTACTATAATAAACAAGTCGCAAAGGGTCGGTTTCTGAAATAAAAGAAAGCAAATTGTAACTTCATTTAAATCTGATGCAATAAGTCTCAAATCTCCACCAAAAAGCTATAATATACATGCACTGCGTGAATTGATGTGCATTTTGAGAGGTTATAATGGGGCCACGCCCAAGATAGGAAGTGAAAGCCTTTCAAGTGGAGTTTCATGGAGATTAGTGAAGCATAGTGATATTTATGGGTTCACATTCATGATTTCAACTAAGCACTCATCCAAAGTCCAAACCTCACAATAATACACTTGTTTTAAGCATAAGTTACTTCCACAAAAATAACTATGTAGTTATGCTATATATTGACTTTTTGAACCCTCATTTTTCAAATTTATTTAATCGGCTTTTTCTTCCTCTCCTTGCTTCTTTTTTCTTCTTCTTTTCTTTTTCCTTATTTTTTTAATGCATCATTAAAAAACAGGGCAGTCAAGGTCGGAAAAATATTTTCAAAGCTATATGTCGACCTATACCTTGCTTATCTAGGTGACATAACTCAATTCCCATAATTTTATCCCTAAACTTAAATTATTGAATGACGTCCCACATTCAACATTCTTACCCTCCTAATCTAATAATTATGTGAAAAAAAAAAAAAAGATATAAGTTAAGGTTCACAATTCAACAAAGAAAAGGCTCAAGGCTCAAGGGCCAAGGGGTTTCACCAACTGATAATGTACAAAGGTTGGCCATTTGAGTAAGTAGCTAAGGCTAATATCTAACATCCATTCAATATAAGCATGCACCTTAAGTGAATGCAATCATACACGTATATGTGGTTTTGATGAGACTTTAAATGTTAGCACAAAGAGCCACTCAAGTGAAGAAGCAATTCAAACCACAATACTACAAAGCATTTACGGTCCTTTATTGAGGCGCCACCATCGAGAATTGATTGTATTTTGCAGGCCAACTCAAAGTGTATATTGTTTGTGAGGGGATAGCCTTCCCCTTGGTTCTGCTTGTTCTTTTTCTGCTGCTATTTTCTTGTCTTCCACCTTAAATTCTCACCTGTTCATTTTTTTTACCCAAAGGAACAATAATAATCTTAGTTACTTATTTCAATTTAATTCCAACTTAAGTTGTGAGAATTTCACTTAAAAAAGATATGGACAATTATTGATCATGTATAAATGCATATGGAACCTACATGCACATTATATGCTTCATAAATGCGTCTTCTAAAAGCATAGGAAAAAACATGAAAGTGAAAAAAAATGTTGAAAATAATCTAAAAAGTAAATAAACAAACCAAAACCTAATCAACAAGCATGTTCTCCCCAAACTCAAATTAAATATCATCCTCAACGTTTTAACTAGAAGTGAGAACAAGAATGCCTTCGACTACTCATTTTCCTTGAGCATTGGATAATGAAACTTCCCTAACTTGATTCCAAACTTTTGTCTAATGTAGGCTTCACCCTTCCGTGAACCATCTAGAAATTAAGCACAATGAGTAATTATGAGACACATTTCCTAAATGTAGCTTATTCAAACACACAAGAAAAATAAAAGTAATGATAGAAATTGTTAGAGATTTAATATAATTGTGATTGACAGATTTTGAGTGATTCTAGGGATTGAATTGGAAGTGATTTAAGGGATTGAGAATAGATTCTAGGATTGCATGTAAACAAACAATTAATGCATTTTCATGCATTTATTGATTTCTAGAACACTAAGAATAATGCATAAAAACAACTGACTTTCCGGTCATTATTAATCTCAACGAGTGATTGAGAAGTGACTAAAGATGTCAGTCACTAGTTAAGAGCGACTAACAGCAACTAATGTAAATGATTGACAGGTTCAATCACTCTAAATATGTAACCCCTGGGTTAGAGTGACCATTTATTTCAGTTTTTTTATTTACTTCTAGGCATTAAAATTAACATGAAATTAATTATTCAAATTATTTTAAATGGATTTATAAATTAATGAAGGAAAAACTTAAAATGGATTTAACTTAAAATGAAATTAATTATTCTAGCAATCCTGACATTTGAGAAAGAAAAAATATCTTTGAAAAAAAAAACATTCAGATAAGGAGGAGTTGAAAATGGAGCATCAACTCAATGAATGATGCATGTGAGAAAAAGAGCCAACAACATCAAAACATAGGCAATCCCCTGACCCAATGCTTCCCCATCGATTGAAGGAGTGTATGCTAGAGCTGGTTTTGGGCAGCATTTGTTATAGGGAGGAGCAGACCTAGAACAACACAAAAAATGGCCATCACAAAAAAAAAAACTCTTGCCATCTCTATTTATGTTTCTTTAGATCTTTTGAACCCCCCAAAAAAACCTAAACTACTTGCATCCTTTTCTCGCCTGGAATGGACTTCTTCTGCTTCCGCTTTAAATGGAATTTAAATGGAATTGCGAAGGAAAAGCAAATAGTACTTATAAAGTAAGAATGAGACATGTTTTGTTGTAGGGGCAACTAAAAACAACTAAAGTTATCTTAGTAGTTGAAAAGTGACTGAAGTTTAAAACATTGGTCGCTAGAGCAACTAAAGAATGACTACAATGCTGGCAACTAAGCATTTCAGTCTCTCTTTAGTTGCTTAAATTGTCTTCCCCACATTAAGGGGACTTTTTTGTTAGTCACTTTTTTGAATTTCTCTTGTGGAGTAATATAAACAGGTAGAGGAGTTGAGGGTTTTATCAAGTTCTCTCCAACCTTCTTTTTATCTTATTCCTATGACATAAATGTTGGTTACCTCTTAACAGGTGCTAAGTTTGATGTCTTTAGCTAGACAGGAACTTCAACAATGGATCTATATCACTCCCTTTAGCTTTACATTGTCCACAATACAAGGGTCCAATGTTGTTCTTTTCTAAGATCAGTCCAGTTGCACTTAAAGATCTTAAAATATTTTTCTTATTGTGGCTTTTGGCTCACCTCAACATCATGGGGTTTTTTCTCATATGATATTGGCCAATGCAACTCATGATCTTCATGGACAATAGATAAGGGAGGATATGGTTCACCACCATCTTTTATTGCATTTTTCATAATATTCCTATGAAGTTTTCTTGATTTGATATGTTTAGGCTCCTCTTTTCTTGACTCTTCTATATAATCCAGTTGATAAGCACCTTGAGCAAAAAAGGAAGGCTTACTCCTTTGGTCTATTATGTTTTTATTCACTTTATTTTCAATTTTAAGAATGCAAAACATGATAAAACCACTAAAAGATGAAGTCTCAAGCTTTTCACCACTTAATTGAAAATTGCTAATTTCCACATCTTCATCTTGTACTTGGTCTTTAATTCAAGGTCTAACTGTTGGCTTTGAAGTATTTAAAGGTATAGGATGGGTGGAACATTTGTTTTTTTTTTTTTTTTTTTTTTTTTTGCTTAAGTTCATCATAATTTGCTTTCTCTACTGCATCTTCCTGTATGATTACATCATGTGGCTATCCTACCATGTTTTGTCTTTTGTCCACCTGGAGACATATCCTTGGCTACTTTACTACTATTATGGCTTATTTAAACTTTTTTTTAGCCAGACCTATATCCATGAAGGCTAGGGACATGTCCTTGGCTACTCTAGTGGCAAACATTTATTTTATCTCTCCAAAGCTATAGCTTTAGGCTCTAAGCAATGACCTCATGTTTTCCTCCTTACTTATGCATCAAGATTTGCCCATTTAGCCTCCCTTTGGAACCTTTTTTTCTTTAAAAACACATAACACTTAATTTCCTACAAATCAATCAAGATATCTACAAATTACATGATAAAAGCTTGGTACTAGTTAAAAGATCAACTAAACATATTAAAAACTTCATTAGGTCACTCACCAAGACAGATTGTGAAAATGAGCTAGCACACAAATAGATTGTGTGAAGGAAAAAATAAATAAATAATAAAAAGAATAAGGGAAATGATAATTATCTTGTAAACAATTGGAGTCGAAAAGCAAAACTAAAACATGTAATGGGGCAACATCCATGAAGATAAAAAAGCTCCAGTATTGAAATATTACTGAAATAGTGGCAATCATGGGTCATATTTGGAGATTAGTCTTTCCTATTAGATCGGGACACCTACGGGTAATAGAGAAAAAAGGTCTAGTTGAAGTAATTGTTGTTTAATTGCTCGCCTAACTTTTGATTGAAATATCTTATTAAGAAAAGAATGTATTGATTCATTAATTTGCTAATCTCCAAATAATTTTAAAACTGAAATTTTGTTCAACTATATGTACCTTTAAGCATAAAAACCTAACATATGTATGGGTGTAAACAACATCTTAAAAGAGTAACCTTAGACATTAATTTAGTGCAACAATGGGCAAATCATTGGTTCAGTAAGCATGGAATGGTAATATGTATGTTTGGTGTTTGATTTCTATTTGCCACTCATCCTTTATATGTATGTAATTACCAATTATTGGTCATGTGAAATGTTAAAGTAACCTTTATTTTCTTATGGGATTGACTAAAGTAAACCTAATTAAAAATATTATTTAATTATATTTATTCAACGAGTTTTGAATCTATTTATAAAGCAAGATATTTTGAGGTTTGTAAGAAACCTAGATGGTTTGGTAGCCATGTGTTTAAAGGGAGATATTTTCTTTGTTCATCATTCCTATGGTCACCCTGGCTAAACCACTAATCGCCTATATAAAAAGAATTTTGGCTGATCGGGAAATTCTAAGAAAGGTGGCCTTTGGGAGAATGGAGGATGGTGTACATATTTCACTATTGTTAGATGATTACTTCTAGGTCCAAGCTTTAAACTTATAACAACTCTAGTTTTAGGCATAGAGAATTAGCATGTTGGCTACTAAATTGATCACCAAGGTTTTCAATAGAATTACAAATTGATTGATGCGTTGCTCCACCCAAAAGATGCTGAGATTGTCAAACAAATACCACTTTTAATCCAATTCAAGGAGGATATATTCCTTGGGGTATGAATTTCAGTGATATCTTTATTATGAATTCAACTTACCACCTTGCATATTTCTTACTTTATGGCAGAGATTTTGATTCGATCGAAGTTATGATTTTCCTATGAAGCCCCATACTTGCCACTCAGGCTCACCTCCTATTATGGAGGCTCTGTACTATGGACGCTCTCTTTACATAAGACAATATGGCTAGAAGATGTTTGGAGGTCTTTTCATTTTGCTCAGTTTGTGAACAAATGAGGAATCAGCATCTCATCTGCTTTTCGATTGCCATTTTAAGAGGCAGAACCAGGTTTTTAGGCTTGGGGGGGCTATGTAGAGGCAAGACTAGTAATGGCCAAAACCTAGGGAAAAAAATTATTTAAATAATTATTTATAAAAATTAACTTTTATAAAAAATTATTTAAATAATTATTTAAAATGTTTACTTTTTATGGTAAATTTATCCCTAAGTTATCAATTGTTGTATATTTGTCCCAATTCCGTCACTAACAAAGTTAACTCTTGGTGAAATAGTGAATTTCCAACGCCAGACAATGGTTTGGAACGAATATGCAATATTTAAGAGGTTAAAGACAAATTTGCAATAAAAAGTAAAGAATTAGGACTACTGACACTATTTACCTTTTTAATATTCTTCACCAGTTTGGGGTGAAAAAATTCACATTTGATCTTTAATTCCTCACAAAATAACCAACTTAGTACCTAGTATTTACAAAACTTTTAAAATTCTTGGAAGGGTAGCAACACCCCCCACCCCTATGTGGTATGCTCCTACACATTTTTTATCCAAGTGTTGCATGGTTTACTGTTGGACATTTTTCATGTACCACATAGGTGCCAAAAGGGTTTGAAAAGTTTTTTTGACAGGGACAAGCAGTAGGCACAATTATAGCAGTGTGTGGATGGTTCACCTAGCATAATAGAAATTTAGTAGTGCACGAGAACTTTAGTTAATACCTAGGGAAGGTGGTGCAAATATCAAAACATGGGTAGCCAGCTAGATACAACATGGTAAGCCTACCATGCAAACAATTGAGTCAAGAGTAGCTCTACATGCATGTTAGATTCCCCCTGCTTGTGATGTTTATAAAATTAATGTATATGCAGCCATGGAGTGGACATCAAAGCATGGTAGTTTCTTTACTTGGAGGTATTGGCTATAATGTCAGGGCTAAATGAAGTACATCAAGTTGGTTTATCATCAATTATCATAAAATTCGACTCGTCCATCCTAGTTACAAAACCTAATAGGGGAGTGTCTTTTTCTTTTTCTTTTTTACTCTGTGGTGGTTATAAATGAAGCCGATGTTTTAGGTAGCTTTTTTCAATCATGTTATTTCTCTTTTATTAGAAGTTCTTGTAATGGGGTGACTCACGCTCTCCCTAGGAAAGGTCTGCAGACCTTGGGCAGTGTGTTTTGGGAGGGTCAAATCCCTATTTGGTTGTTGACTGCTTTGAGCTTTGATTAAGTTATATTAGTTCAATATATAAAAAGAAAAATGGTGATTTCATGTATAGGAGTAAGGCAACTTTTACGTACATGAATTAGTTTAAGCCAAAGGGATTCGAATATCTAAAGTAAAAGTAACAAACCAAAGTTATGGTATGAATTTGCAATGACCCTAAAAAGGTTGGGACTAACAGCAATTGACCCATATTTGTAGGGATAAAAATTTGAAAATCATCATTAAGCATAAAAACACAAACGAATTCCCTAGGAGACAAATAAGAAGATAGATCAAAACTAATAAAAGAAAAAGCATGGATGAAGACAAAGGAGGTAAAAAAAAATCATAATCTTGGAATGATTAGGTTAGATTTTGTCAATATGGAGCTAAGTTCAAACTAGATGGAGAGCATGTGATTTTGGATGGCCGAAAAATATAGTTGAAAAGGATGGCACCCTTTTACGTGTGTGTATATATATATATATATATATATATATATATATATATATATATATATATATATAACTTTTTCCCTACAACTTGGGTTCTTTTGTATACATTGGTGCCACATTTCATCAGTACCTACCTATTTCTGTTCTTTTTGTCTCAACTTCGCCTGGTTGGCTTGGCTGTATGTGTTATATATTGTCTTAAATATCCTCAATTTGTCAACTTTCAAATTGTTTGAATCCCAAGCAATTACTGTGCCTCTTTCCAAAAAATGGCAATTGCAATGTTACGAGGCTAGTTTGGTTCTGATCCTCTTCCCTTCTGTTCTGGTCTAAATCTAGACCTTGTTGGAAAGTGACAAGAAAGATAAAGGAATAGGTTGAAACTTGAAAGTACTCCAACAAATATCCAACCAATTCTTTACATGAGAAAAAAAAAACTTATATGTTAATATTCATTTCATTTAAAAATATCTGCAACATATTATATATCTTACATGTTTACAATATTTTTAAATTTAGTAAATTACTTTATATATTAATGTGCAGATTATCATTTCAACATTAGTAAAATGTGAAAAAATAAAAATAACGTATAATTTTTTTATTTTTCTTAATCTCTCTGGCACATATAAATGCTTCAAGGATGTAGTATCCAACGAGGATGATATGGATGCAGTATAATGTCCACATGTGTTGCCTTGATTTGCGAGCCTTAACTGAACCAAGTTGTTGCTGTCCTCCTCCTCCATTGATTGTACGGAAAAGAACACATTTAGTTAAAAAAATTTTGCGCACTTTTCTAATTAAGTTTTAAAATGTTACAAGTTTCTATTTGAGCCATAAAATTTAGGGTTGTAAATGAATAAAATGAACATGAATAAGTGATGTTTGTGTTCATTCATTTAATTTTTAATGAACACGAACATGAACAATAAATAAGTGCAACTTCTCTGTTCGTGTTTGTCAATTTATTATTAAACAAACACGAATACGAACAGAAAAAATTAAAGTTAATAGCTGTCATCAATCTTAATTAGATGACCTACGGGGCAATAGGTGATGGTGGGAAAGATTATAGATTAGGGCTATGGGGCTTCACTCGATGTGGTAGCAAGTTCATGCTATGAGGAGAATGACCGATTAGCTCAGGAGAAATAAAGATAATAGATTAATTTATGGGAGATTGAGGAATAATTATATATGCATGGAGTAGATAAACCCTAATAAAAATATATGATATTATATATATATATATAATAATGAATGCACAACTAATATATAAATAAACAAACAAATGACATTAACGAACAAAAAAATAAATTAATTTAAATGAACAATAATCGAATTGTTTTGTGGATGTCAATGAATGAATGAGACCTTATTCATATTCGTTCATTTAACTAATCAAATTGGAAAATTTGTTCATATTTATTTATTTAACTAAATAAACGAATATAAATGAATTTCTGCTGAACAGTTCACGAACTGTTCACTGAATACTCTATTCGTTTACACCCATACTAAAATTTTCAAAATATGTAAACAATTAGTCTTAAAGTTAACCATAAAAAAAGAACAGGCAGCTAACAGTTTAGAACTAACTATTTGCACATTTTACAAGTTTTAGTACTCAAATAGAAATTTAAAAGGTTTTAGGACTTAAATAGAAAAATTGCTAAAAATTTAGAACTCAAAGTAACCTTTCCCCCTCCAACTTGAAAAATATTTTTTTAGAAGTAAGAATTTCTTATAATTTTTTAATTTTCATATGAGTAATTTTTTTTTGTTTATAATTTTTTTTTCCAATTTTACGAAAAATAAAGCTAATTTTTTTTCCAAAAATAGAAAAATAAAAATTACTTTTGAAGATCTTAAAGGATTATTAATAGTGATATAATAGTTTTAGACATTAAAAGGTAATATCCACTAAACTCATATAGAAAAAAAAAGGTTCATTAATGAGTTTGAAAATTTTCCAAAATGATAAATAACATGATATTTTCCCCATATTGGGAAAAAATATTAATGGGATCTACTAAACAACCATTTTTGTATGTTAGGTATGTTCTAGGCAATGTTAATGTCACATTAATTTAAATGGCTTCAATAAATAAATCATCCACAAATTGTATTTTTATCATTTTATGCATAAACATAAAAAAAATTGTATCTTCTGTACATTGAAAGAGAAAATATTTGTGCTTTTTACTGCAAGAAAATGGGGGATCAACTTTGACAAGTATTTAGAAGAAAGAGCGGTGAAAGATAAAATGGTAATTTTCAAAAGGTTTTATAAGGCCAATAGAGCAAAAGAAAGGGGAAGACTAGTTTCAATCCTAAATGTTTTGCAACTTTTTTATTTAATCCTAAATTTTTTTTGAACTTCTATCTAAGTCCTAAAACTTTGAGAATTTCTATTGTAATCATAACACTTGCAAAATATGTAAACAATTAATCCTAAAATTAACTCCAGAATAAGTGGCTAATGGTTTAAGACTAATTGTTTATACTTTCTAATAGTTTTGGGACTCAAATAAAAACTCACAAAGTCTTATGACTTAAATAGAAAAGTGATCAAAGTTTTAGGACTAAATGTGTTTCTTTCCCCTTGATTTCACAGTACAAGTTCCGAGCTCACTTTCCCTCAATATATATAATTGCATGTATTAAAAATTCTATGGAAATTAAAAAAAATTCATATGGTATGGTCTAACCTACAATTTGTCTAATATGTTTTCAAATACATATACCTTACTCTTATTTTTTTTATAGTTTCCGACAACAACTTCTAAAACTCGAATTTAAACTATCTAATATCATTGTTTTAGTAATTTCAAAATTTTTGATATTTTTTTTACAGCTAACTGATATTTAAAAAATATTGGTATGCATTTACAACAAAAAAAAATCATTTATAAGAAGAAAATTCCAATAATTCAAAATATCTATTAACTATAAAAAATATTAAAGAGATAAAAATTATTAGAAGATTATTATCATAAAGTTTAAATTAAAGTTTTAGAAGCTGTACGTTATCAAACAGTGTAAAAGAAATGTGGGTAAAGTGTAAGTTTTAAAAAATAAGGGGGGTAGGAGAAATATAGGTTAAGGAAATATTAGGGAGATAATTGTAAGTTTCCCAAAATTCTATGATAGAATTTTATGAACTTTAATGTAATATAATTATATTATTAAATAGAACTTGTAAACATTTTAACATGTAACCAACTCCTTTCAAATAGAATTTTATAAAGTCTTTGTGTAAGCTTGTAATACTTCTAGTTAAATTCATATAAAAGGTGGCGCCAAACTACACTTCCCCTACTTCATATGCTATCTACATTTTCTTCCTCCTACTTTAAAAGCTAATATTTACCTTTATTAATTTTAAATTTGATAAAATAATTCAAATTATTAGTTTTCTATCTCTCTAAATGTAACTTATTGGTAAAGTAAGGGAAATAGTAGTTTTCCAACCCTCAATGTAAAAGTATGAATAGAAAAAACTTCCAAGGAAAATGTAAGTAATCCTTTCATGCATTTGAATTATTCCAAGTGTAAAAATAGGTTCCAAATCTCATAAAGATGATGGTATTCTAAATACATAGCAAGGGAATTTTTGTAAATTACTCTAATTTTTTAGAAATAAAATTTTAACATGTGGATGATTCAAGTTGCTTATGATTGTCTAGTATCTATAAATTTTTTTTGCAAAAATTTTTCTAACTCAATGGCTGAAGAAATGTACTAATGGCCCTTAAACTTTGTCGACTTAGTCAAGTTAGTACTGAAACTAAAAAATCAGCACCCATTCAACTTTCAACCTGATATTGATCCATTATAAAATAGTATGAATGGATGCAATTTAGCCACGTGAATAGATGTCATATGAGAATGGTAAGCCCAAGTCCCCCATCAACTTGAGCTTGGCATGATAATATTAAGCTCAAGTTAAGCTTTAGTTCAAGCTCGAAGAGCCATGATGTTGCTAGTGCTTAATTCACACATGCTTGAGCTTGTTTGAAAGCTTTTTGTTAATGACAGATCAAAAGCTAATTGTAACTTTAAAATCTAAAGGTGTTACATGTAAGTATTACCTAATTTTAAGGGTTAATGTATAATTAACCTTTCAGATGGTGGTACTTAATTGTGTTAAGGAAAAGTTTTAAAACCTGAGTCAATTGAGGGCTCTTGGCATTTGGTTTTTAGCTGGGGAGTGAACTCATGTGAATTCACAGAGTCAAGTGACTGATACCGTAGTTAGGCCAATGGATTATGAGATAACCAAGTTCATAGATTCTAAGATAATGCAGCCTGAAAATCATGCAGCTAAGTCTTAAGCCGTAAGCCTGCATAAACAAATTTGAATAAAGGGACACCAAATAATTAGGTCATTCAGGCGTTCTTAAATGCACACCATACCTTTTTATTAGAATCTCATTTACTTGATTATCTGGACAATACACTTGGGATTAAAACAAATGTATAAACATTTGATTTGAAAGCAACTGTAGACTTTCAGAGCTTACGAACTTCGTAAGTCATTATTTACCTTCAAATTCAATAAATACTCTCTCCGTCCCATATTCTTTACACAACTTTTTTTTTGTCCCAAACTCCTTGCATTATTTCATTTTTTAGTAAATTTTAGAAAATAAAATGAAAATTATACCCCTATTTATTTGCCCCTTTCTCTTTTTTATTTACTTCTATTTTTCCTTTCCCTCCCACACAAATTCAGAAAGATGAACAAAAAAACCTTTTACCATTGAAAATTACTAGAAAAAATGGACTGGGGGAAGTGATGAAGGTGATGAAATCAAGGGAATCGATTGAGGGGGCGATGCGATGGAGATGACGAAATCAAAGGAATCGATTGAGGGGGCAACATGTCTGAGCTGACGGAATCGAATGGGTGACGGAGGTGGAGATTATGAATCGATGTGATGGAAGCGGAGGTTACCAAATGAATCAATGTGACAGAGGTGGAGGTTACCAAACGAATTGACGGACAGATACCGAATCAAGGCGGTGGATCTTCTAGGAGAACTAATCAGCAAATTCAAGATGAATGGATAGGTGATCAGAGGAGTTGGAGATCAAGGAAACGAAGTATAGTGGCAGATCAAGGAGGTGATTGGTACCCCGGTGATGAGCGAGTTGAGGGCAATGGCGCGATCGAAAACGGCAGTGATTGAGAATGACTTGATTGATGGTGAAAGGCTGCATACAATGAGAACCAACTAGTACTTTGGCGAGGACGAAAAGAAAGACAGAGATCAACAATGAAGGAAGCGAGTGAGAAAGCAAACAAAGACCAGTGGGCTGTGGCAGAAACAAAGAGAATAAGGGGTAAACTTAAAAAGAAAAAGGTAAATAATAACACACTTTGTCTTCCATACAAATTGAAATGGTGTAAATATATTTTGGCGGATGGAGTACAAATTTAAAATTTTTTATTCTTAAATGGACTGTAGAAGTGACAACTTAAAAACACCTATAAAAAGTAGGAAAATTAAGAACCACATTTCACTCTCCTACTAACGAAAATTTAAAAAGCCAAGAGGATAAGCACAAGGTTTATTTTATTGCGGGAAGTTGACCTACAGCTATAGGTTTAGCGTAGGGTTGGGCGGATAGGCGAAGGGGTGATAAGATGGATCGAAAATAAAGATGGGGAGGGGAGAGCACTTCATTTCACATCAGTTGAGCAAGTAGGAGTAGTAGGAGGCTGGCATGAATTTGCTTCGCGTGGTGTAGGTAATTGGTATGGGCGTCCGTGCCCTTGCTTTCCATTTCGATTTCCATTTTCAGGTCTGCCGATTCGTTCTGACACAAAGCACAGCAACAGGAACAGCAGTTTTTTTGTCAGCATTGCCTTGGATTTCGGCCTCAACTCTTTACTGATTAGCTCTGCCCATTCCATCTCCAGTATCCAAATTACCTGTTTGTCGGATATCTTGCAATTGTAAGGTGACGTGACGGTAGGTTCCTTCAATGTATGTTAGATGAGATCGTTTTTCAAGCATCAAATTGTTTCACCTTAATTAAAAATAATTTATTTTTATTTTTATTTTTCATTTAAAATTAATTTTATTTAAAAATTAATATTATGTAGTTGGAACAATCCATTGAAAATAAAATATTTATAATCTTATTAAATTTTTATAAATTTTCATAACTTTGAGCATTAAAAAAAAAATTTATAAAAATTTAATAATATTAGGAAAATTATACTTTTTAAATAGATTATTGTATCTATATAATATTAAATTTTAAATGAAATTTATTCAAGACATTTTTTTTTAAATTAATTTAATTTAAGTTAAAATTAATTGACTTCAAATTCTATTGACAACTATTTTGATAAACATAATATAAGATCTCTCAAATTGAAAAATTATTCTGTTTTTCTTTTTGTATGTGAGAATTCTATTGAGTTGATTTTAAATTATAAAATTTGTATCACTGTGATTTGCTACAAAATAACGTTAAAGTACCCCAGAACTAAAATAAACATGTTCATGAATTACTACTAAAAAAAAATAAAACGATATGAAGAACATAGTTTACATTTTCAATTGTTATTTCAGTAGTTAATGTTTAGATTATTGAAGACAATCTAACCAATTTGAAGTTGAACAATGCCGCTTCTTGCATATGTCATGAAAAAACTTGGAAAATTTAATAGAGAAAATATCTTCCAAAGATTCAAAACGTAACAAAAAATTTATAAGAAAAAAAAAAGTAGAAAGAAGCTGTAGTAACAAGTAATAACATTAGAAAATAAACAAGCTAATAATATCTTGATGACATATGACTAGTAAAGAAAAAGAAGCAGAGGTAATAAATATAGAAATTTAAAAATTATGAGAGAGAGAGAGAGAGAGAGAGAGAGAGAGAAAAGAGCGAGAATATATCAGGTTCGAGTTCATATCGTTTCATATTGGGGTAGGCTCGAGCTCAAACTCAGCTTGTAGTAGGCTCGAGTCAAGAGGCTCAAACCACTTGGTTTATTAGCTCAGACAGTGGAGCCCAGTTCGAGCTCAAATTTGAGCTCGATGCACAAACTTGTTTCAAGCTCAATTCAAATTACCTAGTTTCACATGAAAAAATAACATAAAACTTACATGTTCAAGGTGCATCCTATCAAAAACATAACAAAGAACATTCATCCAAGTTCAAAATAAGTCATACACAATCACAAACAATCAAGTACATGAAATATTAAGCAATAATAAATTATAAAAATTTTAGTCTAAAAGGTTCACTAGTTTGCAACCAGACAGGCAACAAGAGCAATAGGTCATTGCTGAAAAACAAAGGTTGGTGGTTAGTAGCGAATCACTTAGAATATGCATGAACTAAGCAGAAAACTAAAACTCTAAACAAGTTACAAATCCAGTACATTTATTTGAGGTTGCTCTACATCTACTTGAGATTGCTTTTAGTAAAAAAAAATTAAAACTATCATATATAAGAGTAAAAAGAATAAGATACTAAAATCAAAACCAGATAAACTAAAATCATACTAGAACAGCACCCTATTATACACAAATAAATCAAAACCAAGGGAGATGCTTCTTGCATTATAAAATTCTTATCATGAAAAACCAAAAACTAAAATATACAAATGCCTTAGCCTTGTGTTTTCACAAATTGTAAATATTCAAGTCATTTATCTGTTAGATTTGTTAAGAAAAATGGTATTGGACAAATTGTAAAAACAAAGCTAAAAATTACAACATAAAATCATCATAATTTCAACACAAAGCTAAAAACAAATGGTATTGGACAAATATTCAAGTTATCTATCAACATCATGTTCAGCTAGATAAAATAAAACTAAAAATTCAATTACCTTCAACTAGTTTAACTACTGAAATTAAAATAAGAAATCATCATAATTTCATAATAAAAACACATCTACAAACCAAGAACAATATGAATCAGACAAAAGGTGGGGTGTTAGGCTATGATTTTGCATGGCTGCTTATGTTAGCCTACTGTATGGGTGGGGTGATGCTTGCTCTCTGTGTGTGTATGTGAGACAAGTGAAGCTAGGATAGCTAAAGATGGGGAAAGGCTAGACGGCGTGACAGAGAAAAGGCTTGATGCTTAGAAGGCTAGATGATGAGATGGCAAAAAGGTGTAACGTCGAGATGGCTAGATATGGCGAGATAGCAACGCCAATAGAGGCGATGAGAGACGGTGGGGTAGTAAAAGTCTCAATGTACAAGAAAGTGAGGTGAGATTTGAGGGAAGAGACTAGGTCTAGGGATAGCTAGATGAATTATGAATTATAATTTTAAGATATGTTTAGTTTTATTAAATAAATTATATTATATTTATATTATATTAGGCTCGTTAAGCTCGATAAGAGTTTGAGTTGAACATAACTGGGTTTGAGCTTAATTCGTTTAAGCTTCAAACTAAAATATAGCTTGAGTTCGGGCTTAAAGCTCGTTAGACTTGATTTGAAAATGAAAAAAATGAGTTTCAACTCGAACTGTTCAATAAGACTTTATTTTGTTTACACCTCTAGTGAGAGCCGAAGGGTTTAGTGTGGAATTAAAGATATATAGTTGTTTATTTTGCTAGCGAAACCACTAAAAAACTCCCTAATCTTTTATTTTCTAGTTAATGTTCACATATATATAGGGCTTAATAATATAAAAGGGATTTATATTAATGTATAAATACAATATAGTCCATGGGATTTAAAACTTTCATTACCTCTATATTTGGGTGACCCATGTTTGGAAGTTTATTATAGCCAATTCTTTTTAACTTAAATTAACTTAATTTAAAATAACTTATTTTTACGATTACATCTTTTTTACTGGGAGCTAACACTTATTTTATTTTAAATTAAGTTAATTGACTTTAAAATGGCTTGTTTTTATTCTTATTTCTTTATTACCTAGAACTAATTTTGATTAAAAGGCAATATTATGTAGTTACAATAATTCATTGAAAATACAATTTTTGTAATCTTACTAAATTTTTATGATTTTTTTAATTTAAGGCATTATAAAAGAAAATTTTATACAAATTCAACAATACCATGAAAATTTACTTTCAAATAAATTATTATATCTACATAATATTGTATTACAAATGAAATTGGTTTCAAGAAAAAAAGATGTAAAAATAAAAATAAGTTAATTGACTTAAGTTAGAACCAATTGTTAATTAATCCTCTACACCGCCGATGTAAGCCTTCCATAGTGGTTGATATTAACATGAGTTAACTATATGTTTTTCTTCACATTTTTGCTTAGTTCACTTAATTTTACTAGTACTTAGCACAATTCTTAGCTTTGTACGTCATTAATTTCACTTGAAATCTAATATTATTTAGATGAAACAATCCATTGATTCTAAAATTTTTATGATGGTATTATTTTTTATGAAATTTTCTTTTTTAGGTATTAAAAAATAAAAAAATCATAGAAATTTAATAACATGATAAAACTTTTGTTTCAAATGAATTATTACACCTATATAACATTAGGTTTCAAATGAAATTGGTTCTAGGGTTAAATGATGTAAAATTAAAAATAAACCATTTTTGATTAAGTTAACTTAAGTTAAAATGAGTTAGCTTCATATTAATTAGATAATTTGTGATACAGAATACGTTAGTTCACAACCGACCTTACTACCATTATACTTATTTGTATGAGTAAAATCTATAAACACTCAAGAGCAGCAACTACTCACAATCGTGTGCGAACCTAGAAATTAAAAGTCAATTTATTTTAAATTATGTTAACTTAATCTAATAAGAATTTTTTTAGTTTTATATTATTTTTTTAAAATTGATTTTATTTGATAGCTAATATTATGTAGGTGCAATAGTTCATTAAAACTAAATTTCTTATGATTTTATTAAATTTTTATGAATTTGTTATTTCTGATGCCTAAAAATAGAAAAATCATAAAAATTTAATAATATTATGAAAATTTACTTTCAAATAGATTATTAGATATTCATAATATTAATTTTTAAATAAAATTAGTTCCCAAAAAAAGATATAAAAATAAAAATAAGTCATTTTAAATTAAATTAACTTAAATTAAAATAAATTGCCTCTAAACTAACATAATGTAAGAGTAAGAAGCTACTCTTTCAATCCAACAAACTCAGTCATTTTCTAACTCGAGCTAAGTTGGACTAAAACATTAATTAGCAACAATAAAAAAATATAAAAAACGTTATAACCAGTTGTCGATCTCGCTCCTAGCACACGCTCTTTCCTCAACAATCCCAGCTACTCATCATGACCTTTGGAGACAAGCCGTCTATAATTAATATACTCATTGCCACATTGTATCAAATGACACTATGAAGTACAAACTCATACAAACTTACAATCAGTTATTTCTATTCATACTTTTTTTTTACCTAGATCTAATTTTAAGTAAAAATAAATGTTATGTAGCTGTAACAATTCATTGAAAATATAATTTTTATAATTTTATTAAATTTTTTATGAATTTTTCTAGTTTAAGATATCAAAAAAGAAAAAATTCATAAAAAATTTAAAACATCATGAAAATTTACTTTCAACTGGATTATTACATCTATATAATATTATCTTTCAAATGAAATAGATTTCAAGCAAAAAATATGTAAAAATAAAAAAAGTCATATGACTTAAGCTAACTTAATCTAAAATGACTTATTTTTATTTTTTTCATGTTTCACTTAGAAGTATTTTTATTTACAATATAATATTATGTAGATATAAAAATCCATTAAAAATATAATTTTTATAATGCTGTGAATTTTTTAAATAATTTTTATTTTTTAATGCTTAAAAATAGAAAAATTTATAAAAATTTAACGATATGACAAAAATCTACTTTCAAATATATTATTGCAATACATAATATTTAATTTAAAATAAAATTGGTTCCAGGTAAAAAATATATTAAAAAATAAGTCATTTAAAAGTCAATATTATTTTTCCTAAAAAACGAATTTTTTTATTTTTACATTTTCATTACCTCTAATTAGTTTTATTTGGAATTTAATATTATGTAATATAATAACCCATGATATTATTAAATTTTTATGAATTTTTTTAATGCCTAAAGTTAGAAAAATTCATAAAAAGTTTAGTAAGATTATGAAAATATATTTTCAATAGACTATTACACCTACATAATATTAAATTTTAAATAAAATTATTTTTAAGTAAAAAAGATGTAAAAATAAAAATAAATCAGTTTAGATTAAATTGAAACAAATTGGCTCTAATTTTACCTACTATATATATATATGTGTGTGTGTGTGTGTGACCGGTTTGTTCTGCTCCGCACACAAGAAGTAACAAACAAAAAAAAATGACAAATGATAAAATAGGCCATCTATTAATGTATGATGATATTTTTGGTATAAAACTTTAAAATCACACATTTTTGTCATTTTTTCCCAATAAACTCAAAAGATGTTTGAAACTTTTAGTTTTATGTTTGTGCTCAAATCTTAAACCAAATTGGTTACCAAGATCTTTGAAATGTTTCAACATTTTCAAAACATTTGAATTAATTATGACTTAGTTTTGACTTCATAATCTTTCTAGCACTTTCTTTTTTCCTATAGAAATGTACTATTAAATATGAAAAATCTGTAGTTTTGTTTATCGACTTACAACTAATTACAGATTAATTACTAGTATCTTTGCTAAAGTCACAAACGCAGAGCTGAATTGCATTGCATCAGAATAATTCCAACTGCTTCATGCTAAATTGCTCGAATACTGCTCCTACACTCCTAATTTCTAGGCAGCTTTCTGCTGCGGAAATTGATCACCGCTCTTCCCAGAACCAGTAGCATGGTTGTAATAACGGTAAATTGAGGGAATTTTTACACATTTTTAACCTGAAACCAATTTCATTTGATAGTCAAAATGACATGAATGCAATAATCCTTTCAAAATAAAATTGTTATCATATTACAGAAAAATTTATTAATATCATAAAAATTTTATAATTAATGAATTATCATACTTAAATAATATTAGGTTTCCAATAAAAAAGATATTAAAATAAAATAAATTATTTTAAATTAAATTAATTTAAATAAAAATAAATTTGCTGTAAGATATTTTTGGCATTTTTTTTCCGGTGAATAGGAATGCTTTAAAACAAGGCAAAAGGAGAACAGAACTGTACAAAATACAAGCAGGAGACCTACCTGGGATCCAGATATCTTAGTGCTTATCCGTAAAAGAGAAGTTTGGAGCCAAGTGTCAAAACTCGGGAACACGTAAAGTGTTGGCTCATTTTCGCCTTTTTTTAAGCCGTAAAATCCATAACGCATGCACACGAATTGAGCCACCGAGGTGGTCTGGTCTCCTCTCCTCATCTTTATTACTCCACTTTTGTATGTGTAACCGTTTCTTTGCCTACTTCCTCAACCCCCACTGCAATGACTTCTTCCTTTTCAGCCTTGGATTCTTACCATTACAGGGTTTATTCATTCATTTTTTTTTCGTTTATGTCCAGGATATAACTATCCGGAGACGGAAGACTACTTTCTTGAGATATTGTTTTGGTGGTTGAAGTAGAAACATCTCCTAAACAAATTTTTTCCATAAAGGACCTTCACTTTTAAATACCTATTTTTTAAATATGACTTTTTTCATTAAGTATGGGAGAAAGTACCTGCAGGCAACCCCTCAAATGGCATGATGGGGTGCCTTGGTTAAAAAACATGATGAAGAGGAAGTTATGGTTTGCCAGATTAGTCGCAAAGTGCTGGCAGCCCCTATATTGTCTAGCACCTCTAGCAAGCAGTGAGAATGAATAAAAAGATTATTTAAGGGTAGTGAAAAGATGATAGGTCAATTAATTCTTAAAGTTAAATTTGATGCTTCTTCGACATGGGTGAATCCATGCTATAATGACTCTCTGTTTTTAAATAAAGTGTTAATAAAAGATATATAATTTAATAATTGAACCTTTTTAAATTTTTTAATGGACCTCCTATAATTTTTATAATATTTGTTGGAATAAAATAATAAGCATATATTGTTTTAAGAAAGACAAAAAAATGAGTCATCTTTTTTCATGTATTAATAATTTTTTGATTAAAAAAAGTCTATACTAGACCCTAAACTTTCATAAATTTTCCCACCCATACCTTAAATATTTTTTTACTCTCTTTTATGTTTAAACATATACAAAAATTAAGGAGCTAGTTGGACATAGAATAAAACTAAGGACTAAAAAGAACATTTTTTTAACATTTTATACAACATGTACACCTCACTTATCTTCTCTATAATTCAAATATTATTTTATAATTGCTATTATAGTTTCCCGACGAATGATTGAAAAAATAGATCCTAAATTCAAGCATTTTTTAGATTTGATTCCACAAAAATCTATTTTATATATGAGTTTAAATTTTTTGTTGCATATGCAAATCTATAAATTTTATTACTTAATTTTGAGTTTGATATTTGTACATATTTACGAACCCTTATTTATAAAATTTCTGGATCTACACTTGTCGTTTTCGGTGTGATATATTATCAAGGTGAAGGTCCTGCATGTGGACTTAGTCTGTGTCTTTTGCTCTCCATTTACGTCTTTTGGTCAATGAAATTCTTGTCACACTACCGAGGCCAACTTACATTAGGGCTTTAGATTCCTATTGTATCTCATTAGTATGAAGTATTTGATTCATTGCCCAATCTGCGAGTCCATATGCTCAAGTGCTCCTAAACATTATAGGTTCAAACATCCCCCCACCGGAGGGAACTACAAGGAAAATTTACCTCAAGAGAACGACTTCGAACTTATTGATATAAAGAGCTATAGGAATGCAAGTTAAGCTCAAACGTATGGAATAATCCGTTGAGCAATGTAATTTTATGGTTCCAAATTGGAGTGCGCGGTTAATTTGTTTGTGCAAAATATAAACCTTTAGTTGTCAAGGAAAAAAAAAAACTATTGTGTGTGTGTGTGTGTGTCACATGTATTTCAAGGATTCTCGTACTTGATTCCTTGATCATATATATGTGCCAAACAAATTAAGAAATGGTCATTGCCTTTATTTGGATAGGATTGCTTGATCCTTACGGTCACATATACAACTCATCCACCCACCTCTTAATTATCTCTCCCTCTCTCTCTCTCACTCACATGCAAGTCATAGCCATTAATTGTTATTAGCAATTTAGACATCTTGAAATGCTCGTAGTTGCCATCTTAAATGGTTGTTGAGGAGGGGGGTGGTTTATGTCTTACCAAAAAGCGATAGAACTTGGTACCATCTTTGGTACCATATGATATCCTTCAGTTATAATCACTGTGGTAGGACATAAATGGAGAAACACTTTGATAGACGATCCCCGTGAGCCGATTGGGAAATGCGTGACTAATTTTGTGCCAAGAGTTGTAGTATTATTGTTCATTACTTGTATATAAAGTCATTATTTTTCTAAATTGTCCATTTATTGAACATTGCGTTTAAGTAAAAAATATTGTTAATGCATGTGTGTGTGTGTATATTACAATGTATATCAGATTAAATATGAAAATGTTCTAAATGTTTGGGACAGACTAAAAAGTATTAAATAAATATTATAAAGAATGTGAGACAATAGTTAATATCAAGAACATTATGTTATATAAATATGGTAAATATTTTTTTGTTATTACTTATTAACTTTAACTAAATAACACAAATACAAAAAAATTAAAAAATATTTTAAATTAGTATATGACTTAATAGCATGAATAAAACTGAAAATAATTTTGAAATGGGTTAATTACTGTGTAAGAGTAGAAGACTATAAGATTATGTTTAATATTGTGCTTAATTATTTTGGTAAAGAATTTTTTTGAAGTATATTGTGCTACAACTAATTTAAATTCAGCCATATTGAGCTCATTTAGGAGGATGTTGTTAAAAAAGTTTGTTTATAAACTTGCACTATATGACACACATATTTACTCCATTCGTCCTAAAAATATTGCAACATATTTTATTTTAAACTGTCTCAAGCCTTTTCAATATTTTCATATTCAGCAAATTAATTTATCAAACTATTATCCAAATCATCATTTTTAATATTTACTTTTTCATGTTTTCTCAATTTACAATTAAAAGGTGAAGAGTAAAAAATTAAAAATAGTACATAGTTTTTTTTTCTACTTTTTAAATTTTTTTATCAAACTAAGAGTCAATTTGTTTTAATTTAAATCAACTTAATAAAAAATGGCTTTTTTATTTTTATATTTTTTAACTCAAACCAATTTTAATTAAAATTCAATATTATGTAGATACAATAATCGATTTAAAAGCAAATTTTAATGTTATTAATTTTTTATGAATTTTTCTTTTTCAATGCCTAAAGTTAAAAAAATTCATAAAAATTTAGTTAAATTATAAAAATTATATTTTTAATATATTATTGTACCTGCATAATATTAACATTTAAATAAAAATTTAAATTTTAAAAAAATTATTTTAAATTAAATTGAAACAAATTGGCTCTAAGCGTCAATTTGTTTTAACTTAAGACATTAGAGCCAATTTGTTTTAACTTAAGGCAATTGTTTTTTTTTTAATTTTATATTTTTTTTGTTTGAAATAAATTTCATTTGAAAGCCAATATGATGTAGATGTAATAATTCATTTGAAAGTAAATTTTTATGAAGTTGTTAAATTTTTATGAGTTTTTATTTTTTAATGTATTAAACTAAAAAAATTTATAAAAATTTAGTAAGATTATAAAAATTGTATTTTTAATGAATTATTGTAGCTGTATAATATTAAATTTTAATTAAAATTAAATAAAAATAAATAAAAATAAATATAAGTTATTTTGAAGTCAATTGACTTAGATTAAAATTAACGACATTTTGTACTTTTATGTTTCAATCGACATGAGAGTATGTTTTTTATTGGGTAAATTTTATTTATGGTCACTAACCTTTTAGCGTCGTCCTAAACAGGTTCCTAATCTTTATTCTGTCCTCTTAAAGTCCCTAATCTCCATATTTTTATCCAATTGTGGTCCTTTCGTCAGTTTCGGGGTTAACTTTGACAGAATTTTTATGAAAAATAACAACATTAGTCCTACATTTTCTTATTCCTATTCAAATTACCATCATACTAATAAATTTGCAGCTACAACTATCATCTTCCCCCATCTCTCTCACAATTTTCGGCTGTCACGATCTCAATTCATTTACCTAAAATCACATCCTTGCATCCTTATCCCCATTGTCGGCAGATGAAAATTTTTCCAAAACAAAACCATTGGTAATCTTCCAACAGTTCAACCTATTGGTATTTTATCAGCAGTCAAAGCTGCTAGTAAAATTGTAAATATTAAAAAATATATATTCCCTCCGTCCCATAATTTTTGCTCCATTTTTCATTTTAGGTAGTCCCAAAATCTTTGCACCATTTCTTCTTTTAGTAACATTTTCACTGTCAATTTACCACAATACCCTTACTTAAACCATTCCCAATAGTAAACAGAAAACCATCCCTGCCGAAGACAAGGCTCTCTACAATTGACGACCAAGGTCGGCCATGGATGGACGTGCAATAAATGACGGGGCTGAGTGAGGACGGAGGCCAATTAACAGCAACGATGCCCGATTGACGACGGAGGCCGAACGATCAACTACGAACGCCGATTGACAGCAACGATGCCCGATCGACGACGGAGAACGAACGATTGACTACGGAGGTCGATTGACAGCAACGTGGCCCGATCAACGATAGAGGCCGATCGATTGACTACGGAGGCCGATCGATGGCAACGAGGCCCGATCGACGATGAAAGCCGAAAGATCGACTACGGAGGCCGAACGATCAACTACGGAGGCCCAGCGATGACGAAAGTCCAACGATCGGCAATATAGGCCGAGCGAATCGAACATGTGATCAACTACAGAGGGCCAGTGACATCGCCGGATATATGATAGCGGTGGCTAAATTTTTCGGGAGATCAAGGCGAAGAGAAGGGCAAAGCCGAAAAACGTGTGAAAACAGTAAAAAAGCCTAAAACTACGCACAAACTCAATTGGAGCAAAAATTACGGGACGGAGGGAGTATATAATAATTACCGACGGATTAAGCCATTGAAAACTGCTATTTTTTTGAAAAAATAAAATAATCTTTTAAAAATAGATATTATATTTTACTAAAATTATATTTTATGTTTACAAAAAAATATATTTTATATTTCTAAAAATTAGAAAATCAATCCAAAATAAGATAAATTAATCAAAAATTTTCAAATTCAATACAAAATCACAAAAATTAAAAATTAAAAATTCAAAGTCTATCAAATCTGCATAAAAATAAAAAATAAAACAAAAAAATGAAACCTAAATTAAGAAATTAATCCAAAATTAAATAATGAAAATGAAATTAAAAAATCAAAATTAAAAAATTAAACCAAAATGAAAAATCAGATTTGATCTGCACGAAAATCACGAAAATCATTACAGTTCAAATATTTCAAAACTCATAAGATTTGCACAAGAACCTAAAATCTCAAAATTCCAAAAAAATCATCAGATCTAGGAGAGGGACAAGCAGAGGAGGCGGATGAGCAAAGGGCAAAGGGCGAGATCAAGGAAGATGAGCAGCAGCGAGGAGAATGATGTGATGGTGAGATCAAGGCGGACGAGCGACAGTGAGATCAAGGCGGACGCACGACATTGAGATAGAGGCGGATGAGCGATAGTGAGACCGAGTCAGATCGAGGTCGACGGAACGATGTGAATGGCTAGAAACGGCCGAAAGATGTGAGGTGAATGGTGGAATGACCAAGAAATATGAGGAGAATGACGAGATTGTGAGAGAGGGAGAGAGGAGGAGATGATGGTTGTAGTGGCAAATTTATTAGTGTGAGGGTAATTTGAGTAGGAATAAGAAAATATATGACCAATGTTGACATTTTTCATAAAAATTCTGTTAAAGTTAACCCTGAAAATAATAGAAGGACCACGATTGAACGAAAATATGGATTAGGGACTTTAAGAGGACAGAATAAAGGTTAGGTACCCATTTAGGATGACGCTAAAAGGTTAGGGACCATAAATGACATTTACCCGTTTTTTATTATTATAAAAAGTTGTATGTGCGTATTGTATTTAGAATTTGACCAAACGAAAAAGAAAAGGAAAAGAGTCTGATGTTGAGATTATGTGGGGTAAGGAAGCCTCCGTAAATTGATAGGATTCGAGTCAAAGCGGCGCAGGGAGAGAATTGAAAGTAGCAAACAAAAACCAGAGAGAGTTATCCAGTGCAGTCCACCACCAATACCACCACAAGTGCTTGCTTCGTTTCGTTTTACTCCCTCCCCCTCCCCCGCCCGCTATAAATTGATTTCTCCCAACAACATTCGATTTCACTTCCATCACTAAAAAAACGTTGAGCCAATTCGTTTTAACTCCTCACTTCGCTTCCCACCCTAAATTCCTCTCTCTGTGCACATACACATACAATCAAGATAGAAGAGGAACCACCCCGATAATGGAGGCTCACGGCCGTGGCTCATCCTTCTCCAGCTTCCGCTCCTACCTTGCCGCTCTCGCTCAGACCCCTACCCGCCTCGCCCGCCGTGCCGCCTCCGTCTCCACTTCCTTCGAGGAAATGAGCCGGGTCAAGGCCCGCTCTGGCTCCGACATGCAGCGCACCCTCCGCTGGTTCGACCTTGTCGGCCTCGGTATCGGCGGCATGGTAGGCGCCGGCGTCTTCGTCACCACCGGCCGAGCCACCCGTCTCTACGCTGGTCCTGCCATTGTTATCTCCTACGCCATTGCCGGTATCTGTGCCCTGCTCTCTGCCTTCTGCTACACCGAGTTCGCCGTCCACATGCCCGTCGCAGGCGGCGCCTTCAGCTATCTCCGCATCACCTTTGGTGCGTCCGTTGCAACCCTTGATTTGAATTAACAATTCCTGGACTGGAAAACCGAGTCTAATTTATCTATTTGGATATAGGGGAATTCGCGGCGTTCTTGGCCGGGGCGAATCTGATAATGGAATACGTGATGTCAAACGCGGCGGTGGCGAGAGGTCTCACCGCTTATCTGGGGTCCGCCATTGGCCTGTCCACTGCCAAATGGAGGTTCACAATTCCCCAACTCCCCCAAGGATTCAACGAAATCGATCTCGTCGCTGTTGCAGTAATTCTACTTATCACGCTCGTCATCTGTTACAGGCATGAAAAGCTTCGTTAGTAAAGATCCCATTTAATTGTGTGTGTTTTTGCGCACTCGGCTGTAAATTTCGATCTAATTCGACCCAAAATAATTTTATATCAGCACGAGGGAGAGTTCGGCGATGAACATGATCCTGACAGCGGTGCATATTCTGTTCATAGCTTTCGTGATCGTAATGGGTTTCTGGAGGGGCGATTGGAACAACTTCACCCGACCCGCGAAACCGGAGCATCCGTCGGGATTTTTCCCCTTCGGAGCGACGGGCGTGTTCAACGGAGCGGCGATGGTGTACCTGAGCTACATCGGTTATGATGCCGTCTCAACGATGGCGGAGGAGGTCCGAAACCCTGTGAAGGACATCCCAATCGGGGTTTCGGGTTCGGTCATCATCGTCACCGTCCTCTACTGCCTCATGGCGGCTTCCATGTCGAAGCTTCTGCCATACGACATGGTAAGGGGGTAGAAGAAATTACGGATTTTCATTTCAGGGATTGTGTTTGTTAATTATGGGAAATGGGGGCGCAGATTGACGAGGAGGCGCCGTTTGCGGCGGCTTTCGGGGGGCGGTGGGAGTGGGTGTCGAGGGTGATAGGAGTAGGGGCGAGCTTCGGGATCGTGACGTCGCTGCTGGTGGCGATGCTGGGGCAGGCTCGGTACATGTGCGTGATCGGAAGGTCGAGGGTGGTCCCGGCATGGTTCGCTCGGGTCCACCCCCGGACGTCGACGCCTGTCCACGCCTCCGCCTTTCTTGGTAAGTCCATTTCTATCTCTAACTTCAAATCTTTAACTAGAATACGATTAAGCAGTTATTTTCAAGTAATTAAACATGTGGATTTGTTTGTATTGTGGTGTTGATGAGAGTTGAGTGGTCTGGGCTGGAACCGAACCGGGCGAGGCTCTGGCTCAGTTCACTTCAACTCGATGTGCGTGATTCTGCGAGCGCCGTGGCGTGCTCGTTGCGCATCCTCTCGTCTCGTCTCGTGTGTTTAAATTTATTGGCTTGAGCTACAAGCAGTTGGGCCTGGTCCCACTCTGGGCTTTTTGTGACGATTTTCAATTCCACGAATATCGTTCTGTTTCTTTTGGGTAATAGCTAGTCTTGTACCTTTCTTAAGACGGTCCATAAATTAGAGTGATCTTATTATTATTATTATTCCTTAGAATAAAGCAAGGAGGAGTATTTATCTTAGGGTGTTGATGGAGTACTATATTCTGCTAGAATGAAATTATCATCCAATCAATTCATCACACCGCAGAGGAGCATGTTACTGCGGAAAAAGTTATGCAGAATTTCTTATCTTCGCTTCTTTGCTGTCCAATGAGATCTAAATCTAAATGCAACAACAAAGTGCAACGATTTGGGGTTGGGATTAGGAGACGATAAAAACAAGTTACTAGTAGAAGATTCCAAGGCCTCACAATTAAAAAAATCAAAGGGGTGGTGGTCATAACGAGTCAATGGTCTCTCCATCATCACTGGCTCAGAAAAGGGTTCGTACTTTAATATTCGTAACTATTACCAACTATGGAGTAGAAAAGGAAAGGGTTGATCATACTTGGGTTTCAAGTCCATTCTCATTCCCTTGAAGAGGGAAAACAAGGGCTTCATCTAAACCCCTTAACTTTTGCTTGAAAATGTCAAGTAGCTGCGGTTTTTTCTACATTTTCCTTTCTTACCTCATGGCTTTCAGCTATCATTTTTTTTTCAAAGGTAACGGATTACAAAATATAATATGAATCTCGAATTTCAAAAGTCTTCCGAAATAGTAATGCTAAAAGCTCTTAAGAACTTTGTATTAAAATTCTACTATAAAATTTTACACTTGAAAAAGAGAATAAGACCTGTTACTTTTTCCCACTCAATTAATTCATGCTACACAAGTTTTTGTACAAGGCTCAGTAAGGTTTTATATGTTTACCAGATTTCATTTGTGAAACTATTGCATTTAAGTTTATGCGCCAGAAAGAGAAAATCCCGTGCATTAGTGGTATGGTACATGTAGCATTTAGATGCGTCCAGAAAACACTTGCACGTTCATGTGGCATTACAAGACAATTAAGCATGTAAAGAAACCCTTATTCACTGTTGATTTGACCTCCATGACATAGCCCTGTCCACACACTTCTAGCCGTATTTGCCCTTTTCTTTTCATATTTCGTGCTTTGCTTTTGGAGCTTTGGTCAAATGTTGCAGGTCAATGCCGGATCACTAAGTCACTGTGATTTGCAAGCCATAATGGGTGGGAAGCTGGATGTGAGCGAGCATTATTTTTCTGTTTGGGTCAGCTAATATGTTTTTTAGGCACCTATTTTTTTCAAGCGATTAGGAAATATGTCCGTGAAGGTGTGGTTTAGATTGGTCCAGCAATCTCAATTGGATCAGATATGCCACAGATCATAAAAGTTATGAATTATATATAGCCCTTAGATGAAAATGACCTGTGTCCACAAGGTCATAATCAGGGTTCCCTAGACATGGATAAGGTTAATCACTTCGATGAGCCTGGTTCTTTTGGGTGGTTCAACTGCTTGTGCACTTGTCTTTTGACATAATATATACCATGATCTTTTGTTCTCTTTGGTCCTGTCTCCTCTCTCTCCCTGTTTTATTGCCTTGACCTGTCGTTTTCTGAGCTAAAAACCAATCTTTCTGTTAATTTGGTTAACTTGGAGGCGTAAAGGTTGTCTTTTTTCTGTTCCTTTGACAAATTGTGAATGCTTTTCTTCTCAGGAATCTTCACAGCCGCCATTGCCCTTTTCACGGATCTGAATGTCCTCCTGAATCTGGTATCTATCGGCACACTCTTTGTGTTTTACATGGTGGCAAATGCTGTGATCTACAGGCGTTATGTTGTGGTGGGGACAACGAAACCATGGCCGACCTTATCCTTCCTCTGCTTGTTCTCACTGACATCCGTCATATTTGCCCTGTTTTGGCATTTCGCACCGGCAGGGAATCGGAAAGCCTTCATTCTAGCAGCCTGTGCTCTAATAGCGGCCGCGATTACACAAATATTCTGGTACATGGTACCGGAGGTGCGAAAACCCGAGTTCTGGGCAGTGCCATTGATGCCATGGATACCCTGCATATCAATCTTCTTGAACATATTTCTGTTAGGGTCACTGGATGGAGCGTCCTACGTGAGGTTTGGATTCTTTTCAGCATTAGCAGTGCTTGTGTATGTGTTTTACAGTGTTCATGCCAGCTTCGACGCCGAAAGAGACGGTGCGTTGGGTGACAAGGATGTGGAGATGATAAGAGAATCAGCAGAAAGGGAGGACCCTGGGCAAAAGGTGTAGAGTTTCTTTTGTCAAAAAAAAACCTCTTTTTTGGTTGGGTGGAGGTGGAAAAGGAGGGAATTAGATAAAGAGGAATAGATAGGGAGAGGGAGAGAACAGGATTAGGTTGAATTCTGGGAGGAAGTGGCAGAGCAAGTTGTATAGGTTGTTGGTGTTGTGAAGGATGATGCTGTGCTCTGTTCTGGTCGGCTTATCCTGTTTTGTACATGTTGTGAATTGTCACCTCATCTAATGGGATCGGGAGGTTGACATTTCTCATTAGTAAAATTTGCCAAATTATGTACATGTAGATGCTCTAAAACTCCAAAAAGGTTCCGGATTCTCTATTTAACTTGGGATTTGGGGTTGAAAGTGGAAGGAAAGTGATTTTCATTGTCGAAAGGGGCCAAATTTAAGCTCACACAAAATTTATATGGGGTGCCAATTAGAGCCCTACTGCCCTAACTGCATTTTATATGTAGAATTGTGTTCTATCTTTTTTTCACTTTGATTGCGTGGTAACCCAATTGGCATATAGATCACCATGCTATGTGGTCAGCCTCTTTTCAGTCAACATAAAAGTTTTACATACCATAGTAGTATATAAGTAATAGAAAAAATTATAATTACCTTATGAGGTTTTTTCTAATCTATAGTTTGTTAATTTGTTTTTAAAAACTTATATTTTACCTCCGATTCTTTTATACTATTTGATAGAAACTTTGAAACTGTAATTAAAACTGTATGATAATCATTTTTAGTAATATTAGTTTCTCCAATAATTTTTATAGTTAATAAAAAATTTTAATTATCAATTTTTTCTTTTTATAAATGCATCTATTTTCTTGTAAATGTATATCAGTATTTTTTAAAAATCATTTAACTATGAAAAAAATTAAAAATCATGAAATTATTGGAATATAGTTATCGGACATTTTAATTTAAGGTTTTAGAAGTTGTTGTTAGACACTATAAAAAAAGTATGGGATAAAGTGTAAGTTTTTTAAAATATATGGAGTAAAGTGTAAGTTTTTTAAAATAGGTAGGGTAAGATATAAGTTAGATCAAACTATAGGAGTGCTTTTGTAATTTACAGTAAGTAATATTGTTTCTTTTAAAACCATTATATAATAGTTAACTCTTTTCATCTTGTGGAGGTTGTCGGCAAGCCTGACCCCACAGTAGTTGATAAGATTTCATGGTAAAACTTTTTTCGTCGTGCAAAAAGCAAGAAGATATATAATTATAGATGCTATTAGTTTTTCAAAATTTAATATTTTACGAGAACATCTTGATAATCACAGCAGGTGATTGGATTAAAGAGTTTACATATTAAAAAACCATATTTTGACTTCAAATAAATACGGGCATAAAAGATGACTCGCACGATGTCACGATAAAAGACAACCACTATAAGAAAATGTAAAAATGTGGATAAAAACAGAGACCGAGTTTTTGGTTGCCGATCACTCACAAAAAAACACATTAAGGTTGTCAGTCAGTCGTAAAACTCTGGTCATTAAATTTTTAACGACTAATTGCAATTGCCAGTTGATTATCAAAAAGTAAAAAATTAACCATTTGACAACTGAATAGCCGGATTTATAGTGTAGCAAATTCTCTTAATCTAAGTTATTGGAAATCATTTCATTGTTTAATTGTTTTGTTGCATGATCATATGTGCAGTCCCATCCTATTGCCGAAAAGATTCTCAACGCTTCCCGTAGTCTCTTTTGGCACTTAATTCACAATAATGTCATGTTTGACTCAACCTGAATATGTATTTGTTTAAAATATAAGTTTAATTACTCTAAGATGACTTATTACAATTTTTATGAATTCCTTGTGAACTAATGTCATTTGAAAGTTAATGTTATACTTAGTCATTTGAAAGTACAATAATTTATTGAATAATATTTTTTATAATATAATTCAAATTTTATGAACTTTTTACTTAGTCAACATATACAAAAATAATAAAAAATGGTCATAGTAATAAAAATGTTATTCGGTGAATTATTAAATCTATATAGTATTAGCTTTTAATGAAATTGATTCCGAATTAAAAAACTATAAAAATAGAAATAATTCATGATAAATGAATCCAACTTAGGGTGAGTTGTTTTTGCTGTTATTGTTGTTGTTATTATTGTTATTATTATTATTATTATTATTATTGAAATTTTCTTCGGAAGGATAACTAAATAATTTAAAAGTTAATGTGAATCTTGAGATAGAAAAGAAAGAAAGGAAGATTTACAAATAACTATCTGGACATCATTCGGCATTTTACATTTACAATTTTTACAACAGACAGTAACTAAGACAATTGAAAAAATGAGACATCTTATATACTCCCTCCGTCTCATAAAATCTGTCTTCTTTGATAATGCACGCAAATTAAGATTTATCTACTTTTTACTTCTTTCTTTTAATATAAAACTATTAGTTTATTTATTTTTATACATGTACTTATCTACTTTTTAATGTGCCCTACATACTTTCACTTTTTAACTTACTCAACTTTCTCTCCTTTCAGTAAATGAAATATATATAAAATAATAAAAAAGTTACCTTATTTGGAAATATAGAAATGAGACAACTATTTTGAAACTGCCAAAAAAAGAATAGATGCCAACTATTATGAAACGGAGGGAGTACATATTTTCCTATGAAGACTTTGCAAAAATTAATTGTGAAGTTTTTCAGATGACATTTAAATGGACCCATTTAGCTTCAATTAGCTGTATAAAAACTGACTCACTAATTTATAGTTCCGCAAGGTAGAAGAGGCCCATGGAAGCGGGCCTTGATGTTGGGCCATTCTGATTCTGATTGAGTCTGTTCGTTTGGGTTGTCTACAGGCCTAAATCCAGTTTTGCCCCTGAAACTTGCTAACTCAGACTTTTTTCCTTTGTACTTTAAATCCACCCGAGTCACCCCTCAAATTTTGTCAAGTCAGTTATTTTAGCCCCTCAACGGAGAGACACGAGTCATGTGCATTATTTCATTGCAGAAGTGATCATTTTGATTCAAAAAGGCTAGGTTGTTAGTGGAGGAAACGTGAAGAACTAAGGAAAAAATACTTTATTTTCCACATGTTAGTTGAGTTCAATGAAAATACCAATTTAAGTCATTACTTTTTATTTTCTATTTTGTTCCAGTAATAAAAGAAAGGCTTAACTGCAGAAACAGCCCCTGAAGTTGGCCAACTCGAGCGAGTTGGTCCAAAACTCAGCACTCAGTAAAAATTGGCCCCTCAACTTTGAAAAAGTTAGCAGTTAAGTCCACATGCTACAGTAATTGGCGGTTGGCGTTTGGAGAGGCTGAAGTGGCAGTTAGCGGTTGAGGTGGATTTAACGTGGCCCTGCCTTGTCCGCATCAGTGTGGTCAGTTTCTTTCAAGTGTGAGTCAACGATTCCGATTAGAGCAAGTTTCGTCGTTGTGGAGGTCCCGTCGTCATGGCTGCCACCCACCCGTCATCATGGCCGCCGAAAATCACTCTTCTACGTGCCGCCGCCTCGTTCACACAGGGAGAAGAGGAAGATCAGAAAGTTCAAGAAGACGATTCGCCACGCTTTGCGCAAGGCCTACGATCCGAGTCACGACCATGAATCAAAGAGCAGTCTGCAAGGCAGACAAAGATGGACTCGGAGGTCGAAGACTGAATTTTTAGCTCTAACAGCTGTGGTTGCGGCTTTTATCTCGGACTCCTACTACGGCGTCATCTTAATGGCAATGAATGAGTCTTCCGGTCTCTCAATTGAGCGATTCGTCAGCGAAGGAGGCAATTCGTCATCGGAGGAGATTGCAGCGACCTTCTTTGTTTCTTCTTGGCCAACGAAAATGGTGGACATGGCTGCAGTATGATGTAGAATGGCGGTGGTGGCAGTTCGTTGCTAGAGAAGGCGATTACAAACTGCCACTTCAGCCTCTCCAAACTCCAACCGTCAATTACTGTAGCACATAGACTGAGCTGCTAATATTTTCAAAGTTGAGGGGTCAATTTTCACTGAGATCTGAGTTTTGGACCAACTCGCTCGAGTTGGTCAAGTTTAGGGGCTGTTTCTGCAGTTAAGCCTAAAAGAAATAATAATATCTTTATTTCTGTGACAGAAGCTAATCACATGGCTGTACATGACTTATCTTGAACAGTTGAGAAAGTAAAACTTCCCGATTTACAAAGTTTGAATGGTGACTTCTAGTTTAGGTGCAAAAGATGTAAGTAAAGTTGGAGCAACAAAAAGGTTAGGCCAAGGCCTTCCTGATTCCTGACAATAACTCTTCTGTTCTCGCGAATCAACAAGGTTTGAGCAGCAAGAGGGTATTTAGGCCCGCTTGATGCTTTTAGTTGAACTCAATGGTTTCTCTTCTGTTCTTGCGAATTCCTACATGACAACTTCTGTCAGATCCAAGCAGAGGTTTTGTAATTTCTTCTGGTCACTTAGAAGCAACTTCTATGGGACAGCTACTGCTGAAACTGAAGCACCCATTAAGCGCCACATATTTTGGGCAACACGAAATATTACCCAAGTTTCAGACTTGCACCAATTCTTACAATTATGCGCCAGAAACAGAGCAGCAGCTGGAGGCAAAGCTTGCCATGCCAGGATGATCTCTATTGGCTTAAGACCGGACACTCTGACTTCGAACATGCTTATGAATATGTACGCCAAGTGCGGTCTCCTGGAATGTGCTCGAAGAGTGTTCGACGAAATGCCCAAGAGAAGCTTGGTTTCGTGGAACACTTTGATAGGTTCTTATGCCAAGCACGAGAAGGTGACAGAAGCGCTTTGCCTCTTCGTTTTTATGCTAAGGGAGGGAAGTGCATTAAGCGAGTTCACCATGTCATCTGTTGTTTGTGCCTGCGCAGCAAAATGTGCTCTTCTTGAGTGTAGGCAGCTCCATGGTTTCTCCATAAAGGCCATGGTGGACTCCAACTCTTTTGTGGGAACTGCTCTGCTTGATGTTTATGCCAAATGTGGTTTGGTAAGAGAAGCCACCCATGTTTTCGACAGCATGCCGGAGAGGAATGTTGTTACTTGGACCTGTATGGTGGCTGGTTATGTCCAGAATGAGTTATATGAGAAGGCTTTGTTGTTTTTCCGACGCGCACAAGAAGTGGAAATAAAACATAATCAGTTTATGTTCTCATCGATTGTTTCTGCCTGTGCAGGGCTGGCCGCTTCTATTGAAGGAAAACAGGTGCATGCTCTTATGCTTAAAACTGGGTTCTATTCAAACATATATACTGCTGCTTCTCTTACCGACATGTATGGAAAATGTGGATGCATTAGAGAGGCTTACATTGTGTTTACCGACATAGAGGATAAAAATGTTGTTTCATGGAATGTCATGATTTCCGGTTTTGCTAAGCATGCTCGCGCAATGGAGGCAACAATTTTGTTTGAGAAGATGCAGCAGTTTGGCCTCTGCCCTAATGAACTGACGTACATTTCATTGTTATCTGCTTGCAGTCATATTGGATCTGTTGAGACGGCTGAGAGCTATTTCAGCCTCATGGTTGAGGAACATAGCCTGTCTCCAAATGTCATTCATTATTCGTGCATGGTGGATATTCTTGGCCGAGCTGGGAAGATATCTGAAGCTTTTGATTTGATCAGAAGGATGCCATTTGAAGCTACTGCTTCCATCTGGGGCTCACTCTTGGCTTGTTGCAGGGTCTATGGGAACCTTGAGTTGGCCGAAATTGCAGCTAAACATTTGTTTGATATGGAACCTGACAACGCGGGAAACCATATTTTGCTTGCAAATATATATGCAGCGAATAAAAGATGGGATGAAGTTGCAAGATCAAGGAAGCTTCTGAAAGAAACAATTGTGAAAAGGGAAAGGGGTAAGAGTTGGATTGAAATAAAGAACGAGGTTCATACATTTACTGCTGGAGAGAGAAACCACCCTAGAATCAACGAAATTTACAAAGATTTGGATTCTTTGGTTGAAAAGATGAACAAGTTTGGTTATGAATTTCAAACCGAACACGATCATCATGACGTGAAAGAGTCTGAAAAGCAAGAGCTTTTGAAGCATCATAGTGAGAAGCTAGCTCTAGTGTATGGTCTAATGTCCCTGCCCGGTAGTGCCCCTATTAGGATTATGAAGAATCTCAGGATTTGTGGGGATTGCCATACTTTTGTGAGACTGGCGTCCAGCATTACAGGAAGGGAAATTATTGTGAGGGATATAAACAGGTTTCACCATTTTAGGAACGGATCTTGTTCTTGTAACAATTTTTGGTGAAATATTACACCCTTTGATGACAAAACTGTTTCCTTTGTCAAATTATAACAGTTAGATTATATCATAGGAAATCGCCTGAACCGAAAGCCCACTTCCTTTCCATGCACCATACCTACCAACGGCCTCTGGTTTATATTGGCAATTAGACCAAGCTTGACTTATACTCAATGGCGGACCCAGCATTTTTCACAAAATAGGGGCAAAAACAGATATTTTTTAATCTTTAGTTCCAACAATTATTATGGGGAGGGTCTAAACGTACGATACTGCATACATCTCAAATTCTTTGCTCTATTTCAAATTTTTTTTACTTAAGTTTGACTTAAATTTATTTGTATTATAATTTAATAAAAATATTTTAGAAAATTATATTTAAAAACTACAATTCTTGTAATTTCTAAGTATAATAATATAAATAATTTAAGTCAAGCTTAAATTAAAAAATTAAAATAGAACAAAAAATTTGGAACAGATGTTGTAATTTTTAATTGGAATCCCGCTCTAACTGAAGTCAGAGGGACATCATCACTTACTTATTTTTCTTCTTATGATCGAAGTTTATGTTAACTTTTAATTGTCCAAAAAGGCCGACTGGGAACAACTCCGAAAAGCTGGAGGGGTTATCAGGGAGAAGAGCGAGCATTTGGGCAAATTTGGTAGAAATGCTGAAAATTGAGGATTATTTAGGATTGATTCTTTGAGCTAAGTATACGAGTGAGCATTATTCGGACAAAATAAAAAAGAATGATTATATTTAGATAAAATGGTTCGATTTCTTTTCTTGTTCAGTCGGTTCCGATCAACATTGAATTCTATATTCAATTATTGGATCAGTTATTGGACATATATTTAAATCCAAATAAACCAAATAGGCTGAATAGTAATAAATATTTTTTTATTATCTATAATGACCATATATATATAAAGTTATTTCCTACTAATTTTTACCATTATTTATATTGACCCTATGTATATAAAACTATTTTCTACTAATTTCAAACAATATGTTGTCTATCTTTCTTTAATTTTAAACTAATTTCATAACCCGTCTAACGGATGGGTCAGTAGTTCATAAAAAAAAATGCGGCTTTTTTTTTAAAGGGTCTTATCTAACATAGATTTCTTTTGATAGGGTTTACCTATGATGTTAAACTTTAAATTTTAATAAAAAGATGTAATGCATTCAATTTTGCACATTATATGACTGAGAGGAATACAAGATTAAAGATAAATGATATCATTAATAGTGAACGCCAATAATAATAATAATAATAACAATAATAATAATATGTCCATTGTCAGACAACATCAAAGGCTTAGGAGATAACCCGTCTAATGGACAGGGAATTTGCTCATACAAGAGCGTCTGATATGATTATAAGGCGCAAAGAATATTTAATATTTCACATGAACACAGAAGTACATAGCGATGTGTTGTACATTTGTATTGATTGGGGAAGAAAGTCATATTATATAAGGATCTTCTATCTTCGGAAACTCTGCAGCAACATCAAAGTTTTCTACTAATTCGATCCTGTGACCATTAGAAGTGTGAGTAACATTGGAAACAATGTTGGTGTTCAGTTGAAGTGTAAAAAAAGTATGAATGCATGGGGCAAAGTAAATAAAGATGTGATGCAAGGTAAGACATACCAGTCATGGGCTGCAATAATTTGATATAAGAAACCAGCATTTGTAGCTCGAGCTGTAGATGGTGAAGGGGAATCCTTTAATTTCAACTTGATGGAAATTGTGTTTAAAACATAAGATTTTGTTATATTTTGTACTAATAAATGAATGTACGTCTCATCTTCCTCACAAAGCTGAAGCAATTTCAAGTTCAGGAGCGAATGATGTGTCAACACATTGCTGCGCAGAATCCCGAGAATTGGAAGCGCCAAGGAGACTGCAATATGACAAAGAAGGAAGATGAGTTACCAACAATATTAAGTAATGTGTGGAGAAAGTAGATTAGCATTTATGACATACAGTTGAACAGATTGAGAAGGGAAATTAAGTGGAGAAGGTGGTGCAGGTGCATCTGGCTATGGGGACTGAGAATGAGATTGATGTATCTGCTGACTTGGGCGCTGCAATAGGCAATAAACAGTTTACTATCTTGGGGGAAAGAAATGACGTATGTGCAGGAAATGGATAAGAGTTTAAAGAACCATACAAGTTGTTCCTTCAGCTGAAATGCAAGGACCTCCTCATCGTAGTTAATCAAGTGAAACTTTCTTACAGTGAGAGGGAAAGATGGGTTTTGGAAGTTAAATGAAGAAAGTTCAAACTCGAGAATAAGGTCTCAATTGAGTGACTGCTAAAATTGTTCCTCAAGCTTTGCAGGTCCATTAGCCTATATAATTTGAATAGATAATCCAACATGTGATATAGTGTGGTTAACATAATAAACAATGAAGTTATGTAATGAATTAGTGGGAAATATAAAGATTAAAGTATTGAAAGAGGCATAAACCGATTGTTCCAAGGAATGTAGAGTTGAGGCAGAGGAACTAAAGAACTTTGTGGCCACAAAGTCGAGCATCGTGAACAAAAGGTTGCCTGTAGAGTCGAACACTCGAACAGTTGTTTTATACCGCATAACTGGTGTCCGACAAGAAGTCTTGCAGTGTTCACAAAAATAGGTTAACCCAATAGGGTCAACTTTTCGACAACACTTTTTGCAAGCGAAATACCACCACGATCGATTAGTAAGAAGTTCAGAAACGGTTGCACAGACAGAGTATATATTGTCATAGGTTAAAATTGTGGTGGCGGTGTTAAGGGAAAAGTATACAGTAACAATGTAGAAGTATAAATGAGATGTAAGGGGAGTAACTCACAAATGAGGGGCCACGGGTTAGCAAATCCTTTACTTCTACAATAGTTCACCGATGACCATAAATCACCTTTAGTTCAGTTCGTTGTTCAGCCATTGAGGGAACATAGTCATGAATAACATCAGCTCCGAAGGATGGCCTAGTATGAAGGAAGGAAGTTATCGACAAACTAATAAATGAAGTATATACGTTCAAAGTTAAAGGGAGGAAACAACAACATGGTATAGAAAAGTCATACAAGCGAAGGAATTCTTGCACTCCATTGATTTCAAGATTAACATATACTTTTGTCCCTGAAGTTGAAGAAAGGTTGTACTGCCCTGTAGTGTGATGATAAAATTAATGAATGTATTAACATAAGAGAAAATTAAATAGGAAATAATTATATTACAGTAAACTACATACCTTGACATAACCTGACAGACATCGATGTGACAACCAAGACATAAGTCGTCGGGGCGCCCTTCAGTGTGGTGTAGTCAACCAAATGTGTTTGAGCTCCCCAAAGAGTTATATCGATTGTGGACCCACTAAATGAAAAACACGGCAACAGTAAAAAATAATAAATTGAAGTTAGTAGGCAACTAATGGAGAATGAATGTGAGTACAGTATAAGTAAGAAATAGAACCTTATATTTTGAAGTGTGATAATCCGCATCTTTGTAGATGCCCTATCAGATCTAACAATATCAGTGCTATCACCCAACGAAGTAAGTTTCCCAACAACATCTATGATACAGAAAAAGTCTGGAGTTGGTTTGTTAAGTGTAGCTGAAGTTGATTTAAAATATGGTAAGTGTGGAGAGTTATACCACATAGCTGAACATTTTCAGGGTGTCGCAGGTGAATCTAATCAAAAGGGATGAACTTGAATTTATGAAGACTGATGTTCAGGACAGGAACAGAGACTAAAGTAACCTTTGTCCACCCGGTGAAACGAATGACATATTCATGAGTCACTGGCCTATACTTTTTATCGTCCTTGAAAACGTTGAAGTTTGTGATAATGTAGACATTCCCTTCCTTCAGCAAGGAGTTGAACTTAGGAGCAATGGATGTAGAAGCCATTGTATGAATGTGATCATTCTAGAGAAGCAATTGAAGATCAAAAGAATAGAGATGCATTGAGAACGAAGATAGATACAGTAACTGGAGGGACAATAGATGGAAGGAAAATATATAATAAGGGGAAAAAAAGTAGCAGAAACCATAAATACCTGTGCATCGAGTAACGTCATGGCTATCCCATATGGCTTGAGCGTGTTAACATTAATAGCATCCCAAAGGCGGGTGAGACGTACTTGTATTGTCCATCGATAGCTTAGTAGAGTCAATTGGTGCAAAGGGGTGAACTGTTGTCTCATATTCATCTGTATTTCAAAGAAGCAGATATGAGATTAAATAGAATAAAAAAACAAAGGAATATCATACAATTGTTGTACAAAGAAATAGACCAGCAAAAAGGGACCCAGAAGCTATATAGATGATCGTTGTTGGCACTGAAATACTTCACGATAGACAATATTTCATGTCATTGTGTTGTCAGGCGCTTCTGTTTGTAAGAGGACACGGAAACCTGAAGGGCTGGTGACACGTGATGCCGCAACATAGAGCTGGCCATGGCTAAAAATAGGTTGTGGCAAATAAAGGCCAACATAGTTGAAAGTCTGTCCTTGACTCTTGTTTATCGTCATAGCAAAACAAACTTTCAATGGAAATTGCTTTCAAGAAAAAATGAATGGTAGGGTTGTGTCTGAAGGGACCATTTCGACATGCGGAATAAAAAAACATCGGCCAGAGTTAAGTCCAGTGATGATTTCTGCTTCGATCACTGTATTTGCCAGCATCGTGACAACCATGTGTATGCCATTGCATAACCCAAGCAAATAGTTTCAATTTATCATCAACATAACCGGAACACCTACCTTCAGTCGCAATTCATGGTTGGGGAAACCAGATAACTTAAAGGTATTGTGATACTCCGTCGGATATAGCAATGAATGTGCTTCGAAGTTATCCGAGACGGGTGAAACCTTATCAGCACTTAGAAAAGTTTGCGTATCACCAGGAAGCATACAAATGAGATGATCATTGACTGTGTCTACAATCTCATTAGTTGATGAAAGAATAGCCCGTTCCTTTAAATAAATGATATCCTGAAACCGTATAACCAAATCTGGATAAATGGATGAAATGATGTCTGCAATCGGGTCTCCAGATAATGGGATTAAAAAATCATGAGGGATAGTAATCCATGAAGGTTCATCCTCATCTTCGTATAACTGGCAAGCTGGTATCGAACCATCCCCCACTTTCATTATCCAATCATTGAACACAACCACATCAGATCTAGTGGAATTTTGAAGCCTTATATTGTCTGTTAGGGAAAATAATGTGCAGTGTTTCCAGAGTGGGGATGATAATATAGATGCTCCAACAACATCGGCACGAGAACCACGTGGAATAACTGGCAAGATTTGCCTGAAATCACCACCAAGTGCAACCATGAGACCTCCAAAAACCTTTCTGGTGGCAGTTCGGTCAATAATAGCTAATATATCACGAAAAGTTCGGTCAACAGCCTCGAACGTGTGACGATGCGCCATTGGAGCCTCATCCCATATGACTAAGCTTGTATTATGAAGGAGTTCTGCCATTAGAGTAGATATTTTAATGTTGCAGACAGATATATTTTCCACAAGAATTGGTATCTTAAACCGAGAATGAGCAGTTGTCCCCCAAGCAGTAAAAGTGATGCAATACCAGAAGATGTCACAGCTAGAACAATTCGACCCAAAGACCGCAGCTTTGAAATTATTGTGCGCTAAAGGAATGTCTTACCAGTACTACCACTTCCATGTATAAAAAAAAATCGACCATCACGAGTTTCGACGGACTGAAGCAATGATGAGTAAATCTGGCACTGGCGATCATTTAGAGAACGAAGCAAATTAACATGTTTTTCAGCTAAAGCAGGCTTATTGTAGTTTAACTCCTCAATCATAAGAGAGTTCTGCAATATCATCCGATGATCGACAGACGGGAATGGAATTGTCGGAAATTCTCGGAGGCTTCTGCCAACTCGATTAAGTGAGTGTTCAATGTCATAAAGCGCCAGATTCTGCTGTTCACTATCCGTCATAGTCAGTTGGTAGTTTTTTAGGAGCCTTCGCCGCCGATGTAATATGTCTTCAGATAAAGAAACAACATTCTGTGTCCACAAAGCAAGGGGGTCATCAACCTTGCAGAATAGTAAGAAAATCACAAATAACTGTCTCAATTGGCTTCTTGATGACCACTCTACAGCCTCGTGCAAACATTGATGTCATTCTCCATCACTATCTAAAAGACTATGTGCAGAACACGCTTCCCTATAGGTATCGTACAAAACTCCATGAATAGTTCGGATTTCCTCATATGAGGTTGGCCCTTTGACCACATTTAGGATCATGCACAAGTAAAATTTTTCACCAGTAGTTGGGTGAACAAAATATATCCTACCAATGCTGCGGCCTTTACGACAACGTGTCCACATTTTGATTTGCCGATTCCAAACGAAATGTTCGGGGAATTGCACATATGTCAAAGTACGAGCAAAATGATCATGTGAATTACAATGCATCCAACCCTCAAACTTTGCCATACTTTCCTCCTACGCACGAATGACATCACGAAGGTTATCACCATCCTCATACACAACATTCTGCTGACTGGGCAAATGAAAGGACAACCGCTCAACTGATGGATGATGCTCATAAATGAAGAAACCGAAAATGCGCTAGATAGCTTCAGATGCTGACACAAACCGACAGTCCATATATTGTTTGATCTTATCATACTGATTACCATTACATCGGTTCCCATTATGTTCAGTATTCCGATCACTCTCCAAAACAACTGTTGACATGTCTGGCCCCTTTGTAACATATTTGCACAGGTACTTCTCACACATGGTAAGATTTGTTAGCTCAACATTGACATGACAATCATGTTTAACGTACAAATCACGATTGTGAGGCACAACCCAACGATTATCTAATGGTATCCTATGAACCATGGTTACACGGTCGTCACGCCTTCTACGGTAAATAGGGAATCCATTCTCATTGATGATTGTCTCATTTTGGAAGGAACGTGGGTAATGCTTTGAACATGAATTATTGACCATGCATGGGCACCGTGGGTTTCCTGCTCCGCATGGTCCGTGAAGCATGTGTGTAACAACCGCCTTATAGCCAATATGGTATTCATCCTTGTCCGGAAGTTCCGCAGAGATAAAATGATTAATTTTCTCAGGACTGTTGATCTTATCATCAGGATGAAGGAAAAGTACGATGTGCGCATGAGGAAGGCCTCATTTTTGGAACTCAACAGTGCAAAGGTCTGTACAATCTAGGGGTGGTTATTTGGTTCGTTCGGTTCAAACCGAACCGAATTATTCGGTTTTGATTTTCAGTTTTGGATACTAAGAAACCGAAATAACCGAATTCAAACCGAACCGAAATATTTCGGTTCGGTTCGGTTCAGTGTAAACCGAATTAACCGAAAAACTGGTAATTAAATTCTATAATAGATGAAATGAGATAAAGATATTGTTTTTCTTTTCAAATTTCATTCAATATAGAAGATTCATTGTCCATGGAAAGAAAGAAAATAAGAATCCAAGCTAATTTGGGTTACTTGGTAGCCTTATTGTTCATGAAACAAATAAAAAAAAATTGATATAAAAAATTTCGGTTATTTTGGTTACCGAATTAACCGAATTCTAAAACCAAAACCGAACCGAAACCGAAATTTTTGTTATTCGGTTTCAACCGAACCCGAACCGAATTTTAAATTTTTTTTCGGTTTTTCAGTTGTTTCGGTTTCAACCGAATATTGATCACCCCTAGTACAATCAGAATATGTCAATAAAATTTTTTTGTAAATGAAGGAAGAAATGTTTTGGTTCACACATAAATGATTTTAGTATACGGGAAAAATGTAGTACCTCCAAGAACACGTCCGAAATGTTTTCGTTTAGTTATATCCTCTCTGAAGTTTAGAAGCTTCATCATGAACACACGATCGACAATATCGGGTCTATCTTCAGGAGGCTGGCCAGGTATTAATTCAAGGAAATGATGAATTTCTTGCCATTTTGGGTTTCATGTGAAGGTAATAAATAAATCAGGGTACCCCAGAACTCTACAAATTGCCATTGAATCTTGATAAACTTGCATCATATATCAGGGACCCCCAACAAAGGAAGATGGGAGGATAGTTCTTTTACCATATAACGAAGCATCAGTGTCACCACAATGCACTGCATCCTGTAACCCAAATAATATTTCAGCACGAAAGCGGTCTCTGTTCCTTCGAATCCAACAAAATCAAGATTCAAGAGTAACACAATAAGCATTAACAGCATATTCATGAAATAGACGACCTCCCATAAGAATCATTGACTGAATATTGTGGCGCTGTTGAAGCTCGTATGCGTAAAACTCTCTTGGAGTCACAGTGCCTATAGACTGAACATGACCATCCTCTGAAATGTAGCTAATTTCCAAATGGCAACTATCCTCACCATATATAAGGAATAAGGGGAAATGTAATGCACACCGCTTTGGGTGGAAAAAGTTAATGGTATGTGGTTCAGAATTCCATGGGTAAACCAGAATGTCGCGATAGTTACTGTTCTCTTCATCAATGCCATCAAACAAACCAGCAACTTCATTCGAAGTAGGAAAATTGTATCGTCTATCTCTTCCCCTAGAACTAAGAAGTCTGATGCGAACAGGGGGTAGTGCTCTGTCATTTAACCGATGCCTAGCCATCCGGAAAAATCTAACCAGTTGATTATGCTCGTCAAACACCTGTATTAAACCAATTATGATCTCCCGATCGTACTCAGTATACCTTCCATCACCAAAGCACATAATTCGATTGTACGACTCATGGTCGGTGTCGTACATGTACAACTGAGCAAATCGAGGGCAATCTCCACTGTTTGGATACAATGATCCAATCCGATGATAATTCATTCCATAAGATCTGAACACTGGAGGACCCTGCCCATCATGTGTACTGGAATCCACATACGCCCCAGTAAAAGTGAAAAAGAATCTGGAATTAAACTCACGTATATGTTTTCGAAAGTACCATGATAACTGATCTCCATTATAGTCAAATAGTTGACGTATAAATTCTAGTGGTGGTGGAGATTGAGGAATAGAAACTTTTCCTTTACAACAACACAAGGAGAATTCAGGGTTAAAAGTGTATTGTCCCTTGTTACTTCTCTCTTGGTACCACATAATAGCACCACAATGGGGACAAACACAAGTAGGAGGCCCTAGATCTTCATACTGAACGTGTGACCCTGAATTGGAACATGATATCAGAGATAGAGTTGAATACATTCTGAATGGGTAAATTATGTAAGAGTTGATGAAGCATACTCATGTGGTCATTGGGATGCAATTCTGCATCTTGATGCTGCCTTGACCGCATTTCACCAGAGGCAGCTATTATAGAACATTATAACAGTTCAGAGAAGTTACTGATGGTATAAAATGAATGAGAAAAAGGAAAGGAAAAGTGAGTTACAGCATCTGACTGTACCTGGTATGTTTTGTCCATCAGCATTCATTGATAGGGTTGGGATTTTTCAGGATAGGGATGTAATCTCGTTCGGGTTTTAGATCGTTTGGCGGCAGAAGCAGACGATTTACCAACTTCAAACGTTCTATAAATAGGCTGAAACTGTGCCATTTGATATATAGGAGCAATGGCAGCAGAAGAAGCAACCTCAGTTGGATGATGAGTGAGAAGTAAGAAGTGCCCAACAGGGGGCACTCTGTTAGATATATCAGTGAGAGGAATTCTAGATGATGGCATAGTTGTTGAAGGAGTAGAATAGGGGATTGAAGAACTATGAGATTGATTCCTTGTGATTGAAGAGTTATAATTACAGTTGGAGGTAATCCCAACTGAACGACGAGCCTCTCGATGAGCACGTCCCAATTCATTGTGATGAGCTCTACGAGCACGGGCATCCATAACCTTACAATTGTAAGGGAATGTTATGATCAGCATAACACTAATAACAGAATTAGAGAATGTGAACATGTAAGCGTTACATATATGAATAAGGTAGAGGTTAATACCCAATTCATTTTAACTTTAGTCAATTGACTACAAAATAACTTATTGTTATTTTTACATATTTTTTACTTAAAACTAATTTTAATTAAAAGTCAATATTATGTAACTGTAATAATTAATTGAAAATATAATTTTTATAATCTTACTAAATTTTTATGAATTTTTCTAGTTTCAAGCCTTAAAAAAAATTTATAAAAATTTAACAACATCCTAAAAATTTACTTTCAAATTGATTATTGCATCTACATAACATGGCTTTCAAATGAAATTGATTTCAGGTAAAAAATATGTAAAAATAGAAAAAAAGTTAGTTAACTTTAGACAAAACGAATTGGCCCTAAGACATGTGCATTATATGTAAGGGAACAATCAAATCAGGTAACTAAAATAACAATAAATGCAATGAAGAAGAATATGGAATAAGTATAACGTCTCATTTAAAACATGGTATAAGGGATTATGAAAAAAAAACATATGAGACTGAGAGAAGACTTTAAATAAAAAGTCTATATGAGCAAATAGTACAACCACATCTAGTACTCATAAAAATAAAAAATAAAGGTGTATTCGAAGCCAATAACGATCGCAACCAACAGCCGGTACTCCTCATCCACAACAGATTGATCACAGAGTCGCGGGTCATCAATGGCATAGTACCTTATTGTCCAACGATCAATAGGTGGAGCTGCAAGGATTTTCACAACACAAGACCCACAATGACGACGTTGAAGTACAATATCGACATGTTCAAAAGAAACAATGAATGGGCTAGGCCATCTCTCAATAACCATTCCAATTATGTTATCAACTTCACTACGGAGTTTTTGGATGGATTTTGGCCAAGTAGCACCAACTTCTCCTCTTAATGTTTGAATGTAAGAGATGCTATGATTTAGTGAGTCAGGTCCTCTGGTTGAACAAAGAATAGCATATAGGTATTTCGCAACTGGAATGCCACGAGCAGATGCAATACGGATACATTGCAAGCCCTTTTCAAAATTGCCATACTTGAAATATTGAATCACCCCATGCGTAAGCACAGCAATCGGATGTCCAGAGTCCCTCAATATAGTGAATCTATCAGAATCTCGGTTCATGTACCATCTGAAGATGACACGTGACATATCAAAGCATGAAAATATCATTGGGGAAGTGAATGCTATAGCAAATGAACGATTGACAGATGCAAGATCCCCAGAATGACCCGGATCCATCAACAGAGCTTTTGATAGAATATAGGACAAAATGTCGACAGGTAAGGAATCCATGGGAATTTTTTTTTGCTGCATAGGGCACGAAATATTTTTAAAGAGTAGGAGCAATTTACTTTAGTATAAAGAAGACAATGAAAATATAGGGAAAATGGAGGAAGTACTTATTAGAATAGATAAATTAGGGTATAGTACACAAATGAACAAACAAAAATTTAAGATTGATATAAAAGTTTCATATAAAAGTGACATTCACATTGGTTTAAAGTTGTAGGAAGACTATTTAATGGCAGGTCGAATATGCTTACTTGAAATTTATTCATTATCTTAAAATAACATTACTAAACTTTAATTAACGACAACATATATAAGAGTTTTGGTTATTTATATAAGCGAGGGATGTATATAAAAGAAAATAAATTTACATAATTGATTTGGTTAATGGAAATACAATGTTTCTTAAGAAAAGTTTATTTCACTTAAAATTTAAAACATAAGATCAGGAAGAAGAAAGACTCATGTTCATAAGGAAACTAAAGTGGTAGTTCCTAGTTGAGGTTAACGTATTGGCAGTATACAAAGGTATTAATAATTAATGATATTCCAAAAGAAAAAAAATTAAATTAATGATGAAAATGAAAAATGAAATAAATTAGTTTTTTTTCCCACTTATAGACATGTAAAAATTAAAATATTAAAACACACTTGTGGAAGATGATGAATAAAGTAAACAATAGATATTGTTGGTTTGAAATATAGTTACAACATTTGTTACTAAAAAATAACATAATAAAATTGAAAAATAATATAATAATTTACCATAAACAATATAATAACGATCAGATACTAAAATAGTGTAGTTTAAAATCCTATAGGCTACATAATGGACTAAAAAGGACGAAATGAGTAAAAATTGCTAAGCCCAGTACATGACTAAAATATAAAAGGACTAAGGAGTAAGGAGTGCCTAAAATGTAAGTCGGATAAGGTTGGGGATTATATAGAAGGATATAAGAATATGAGGGGGTGCAGTGACAAGCGGAACGAAGAACAGGGACTTTGTTGTTATTTTTGCTAGATAAATAGCAAATGTATCTCAACCGGTCATTTGAGCCCTCTTCTCTGTCTCTCTCTCCGCCGGCAGCTCTACCTTCTCTCTGAATTTCCCGGCGGCAACGCCATCCGGGAATTTTTTTTCCAGTTTTTGCAACATGTGACACCGTTTCTCTCAGATCCGACCTTGTCTTTCACTTTGCCTGAAACAGGTTTTCATAAAAGACTTCCAGTTTTGTCTAGATCAAGTTTCAAACAATCAGGACATGTATTTTTCGTATAAAACAATAGATCAGTAGAAGTTTCGATTTTTTTTCTCTCCTCCCTAACCTTAACCAATCTGATTTGTTGAAAAATGAAAAGCTGTTAAAAAAAATGTTTGATACTTCGATGAACCCTAGGTTTAATTTTTCGTTCTTGCGTTCCTCCTTAGTTATCCAGATACCTTCCATTCTAAAAATGTCTTCTCTAGTGAAGCTTTCCGTCATGATCCGAGCAGTGGTGTTTCTTCAGCTGACTGGTCGGCGGGTGATCACCACGTGCCGGCGTAGATAGTGGGGTTGGTTCAAACAAGGTAAATAGGTCCTCTGCCTTTTCTCCCATTTTTTCCCTATATTTTTTTGTATTAATTACTTCCTTCTATCTACAGCATTTTTTTTTAGTATATGACTTGTTTTCTATTTTTTGAATTACATGGTAATCGAGAGGCATATGAAAAAAATGGAGGGATTTGATGAAAGAAGACTGGCAGTGGGAACGCAAAATGCATGGAAAGATAAGTATTTGAAACATTTTAATCAAAAATGAAATATTATTTTGTCTAGATGAATGATCTGTGATTTTGTCTGGATGAATGATTTGCATGTTTGTCACTGATTTTGAAAGAATTAAGAGTCTGTATGGGAGTTAGCGTGTGAAAACCAGTTATGGGTAAAAATCAATATTTGCATAAATAAACTTAAATGCTGAAGCTAAAATGGAATGTGGTTCTGGGTTTTGTAACTTTGTAGGAAAGGAAAAAAGTGACAGTAGTTAACAATTAACAAAGCAGGTAACATAGTAATAAAACATTGTCCTAAAAACATAGAAAAGTGAATAAGTCATTCAATAATCACAGTCGTAAGAGGAAAGCTTAACTACTTAATAGCCCGTAGTTAAAAAAGCCAGTAATGGGAACAGAAATAATGGGAAAATAAGTATTTGATACATTTTAATGAAAAACCAAGTATTATTTTGTCTGGATGAATGATTTGCATGTCTGTCACTGGTTTTGAAAGAATAAGAGTTTGTATGGGAGTTAGAGTGTGAAAACCAATTCTGAGTAAAAAACAAAATTTGCGTAAATAAAATTAAAGGCTAAAGCTAACATGGAATGTGGTTTTGGGTTTTGTAACTTTGTAGAAAAGGAAAAAAGTGACAGTAGTTAACAATTAACAAAGCAGGTAACATAGTAATAAAACACTATCCTGAAAGCATATAAAAGTGAATAAGTCATTCACTAATCACGGTCCTAAGAGGAAAGCTTAACTACTTAATAACCCCTAGTTAAAAAAACCAGTAGAAGGAGACCCATCCTCTGATGGGTCATTGTCAATGAGTGTGTCATTGGACCCTTCATAGGAAGATAACTTCCCCTTGAGATCAGCAACCTTTTCCTCCAACTCCCGAATCTGGTTGAGATAGACATTCCTCATGCACGTCTGGTTGAACCTCACCAATTGTAACTCATAGTTGAGTCCTTCATTCTCCCCCTCCAACTGTGTGAGTCGCTCCTTAACCTCAACATAATCCTCAAAATTTACATCATGGATGTAATAGTTCTTGAATAACTTAAGGAGTTTAATCCTGGCCTCTGCTGCGAACTCCATTACAGTGTCCAGCTTCCTAGCCATTGATCCCTCAACTTTCAAAAAGTTTCTCTCCCCCCCATTAGACTGATCTAGTTCAATTTGAACGAAGCACCTTATCTTCCCCCCCTCAGCCATAGTAGTGTAAGTAGGCTTAGTCTTCCTAAGCTTCTCACAAATATGGTCAAGTGATTTCACAAATGGAATGGAGACAACCTCTATGACATCCATTATAGTTGGAAATTATAGCTGGAAAATGAATTGTTGGTGTTAAAAGGGTTGGACTATTAAACAGGAAATTTTTTAGCAATTGGGTGTTAAAAACCTGTGCAACTTAATGGGGAAGGAAATATTTGGAGAAAATGACTAATTTAGTTGAACAAATTTGAGGATTGACCATATAGAACATGAGGAAACATAACAAACCTTCGGACATAAAACCCTTCAGAAAATGTTATTATATGAAATGACTCTATGAAGTTTGCTAGTATTGTAAATAACCATTGCATATATGAACCAGCACACGTGAGCGCATATATCAAGCAGCATACATGAGAACACAAGAAAACATACATCAATGGCAATAGAGAAAACAAAGAACCTGATTTGTCATATAAATCTCTTGTTTTTCTAACTGAAATTCCTGGCCCGAACTGGTTTAGTGATCTGCTGGAAAATACATAACATAAGATTGTCAATAACAACAAATAGTGCACTGCTTGTGGGATAAAAAAAAATCACAACTTATTCTTTAACTTACTGTTTATATTAAATCAGAGAAGATGTTTCTTTACTGTGAATGTGCCCTCCTTGATTTGTCCCTGTTATTTGAAGAAATAACTAATGTGTTAGTGGATAATAGAACCTTGAGTGATATGCTAGAAAATAGAGAATGTAAGACTGTCAATAACATGACAACCTAAGTTGATAGTTTCTGTTTTCTCTACTGCAAATGTGCCCTCCTTAATTTGTCCCTATTATTTGAAAGAGTAAGTAATATGTTAGTGGATAGTGTAACCATTGCACGACATATAAGAAATGAAGAATTGTAGAACCAACAACTCCTGCGGCTGAAATTTTTCCCCAATTATTCTTTAACTTATTGTTTATATTAATTTAGAAAAGATGTTTCTTTGCTGCGAATGTGCCCTCCTTGATTTGTCCCTGTTATTTTAATAAATAACTAATTTGTTAGTGGATAATGGAACCTTGAGTCATATGCTGGAAACATAGAGAATGTAAGACTGTTAATAACATCACAACCTAAGTTGATAGTTTCTGTTTTCTCTATTGCGAATGTGGCCTCCTTATTTGTCCATATTATTTGAATAAAGAAGTAATATGTTAGTAAATAGTGTAACCATTGTATGACATATAAGAAATGAGTAATTGTAGAACCAACAACTCCTGCAGGTGAAATTTTTCCTCCAATCTGAACTTTGGTTGTTGGTCACAGCTTGTTGATTGAATGATATTGAGGGACAAATGACGACGGCCAGAGTGTTCTGCTGCTCACTGCTTTAGAAATCCGAAGGAATGTGCCTAAGAACGTTGGTTGCAGTGAAATCCAGTGGGAACGAAAATGCACGTAAAGGTGTAGCTGTAAAATGTATAGAATTTATACTTGTTGTGTATGAACCAGTTAAATTTGTGCTGGATTGTGGGCTGTAAATGCGTGTGTAACTGCACAGAATTAGTAACTGTCTTTGCACGATGCATCACTTTTAATAAGTTAGTGGGTAGTGGCGAAAGAAACTGTGGATAGTTAAGTAAAAATAAAAAAAAATAGTCAAACTTAATGGGAATTATGTCCACGTGTCCAATTCATAGTTAGTCTTGTGGACAGACAAATTTAAGTATTTAGGCTACAGTAAAAAAGGCAACCAATTCACTGCTTACACGTGTATTATTTTAGAGGTAATATAGGAAATCGCCACGTGTTGGCATATTAGCATTTCAGAATAACATGTGTCATCTCCAGGAATTATTTTAAAATTATGTAAAATATGTAAAGACCATTGTGCTAATTATCCTGCTTTCATATCTATTAATAGATATGAGAAGTAAAAATTTTAATATGTATCTTTTTTTTTTCCCATTTACTATGTGTCTATATCTTAGAAAGAGAAAAGAATAACCGAACCGAATAAACTAAAATATAATTTGGATGGTTTGGTTAGTTCTGATATGTAATTCGGGCAATTCAGATACACTTTATAAAAACCAAAAATCAATTGGATCATTATGTTCGGATCGGTTCCAAACTAAACCAACCGAATGCTCATCCCTAGCTAAGCAGCAACTCAAACCTGATTGATTTAAAATTAGTTTATAGTTCATTTATTATCTTTTTAATCTAAATTTGAATAAAATATCTACTTCCTACTCGACTTAGCTCATTTTTAACTTTATATTTGAATTATCTAAATTGGAAGAGCTTTTACGTGCATACATTTCTAGTAATTGCCACAGGGTTTTCTAGGGGAGGCAAAACTTTGCTTCATTGGATAATATAGCCTAATCCACCCAAATTCAAATCCGATATGATAAAAAAAGTCAATTACCCAAACTTGAACCCAATTAAGGTAAAACTCGATTTGGCTTAAACTTGAATTGGCTTAAACATAAGATAACCCAAACTCGAGATTGAGCTTTACCTAAACCTAAAATGGCCCGATAATTAAACTCAACAAAACCTAATTTTAACCTAAATCAAGATAAAATATATGATAGATAGAGATTTAAAAATTATTATTTTTTATATATTAGTTATTTATCTAAATTATACTTCAATTATGACTATGCAATTAGCCAATTAGTTTCGTAACTTTCGTCTTTTTGTTGAAAGTTGAATTGGTAGTTCGGTGAATTTCTCAATTATTTTAGGGTTTTCACATTTCATTTGTCGCTGGCACAAACTTTCTTTGCTTTTTTTTTTCTTATACTCCCACACAAATTTGTTAAACTGGTTATTTGGTTTCCAAATTTCAAGTTGTCGCACAAACTTGATTCAGTAAGTACAATATTAATTTACTATAGTCATTGTATTAAATCAAGGTATTTGAAATTTTAATTAATTAATATGGTTCTCATTTTAGTTTGAAATTTAATTTAAGTAATTTCAAATATTTCGAATTAGGGTGTTTTGTGTCGAGCTAAATTAACTTTTCCTACTCTACTTGTATTACTAACATTCCCGCTTTGTATTTGTTACAAGATTAATTTTTAATTATTTATTTTTGGATTTAAATTTAATTTACAATTATAAGTATTTTATTGTATTTCTTTTATTTGTCTAGATTGTATTCTAATTACCAACAAATGTAATATTTGTTTCTAATTATTTGCCTCCAATTTTAAATACACTTAACCCTAAATTTATTAACCCTAAACTATAAACCAAAACCTATCTAATCCTTACCTTATTCTTAGCATTATCATAAACCCTAAATTTAGACTCTAAACCCTATACCATAAACCAAAATCCTAATCCTAACTCTAATCCTTACCTTAGTCCTAACAATACCATAAACCCAATCCCTAAACTTACTCAAACCCTAATTTAAACTATAAACCCTAAACTCTTAACTCTAAACCTTAAATTTTAACCCAAAATCCTAAACATTTACCCTAACCTAAACCATAAGTCATCAATCCTAACCATAAACCCTATACCTAAATCTAAATCTTAAATCCTAAATCTAAAACTCTAACCCTATTTAAAACTTTAACCTTTACCATAAATCTAAACCCTAATCTTAACCATAAACTCTCAATCCTAATTCTAAAGTCCTAAACCTTAACTCTAAAATCTTAAATTTTAACACTTAATCTTATTCCTAATCCTTATCCTAAACCTCAACACTTAACCCTAACCCTTACCCTTAACCTTAACTTTTCTCTTTTATTACCTTGCCTTCTATATTTAGTAAGTCTCATATTTGGAGGCTTCCATATTTAGTGATTTTCATTTTGTTAGGATATTCATATTTAGTAAGTCTTATATTAGAAGATTTTCATTTTTAATAAGTTTTATATTTTTATTTTTCTAAAGCAAGTAACTTCTATATTTAATAAATTTGACGATCTTGGTAGGTAATTATCAAAATTATAACATTAGTCCCTAAATTTTTAAGTATAGTGCAACAAGGTACTTGAATTTTAAAATTTTTTATTTTAGTCACCTATAGTAATTACAACATGGGTCCCTAATATTTTCAAATCCTTGCATTAAAATTTTTAAAATTTTACACTTTAGTCACTAGTATAGTAATAGTGAACTAGAGTTATATTTCATATCAATTTTACAACAAAAGTTGGATATCGTAGTAAATTTTTTCTGAACATAACTATGAAAAAAATTAATGTAAATTAATTGCACAAAAAATTAAATTATTTAATTTAAATTATAACAAAAAATGAACAAAAAAGGTTTTGTGATTTCAGCATATACACTAGTAACATGAACAAACCTAACTGATTAACCAAAGTTTGGTCCGAACCTAAAAAATGCAACCCGAAACTACCCGAGATTAAAATTGATCCGACCTGTGATCCGACCTGCATTGAACACAAGCAAAAAAGAAAAAAAAAACTTTGCCTAACCCAAACCCAAACCCAAAATTCATTTAACTCAAAATCAACCAAAACCCAAATAACCCAATATGGATTAGGATTCATGTTACTCCAATTAAACCCGAATCTGAATAGCCTGACTCAAACCTGACCCAACCCATCCAGTTGTCATCCCTACGGTTTTCAACCTAAAGAATATCAAAAGCGAGAGGTGTTGGAATTTCTAGGTGTCATGTTCCCACTTTGCCGTCCTCCCTCTTGCTTCCTATTATTTTCCTCAATGTAGCAAAAAAGAAAAAGAAAAAATATTATTGTTCTCTACAAAATGATTCGCCATATCTTTTCTGGTTTAAATTAGGGAAACTTTTGGATTAACTCACTTGAATTGTGCAAGTTTAGGAGCTAAATGTGTAGTTTGCCGGAGGCGAGATTGTGAGGTGAGGTGAGGATTGGTTTGTGCTTTTATGAAGTATTGTTCAGAAAGGGGAATTAATGGATTTGATGCAGGAGGTAAAAGAAAAATGCAAGAGCACGGTCAGTAGATTAATAAATGACAAGTTATTAATTTCTTCGGTACTAGTGTTCCAATTTTAGATCCGAATCAAGTTTCCCTCGCAAATTTATGGCAATGGACACTTGCGTGTGATTCAACCGTTGCTCACATGAATTATTGGCGCCTCTTTATTACTCTTCCTGTTCCAAAGAGATGTAATTAATCACAAAAAAATGCAATATTTTTCATTTTAGTAATTCTTTTATACTTAATTTTTTATTTTGTCCTTTTAAAGGAAAAATTACAAAACCTCCTAACATTTGGCAAAACCTACGATCGTATCTTTACTGTTTTAAAATCCAACACTTACCTCTCTCGAAACTTAACTCCGTCAATGACCGTTGTTATAGAAAAGAAAAAACACTTGACTTAGCCCCGAACATTCTTCCATAGAAACTTAAAACCTTTACCCCAACATCTTCTGCATCTAAAGAAAAACAAGAATACCAAAATCAAAACAAAATCTTCTTTGCATCTTTCTCCACTTCTTCTCCTTCCACTGGTTCACATGGATCGATGATGACGCTCACAAACTTCTCTAGCCACCGCCAAACCCTTCCCTCGATCAAGACAAAGAATCGGAGGAGCGTGATTTTGAACGGCTAGCCAAAAAATCGGAAGAGTGCAATTTTTTAACAGCAATCTTGAACGACTAGCAGGCGGCAAGCGTGAACTGGACCCATCTCTCTCTGCCCTCACCATCGCCACCTTCAATCGTCCATCGGCTACCCACAGAGTCGCTCTCCACCCGATCGTTTGATTTCCTGCCCAGTTCCGTTCTCTTGATCTTCCCATCCGAAAGAAATTCAACTCCCTCGGCGATGGGCTCGGCAGCGATGGGCTCAGCGGTGATGGCTTGGCAATCGTGGGTGGGGATTCCAGATTCCCAATTCCCGATTCCCTCCGATCGTGCTGTCCTCGTCTGCAACATGGTGGGTGAAGAAGTCGAGAGCGGACATTCGAGCACCAGTGGTGTGCTGCAGTTGGACCACGTTGTTGTGGCGACGCCAGTTATCAGTAGGGATCCCTTGGTATGGCGAAGGAGGAGAGCAATTTGGATAGGGTTCATTAGGTGGGTGATGGTTAGTGGGAAAAGGGAGAAGTTTGGGTTTGGGGCAAAGTTATCGAGCAAAAAAAGTTAGGAGCATACAAGAGAGTTTTTCCTTCTTTTTTGTCTTGACGGTGAATGATAGAGGTAACTTAATAGGGGGTAAGTGTAGGTTTTTAAAATAATGAGGACACAATCATAGATTTTTCCAAACCTTAGGAGATTTTTTTGTAATTTTTTCCTTGGCTAGACGCCTTTTTCCGTTCACTGGTACGGGTTGGGCGGCGTGGCTGCGATCCCAGCTGCTTTCAATGATCTTTTTCAAAAGAAGGACAAATCTGAGGCAGGGGTGGGGGATAAAATTGGAAGAGAGTACTGCAAATTCTGCTCTCCGTTCGTTTTGTATTAACTGAACATTTTATCTAAATAAATTTTAAAGTTTTATTTTTATATAAAATATTTATATTTTTATAATAAATTTTTTAAAAAATAAATTTATAAATTAATTATTATAATTGATAAAATTGTCAATTTTTGTAAAACGGAAGAAGTATTATTTTTCTTATTCTTCACAAGTGGAATTCTAAGAATTTCACTAAATATACTCTTATATGAAAATTTCCTCGTTGAGTCATGATATATGTCTTTTAAGATTAATTTGCCTCATATTTAAATATTGCAATTCAATAACATTGTAATATATCCAAAATTTTGATATAGTAGTTTAGTTTTGTATTTGTCATTCGAAAGGTTCAAAGATTAACCTTTCACTTGTTCTTAATTAACCTCCATCCCATGTACTATAAAAACCATTGTGTATAAAATTTTCGTTTATACAACTTCAAAAACTTCAAATTTATAATTGTGACGCATAATACTCTGATACTAATAAAAAGGAAAAAAAAAGTCAAATTTCTAAATCTGGAAAGCATTTCAAATACATACATACATACATACATACATACATATATGTATATACACACACACGCAGTTGAAAATATGAGATTGTGTCATATACGATATTAAAATTTTAAAACTTCACATATTTACATAACATTGCATTCTGAAATGAGAAATTGTTACATATGCAAGACTTTAAAATTTGACATTCTATATATATATTGTATTTAGAAATATCATACAAGTGTATAAGTGAGAAATATGCTATTATTACAAGTTAGAGAAAGAAGCATGTTAGTTTTTTAAGGGCCAAAAAAGAAATTGAACCAGCCTTGTTGAGAAATGATGTAGGGGGGTTGAGTAACCAAAATTTGAACTCTGGGCTTACTCTATATTCACCCAACAACACCTTGACCATCACACGAATGGCCAGAGATTCTAGCATCTAATCTTGAAATTAGCATTCCTATTTTGTAAAGCCTATAATGTACATCTGGACTCATCATCGTACTTATTTATTTAGTAAATATTGATTTTAAAGAACAAATATGCTTATACAAGCATATGTAAAGCCTATAATTTTTATATGACAAATGAATGGAAAATACTAAGCTTCTATATAGAAAAAGGTTTATATTTGCGAGTTGTCCAATCGGCAATAATCAATCCTTTCTCTCCTACTTTTGTGTAGAAACTAGAAACAACATTTTCAAGAACTAAACAGCATGTCCTCGCACCTTTGGCTTCATGATTAGGTTGTTTCGGACTTTGTGGAGAGATTAAGAGTTTAACTTTGGTATTTTCATTTAAAAAAAAAACATCAAATAAAGTTGATTTGGTTATTTTATGGATAAAAAAATGTTAAAATGTTATCCCTTATCTATAATACTAAAACCTCTTCCCTTTTATATTTACAAATAACGCAGACTTCCGAGTGAAAAAAGAAAAAACTAAACAGCATAGAAATGTCCCTCCAACATGTCGGATTTGTCCCGTCTATGTCTACTAAACAAACCAACACTTTATAATAAGTGGTGGATATACATATTGAATAGTGTCATGCATCCTCTTTTCCTATAAAAATATTAATAAGGGAAATATAAATATGTAACTGGCCTCCTTTTAACTTTTTAACGTACTGCATATTTTTCATAACATTTGTTTGAATAAAAAAGTGGATCTATATATCTCACTTCAATAAAGATAAAAAATAGGTTACCATCGTCTCTCGATTAACAATAATGTATTGGCAAAAGTCCTATCTTGGTCAGTAAATTTTTATGTTATTTCTCAACTAGACATCAAACTTTTTCACCAAATTCATTTATCTTTGAAAATATGAAGTAATTTGGGGGCTAGTTTGGCATTAAATAAAATTAAGGGGGCAAGATGGCAGAAAAAAAATTTGGGGACTAAAAAGGGACTTTTGCCTTTTATACCACATAAATCTCTCTTCCCTCTATCTCCGTAATTAATGATTTTGTAAATTGCATTTGAGTCGTCCATGCCATATCTAGATAACAAGATATTAAATAAGAGAGCTACCAAAAGTTTCATTAATTAGTTTTAATATTTATTTCTGTACGTGAACCCTTATAAATAACCGTGGATCCACCGTTATTTATAATACAAATTTTGTCAACAAATTGTCTCTATTGCTTAGTTACTCTGTACAATGGAAGGCCGGGGCGTCCAACTTACACAAATATGATTAAATATACTAGTAATTGCACACGTGCAACAAATTAAATACTAAGTTATTTTTCACTCAAATAGCTATAATTTTAATTATTTTATTTAAAATAAATATTTACAATAATGATTTTACTTTTTTTAGTATAGATATATTTCTTATTAATTTTTTTATCTTTTATGTAGTAGTTTTTTTATTATAATATTTCATCATAATTATCCTCATTTGCTCCATTCATTATAATAGATAGCTTATTGTATTATATTTATGTTTAATATAAACAACAACAGCAGTAATAATAATATAATGTAGAATATGTTATAGGTAATATTTGTTATAAAAAAATTAATAGAAGTTTTTTTATTTGTGATGGTAGAATACTTATAAAATTAGTCCATGGTATTTTTAAAATCTAATCAAAGATGTCAAAATTCCTTTTATCAGTGTAAAATTTAAAAATGGTATTCAATCTGTTAAAAAAGAGTCTTAATTTAATATCTTAATAGTATTATGTATTTATAAATTATATTAAAAGTTAAGTTAGTAAATTTTATCTTAAGTTCTATGCTTTAGATTAAAAAAGCTAATTATTAAAATGGAGATTCTATATATATTACATGGCGTAAATAATTAATAGATTTACCATTAATATGTTATCATAACTTTGACTTTTTAAAGAGACATAATCTAAAATTTCAATAATTTTTTTGATGTTATATTCAAAATTGAAAAGGGCATAATACAAGTGGGTAATTCAATAAAAAATTCAAGCAAAAATAAATTTCTTTTGAAAAGTGTGAGACAAATATAGGCGACGATGCCAAAGTATAAGCTTAATAAGTAAACACTAAGTTTCTTCAAATACATGTAACTATAAGTAACTATACATTACTTAAAAAGCTTAATTACTTTACTCTTGATTTTTTTATCAAAATACATTCACCTCCAATATTTCAAAATCTGCACTTACCCTATATTTTATGGTCGATTCAATGTGATTGTTCCAAAGATCGAGTTAAAATCTTGTATAGCTTTTTATATTTTTGGATAATTAATACTTATTCATTGATTTAGAAATTATACTTACGTCACTGAAGTTTGAAAATGTAGTCATACTCATTACTCTTATAATATAATTATTCAATCATAGGAAAATAAACTAATTGACACTTTTTATTACATATAGATATATATGGATATGAAGTTGCACTTTTAAGTTCTAATGAATACCTTCCAAGTTTAAAAAATAAATAAATTGATAAACACTATGTTTTAAGGCTTTTTTAAGGTCATATAAATCAAACACATATCTGTCACAAAATTTTATATCTAGTGGCATTTTTCATTTTTTTTGCCATAAGAAACTTATAGAAAACATAGAAAACAATCAGTAATTTTTTTTTCTATTTTTCCTTTTCAAATACTAATCTTATTTTCCTAATATGAAGCCTAAGAGCTTGTCATCACCTTATTTTCCTAAAATGGGAAATAAAATAAAAATTAAGAATAAAAAGGTCATCCAACATTTATGACATTTTTATGCTTTTTATCATTGTTTCAAAAAGATATAATTATGATGTTTTTGAAACTTTTAAATTCCAATTTAAATACTTCATTCAAGTTTAAGTGTATAAAAAATTGATAATTTATGTTTAAGGACATGTCCCAATGATAAATGTTAATTTTGTGGTCAAACATGTTGACTTTTTGTCAACTTTGACCACAATTTTCTACCTTATCACTCAATATTTTTGGTCAATTCTTGCTTTGATCCTTCATTTTGTAGGTTGGACAAGCGGACCATAGCATTGGAATGGCACTGGGACAAGTGGAACGAAAAACGGAAACACAAAAGTCAATGGAAATTATAACTGCGGCGCCTAGGCGCCAGGAGCGAGGCCTAGGCGCCACAGTACAAAGTTCTCTGCAAAAAAAAATGTACTTTGGCGCCTAGGCACCCAATCACGCCCTTCTGGCGCCTAAGCGCCAGGCACCCTAAAGCTCTGGCACCGCGGCGCCCATGCACCCCCTTCTGGCGCCTAGGCGCCAATCACCCGGGAAAGTGGTCCTTTACCTCAAATTTGAACTCAAGCTTGCTATTGGCCAAAGATTTCTATCCAATGGGTTTGGTGAGTGAATGGGACATCCAAAAGAGGAGAAGAATCTGGAACCTAGCAAGGGGGAGAGGATTTTCATCATCTTCTTCATCTTCATCTTGGCTTGCTAGAACTAGTTTTGGGTTTTTTTCCACCATAGTTAGTATTTTCTAGCTTTTCTTAGTTTCTTCTTGGTGACCATTGGAGCTAACTTAGAGATTGCTTGGAGTGCTCAAGGAGACTAGCTTGGAGACTTTGGATTCAAGAGCTTCTAGCCATCTTGGGTTTACTCTTTCATCTTCCTTGTAGTTCTTCATGGATGTTATTATGTTTACTTTCATGATTATGTTTTATTTAGTTATGAAGTAGTTTTCTTAGCACTTTCTATGGATGTAGCTACTTGGATTGACTATGTTGGATGAAATTATGGTTATGTGATGTTGGTTTTCTACTAAATGTATGTTTATTCTTCTCTTGAGCTTAATGTTGTGTTAGCTAGTTGATGGCCACAATTAGTTGCACTATAAATTGCCTCTAAACTCTTGGAAAAGATTAGAAGCTATTGGACCTAGGAGAAGAATTTAATGGCTATGGACTTGTTGGAAAATTAGTCATTAGGTAAAGTTAAATTGAGCTTTAATGCCTCTTTCTAAACTTGTAATCGGGTGAAAATCCTTATTAAGTCTAGATTGGAGAGATTAATTCTTTCACTTGGAAAAGTAAGAATTTAGTTGAATAACTTTATCAACATACATTGAAAATTAACCCATTCACCTAAGTTCACCAACAAATCAAGACAAGTAGTGAACCCATAGGAAGTGTTCTTTTATGATTTGATAAAAACTACAATTTTTACATTGCATACTTGCATTCTAGGTTAATTGTATTCCATTTAGCTAAGGTTAGTCACTTGTTTAAGTTGCCTACATTTTCATCCAACTTTGGTTGTTTAGCTAAAGTTTACTTTGAGTAGTGGTACTTGGCAATCAATTTAATCAATCTTCGTGGGAACGATACCCACTCACTCCATCTACACGTCTACCGTGCACTTGCGGAATAGTGGTTTCAAAATTTCATAACACCCAAAAATATATAATTTAATTGAGGACATATTTGTTACAAAAGTTTAACTTATTTTTTCTATTTAATATTTTGTCACCATTAAAATTTATACTTAATATATAAATTTAAGCAAATGAACTAAAGCTAAAAAAGGACATGCAGATTCCCTTTTCATGTAGATTCCCTTCTTTTTTTTTAATAAAGTAATCATGGGACTTCTATTTTTTTCCTTTCTCTTTTAGATTCCCATTGTTAATTATACCTCTAATAAATATACAACACTTTTGGATTTCATTAAAAGAATAAAACACCACATAAGTCAAGGTATAAAAATTGATAAAAATTTTGACACTTTCATACTTTTTCTAATCCTGATAATAGAACATTACATTGCATGAAAGTATAATGTTTATAATTAAATTAAAAAAATCCATCATTAAAATAGGGAAATAAAATAAAAATTAGGAATAAAAAGGTCCAACATTTGATATATTCATACCTTTTATGAATTTTATCAGATTTAAATATTCAAATAGATATAATTAAGAGGTTTTTGAAACTTTTAAGTTTCAATTAAAATACTTCATTCAATTTTAAGAGTACAAAAAATTGATAAAATTTTATGTTTAAGGTCATGCCCCAAAAATATATATATAATTTAATTAAGGACATGTTTGTTACAATAGTTGAACTTATTATGGTTATTTAAGATTTTTTTTTGCCATCAAAATTTATACTTAACATATAACTTTAAAAAATTGTATTAAAGCTAAGAAAAGACATATGGATTCCTCTTTTTTGTTTTTTAAAAATTGCACACATGAGACTTCTATTTTTTTTTTTCTCTTGCCCTTTTAGATTCTTAGTTCTAATTATACCTATAATAAATATATAACATCAAATTAATTTGGGTCTCATTAGAAATAAAATAAAATACCCATAGGTTAAGAGTATAAAAGTAGATAAAAATTTTGACACTTTCATAATTTTTCTAATATTGATAATAGAACACTATGTTATATGAAAATATAATATTTATAATAAAATTAAAATCATTATAACATCTAAATAATTAACGTGCGTGCAAAATAAAAATCTTAATTTTTTACTCTCTTTGTGGGAAAATTAGTAGTTTGACACAATAAGAACTTTATACTCTCTTAATATATGTCATACGAATTTATTTATTCTTTTCTCGGTCAATAGTAGTGTTAGGGTGAAAAATATTTATAATTAAGCAAGAAAAGCCTTAACTATACTATTAGTGTATGTCAAATGATTCTTGGTATATAAAACTAACTTGTAAGAAGAGAACCAAAGTATAGAACATCAACTCAAAAAAGCTTGAACCTAACCATTAAGATAAAGACCTAATTTATTTAGCATTAAGTCAAATTAATCCAAATATGTTTTTGTGGATTTTTTTGATCTAAAATTTATATTTTTTTCATTATTATTTTAGGTTGAATAATTAAAAAATTCATAACAATTACTATAAAAATTTTATTTAATAATTTATTATAGATACATATAATTAGTTTTCAAATGATATTAGTTTTAGATAAAAAATCCCATAAAAACAAAAATAAATTATTTTGGAAAATCAACTTCAAAAAATTGTCTTTTTTTTTTTCAAATGTATGATTTAAACCTCAAATCTTTACATTAGAGAATTTATGAATTTTTATAACTCTCTAATAAGTAGTTCAAGTCAATTGCATAGCTCTAATTTCACTTAATAGTATGGGGCTCCAATTGGTATAGATGAAGCTGAGAGTTTAAATTCCTATAAGCCTCATAGTGTAAAAAGACACTTATTAAAAATTTTAATTTTCCCTTTGTAAATATAATTAAAATTTTAATATATTGTTGTTATTTTTTAATGTATAAATAATTATTGATGAAAGGTTGTAACTTTGAAGTATAATAATTATTTATTATTATACTTTCTTCGTCACAAGGTTTTTGTAACATTTTAGGCATTTGAATTAAATTTATTTATTTTAATATTTTCTAGAAAAATTTACAAAATTACATTTAGAAATAATAAATATTTTAATTTTTTAAAGAAATTTTTTTAGCAAATATTAATATAAAAAAATTTAAGTCAAACTTAAGTGAAAAAACTGCAATGGTGCAAAGAACTTTAGATGAAGGTAGTAGTTTGAATAGAAAATGAAGGAAAAAGAAAATAAATTGACCCAAAACTAACGTTCAAAGGCATTTATAAAAAATTTAGGAAATATTTGTCAAATTTAACTAAATTTTTGGTTAAGTAATGATTTTTCCAAAAATTAAAGCCTAAAAACAATACATGCATAATGCTACTTTGAAACAACTCATAAAATTTGATTGGCTCTAAAAAAATAATAAAAATAAAATTACATTAATATTATTTAGTATAGAGAAAGAGTTAGTTGCTAAGAATAAAAACTTATGTTCCGACATTCAAAATGAAGACCATGTGGGAAAAAATAATTATTATAATTTTTTCAATATTTTAAAATATTGAAAAAATTTTAAAAAAGAGTTTCTACTAAAATTCCTCTTTATTATCATATAAGCAACTAATTCTAGAAGTTTATGAATTTTTTCTTCTAAAATTCTTCACGGTGACCTTTGTTAGAATATTAATTCTTTTATCTTTTTCATAGTATGTGCTTGAGTCATATGTGAAAAAGCCAAAACCCTATGGTTTGATCATTAGTGAACCAGAGATCATATTCTGAGTTGTCAACCCCTTGGTAATCCTTTTGGTCTTGTTTCCCTTCCTCTAGTAAGGTAATGGAATTGAATTAAGTTAGCTCTTGCTAGCCGGCCACCTAAGCCTAATTCCTAAAAGAATGGAGTGGTATTCACATCCTACTTTGTATTTTTTTCATCTTTTTTATATTTTTAGTATTTTAATACTACTAAATATCTAATTAAATAGGCAACTATATATTTAGATTTCTGTAAGTGGATTCTTTTGTTTCCTCTTTTTAGAGCCCTAATACTAACACAACTCTAATTAAATAGACAATATAATTTTTATTTTACCATTAAAAGAGTAAAAGAACTTATAATTTTAGGATAAAGGAAAAACTATATGTGAACTATTATAAAGTGTTCACTTATATAATTTTTTAATATATACTTTTTATATCTAAAATTATTTTTTAATATACAACACTTATAGATTTTCATGTGAAACTTTAACATGAGTTTTACCACATAACAAACTTTCACATTATATACTCATTCAAGTTGCAAAACAAAAAAAAAATTACGTTCAAAGGTACCTTTTACAATAATACAAACTTTAGCTTGAGTTTTATCATATATTTAATCTTTTATTCAAATAAAAAATTTAGCTATGAAGGTTTTTAAAATGCTAGGTTGAAATTTTAAGTTTTATAAAATATTTGGCTGTACAAACTTTAGCATGGGTTTTACATTTAAGTCTTTTATTCAAATAAAAGATTTGGCTATAAAAGTTTTTGGAAAGATAAGTTGAAATTTTAAGTTTTATAAAATATTTACTTGAGTTATTTTTTTTATGGTAATATAGAACCAAGGGTAACATGTTTGAAATAAAAAAATTTTAATTGCAATTTAAGGGTTTTAGGTAAGGTTAACACAAAAATAATATAAAATATACGGCTGGCAAGTTTTTTTTAAAAATAAAATTTAATAGCAACTTAAGAATTTCTTTTAGTGTTCTAATGCTAATATAACTCTGTTTAAATAGACAATGACAAAATTAGGTTTTATTAAGAGAATAAAATATCTTATGACAGAAGAACAAAAGAGTCATTTAACATTTATGTATCTTTATACTTTTTATAAGATAAGATGTATAAATAAGTACTTGCAACTCATAATGATCATGGCTCTTAAGGAAATACAAACCTCAGATGTGTTTTTTAATGGAAACAAGGAATAAGAAGCAGAAGTTGGAAATGGTTAGAAGGAAGATTAAATACAAAAATGCTTGCTATGTTGATCCTATGGGCATGTCTGGAGGGCTTGCTCTTTGGTGGACTAATGCTGTTCATGTTAGTATTGGTATGAAGTCAAAGAATTTTTTGGATACAAAAATCACAGACAAATGAATAATACCAGTCTAATTACCTGGGTTTATGCAGACCCAAAATTCTCTAATAGGAAGAGAAATTGGGAAATTCTAAAAGGATTAGCTGATAGGAATATATTACCCTGGCTGTGCATAGGGGATTGGAATGACATAGCACCTCAATGTGAGAAAATTGGTGGTAGGCTGAAAGCTCAGGAACAGATTATGGAATTTCAGGACATGATACTCAAAACTCAACTTTAGGATGTTGGCTTTCAAGGATAGAAATAGACTTGGTCAAATGGCAGAAAGAATGGGGAAATCCAAGAGAGGATTGACAGAGCTTTAGTTAGCCATTCCTGGAGAGTTATGTATCCAAACTCTCTGGTGTATCACTGCCCTCGGATAGGTTCTGATCATTGCCCTATAATTTTCAAAACTGAGAGTGATTGTATTAGGGGCAGGAAAAAATTCAGATTTGAGCACATGTGGACTCAGGAGTCAACTTGTAAAGATACTATTAAAAAATCCTGGGATGTGAAGGTAGGCAAGGACACATATGCTCTTCAAGAAAGTTTGAGTAGCTGCAGCAGAGATTTGATTAATTGGAGTAAGGTACACTTCTCGAATAATAAACAGAAAATTGAGGCTTTAACTTCAATGCTGGTTGATCTACAGGACAGTAATGAAAACCTGAATAGTGGAGTGGAAAACCAAATTATAAGCCAAATAGATGAGCATTGGACTAGAGAGGAAATGTACTGGCAACAACGCAGTAGAGTTGACTGGTTAAATCTGGGGGACAGAAACACTGCTTACTTTCATAACGTAATTATGCAGAGAAGAACCTCAAACAAAATACTGAGGATCCAGAATGAGCAGGGGATTTGGATAGAAAATGAGGGGGACATTATAAACACATTCAGGCATTACTACACTGATTTATTCAACTCAGATGGGTCAGTAGGCATGAAGGAAGTGCTCAGTCACATAAAAACCGTAGTTCAACCAGACATGAAAGAGGATCTTCAAAGAGATGTGTCAGCAGATGAAATCAGGGCAGCTGCTCTTCAAATGGCTCCTCTAAAGGCTCCTGGGCCGGATGGTTTCTCAGGAATTTTCTTCCACAAATATTGGGAAGAGGTTGAGGAAAGTGTCACCAGTGCAGTCCAAGCTTTTTTTAAGCAAGGTATTTTTAATTCCTCCATAAATAGAACAACTATTGTTCTGATCCCTAAAATTCCCCATCTTGAAAATGTCACACAATTTAGACCTATTAGTCTGTGTAACTACTGTTACAAAATTATTTCTAGGGTCATTGTGAATAGACTAAGGCCACACATGAATAAGGTTATATCGCCTTTTCAAAATGCCTTTGTTAATGGGAGACTAATACAGGATAACATTTTAATAGCTCATGAGGCTTTTCATTGGTTAAAAACAAAAAAGAAAGGTCTTGACTGGAATATGGCCATAAAAATTGACATGCAAAAAGCCTATGATCGTGTAGAATGGTCTTTTTTGGAGTGTGTTATGGGCAAAATGGGATTTCCACCTAGGTGGATTAATTGGATTATGACATTAGTTTCATCGGTGTCTTACTCTCTATTGATTAATGGTAAAGAGACTGAGGTTTTTAAGCCCACAAGAGGCATAAGACAATGTGACCCTTTATCCCCTTATTTGTTTATAATGATCACTGAAGCCTTATCTCAAATGCTAACAAACGCAACTGAAATGAATGCTATTGAAGGTATTAAAATGGCCAACCAGTGCCCATTTTTGACTCATTTATTATTTGCAGATGATTCTCTATTTTTTATTAAAGCCAGTGTCAAGAATGGACATCGCCTGCAGCAGGTTATTGCACAATATTGCCAAGCTTCAGGGCAGGAGGATAAATTTAGAAAAATCTACTATTTTTTTCAATCCTAACACCCCTGTTGCTCTGCAGGACAAGATTAGCAAGTTTCTGAAAATCCCCAAGGATGGAAATCCAGGGAAGTATCTAGGCCTGCCTACCATTTGGGGACGCTCAAAATGTGAAGCATTGGCCTTTCTCAGGGATAGAATCATCAGGAAAATTCAAGGGTGGAAGAAGACATTACTTTCATACTCAGGTAAGGAAATCCTACTGAAATCTGTTATTTCTGCACTACCCTCATATGCTATGGCCTGCTTTAAATTTCCTAGGAAATGGTGTCATAGTATACACTCTCTAATGGCAAAATTCTGGTGGAAAGGACAATAATCTGAGTCTGGAATTCATTGGAAATGTTGGGATAACTTAACCTTACCAAAGAAAAAAGGGGGAATGGGGTTTAAAGATCTAGAGGCTATGAATACTGGTTTGTTAGCAAAACTTGCCTAGAGGATCATTTCAAATCCTAATTCTTTCCTAGCTCAGATATTAGGGGGGCTATATTTTCCTGATAGGAATTTGTGGAATGCGAAAAAAGGCTCTAAACCTTCTTGGGGATGGGCTAGTATTTTAGAAGGTAGGGATTTTCTAAAACAGAAGGTTTGCTGGCAAGTCCATAATGGTCATTCAATTTCTGTTTGGAATGATGCTTGGATACCGAATATAAGGGGCTTTAAACTTCAGCCAAATGTTGAAGTTCCTCTAGAAATAAGGAATATGAACGTTGATAGCCTTATTGATGAGTGCACTCATACATGGAAGTTAGATAAGATTTCAAATTTGATTACAAATGATGAAAAAAAGGCTATACTTCAGATTCCTATCAACTTGTTTCTTAGAGTTGATAAACTGGTGTGGCCATATGATAAGACTGGTAATGTATCTGTTAGATTTGCTTATGACATTCAAAAAACCATTGCTGCTAATTTCTCTCCGGCATCAACATCACACCAGATAAACCCTTGTGTGTGGAAGCTAGTCTGGAAAATAAAATGCCCCCCAAAATCCAAAACTTCATTTGGAGAGCTTGCCATAATGCTGTAGCTGTCCGGCTGAATCTAGCTAAAAAAGGTACCAAGATAACTCCTTCTTGTCATTTCTGTTCTCATGATGAAACTGTGGAACATATGCTGCTGCAATGTGAATGGACTCATCTTATCTGGTTTGGGTGCTTGGATTATAAACCTCAAAATGCTGAAATCAGAACTTTTGATCAATGGTTTGTTGAGGTTTGTCATTCATTAAAGTTTACACAGGATAATAATGAGATTATTATTTCCATTATTGCATATACTTGCTGGTTTATCTGGTTGGCAAGGAATGATGCTATTTTTCAAAAGAAAAGCATCATTCCTAATGGTGTTGTTCGTAGGATAAAGAGTGCTGTCGCTGAATTCTACCAAGTCAATAAGAGTTCTGGGAGCATGGGCCAAGTTCTGTCCGGACCTGTTACCTGTGAAAACTGGAGCAAGCTGGCAAGGGGAATCCTAAAAATTAATATTGCTGTTAGCAGAGGACAGTCTAAAGGGACGGCTTACCTAGTGAGAGATTGGCAGGGGAGTATAGTGGGGAACCAAGCCAAGGTGAATACTGACAAGTGCAAAATGGCAGCAGTAGCAGAAGCTATTCGAACAGGACTCAGAGAGCTGCTGAGACTTGGACACACAGCAGTAGAAGTAGAGATCGCGGACAAAGATTCAGTCGTCTGTCTTAAGGGTAAAAGGAATTGGCGGATTGATACACTAATCTCAGACATCAAAACTTTGCAATGTTCTTTCTTTTACTGTTCTTTTAAGGAGATTTCGACCAATGCTAATATGTGTGCTATGCATATAGCTAAGTGGACAAGGGTACAAAAGAGGATAAATTGGACAACTTATCCCCCTTCTGTGTATGCCTTTCAAAATTACTTGGATGTAAACTTTGAGCCCCTTGAGGCAATTTTCAATAAAATTTGTTGATTAGTAAAAAAAAGAAAAAACAAGTACTTCAGTTTCCAGATTAATTAGCATTTAAAAAAATCAGTTCAACTATTTTAATTAATTAGTTTCATCTGTGACTTGTCTTGCTAGTGTTCAAGGCAGGCAGGCAAACAATAAATAAATAAATAAACAGTTCAAACTGCAAAAATTAATACAGGCATGACAGTTGACACTTGACAGAGCTTAGCTAACAGCTCCAGCAGTTCCTTCCTCTCTTAATTATTTACTTCCTTCACCTCTCTCTCTCTCATGTCTGGCTCTGGCCTTTAAATATCAGCTCAGCACCACCCTCTCCTCAAGTCTTCTGTTCTCTTCCTCCATTAACACCATCACCAACCTCACAAAATCAGCCACTGTTCACAAACCAATTGGAACTGCAAAACACGAAAGAAAGTAACTTTTTTTTTTTTCTTTCGGGTTTTATGTCGTACAGTAATATTGATCGAAAAAAAATGGGAAGGAAAATCATGAAGAAGCTGAACTACTTCCAGTGGGCCTCGTGCACAAACGCCAAGACGTTGTCCTTCAGAGCCGCCGCCGGCGATGAGATCTTCAAGACGGTGAACTCCGTCTTCTTCGACGCCGAAACCATGGATCAACAGTCCACCAACGAACAGTGTTACTCAGTGGAGGAGGATCATCAGGTGGATGCAGCGGTGGAGATGGTGGTGAAGGGGGTGATGAAGTCGCCGTCGGAGAGGCTCTTCTTCGAGCCGGGCGGGCGCAGCTGCTCCATCATGGAAGAGGAGGCGGGGTGGCTGAAGGAAAGCGTGGCGGTGGCGGTGGAGACGGAGGACCCTTACGGGGACTTCCGGCGGTCGATGGAGGAGATGGTGGTGAGCCATGGGGTGAAGGAGTGGGAGGGGTTGGAGGAGCTCTTGGGATGGTATCTTAGGGTGAATGGGAAGAGCAACCATGGGTTTATTGTTGGAGCTTTTGTGGATCTTCTGCTAGCCATGGCCATGGCTGATGATCAAGAATCTGAGTCTGAGATTTGTTCTTCTCATGAGTCAACTTCTTGTTATTCTTCTGCTGCTTCTTCCTTTTCTTCTTCTCCTTTGGGTTCATCAAGTGATGCTGTTTCTGATGAAGCCAAACCTTGACTCCAAGGCTTCCCTTTCATTTTTTTTTTCTTTTGGTAATTCTAACCGCTATTTTTGTGTGTATGTGTAGGACTAGGCTCAGAAATATATATTTATTTATACAAGAACAAATAACATTGATCTTATCTCCCTTATTTATTCATCTCATCTTGTGGTTTATTTTCTTGAAAAATATACTTAATCCTATTATTATATTGTCAAAAGAGTTAAGACACAGAAAGGACCAAAAAAAAATAGGAAGCATATTCTCCCAAGAAAACTACTCCTATAAATGCACCTGAAGGCCTCGTCAAAGCTTCACAATCTCTAGGATTACCCATAAGGGTATTCGGTGTTCAAGTTTTTTCAGACGTAAAAAAGTCACTCTTTTAATTTTTTTTTTCTTTCTAACCTGTAATGACTTATATTTTATTTTAAATATATACAAAAAAAAACTCTTTTATGTAGACTGAAGTAAAAAAAAAAAAATATAGGAAATGTATTCTCTCAAGAAAACTATTATGCCCCTGAAGGCTTCGTCAAAGCTTCAGGGTCACTGGACTTCGGGTACTCAGCTTTGGGCCTAAATCCACAATTCACCATCCAACTTTATTGACTTAGACACTTAACCCCTTTAATTATAATTCAGGGCAGCTCAGCTCCTAAACTTTATAAACTGGGATACATAATCCCTTCCATCTGATGGAAATGTTCTTTTTTGTTTCTAAGGGGCTTATATGACAATAAAATTAAACAATGTGACTCAACTTGATATTTAGCACATTACTATTTGAGAGGTTATCTTCCTCCACAACTTTACATGCAGGAAATCTTAGAGTTTATTTGGAAATTGGGAATATCCTTAGTATGCTAATTAAAACTATTGAAGAAGATGAACTGTTGAACAGTACTAGTTAAAATATCAAATTCAACCTCATTGTTCAATTTTATTATCATTTAAGCTACTAAAAAATGAAAAAGAATATTTTCATCAGTTAGAAGGGTTATGTGTCTCAGTTTACAAAGTTTAGGGGCTGAGTTGCCCTAAGTCATAGTTAAAGGGGTTAAGTGTCAGAGTTAGCAAAGTTGGGGGGTGAACCTTAGCTCTGTTATATTAAATAAATTCAAGAGTCATGTGCCTGACAATGGTTTTGGTATTAAAGATTTTTCCGTTGAAACCTGAACGAATTATTGCGTTTGTTCGGTGAATAAAACAATTCGATTTTGCTTCTGGATTTTATAAATTTGATCCAAACCATTAAAATTATATATTAAAACTAATCCTAATTATAATTTGACTTTTTTTTATGTTTATTCGAATCATGGAAACTACAGTCCAGTTTATTCAATTTCTATAATTCAATTATTTTTTATTAGTACTAAACACATGTTAATTGAAAAAAAGAATATAACTTGAAAAAAATATGATAAAAATTGATCGATAATATTTCATTCTATATTAGACATTAAGGGTTGATTAATAATATACAATTCAAAATTAAATAAAAATGACGGGTATAACAATAAAGTACATATATTATTTTTTAGTTTATTCTCATTATTCAGTTTTAAGCTTAAGAATCAATAATCAATCAGACAACCGAAAAAGAAATTTAATTTCAATACATTCTAAACTAAACAACTATATCATTTTATCCAATTTAAATAATCCATTTGGATTATTTTGTTTTTTCTAAGTAATGAACACCCCTACAAGTAAGTCATAAAGTAACTATGCTTTTTAGTCAGCTGAAAATTTGAATTCTTTTTCATCTTTTTGCAAAAAAAAAAAAAAAAATGACATGGAAAAAATGATGTGAAAAGGATGTTGGTATTTTAGTTTTGGGATTATCACGTATATATTGTTGGGACTGCGCAGCGGGTGATAACTTCGGGAGCAAGATGATTAAAAAATGGCACCAGAAAATTTACGTGGTTCACCCTTAATTTTAGGGCTACGTCCACGGGACAAACTCTGATATTTTCTTCCACTAAAAATAGTAGGCTTACAGAGAGAGAATCTTCTCTAGACAAAAATTCTAGAGGTATGAGATAAATCCAAAATAGTGGCACTCAAGTGTTTCCCAAACACCCCAAAATTTATCTCACTATTTTGTCACTCCCAAAAAATAAATCTCTCTCTCTCACAATTTTCTTTTGCTCTTTAGGAATTATGAGCAAGCTACCAGATGTACTGAAGGAGGAGAAAGCATGGCTATTTATAGGAGAAATAGCCGCGTTGCATCCTCCGCGTTGCTAGCTGTTTCTCTTCTGTTTTCCAATTTTGCTGCTATAATTGCAGCTATTTCAATTCTGTCAGCTGCTTTGTTGACTTAGGAGAAAAGAAGACAGAAGAAAGATAAAGGAGAGAGAAAGAAAGAAAAGAAGAAAAAAAAAAAAAAAGAGCCGATCACATGGGGGGGGGAAGAAAAGTCAACAATCTCCCCCTCCCGCCTCATGTGGGAGTTCCATCATTCCTGCTGCCAGTCGACAATATTCAAACTTTTCTTTTGGTAGATTCTTGGTCAACATATCAGATCCATTTTCATCAGTATGGATCTTCTCAAGCTGTAATAGCTTCATTTCCAATGCATTCCTTATCCAGTGATATCTTACGTCAATATGCTTGGATCTTGAATGAAAGGAGGAGTTCTTACCAAGGTGAATTGCGCTCTGACTGTCACAGAACAATTCATATTTATCTTGGTGGAAACCAAGTTCTTTTAAGAACTTCTTCATCCACAGCAACTCCTTACATGCTTCCGTTGCTGCAATAAACTCTGCCTCTGTTGTTGAAAGAGCAACACATTTCTGTAATCTTGATTGCCATGACACAGCTCCCCCTGCAAATGTAATCAGGTAACCTGATGTAGACTTTCTCGAGTCAACATCGCCAGCCATATCTGCATCTGTGTAGCCAACTAACACAGGCTTTGCATTTCCAAAACATAAGCACATTTTGGAAGTGCCACGAAGATACCTGAAAATCCATTTCACTGCAGCCCAATGTTCCTTACCAGGATTTAAAAGGAACCTACTTACTACACCAACTGAGTAAGCAATATCTGGCCGTGTACATACCATGGCATACATCAAACTTCCAACTGCTGAGGCATATGGAACCTTTTCCATTTCTTCCTTCTCTTTATCGGTAGAAGGGCATTGTTTGGAGCTTAATCTAAAGTGATTAGCAAGAGGACAACTAACCGCTTTAGCCTTGTCCATATTGAATCTCTGAAGTACCTTGTCAATGTACTTCTCCTGTGATAACCACAATTTCTTGGCGCTCCTATCTCTTGTTATTTTCATGTCGAGAATTTGCTTTGCTGGCCCCAAGTCTTTCATAGCAAAAGACTTACTCAACTGCTTTTTCAAGCTGTTGATTCTGACAATATTCTGGCCAACAATCAACATGTCATCCACATAGAGCAATAGAATAATGAAATCATCATCAGAGAATTTCTGCACAAACACACAGTGATCTGAAGTAGTCTTCTTGTAGCCTTGCTCCCCCATAACCGACTCAAACTTCTTGTACCACTGCCTAGGTGCCTGCTTCAAACCATACAAGCTTTTCTTTAGCTTGCAAACATAGTCCTCCTTTCCTTTTACTTCGAAACCCTCTGGCTGCTCCATGTATATTTCTTCTTCCAAGTCACCATGTAGGAAGGCAGTTTTCACATCCATCTGCTCAATCTCCAAGTCGAGACTTGCTGCTAGTCCTAGGACTGTACGAATGGATGTCATTTTCACAACTGGTGAAAAAATTTCTTCAAAGTCAATACCTTTCCTTTGGCTGAAACCTTTGACAACTAATCTGGCTTTGAACCGTGGTTGTGAATTGGATTCTTCAGACTTGATTCTGAATACCCACTTGTTTTTCAAAGCCCTTTTGCCTCTTGGCAACTTCACCAGCTCAAATGTTCTGTTCTCATGCAAGGATCTCATTTCTTCTTGCATGGCGTCAATCCACTTTCCCTTGTGTTCGTCGTCCATAGCTTCATCAAAGCTTTCTGGTTCTCCCCCGTCAGTCAATAACACATACTCATTTTCAGGATATCTAGTAGAGCGTTGTCTGACTCTATTAGATCTTCTTAAAGCTGGAGAACCTGCTGGTGCTGGTGGTTGTTGATGAACATCATTATCATCAACATTATCTGGTTCATTCTCAATGGGAGCATCATGATCACCTTCTTCCGGTTGATCGTTTTGTACATCTTCTCCAACCTGTCTTTGTACTGCCGTTGGAGGAATCAACTGTAAATCTGTTGAACTACCATCAGATCTTGAAGCATCCTTCTCAGCTTTCTCAATATCTTCAATGGTCTGATCTTCAACAAATATAGCATCACGGCTTCTGACAAGCCTCTTTGTAGCTGGATCATAAAATCTATAGCCAAATTGATCTTGGCCATAGCCAATAAACACACATTGTCGTGTCTTAACATCAAGTTTAGACCTCTCATCCTTCGGGATATGCACGTAGGCTTTACAGCCAAACACTCGCAGATGGTCATAGGAGACATCTTTTCCTGACCATACCTTCTTTGGGACATCATACTGTAGAGGGACACATGGTGAAAAATTCAACACGTGAGCAGCTGCTAGCAATGCTTCACCCCAGAACATTTGAGGTAACTTTGCATGTGAGAGTAAACATCTTACTCTTTCCATCAAAGTCCTATTCATCCTCTCAGCTAAACCATTTAACTGCGGTGTCTTAGGAGGTGTTGTCTGATGTCGAATCCCATGCTCTTTGCAGTAGGCATTAAATGGTCCAATGTACTCTCCACCATTGTCTGTTCGTATGCACTTCAGCTTCCTGCCGGTTTGTCTTTCAACCATGGTTAGAAATTGTTTGAAAACTTCTAACACCTGATCTTTTGACTTCAGAGTGTATACCCATGTCTTTCGAGAATGATCATCAATAAAAGTCACAAAGTATCGAGCATTACCAAGTGACTTCGGCATTGGCCCACATAGATCTGAGTGTACCAGATCCAACACATTCTTCATTCTGGAAGGAGGGGAACTCATGAAAGACACTCTGTTTTGCTTTCCTGCCAGACAATCAGCACATTTCTTCAAATGGACCTGATCCAGTCCAGATAACGTCTTCTTTTTGGCAAGACGGGTCATGCTTTTCTCACTCATATGACCCAATCGTTTATGCCATAACTCCACTGTACTATCATTCTCCATTGCATTCACAGCATCCTGGGAGAGCTTTGCCTGCATCATGTACAATTTTGAGTTCTTTGTTCCTCTGGCCACCACCAGGGTTCCTTTGGTCAACTTCCACTGACCATTAAAGAAGGTGTTGCAGTAACCTTCATCATCCAGTCTGCCTGTTGAGATCAGATTCAGGCGTAAATCTGGAACATGCCTGACATCTTTTAGGACTAACCGTGTACCATTCTGGGTTTCCAGGAAAACATCTCCTTTTCCTGCAACTTGTGAAAGACCCTCATTTCCCATTCTCACAACGCCAAAATTCCCAGGTGTGTAAGATGAGAAGAATTCTCTTCGAGAAGTGACATGAATGGTAGCACCACTGTCAATCACCCAACTTGTCTCATGGGTTACAAGATTGACAATATCATCATCATGGACAATGTTGAACTCACCGGCAACATTTGCTTGCTCATCATCACTGTCGTTATCTTTCTTCGGTCCTTTGCCTTTCTTTTGGTCTTGTTTGAGTTTTCGGCAAAATCTCTGGATATGACCCTTTTTCTTGCAGTAATGGCATTCAATTTTTGCATATTTGTTTGACCTTCCTCTACTCTTATCTCTTGGCTTTGGCCCCCTGGTCTCACTTCTCCCCCTAGAATCTGCCACAAGGAGATCTGACTGTGATGAAGATGATCCTTGCGATCTTCGTCTCATCTCTTCATTCAGTATTCCACTTTTGACGAATTCCACATTTACTACACCATTTGGTGCAGAATTTGTAAGTGAAATTCTCAAAGTCTCCCAAGACTCTGGTAATGAAGCCAGCATTATAAGAGCGAGTACCTCGTTGTCAAACTTTATGCCCATCGTGGATAACTGTTCCACGACTCCTTGCAAATCGTTCAGGTGATCAGCCATGGATGAACCTTCCCGATATTTTATCTGAAGCAATCTTGTCAGATAAAATAATTTGTTGTTGCCGGTTTTTGAAGCATACAGCTCCTCAAGCTTGTTCCACAGTGTCCGTGCATGAGTTTCTGCAGATATATGGTTGTAGACATTATCTTCAACAAATTGTCGGATGAAACCACATACTTGCTCATGCTCGAATGCCCAATCTTCTTCTGATCTGTCTTCCGGTTTGATTGTACCAAACACGGGCAAGTGCATCTTCGTCACATATAAGAGATCCTTCATCTTGCTTCTCCATATGTGGTAATTCGAGCCGTTCAGACTAATCATCTTGCTGGTCTTGGCCTCCATGATGCTAATAAATACCCAGTATCAAGCAAAAATGGTGAATAATAATCTAACTTATTTTCTGATGTGGAGGGTCCACTTTTTAGTGGCAACCACAGAGCATACGATAAGTAGATACAAACACCAGGCCTTGCTCTGATACCAGTTATTGGGACTGCGCAGCGGGTGATAACTTCGGGAGCAAGATGATTAAAAAATGGCACCAGAAAATTTACGTGGTTCACCCTTAATTTTAGGGCTACGTCCACGGGACAAACTCTGATATTTTCTTCCACTAAAAATAGTAGGCTTACAGAGAGAGAATCTTCTCTAGACAAAAATTCTAGAGGTATGAGATAAATCCAAAATAGTGGCACTCAAGTGTTTCCCAAACACCCCAAAATTTATCTCACTATTTTGTCACTCCCAAAAAATAAATCTCTCTCTCTCACAATTTTCTTTTGCTCTTTAGGAATTATGAGCAAGCTACCAGATGTACTGAAGGAGGAGAAAGCATGGCTATTTATAGGAGAAATAGCCGCGTTGCTAGCTGTTTCTCTTCTGTTTTCCAATTTTGCTGCTATAATTGCAGCTATTTCAATTCTGTCAGCTGCTTTGTTGACTTAGGAGAAAAGAAGACAGAAGAAAGATAAAGGAGAGAGAAAGAAAGAAAAGAAGAAAAAAAAAAAAAAAGAGCCGATCACATGGGGGGGGGAAGAAAAGTCAACATATATGTCTAATTAGACATACCACATGAAATTACTAAGTTACCCACTCTCTACCCATGTAATTACCATCGTGTCACTCAACGTAATTGTGTTCTCCATTTCTCCAGCTTTCGGTAGTAGGAGATTGTGAGCCTTCATATTCCTTGTCTACTAATATCTTCTCTAACAATGTCTTTGATGACAACAAGCCTTCACACTAGAAAAGACGACATATCTAATTATATGTTATGATTCTTCATCTTCTCCAAATTTTGAACTCTACCTTCATTGGATCACCGAAACTTCTTCTTTTCCCGCAATCCCTACCATTTGTTATTAAAGATTCTGGCGGGCTGCATGATGCTCTACTGCAATCAAAGCCAATGACTATCTTGCACCGCTGCCTCCACAAGATTTGAAAATGATGATTAGCGAGATGTGATAGTGGAGAAGATGATACAATCTGGAACCAAATTTTGGAAATTGATGAGAAAATCGTGTGGTCACAATTTGTTATGCTCGGAAAATGAACTTTTTAAATTATTTTTGATACTTTAATATTTTTTTTAGATACATTTGCATATTTCTATAAACACTTGTACATATGTATTCAGAAATTTTTATTTTTATTGTTTTCAAACTCTTGTGTAAAGAAAACAATTTATTTGCACATTTGGTTTAAACAATTTCACATATTTATTTAGATACTTTTCTATATTTACTGGAACACTTTTACTTATTCCTTCGACACTTTTATTTCCTTAAGATAATAAATTGTCTAAATATTACTCAATACACTTTCACATTTTACATTAGACGACATTTTTACATATTGTTTCAAATGTTATTATAAATTAATTCAGACACTTTTATTTTTTGTGGGAGTAAGTTTTTTGTGTATTATGTAAGTTTTTGGTGTATTATTTCATGCATTTATTCATACTGGTGCAGACATTTTTACATATTCTTTTGAACACTTTTACAAATCTATTCAAGCACCTTTATACTTAACATATTGTCCGAAGAAAATAAAATATCTACATATTATTTCAAACACTTTTACATATTTAATCAGATACTTTTACGTATCCTCTTACATATTCGAATGCTACAAGTAATTTTCTTTCCGAAAAGCAATGTAACTGCATTGGCAATAATTAGTTTATACTACTTTTCTGTGAGTAAAATTCTAGATTGAATCTTAAATCTATTGCTTAGTATCCTTGACCGATAAATCATAATAACATAAAAATAAATGTGACTAAAATAGAAAAAAATAAATAAATTTTGCCAAATGGCAATAGCATTGGCGCAGTGGTGTCTTGTGTGGGAATTTATTTTGATGAGTACCACACACATCCTGGCCACTAACTTGATATGATTTGTGATGTAATAAAACAAAATTTATAAGGTAGGAAGTTGTCTAGCTAATATATTCAATTGGATTTGGTCAACTAGTGTAAGGCGAGTTCATCAAAATATAGAGGGCTGACTCGTTTATTGTGATTAAATAATAAGTTATTTAATATATTATTTTCATTTTTAGTGGATGTGTCACTCAACTTCTATATCAGTTAAAACTCTATATTTTAAGAAGATTAAAGATTATCTTTAACATATTTTTTGAAAAAAGAAAGCATTTGTGTTGACTTTTCTTTTATTGAGATGACTATGAAAAAAAACTCATAAAAAATTAATTAATTTCTAAAAAATGTTTATACAAGTGATTATTAAGTGAATAAAGTATTATTTTTTAAATGATATTAATTCTAAATAAAATTGAAAATAATGCAATGTTAAGTCGTTTGGGCCTTTAGCCATTTTATAAAGATAAGCTAACTTTAATTTGGGCTCGATCATCCTGCGCAAGCATTAAAGAGCTTAGGTACCACCATTGTTTGCAAAATGGGTCTCGTAGTTTTATGGGCCTCATGGAAATAAATTTGTACTGTTCACTTCAGGGAGCGGGGACCGGGAGTCTGTCTCTTGGGAGTGGTTATCGGTTCTGATATTACGGGTCTTACAACCTTGATTGTGGTGTTTCGTGAAAAGTAATTTACACAGGCCGAGCATCAGAAGTTGGAACAGAAATTATAAATTTAAAAAACTTCAGAAGTTAAAATAATTTTTCTTAGATAAAACCACATGTTTCGTAAAGTGCTCTTAAGTCTGGGTTTTTTTTTTAAGGTGACCTTGTTGGCTAATTTACAAAATACTCATCATTTGTTGTTGTCGATCAAGTCTTAATCACTGCCTGTGCGAACTGTCATTTCCTTGCAACTAAGGAGGGAGTTTAAACAAGGGTTGGGTAAGGAGTACGGAAAACATTGGATCTATAAAAAGGTGCCAATTACTACAACAGAAAATCTGAATCCCAACTGACTTTTTTTATGGCCAAACCGTAGCAATTTTGCATTTTATTGACCTAAAAAAGCAGCAACAACAAGGTTGTTAAAACCATGGTCACTAAGATCCGCTGTCTGGTAATCATATTGGTGACTGACTTATTCAATTGCTAAACTGTGAAAAATTTCAATAGTTTCTAAAGCAATTCTAGTAAAAAGAAAGAACAAAAATTATCTACAAAAGGATCATGGTACTTCAAAATTAATGGGATCTATTTATTTCATTTTAACATTAAAAAAAAATAGAGCAGCCTTGATCCTTTCCACATTGCAAATGGTTAGATTGTTGACAATAGCAGCAAATTGGGCGGAGGGAGAGCTTTATCGTAGGAACTAAGTCTACCAAAATTAGAAGCAATAGTTAGAAGTAAATCGCTAGGAGTTGTGACATCAGAGATGGTGCATGGTATCTTATTAAGGAGGATAGTAAAGCCAAAAGAGATGAGCTCCTCTGCTCCAAATATACCTCCCCATCTCCCTAATCATTGTGCATGTGCTTGGTCTTGTTCGTCTGTCATGACTCCTCCCAATCAAGAAGCCATAGCACCCTATCCCAAATCAATGGCTTGTAAGCCTTATCAAAGGAATTGATGGAATTGGTGCACATGAGTTAAAAACCCTAGGGAATAAGTGAAACTTGAGCGGAGGTGAGTTTTTTGAGCAAAAGGAATGAGATGTCACATAAGCATCTTCATTTATGTAAGGAGTGGAGATGGTGACTAATTGGCAGCTTCCATATCCCGCCTAAAAAAATTGGTTCAAATTTAAATAGGCCACCTATTGGGTGGGAACAGGCCCAGGCTTGGCCGGTCCTGGGCTTGGGTCCTAAGGCCCGGGCACGGACCGGCTGTAGGCGGGGCGGTCCCGAGCCGGGTCCAGGGCGGGGCGGGGCGGTCCCGAGCCGGGCCCAGGGTGGGGCGGGTTTGGAGTTTAAAAAAAAAAAAATTACAACCATAATTAATTATATATGTCATAAATATTTTTAAGAAAAAACACTACATCCGGTGTAAGTTTTATTAAGTTAAAAAACCAAACGGTACGTACAATTAATCGAAATGGACCTTACATTTTGAAATGGCAAAAATGTTTCGGAAATGATAAATAATAGAAACTTGTGATCTGTGCTGAACAACATAATCAGATTAAATACAAACTACATGTATAATAGAAACCTGCGGGGCGGGGCGGTCTTGCGGGGCGGGGAGGGGCGGGTCCTGGTCCGAGGCAGTCTGTTTTGCACCACCTCCTTCTTTCGGGCCCATATTCGGCCCATATCTTAACGGGCTTTTGCCGGGGTGGGGCGGGGTGGGTTTGACCGGGCCAGGCCGGGTTGACCCGGCCCAGGTCCCACCTCTTTGGGTGGCAAAATTTGGTCATTTGGTTAAGGTTTTTGCAATTTGGTTGATGTGCTTTTATTTTTGTTTGCAATTTGGTCTTTGGCCTTTAAATTTGTTTCACGGTGGACTAGCGAACATTTTTTTTTCTAATGACCATCTGATGACCAAATTGTGGGGACAAAAAACCCAGTGGGTAGGTTCTAGGGGTGACCATTATGATAACCATTTTGATCGACTGAATTGGAATGATAATGAGATGGTTTAGGTGCCTTGCCAAGTTTGACGCAACTTTTGAGTGACTGTTTTAGTTAGTAACCAAGCAACGATCGAGTTTTCGGTCTCCTAGTTTGGTTAGGAAATTACATCTTTGTTTATATGCATGCGTGCGCACGCACACTCTTATACACATGCACAGACATATGTATATGTATTTATATATAATTGCTAGACCTTATTTTTTAGGCTTTAGTTACAATAGTCCAGTTTTTTAAACTCTTAAAAGTTAGTATTCCTTCAATCCAACATATTCTATTTTGAGTCGTAAAAAAACTCTATAATATTTTCATATTTAGTAAATTATTTTACTATATTATACTTTAAACTATTATTACAATATTCATTGTTTTTATTTTTATTGACACATGTGAGAAGTAAATGGTAGAAATAGAAAGAACATAATTTTTTTTTTAATTTTCATGTCAAATCCAAATATTTTATCCAAAATGGACGAAGGGATGGAGTATTTTTTAACTAGCATTTTACACATACAGCAATTCCTAGGAGACAAACATGATCAATCAATTGTTTGTCTTTCCAAAGTTTCTATAACAATAAAAAAAGTTCTACTAGATTATGTGCAATTCCGAAGTTACTATACCATAATGTTTAGAAAAAATAAGTGAAGTATTTCAAAATTCTGAATTGAATCAGTAATTATCGTATAAAATTTTAATATAGATTCTATACAAAGTTTTAACACATCCACCAACATATACTCCATCCATCCCAATTTACTTGAAACGTTTCTCTGAGCACGGAGATTAAGGTGTATGTAATTTGTATTATTTTTTTATATAGTGAAAGTTTAAATAATGATTAAAAAAGAAAAGATTCTTTTTTGGGTTTTGTGTAGTGAAAGATTGAGTGAAGATTAAAAAACGAGTCTTTATTGGGTTTTATGTAAAAAGATAATTTAATTGTTTAAACTTTTTCAAAAGAGGAAACGTTTCAACCTTTTGGGATATCCAAAAAAGGAATACGTTTCATCTAAATTGGGACGGAGGAAGTATATTTTTTGGTAAAATCCTTATATAGTCTCCTTATTATAACGGTTGTTTTAATGTGGTATTTTGTTGTCCCAAGTGGCAACCAAGAGGAGGGTGAATTGGTTGAGTTCCAAAATAAACAAAAAATGGGTTCTTAAACCCTCAAACTCAAATTTAATTCAAGGAATAATAATTAACCCTATTTTAACTAGAAAATGACTACCACAATCCACCTAAACTTTGCTTTGAAAGCTACCTTTGAAGTATTTTTGAAAACAAACAAGTTCAACCAAGATAAGTAGCATAAAACACCAATCAAAGATCAAGTATGTAGAGAGAGAGAGAAGCTTGCATAAGAGAATTTTTATAGAGATTCGGTCTTTCCTCTTGAGAGCTTACTCATCTTCTCAAGTTCACCACTTGAGAGTTTTCTTCTTCACTATGAAACACAAGAATACACAATAGCATACAAGGGCACATAACCGTTTGATAGTTCTCTTTACCACAACTACTCACTAGTTTTCCTAGAGGCTAACTAGAAACCTCACCATCTCAATCTCACCAAATGGTGTTTACAATGTTACAAAGTGATAAGAACAATAGAAGCTTTCAAAGATAGATAATCAAATGAAGGCACAAGTTCTTGGCAAATATTAAGTTTAAGCTCTTTGATGATGGATTCTCTTTTCTAGTTGTCAAGAGATTTTTTCCTTATGATTTTTGATGTTTTTATACTCCAATGGATGCAAAAGAGACGTTGAAGACCGTTGGAATGATCAGAAAAGTCTCCTTAAAATCTGGTGAACATTGCTGTCAATTTTGACAGAAAATTGATTCTGTCGCCCAGTTTCATCTGGGTGAAAAATTTTCACTCAGTTGAAAATTCAGTTTGATAACAAAATCCAAGGTTTGACCTCCAACGGCTAATGAGTTGTCAGTGCTTAACGCACGTGGAAATCTGACGTGGCATGAGTTTATAATTAATTTACAAAGACTTTTCGAATCGGGAACTCACGCGCAGGTTTGAAGTCCACATTTCACTAGGTTGAAAAGTTTTCATTCGAATAAAATGTTTGTCCAGAATGAAAATGTTCTCGGACTAAAAAAATCGTTTTAGTTTCAACACATTGAAAGATTTTCACTCGAATGATTTTCTTGTCCAGAAGTAAAATGCTTTCGGGTTCGAAACCTGGCTCCAATTTTAACATATTGAAACATTTTCACTCTGTTGAAATTGTAGCTCCAGGATTTTCTTACTTCCAAACTTTCAAACTTCAATGAATTTTTCTCCAAAATGATTTTTCCCTTCACAAGCAATGCTTGAATCATCATAAATACTTCAAATATACTTATGAAATAATTTTCCTTCCAAAGATCAAAAATTTATCAATAAGAAACCAATATATAAATTTTTAGGTAAAGCTTTGAAACACATAAAATAAATATATTTTGTTATCATCAAAATCAAATAAATGTGAGTCATGAATTGAACAAATCTTACATATTTTATCTTAGTTAATACAATTTTAAAGTCCCCTTTCTTATATATCATATTTTATTTGCATTCTTTCTATCAGTTTTTCTATTAATTTGGATGAAAATTGTTTATGTGACATCTAAATTAGCCTGTGGCTCATTCTTTCGTTACAATAAATAACTCTTTTCGTAAAACAAGAAACTTCAGGGTAAATTTAATACAAACACGTAACCCAGATTTCATCTCTTTCCCCAAATCTTCTTCCCCAAAACCGCCGGCCGCCTCTCTCTCGCTGCTCCGACGCGTTGGAATTGTAGACATTAACAAATATTACAAGTGGGTGTTTTTTTTTGTTGTAATTACAGTTTTGAGGGCGGAAAGCGCTTAAGAATTCGAATTACAGATTCAAAGAATGAAAGATGGGAAATTCCGCAATGGCTCATCCAATGCCAGACCTCCCCTCCTCATCTCTCCTCACTGGATCCCGTCCGTCATTATTCGCCGGCGCCGCTCACATTCTTTCCAGCTCCGATTCTGATCTTATTTTCACCCTGTACAACACCATGCACCTCCTTTTTCTTCGCCATCTCTCACCGTTCCTCCACTGACATCCTCTTCGACTTCACAGATTCCGGCCGTCCATTCGTCTTCAAGGGCCAGTACATCAAGCTCTCTACCTCCGTCCCGAAGAGCGGTTCCTCTCTTTATGGCCAAGGTGATCTCACCAAGAGGTCTTTCAAGCTCCGGTCAAGTGGGTCTGCTCATGGAGTTTTGTTGCTCGATAGCAATGGGATGGATGTGGAACACACCCCGTTCAAATCCTTCCTGCCTGCTCCATCAATGTCTGTAATTACAACGCGTCGGAGCAGGCAGAGGGCAACCACCGCAGGTTCTGGGGGAGAAGATTTGGGAAGGAGATGAAATTTGGGTTAATGAGTATTTTTAGTCCTTAAAATTATTTATTTGTGTCAAATTTAATCTAAAATTTTTAGTTTTTCCAAAATAGTCAGTTATTGTTATAAGAGATGAAGCCACGTAACAGTGTGAGTGCCATAGAAGCAACTTTCATCCAAATTAGCAGAAAAACTGATGGAAGGAACTCACATAAAACATAAAATATGAGTTAGAAAATTTTAAGATGACACCAACTAAGATAGAGGATCACATTAGAATGACCGTCATAATAAGAGGACCATCTCGTTTCATTTTACCTCATATTTTTCATTTTGCAAAGCAGCCCACCTGTTCATTTGAGTGGCACACATACTAAATTAGTTCATTAAACAGCCGACAATAATCTTAAAAAATAAATATTTAAATATAGGTGGATCGAAATCAATGATTAAAGGCATTATTCTTCCTGTTCGAGAAGAGAGAAAATATATAAAATAAATAAATTACAAAAAGAAGAGCAAAGCCAAAGCCAGAGAGGGAGACCAATTCCCTTCAAACAGACAGACGGTCCGCACTTCTTTTCCTTTCCATCTCCTCGTTATTGGCGGTTCACCATTTCCCTTTTCTTTTTCCTTGCATTGTTTATAGTGTCCCTCCTACGTTGCCTACATATTTCTCTTTGCGTCCTCTAGTTCTATTTCTTGTTTTAACACTTCTTCATCTTTTTTTTTTTCCCTTTAATTTTGGATACTCCAACATTAACACAAGTTACAGGTATACTTTGGTCAAAGGAAATGCCATATGTACAGTTTGTTTTAGGGAAGCAATTGTACATACGTTTTTTTTATAACCACTAGTATTGGGTTGTTATATTAATGGAACGTTGAACAAATCCCACTCATCTAAAATAAGGTTTTTTTTTCACACATTTAACTGATGTACGTTCGCTCATTAACATAAATCGTTAAAAGACAATAGTAATTCTGAACAATGTATATCAGAATTAGACATACGATTAAAGAGAAATAAATATATCTCAATTTACATAAGATGACCTCAATTCTAAACAAATGCATCTAAAAAATAAATATATAGTAAAAGTGAATCAAATGCATCTTAAATTTAGAAAATATGATTTTAATCATATATAGATAAATGCGAATGCGCACCCCCCCTCCCCCCCCCCCCCCCCCCCCACACACACACACACACACACACATCAACCGTAAAATAAATGTATATTACAACTAGATAAATGAATCTCAAAACTACACATACAATTAAAGCACAAGAAATGTATATAATTAAGCCAAAACAAAGTATTTCAGATTTAGATAAGATGATCCTAATAATAGATAAATACGTTTCTAATCCATAACGATGAATCTCAAAATTGGGCAAATATATCTAAAAAATAGGCCGTGAAGAAACACATAGTAGATTGGAATGTGTTTCATTATTTCTATCAAGGTACAAAACAGTGAAATATACACAGCAGCATGTGTACAACAGCAGCTAAATTAGTTTCACGCTATCTGGAGATAGAGATAAGAGAGGAAGAGATCAGGCTAAGCCACTAGACAAATTACACCACATGAGACTTATGGTACAAGCAACTTAGTCTCCCTCATATAAATCAAACATATAATTAAAGTGAAACAAATATATCTCAAACCTAGAATAAGATGATCTCAAGCCTATCAGAACCACAAAAATAACCTCAAAATCAAACAAATACATTTCATAATTAGATAAATTATTATGAATAAATTTTAAGTTAACAATGTTAAAGTGGATGGACAAACACCCAATAGATAATAGAGAAACTCCTAAAATAATGTGTGACACTACAACACAAACGTAGGATAGCGACTGAGAAAATAGTTACTTTCAGTCTTTAGTTGCGATTGATTAGCTACTAAATGTGTCAATTGTAAAAACCTTAGTCACTAGGTAGCTAATGATTAACTAGTGATTGAATGATTCAGTTATGCAATTTTTAAACAGTAACAAAATAGCGACTGAAACCTCAGTTGGTACCAATTTTATTTTTAAAAAAAAAAATTAATTGTTGAGATGTTTAAACACACACACATATGAAATGTACTAAATGTGGTAATGAATTGTAATGATAAAAAAGTTTAATTAAAATAAATATAAAATCTAAACATAATATTATTAATTAGAAAGTAAGGAGGAAGAAGAAGGAGAAATGAAGGAGAGGCTGGAGCTGAGCAAGAAGAATGAGAAATGAAGGAGGAAGAAGAAGAAGAAGAAGAAGAAATGAGAAAGGATAGGCTGGAGTTGAAGGAATGAGAAAAGGAAGGAGGCAGAAGAAGGAGAAATAAGGAAGGAAAGACTGGAGCTGAGGAAGAAAAATGAGAAATGAGGAAAGAGAGGTTAGAGTTGAGGAAGAAGAAGGAGGAGGAAGAAGGAGGAGAAATGAGGAAGGAGAGGCTGAAGCCGAAGTTTTTAATTTGTCTTAACAACTAAAATAACAACTAAAACATATTAGTGAATGAATAGCTACTAATTCCAAAAAATAATATAAAACGGGTGACTAAAAATTTCAGAAAATTTAAAATTAATGACTGAAATTTTCAATTACTAATTAGTCACAATAATTACATGGCTCACAAGCTAACACCTGACTGACGACTAAATTCAGTTACTAGTTTCAGTTGCTTCATCGCTTTTTCTCTTGTAGTGTGACTAAATTGTCAAAAGTCCCACCCATAATAAATTACCTAAATTTATTTGTTGTCTAATATAATCTTATTGGCAAGACTATGTAAAAGTAGTTTGGATGAAGAAATTCACTCACAAATCAATGCTAGTTGTATACCTCAAGAACTAGTGTCTCCGATGCATGATTTTGGTGCTTCTTTTCTCCTTTAACTCCCTTTTGACAAAAGAGGCAACTTAGTACCTATAGTGTTTACTATATATGGATTAGCTACAAAAACTTTTTTACAGTTAAATTGACTGGTAACATTTTCATTTGAGTAGAAATTTGTTATTACCATTAATTTCCCAGATGTGTAATGATGTGGAACATTTTGATGATATGATGACAAGTGTGACATGTATACCTTTTACCTCGCACCAAGTTTGCGAGAGATGATAATTTTTGATTAAGTCAGAACTTGCATGGACGTCGTCTTCCGTTTTATGTGGCCGCAGCTGTAATTTTTTTTATATGGAACATCAATGAAAACATAAGAATATAAATATAAATTTCGATATAAAATAATTCATCCCAATATGAGATTAAAAAAAATTACCCCAATAAAACGAGCAATCATTTTGGTAGGACGGATCACGGAAAGAAAAATGACGGAAAGATTAGAAGAATAAAAAACAAAAATTGGATAAAAAGGTGAAAATCAACGCAAGGTAAAAAAGAAAATGACGGAAGAGGAAGTAATTAGCTACAAACAAGAGTATCATATGGCAGTAACGAAAAAGGGAATAAGAAAAGTGGGTTATTCCAATTCAAAGAGTTGTTAAAGCAAAATGCTTTGAGGAAATACAAATCAACAGTATATATGGTCCGACATTCATATAAAGAGAGAGACCAACTTTTAAATTATCCACTTACCTTTATGTATCCTACCATTAGAGAGAGATAGAGAGGGAGGCAAAGTTACCCATCACATGCAAACCACTTTCACACACAACAGAGCAGAAGGGAGAGAAGAATTAAAAGAAAAGATATCCAAAGAAACTAAAAGTAAAAGAAAGAAAGACTCAAAAAAGAGGGAAAAAAAAAACATAAATTTCCTCCCCAACAAGAAAAGCATAAAATCCTCACCTCCCTTAATATCCCACTCTTCACTCTTCCCTCCCTCAACTCACTCCCCATCAAATTCTCTTCTCTTCTCTTCTCTTCTTCTGGCCTCCCACCTGACAGTTGCCAATACCACCAAAAGCCTAACACACAGCATTTCTTCTTAACACCTATCAAAGTCTTCTCTTGTTTTATTTTTTGTTTTTCAGTACTACCGCTTAAGCTTGTAAAATCTCTCAGTCATAGCTATCTAGCATCTAGCATCTATAGTAATATGAGAGCTGGGATATGTACAGTGCAGCAGGCGCTGACGGCGGAGGCTGCCAGCATAGTGAAACAGGCGATGAGCCTCGCTCGCCGCCGGGGTCACGCCCAAGTGACCCCTCTGCATGTAGCCAGCGCTATGCTTGCCACCTCCGCCGGTCTTCTCAGGAAGGCCTGCCTGCAGTCTCACTCTCACCCTCTTCAGTTCCGGGCACTGGAGCTTTGCTTCAACGTAGCCCTCAACCGCCTTCCAGCCTCCACGTCCGGTCCTCTTCTCGGCCCCCACTCCCACCACCACCCCTCCTTCTCCAATGCCCTCGTGGCTGCCTTCAAGCGAGCCCAGGCGCACCAGCGCCGGGGCTCCATTGAGAACCAGCAGCAGCCTATTCTAGCTCTAAAGATAGAACTGGAGCATCTGGTCATCTCCATCTTGGATGATCCTAGTGTGAGTCGGGTCATGAGGGAGGCCGGTTTCTCTAGCACCCAAGTGAAGAGCAAGGTGGAGCAGACTGTTTCCATGGAGGTCTCTTCCCAAAGCACTGTTAATCCTGCAAATAATATTAATTCCCAGGCTAACAGAGAGATTATTAGCAGCAGATCGATCTCCAGTACTGTTGCAGCTGGTTTGTCTCATCAGTTTCTTGGTTTTGGTTCCCTCATTCAACCGCCGGATCATCGAGCTAGCAATGAAGATGTGACAGAAGTGCTCAACATGCTAGTGAACAAGAGCAAGAACACCGTGGTTGTGGGAGAGAGTCTGGCCATGGCAGAGAGTGTGGTCAAAGGATTGAAGGAGAGGCTCGAGAAAGGGCAAGTTCCAGGAGAGTTGAGGTTTGTTCAGTTCATAAGTCTCCCTCTTTTTTCTCTGAGAAATCTCCCCAAGGATGAGGTTGAGCAGAAGCTTATGGAGCTCAGGAGCCATGTGAAGGGGTACATGGGCAGAGGGGCAGTTTTGTACTTGGGTGATCTGAAATGGGTTTCTGAATTTTGGTCAGAATATGGTGAACCCATGAGGAGCTATAGTTACCGTGCTGTGGAGCACATTATCATGGAGGTCAAAAGATTGGTGAGTGGGACTAAGGATACAGGAAAGTTATTTCTTTTGGGGATCGCAACATTCCAAACTTACATCAGGTGTAAAACTGGCCATCCTTCATTGGATGCAATTTGGGAACTTCATCCTTTCACAGTTTCTGCTGACAACTTGGCACTTAGTCTCAATCTAGAAAGGTAATAAATAAATAAATAAATAAAAGAAGCTTTCGCTTTGTCTGATAATACATTTTAATATACGCTCCCTTGGTTTTCTCTTCTGCTACAGGAATGATAATGTGCCAGCGGAGCAGTACAAAACTGGCAAAATGTTTGAAAGCGGATCAGTTCAGAAGCACCAATCTTCCTTCATGGAAAGACTGATTAATTTTGAAATGGAAGCTCAAAGCACAGCAAGCAGCATGCAGAGGAAAGAGACCAACGCAACCATCATTCGTGCAGGCAGCAGCTCAAGCTTGCCACCTTGGCTCCAGCAATACAAAGAAGAAAGCAAATTTAAGCCCAACAGTGCTGAAAAGGTGTGCTTCTTCCTCCTTAATTTAAAGAGTAGAATATATAATAGGATGTTGTGTATGCATATCTGCAGCTACTTCCATACTGATTTAGTGTATAATTTGCTTTCTTACGTATGTTCTTTAGGAAGTTATGGATGTGAAGCACGTGTACAAGAAATGGAACTCCTTCGGGAGCTCCTCCCTCAATCTTGAGGGAGCTTCCAGAACAGCTCCTGTGTCTCCAGCTTCTTCAACTTCAGCTTCCTCAAGAGAACGTGAGAAAGGCAGCAGCTTCCATCTAAGCTGGCCAATGATTTTTGAGCCTAAGCAGTCCCCAAAAGAACACCAGTTGTGGGTTTCTGAGAGTGGCAATGAAAATGATGTTGAGCTGCAGGTGAAGCCAGACCTCTTGTCGAATCCTAATTCAAGTCCGAACTCAGCTTCCACAAGTGAGGCATTGGATGAGGAAATTGACTACGGCTTCAAGGAGCTAACTGATGAAAACTTCAACATTTTGAGCAATGGGTTAGAGAAGAAGGTGCCATGGCAGAAGGAGATTATTCCTGAGATAGTGAACACAATTCTCGAATGCCGGTCCAGAGCCAGCAGAGAAGTGACGTGGCTGTGCTTTCGAGGGGCTGATTCTGAGGCAATGTACAAGGTGGCAAAAGAGCTAGCTCGGCTCATTTTTGGCTCCCAAACCAGCTTTTCCTCAATAAGCCTCAGCAACTTCTCATCCATGGCAGGAAAGGCTGACCTGGGCGAGCAGGCTAAGAAAAGGGCAAGAGATGAGCTGGGATGCAGCTACCTCCAGAGGTTTGCAGAAGCTTTGAATGAGAATCCCCAGCGTGTTTTCTTCATGGAGGACATTGAGGAGGTGGATCGTTGCTCCAGAAGAGGCATCAAGAAAGCAATGGAAAGTGCAAGTGTGAGACTTGGAGGTGGAGAGAAAGTGAAGCTCAGGGATGCCATCGTCATTTTCAAGTGTGAAAGCGTTGCTTGTGCGACAAGAAAGTTGGACAAGGATGAGAATGAAGGGAAGTATGAAAGGGAAGCGAATGGTTCTGGAGTTGGTGTCTCCCTTGATCTCAACATTGCCATTGAAGAGTGCTGTGGAGAAGATTGTTGGTTGGATTATGCAGATGGACACTTCACTTTCAGAGTTAAAGAACTGTGACACGAGCGAGCTAGTAGTACGCTTGACAGAGTTTCTTGTTTTTGGGGGTGGTTAATTAGTTTTTGTTTATTTAGTTTATTTTGATTATGTGTGATAGAATTGTGGGGTTGGTAAAGAAATTAAGAAGGAAAAAACTGCTAACATTGCTTAGGGACACTAGAGGATATTTCAAGTGGGGGGGATAGCAATGAAGATAAATGTATAACTATTATATATTAGGACCTTAATTTTAATTTCTTTTCAAATATGTATATAATGGGGTGATGTACTTCTGGTTTCTTCTTAATTTCAAATGGGCTTCTCTATTTCAGATTCAAAAAGCTGCATGATGGATTTTCATCAAATCAAGCACAGCAGATAACATACATACATATATATATAATAAGTAGCTCTGCTAGCTTCAATCCTTAAGCGATATGGTTGAAAATGTAGATATTTATATATTGATTTGGTGTGAAACTAGTGTACCTGGCTTATACACACGTACATACATATATATACAAAAGAGTAATTTGTATATATATGTATAGGTAGGTAGCTAGCAAAGCTCCTGGCATTTTTGATAAGTTTGCAGGACAACATTCACTTTTTTGCTTTTACGGTATCTGCATGAGAGGCTGAGGCAGCTGCATGCTTGGTACCTTATTGGCAAGGTCGGTCTTTTTAGTTTTTATTTTTATTTTTTATCTAAAAAAAAAAAAAAAACCAAACTCATTCAAATAAAAGTACTTCATAACCCATCAATCATAATTCAACTCAGATGATGAGAAATATGCTTTCTGTTAGTTCTCAATAGCTACTATGAGCTTGCATGCATGTGATAATATGCTGTCATATATCCACTAACAGTGTATCCTTTTCTTTTTTTTCTCCATCAGCATATTATTATGGAAAACTGCTATCGCAGTAAATAAAATTAATTATCCTACATATTATTGCTGCTTAAGAGACAAACCTCCGTCTGCCTATTTTCCAATACATGCTTAAATAATAATAATAATAATAATGGTACTTACAATTGCAATAACAATAACATTAAATCAATCATTTTGGGTTGTTATTCGGATTAAAATACTATAATTATGCACAGAAATATGATTTTTCTTATAAAACATATTCTTTTAGTAGTGTCAGCAAAGCAACATGCATTTTGTAGTTGGCTTGATGGATTGATGAAGGCACGCAGTAGAAGAAGAATGTAAAACGCAAAGGAAAAAAGAAGGCAATAATTAAAACTCCTTCTATCTTAGTCAAAAGAAGTTGATTGAGCTTGTTCTAAATGAAATTCAATTCAAAACAAAGCAAAAGTTCGAGTTCATATATGTGTTTTTTTATAATATATTCCTTAAAATTTAAGAACTACGTACTATAATTTGCTTTATGAACAATGTCTGCCTTTTCTTTTTTTTTTTTTTTTCTCTCTACATATTTCTGGGTCCTTTAGAACTAAAAATTTGAAACTTTGAAATTTGAACTAGGCTTTGTAAAGGGTTTTTTTTTATAAAATTTTTCTTGCGTTTTAAAAGAAAAATATAGTAATTCGTAGGATTATATTTGCTTTTTAGCAAACGAACGATAGGGTGGAAAGGCGAAAGAATGATTACTGATTCCTGACGTAATTCAAAGAAGCGATTACTTTACAAGCGAAACCGGCCAGGAAAATTCTTCAACAAGAATTACGAAGAACCCTTCTTTCCATGAATGTATTAATATATAACTTGATAATGTTTAGCTTTTGATTTGGTGTATTTTACAGCCTAACATTGATCCCTTCTAGCTTTAAAGAGAACCTGCGGATGAATATAACCACACCTGCTGAAAGATAATTATTTATAGAGCGATCGATCGATCGATTGACCATTATTATATATATATATATATATATATATATACATATATACATACATACATATATATAATATTGTTGGATCATCCAAATCAATTTATGTATATAAATTAATAATTAATTAACTAATACAAGGAGAGGAACATCGAATCTTTAGACCATAAAGATGGTGTTAGCTTTAGAATCCGAAAAGGAACATAAACTTTACAACTTTAAGTATGTCTTAAAGTGTTGTTAGCTGCAAATGCTTTTGCCTCAGATATTCTCACCCGACGTACAACATATGGGACCTTTTGTCTTTCAAAACCCACCTCCCTCTTTAACTAGCTATATAGAATATATATGGGCCGGTAATTACTATTGATTAATTATTAACTGCTCCATAAATTAATTTATTTAGCTGGCCAACTATATATATAAATGCATGCACCTATACATGCATGTGTGAACGATATTCACAAGCTTGGGGGCCTTAGCTGGTCTTAGTGGCAAATTTTTTAAAAGCATGGGGCTGCCTCTTAAAATTAAGGGCTCAGCTATAGCTATAGTTTTGGGAAATTCATGCTCATGATTAATTTGAATTTGATTGAAGGTATTCATATCAAGTCCTTCATATGTGGAATGTACTTTTACACTGACTCCACGCCAAATTTAATGACATGTTCACTATTTATAACAATTAATTTATGATGTGCGAGCATATACTCTCAAGAATATGATATAATGCATTAATATTTCATATTGATGGTTGTGCGAAATGATCTTAATTATTAGACTGTTTGCTTTATTAATACATACACCAACTAGAGCTTAAATAGCTTGAAGCCTACTATAGCATTGTAATGACTCATCCAGATGAAATGAAATTGGTGAAAAGTAGCTGGCATCTTATTATATATCTCACCATCTTCCTTTCAGACAAAAACGTAGAAACTATAATCATCATGCTCCAGAAATATTGCTACAAATTGGTGTTGTACTATGCTCATCAGGTATATACATGTAATCATTTTACAGTTGAAAAGGATATGATCTAAAACATTTTTATGATGAAACTAGGAACGTAAGAGAAGAAAGAATAAAGTGGAAGAATTTTTTTTGAACATAACTAGTACTACTGTGTATTCTTATAAACATAAAGTAAAAGAAAGGAAAAAAGGAAAGTCATTAGTTGGATAGATTCAAAGGGCCACTCTTTACCTTGGCTATAAGTAAACAAACAATTATAGTGATACATGTATGTAAAACTTTATTTTTTTTTTGTTGCATAAATGCAAAACCTTACTAACTTAATTGCACCACACACACACACACACACACTAATAAGAACTTGAAAATGCTAGGCACATGTATAATTAGTCCATAAACATGTAATAAATCTAATATAACTTATGACAAAGGAAGACAATCCTTCAAATAATCAACAATTATATATATGTAGATGCAAAAATCATCTTTGTTCCATTGCACTTGTGGGTTGTTATATGAGTTCGTCTAATTTGTTTTTGTTCCTCGTTAAGTATACTCGCCCATAAAGAAAGAAATTATTTTAACTCAAAAGGGTATCTCAATTGGTGTAAGGCCTTAGTTGAGATTTGGAGGACAAGGGTTCAAAGTTTCTGTGACTTTTCAACGTACAAGATACCCTTGATAGCGACATTCATTAATTAGCAGAGAATGAGAATTAGTTTGGCCATTGGGTTACAGCACCTCATGGTAGTACAAAACAAAAATTTATAAAGAAAAAAAGAAAAAAGAAGAGCGAGGAATTATTCTATGCTTTATATATAATTGAGCTTGCTTGCCCCTGGCTCGTGATCATTTAAATCTACAGCAACTCTTTCGACAAAAATGACCTCCTGTTTCTGAAGCCATCCAATTATATAATATCGCCTTCCTCGACTCTTCTCATTGTATTAATGACAATCATTTCGAAGAACAAGTGAAAATAGGTCAAAAACAAAGAAAGAAGGATGGAGCCGATCGAGCCTGAGGACGGAAATAAAAGAAATAAAACGATCAGGAGAAGTGATATGAATTAATTCGAGTAGTGCTCCAGATCTGATTCGAGGAAGCATGTATATAAATATATATATATGGAAATGAGCTGCAGTAGAGTTGGTTTTGGTTCTGGTTCTGGTTCTGGTTCTGGCCAGAGGGGGTGCATGAAGTAGCCAAGTTATGATGAATATACAAGTTAGTTATTTTTTTGGGGATAACAAATTAAGAAGTCAAGTGAATCATGCAATTCATGAAGATAAAGACTACTTTTGTTTTGTCTATTCAAAAAGTTAATAAATAAAGGCTTATCTTGCTTCCTGGCTTTTCTTGGAAAATTCAGTTGGACAATGATTAACTTGATTAATTGATAAATATATATATTTCTCCCAAACAAAAATCAAATATATATATATATGCACATACACACACACACAGTAATGTACTGTAGCTAGCCTTTCATCATTTCATGTTGGTACTGGTGGTTCTAGCTAGCTAGCTTTAGTGACCTCATTATGATGAAGAAACTAAAAATAAGAAAGGGCCCGGGCCAATTCTCGAGCACTGTTTCCACTTTCCACTACTAGCTAGCAAGATTATTCACAACAGTCCTAGGTTACTGATCAAAGACATCGAATTCGAAACTACTCCACTAAACAAGTACTTCTATATAGGCCAGCCTAGCTAGCTAGCTAGCTAGCTACCTCCTGCATGCTACTAATTATCAGGCAGGTTAGTTATAATTAAAACCCTATACATCTAGTGATCAATTGAATGGATGAAAAACCTCATAATTCAATAAAAGAATTGAGAACAATTGTCCTTCCTAGCTTACTATATATTTTTCACGTGAATAACTGGTTGAACTAAGCTCGCTAGTAATAAAATTGTTCAAGACTTTATTAGCAAGCTGAAGAATGCATGAGAGCAGTATCTTTTTTTATCAATGTCGATTCTTTTTGTCTTTAATTTCTTAACTCTTTGTTTTTTCCGGTAACTCTTTTTGTCTTTTCCCTTTCTGCTTTAGATTTTTTAGATACCTTTCTTGTTCGTTTTACTTCTCTTTTCTTCTACTTTGGAGACTTAATTGGCTTTCCGGAGATCAGATCAACTTCTGGGCTCGGTGGCTGCAGGCTGGCTGGCAACTGGCAAGAATATATATATATATATATATATATAATAACTACACTACTATACATATATACAGTACTAATTGAAATCGACCCATCTCTCTCTCTCTCTCTCTCTCTATATATATATATAGTTAGATGATACTAATACTACTGTTTTTTCTTTCTTTTTAACAACCCACATAAACAGATATTCTGTTGGCCAGACAACTATATATACTCACCATATGTTATTACCGTATAATTAAGGTTATCCAGAAGCTAGATTTTATCCAACATGCTAAAACTCTCTCACTTCTTCCTTTAAGGTTGGTTCACACACACACACACACATCCAAAGTCTTAATATATATAATTGCAAACATTGTCATCCTAGCTAGCATGAATTAACAAATAAACTAATTTTTCTTCAACTGCTATATATATGTGTTCTTCCCTCTCATTCAACTTCTTGTGTTCCAAAATGAGAATGATGTTTTTTTGTACATATGAGCAAGCCAAATGAAGAGCCAAGCTCTGAATCTCTGATTTTATAATTACTCCTTCTTCCTAATTAATATATACATGGTCACGTTTTTCATTCTTGGCATCCTAAAATATGTAGCAACATTTCATAAAAAAAAATTGTTTTTATTTTATTTTATTTTTGCGTAACAAAAAACTTATAGAATAGCATATATAGACCAATGTGATGTAAATAAAGTACTTTATATAAATTTGAAATTAAATTAATATGCCCAGATGCAACAAAAGAGAGAGAGAGAGGGGGGGGGGCATAAACTAGGTGATTTTTTATTTTTTCGAACAGCCAATTAGCAAATGCAATTTATTGATTAAATCAGAGAATAGTCAAAACAGATACAAGTACCAGAAGCAAAGTAGCCAGGAGCTAGACTGCACACATAAGTTACAATAGTTCAACTTTTCTAACAAGAAACCTGCAAAATCTTAAACTCAATTCTTAACTGCTAATAAACTAGGATAACAGCAAAAGTATCAATGAACATGGGATGGAAGTAGTATAAATTTTAGCAACTGAGGTAATTAACTCTAATATAAATCGACATGTTTATAAATCTGTACATGTGGACATATATTTCCTATATAAAGTTCAAAGTATTCAATAGTCTGTCTTTTTTTGCAATCTTATAAATAAATCTAGCTGTAAACTTTTATCAATAAATGAATAAATAGTTAACTAATTAATAATGATACTTTTGATCTAAATGGCCTGATTATGATGGCTAATAGCTAGAAGTAAACAAGCACACAAAAAGAAAAAAAAAAACAAAGAGCGAGGAATTGAAAAGGAAAAAAAGCAAAAGAGGAAATGGGGCACTAGCCGCTTTGAACACACATAGATGATCTTTGAACATGATCTACAAATCATTTCAAATCACAAAGAGAAAAGAAAAGGAGACAGGAAATAAAGAGAGAGCTAGGCGAGGGAAGAAGGTAAAGCATAAGCGCACTAATTGTATTCTTTTTAGGGGTCATCGATGCCCAAAAAGTGATCAAAATATGTACAAAGCTTTTCAAAGGCAATTCACCTTTTTGCTTTCATTGCTAGCTACCTCTGAACCTCTCCCTCACCCAAGACAAGCTTCCATACCAGGCCATTCAAAACCAAAACGCCTGGAAAATCAATAAGTTCCAAAAAAGTGTGTATATATATTATATATTATATATACACATATATATATATGAAAGATAAAAGAAAAACAAAAGAAAAGAAGAAATTGTGGCATGGAGACAAAGTTTCCACACATTTGAGCTTTTGCAGTCTTTACAAAAAGGAAGAAAGCAATATAATGGCAACTGCTGTAATAATTCTTTCTTGTTTTTTCTCTTAAATTTTGTTCTCAAAAGCTGTTCTTTCTAGTTTGGTTTTATCTTTGCTGCATGAAAGTAAGGGAATTCTCGGATCGCAAGCCCCAATAATCAGTGAATAATTGGACCAATCGACCCTTCTCTCTCTAGCTTTACCACCTTTCTCTCTCATCATGGAACTGAACCAACAAGACTCCATATATATATGTGCCTTGGATCCTTCAAAAACTTTTTTTCCTTTTTTTTTCTTCTTCTTTTTAACAAAAGAAAAGAAAAAAAAAATCGAACTACGATCATCTATATGTATCAGACAGACCAGTCAAAAAGAGACGTTGGCATGAAAGTTAACAGGAAAGCAAGAACGTCAGGAGCATATCATATATAACTTAAGTTTATATATATATATATATATCTGTGTGTGTAGGAGATCAAGAGAAGATAGATCTTGTGTGTGATATGATGTTGCTTTCAATGATTGTTGGGCTTCTTTTTATTGTCTTTAAGCATTTTTTAGGAGTAAGTAACTTTTTGGTTTAAGTGCTCACACCACTTTAATTAAAGAGTAAATTACAAAAGCCCCACTGTGGTTTTATTTAACCTACAGTTTGTCCTTTTTATTTTAAAAAATCTACAGTTTGCCCCTGCGTCTTTTTTAGTATCTAATAAAAACTTCTGAAATCCTAAATTAAACTATCTGATAACCATACTTCAGTAATTTCAAGATTTTTTATATTTTTTTCATAGTTAACTAACATTTAAAAAATACTGATATGCATTTACAAGAAGAAAAATACATTTACAGAAAGAAAAAGTTGATAATTTAACATATCTATTAATTATAAAAAAAATATTGGAGAGACTGAAAAATATTGGAGAGACTGATATTATTGAAAAATAACTATCATATAGTTTAAATTACAGTTTCAGAAGTTTTTATTGGATGGTATAAAAAAATCAGGGGGACAAAGTGTAGGTTTTTCAAAAAAATAGGGGTAAACTATAGGCTAGGGTAAACCTCGTGGGGTAAGCGTAACTTTCCCTTAATTAAAAGTAGCACTGGACCTTGACTGCGTCACCTTCTTGTTCATTCAATTAGACCAGATCCTTTTTTCTCTTCCTTTTGGCTTTTTTTACGGGCTGGGGAATACAAATGTGTAGCTAGATTGAATATATACTTTCATTTCACAAGTCTCAGATTTAAAATAAATACAAACATTATCAGGGGTAATGATTGTGTGCACGTTTATGTGGCATCTTTTTTTTGTTCGGATATTAATTTAGGGCCTAAATCTAACCTAAGTGGATGGAAATTTGAATATTATAATTGGTTCTAAAAGCTTTCAGCAAAGGAAGTCCTCAAATTTTTGAGAGATACAGAACTTGGCCCTGGAACCATTAGCTAGCAATCAATGTTTGGATTACTCCTCCTACAGAGTACACGTATAACTTAATATAGGTTGGAGGATCATCACACGGGCTTCAGTTTTGCTCAGTTAACGTAGGATCTCTCTCTGTAACCATAAACTTGCCAAGGAAAATACCTTAATTAACAAAAGGTATATATATGGTCTACTTCTTATAATTTCGTGTGAAGCTGAAGCTGAGGTCGAATCTGTTCCTCGTCTTCTTCTATACTAGCTATCATTGGGGCAGACTTTATGGGAGATTGCTTTTCCTGTGATGTCAGTTTCTTTCGTCGTTAGCAGGAGTTTTAGAGGTGAAGTTTAGGTCTGGTCAAATTTTTTTCTTGGACAGACACAAAGGAATTTATTCTTTACTTCAAGTGTTTCTATCTTTTGGATAGCTTAGACGGATCAGCAAGAAGAGGGCCCTCAGGGGTATATATATATATATATATATATATACATATATAGAATTCTTTGGGTAGTATGAACATATGCTATATTAAGCAAAACTAAGCTGATTGAAACTTCTGCTTTTCTAAATAACCTTCATTTCTTTTTCTTTTCATTGATTCTTTAATAATTTCTGTGCCAACTAAAGAAAAACAAGTGCATCAAAGTAACAAGTCTAGACAAGTCCTCGTTCTTATCTACCTAACAGAATCAAACATACATACTACTGATACACCCGGAAAATAGAAAATTTGGGCCTATTAGCACCAACAGACACAAGTGCATAATCCAGACCCGGTAGATTATTTTACAGGTATTATAAGCTATACATATCTTACTTACTTTGTTGGATCCCTCCCAAAGCCCATGAGCACATGAGTTGCCAGCATTGAGCCCCTCCTAGCTGCTTCCAAAACTCGTCCAACAAGTGGAAACTGGACTGTTTCTCTATTGCGCAGAGGCTTCTTGTCCCACCTATGCAAGTTAGTTGCATCTTCAATTAATACAAACGAACTGAATTTTAATACATTCATGGAGAAAATAGAAGTAAGTGCATTGACTGAAGTAGCAACGTATGTTCTCCTTGAGCAACAGGCACATTTAAAATGGCATTAAAGTAACAGAGAACATGCATGGTTGATCTCAGAAGTACAAGCATTTTCAAATATAGCCATCAGAGAATGCTACCGAAAAAGAAATAATGAATTTGGGCTACACTAATAGCACTGCAACAGCGCCACAAAACAGCAAAGGCCTCACCTGTTGCACTTGGAGAAGGGAATCAGTTCAATGTGTTATGGTTTTCTATATTCAGGTGCTATTACATCCTATCAGTGTAACACCACAACACAACAAATCATCATTAATTTGAAAGAATTGCAACACTACAAAGAAGTTCCTTCACATGATGAAACCAGATTCATTTCTTCAAAACAATGACATACTGACCCATTTTGTGATAACATGGTGAATGTTCATTGACACCTAGAAGAATGAGGGGTGTACACTTCACCCCGAAGTGGACCCAGACACTAGAATATGAAGCTTGATTCTGCAGAGCACATATCGAATTTAAAGGACACGTAGTGCATACAAGTCTTCGTGCTAGAATAAGAAACCAATTCATTTCTTACAAATGATGGCATATTAAGTCATGTCACTACAACATGGTGAATGTTCTTTGACACGTAGAAGAATGAAAAGCATAAACTGCACCTTGAAGCGGAATTAATAGGTCAAATATCTAATTCAAAAGGAGATGTAGTCAATACCAGTCTTCATGACGAACAACTTTTCCATTCTCGACATACAACCTGATAAGTGATATCATGTCTATGTTTCTTCCCATGAACTTATATTGTTGCTTGTTGTCAATTAATATCTGAACTCAACATGCAGATAGTAGAGAATAAGATCTCTAGAATAGTACACTTCAACCCAAAATTAAAATGAAGACGGAACAGGTTTCACAAAAAAAAAAAAGCTCGAACCTCTTGTTTCCCAGCTGATAGATTGTTTTGTTTGACAGTATACTCAACTATCCTTGATTCCATGAAAACCTAAAGATCAAACTAAGCAGATTTAAGATTCAAAGCAGAGGAAAGTTAAACAGGACTGCTTTGTGTTGGTTGGGAAAACAAAAGAAAAAAAAAGGGGGAAGACAATTTCTTAATTATCAAGCAAACCAGCAGTCAATGATGTCTAGTACACTATACTTCTAGGGTGTTTTGTGTTATCCTACTTCCACTTACACTTGAACATAGATAAGTTGAGCAAATTATATATTGTTTTTCTATGCTTTTGCAGTTGACTGTATAAATTCTATTAGGAGCTCAAATTCAGGTTGAAAAACAGTTATGTTGTTTGAAGACAGAAAAGAGTTACAAAGTAAATGTTTGAACTGCTTTGTTTACTAATGACCTACATCCCAACAATACATGCTGATGGTAAAACAGAATTACACTGTACTTCAAATGTAATATGATTAACATCTTGACAGTGACCAGTAGCGTAGCTGGTAAACTTTTTCCTGCCGGAACCAAGGTCCAAAGGTTGAATCCAGCCTTCACAACGGAGCAGAGAGTAAAGAGAAAGGAAAACACTACCTCCACTGCCAACTGGGTCTCCATTTACATATATAATTAAAATCCACATTTGGCTCTACTAAAGATGATTCAACCATTTGATTCATATTGATGAGACGTGATAAAAGAGGTAGAGAAAAAACCTTTGAAAGAGAGTAGAATGCTGATTTGATCTGCGACACCCTGTCCAGGTAATCATGCAATTTATGAAAGACAAGATATGATAAAGAGACAAATCAGATGATTATATATGGTTGTAATGGCTTAGAAACTCATAATCCTAAGAAATGCAACAGACATTTTCCACAAGTAAAAATCAGTAAACCACGATATACTCCACACTAACACATAGTTTATGACTGCCCAAAAGTTTTTCTGATTAATGAACAGATGGAGAAACAAGAAGATGAAAACTTGTATCAAGTGTAACTAGACAAATTTGCAATTGCAAGTTATGTTGATGATTGCATGCCAAGTATGCTGGCCAAAGAGATTCCCAAGAAGAAAAATGAAGAGACAAAATCCAATGTTCCTGGAAAATAAAACTCATTGTCCATCAAGCTTTTTTTCCCCCTATTTCTCTACTATTTCCCATTCCCTCTTTCGAACAACAAAATACCACATACTTCACCACATCATGTTCCACAAAGAATTTCTACAAAATCCCTTTGAAAACAGAAATGAAAAATTTCCCTTCTCAAAATGTAAGGAAGAAAGTATGAGAAACAAGTGGTCGCTTATTTAACCTAATGTCACCAAATTGTTCTTTTGTTGGTTTGAAAATAATTCCATGAGGTGCGACAACCATATTGAAAAGGCAACGACATGTATACCTTCATGGCTCACGTTTTTGAGTTTAGAGTTCACAACTTTTATGACTCATATTTTTTGCCAGAAGAATTGCTACCTATTACCTCATCTAAGAAGAGAGATTAGCCTCTCTTCAATGTTTTTTTTCCAAAAAAAAACCTTAAGGGCAGCAGAAGAGCAAAATAAAAACTCATGATCCAGTGAGTTCATACAATTCCATGCTAGGTGTATAATTTAAGAAATTTTCAGGTGAGACTATATCATGAGGGGCGTCTACAGGTTGATTCACTTCTGTCAAATAATTTCAAACATAGCATACCCCTGAGCGCACATGAGTGGATCCTCAAAAGAAGCATCTGGAGCATAGATTTCAAAGTCACGTGCTGAGGCACAAGCTCCATAACTGAAACAACCAAAAAGAACCCACAATAAGCACCACAACAGCACCAAAAAAGGAATTATGAAAAAAAGAAATAATTCATCTTGAACTGGAAAAAAATATCTCCTAAGAGAACTGCAAAAGAAAAAATGAAGTAAAGAAACCAGAAACAGATTGTCAATTTATGGAGCGAAAGCATTAGAAACAATTCAATACGAGAGGCAATAGCTTAGCTGTAATTACTTTTAAAACCAAAATCAGTGTTTCAAGTGTAAGCGTGAAGCTTAGCCCAGGCATATAAAATTTCTTTTCAATGGGTTTTGAATGGTTGAACTAAGTAACCTGACATCAATGAGAAAATGCATCATTTGAACCAACATCAACGAATCCCACTATTCATGATGACATAAATGTATGTGAAAGTCAAACTTTAAATTCATGAATTTGGCTAAATAATTATATTTGAAGGAAATACAAAGATCGACCAGTTTGAGCAAGAACAGCAGAAGAAACTAGACTTCTGATTGACAATACCTATATAAACTTCCAGCACCAAGTAGATTTCACTCTTTCAAATCATTTTTGTTCTACCTTGCTAGGAGAATTTAACAGGCCATGAGTGGTAGTAACAACAATATCGGGCGGTGTTACTCAATCAGAAATTGCGTCAAACAGTTGCCAATCTACCTTAAAAAATTGAAAACAATGCATAGTTTTTTTATTCATGAAGTAAAGTATCAAGTATAAATGGGAAAATGGGACTCACAGGTTGAGAATGTGAGGAATTATACGACGCTTCACATCATCAGAAGCTTCTTTGCCCTGAGATTCTCTCCTCTGACTCATTTCTTCTTCACATCGGAGAAACCCGCAACAAGTCAAAAACCCCAAATTGTTAGAGGCGACAAAAGCACCAAAATGAACAGAAACAAACAACGGGAAAAGGAAACCAATTAAGAAAGTATTTGCCTTTCTCCACGATCGGATCTGGTGTCGTGTGGTTGGCTAGAGACTGAACGTAACAATGAAGAAACAGGTTGAGGAGTGAAGCAGCAGGAGAGCTAGAGGAGGGAGAAGCAAGAGCAATTGGCCTCCTGGAATGGTGAGTGGTGTGCCACGTCGAAGAAGTTCCAGCCATGAAGCCGCCAGGCTTTGATGTGGATTTGGAACTGGAATTGCATGGATCGCCCGTTGAATGTTCCACTCCGTTGACTGCTCCAACTCCACAAATTCTAGACAATTTTCTTCGCGAAGTACAGTACGTACTTGTATTTTGGGTAGGGTAAATTACAATTTACCTACTGAGGTTTATGTGAAATTACATTTTACCTCTCATATTTCATAAATTTACACTTTACCCCCTGTCTTTTTAAAATAGTCCGATAATAACTTTTGAAATATTAATTTAAACTATACAGTAGTTATCGTCAAATAATTTCAATCTTTATGGTATTTTTTTTATAATTAATTGATATTTAAAAAATAATTTTTTAAAAACATAAAGAAATACAGAAAGAAAAATTGATAATTTAAAATATCCATTTACTGTAAAAAAATATCATATAGATTGAAATTATTGGAAGAGAACTATGGTAATAACTAAATTAAGAATTCAAAAGTTCCTGTTGGACTGTATTAAACAGACATGGGGTAAAGTGTAATTTCACCTAAACCTCAGGAGGTAAATTATAATTTTCTCATTTTGGGTATTTACTAGGTAGATTCCCTGCCTTTTACAGCGGTAACTTGTTGTTCGGGGCACTTAATCATAAATAAGTAAAATTTATAGTATAAGAAAATAAATAATGATATTTTAGGAATTCAAATGCTACAAAATAGAGCATCAATTGTCCAAAAAATAAGTGTGAGGATAAAAAAGGCAACGTGAAAATTTGTAAAGTTAAGACTGCTCAGTTTGTGGCAACATTTAATACAATCTAATAATCATTAAATAATAAAGTTTGAAGATGAAAAGATGAAAGTTTAGAGGATTTAATCATTAATAAAATAAAATTTTTCATGAAAATAAAAAAAACTGAGATTTGAAGTCGACCTAAAATCAGATCTAATATTTATATAATAAAGTTTTAGGAAGGCGAGAGGGAATTCAAAACCGAAGTCAAATAAAAAAATTTTAGGGACTAAAATGGAAAAAGAGAAATCTGCAGGAACGGAAAGAGTGGTTACACCATTATTTAGGAAAAGGCCAAAAAAAAAAAAACAAAAGAGGTATATTTCCAACTCATATTTAGTGTGTGTATATAATTATGTGGTTCATTATATCGACCATCTCTACACCAACAATAAATTATACTTCTTTAAAAGCATTTAGATGTGGTCCTTGCGTGTCAAACTTTTGTCTCTATTGTATTGTATTGTGTTGTTTTTTTTTTTTTATAGTATGTATTGTTTTGTTTAGTTACTTTAGTTTGTTTCTTCTAGCAAAAAAGATTTACTAAGCAATAGAACCATATGAACCCATAAAATCGAGTTGGGGCGGCCTAGGTGGCACAACACCATTGCATACAACAGTTACACCAAAACTGCCAATTGTATATAAGTATATATAATATAATAAATACAATGTATATAAACAGTATTTTTGAACTCTTCTTTAGCATATACGAGGTATGTTGGCCCACACAATGTAGCAGATATTTTTTCCAATAAATTTAGTATGAAAAATTTAAATAATAAATAATTTAAAATATGAGAAAAATTAATTAAAGGCGAACTAACCTGAACAATAACTGAAATTAAGTAAATAAAAATATTATATTATATGTATTTTGAAATAATGTATAATTTTGTTATTAAAAACAATTCATTAGAAATTTCCCTCTTTTATCAACTTAAACTCTAATTTTTAATATTAATGAGAAATTTATTTAAAAAAATTTACTTTCAATTGTAGCAATTATGGACCAAATTATTTTATTAAACTGTAAAGAATAATTCATACTGGAAAATGCAATCATGAATAACAAAATAATATGATTGAAATACAAAATTATGCTTAATTTATGTTAATAAATTTATAATTTAACCATTAATTTAATAAAGATAAAATTTTTGTTAAAAATAATTAAAAATGAATCAATTAGAACCATAGCTAGAAATAAGTAAATTATAATGATTACAGTTTTATTTTAAAAAAAATAAAGAAAAGAAACAAAAAAAAATTTAAACCAAGATTAAAAAAAAAAAGAAAAATATTACTCCCTCCGTCCCAAAAGTTTTGCTTCATTTGTTTTTGGCAATTAATCTATAATTTTTTATTTTCAACATTTTAATATATAAATACAAAATATTTGTATATGAATGATAATTCAATATATGTAGTTTCTAAATATTTTTTTTTAATAAACAATAATATGAATAAAATTGAGTCAAAATACAACAAAAAGTCAAATGTATCAAAATTTATGGGACGGAGGGAGTATGTATTAAAGGCTCAACAATTGATTTAATGAATGTAAAAAATGGTTTAACACAAAAATAAATAAATTATGATAACCAATATCTTACTTTGAAATATAGTACATAAAAACAATAAAATATTTGGAGACCAAGAAAATAAATAGAAAGAATCTAGCTAAATATTTATTAAATTTGAGGATCAAAATAAAACATGGATGGAAGATATGGACTAACATGGAAAAGAGTAGAAGCTTAAGGATTAAATTGACACTTAACCAGACAACCTGAAACTAAAGAAATTGTAAAATGGGCCCTAAAAAATGCAAGCACTTTGTGAAAAGAGATTTAAATTTAAGGAATGGTCAATTGTGTTTGAAAAAAGAGGCAAACACAAACAAAAAAAGTTTTTCTTCAATGATGAACAGTGAAAATGATTTTTAGAAGTAAGCAAGGTATATGGAACCAACATGTTACGTGGGTAAATTCTATGACAACATTAGCTTTAATATAATCAATATAAGTCATTGATAGAACAATATAAAAGGATAAGACTTATCTTAACATTAAGTAAAATTTGAGTTTAAATAATTATAAATACACAAAGTGGTCAACTGAAGATGTGTTTATTTAGTGTCAAAAGAGCATTAAAGATAACAAACGAAAAATGATTAAAGCAATTTTATTAATCAATTTAATAAAACCATTAAGAGAAAGAAAGTTTCTGCCATTCATAGTATAGGGTAACATTACATAATATACATACATAGATTTTTCTGATTTTTACTTACTAATGAATTAGTGATAAAATAAAAGCTTTTAAGAATTATGCACTCATGCATAATACAAATTTTTCATTTATTTCAACTAATCAAAATTATAAATCAAATCTATATAAAACGTTCATACATTATGAAAAGTGTTCATTTGTTTCAACTAATTAAAAATTTAAATCAAACATATATAATTAAAACTCTGAATCAAATCATGCAAAAGAAAAAAATTTTGATATTAAATATGGTTAATAAAAGCATGTCCTTCACTTTCATTTAAGGTTTTATCATCTTAAATTTAAATATGTCATCAAAATTTTTATTTTCCCAAAATTTCTTATTAGCAAAAACCTTTGACTTCTAGTATATACAAAAATTCTTATTAACAAAAAGGCAAAAAAAGTTTATGACAGATCATGAAAGTTGGGGACCATTATGGCGTCAATATTATATCCAGGGACTAAAGAAGAGATTTGACCATTCTGCAGGAGAGTTAAAAAAAATTAAAACAATGGGCGGACGCGTAAAAAAAGGAAAAAATACTCTGAGGTCCCTAAAATGTTTAATTTCTAATAATAATATTCCAATCCTTTATGATGTGACAATCATATCACTATCAGCAAATTGTCTACCCTCTGGCTGGCGATAGCAAGAGAAAGTGGGGGAGCATTATGGCAAATATGAAATATTCAAGTACCAAAAGAATATTTTAACCATAAATTTGAAGAAGCAAAACAAAAAAAAAGCCACGTAAGTTTTACTGGTGATAAACAGTCAAACGCCTCTATCTTTTAGAATATACTATAATATATATAATAGTTACCCTAAACTTTTCTTAAATATTAGATTTCATGAGGTTTCATAATATACAATGTATGGTATACTCACTTTATAACGTTATACTTATACTTTCGTAATATTTATAAAAGTGTCACCACACCTAGAGTAGTGCATTTTATGAAATAAATAACACATTTTGTAAAACTATCACAACATTCTGAATAAAAAATCTTATGACATGAATAATACTTTACAGAATAGTATATTTGTCTAAAGGGAACAATATTTCTTATTGAATCAAATAATATTATTTACAAACAGTATTTCTTACAAAATGAATAACATTTTACGACATATCATATTTATAAGAATGAAATAACTTTTTTTTACTGAAAGGAATAACATTATTTACGAAACAACATTTTTTACATAGAGAACATTATATTACAAAACAATACATTTATAAGAGTGGAACAACATTTATTACTAAGTAAAATAACATTATTTATAAATAGCACATCTTTCAAAATACATAACAGTGCATTTATATGAACAGAATAAAACTTTTTACTAAATGAAACAACACTTCTTATCAAACAAAACAATATTATTTATAAACAATACATTTTATAAAGGAAACTTCATATTACAGAACATCTAATTTGTATGTTATGGTATTACATGATATTACATGTGTACACAAACCCACCCAAGGTCATCAGCGACCGCGAGCTCCACGGCCACCCCGGCATTGCCAGGCTGCTCGTATTCACTGCTCATGGCCTATTGATGTTTGCTTTATTTTGATTCTCTTTGTGGGAAGCAACCGGAAAAAAAGTAGAACATAGATCGAAAAATAATTCATTTGTTACAACTAATAATTTAGCAAAAAAATATATAAATAAAACATGCACCATGATCTTACAATAACGGCAGATTATAAAACTCATACATAATAAGATGTATGTAATTTATGTTATTTTTTGTGTAGTGAGAGTTTAAATAATGATTAAAAAATTATTCTTTTTTAGGATTTTGTACAATGAAAGATTGAGTGAAAATCAAAAAAAGATTATTTATTGGATTTTATGTAATGAGAGTTTAAATGTGGTAAAAAGGTAAATTAATTGTTTAAAATTTTTAAACGAGGAAAGACATCCCAAAAAGGAATATATTTCATCTAAATTATGACGGAGGGAGTAGTATTTTTTAAAAATTTCAAATAACTTTAAGAAAATACTATATAGACTGAAATTACTATAAATAGCTTTCGTATAATTTGAATTTGGACTTCAAAATTTTTTTTTCTTTTTTGGGTAGTATAAAAAAAACAGGAGGAAAGTCTACAGTTTCAAGTCACAGAAGGTAACTTTAATATCTACCAAAATTTAGGGAACAAATGTAAATACTCCTATAATTTATCTAGGGTGCAAAAATACCTTTTTCTTACAGTTATGATACAAGTCATTTTAACTTAAATTAACTTAATTTAAAATGACTTATTTTTATTTTTATAACTCTCTAATCTACAACTAATTTTATTTGAAAGCTAATATTATGTAAGTATAATAATTCATTGAAAATATAATTTTATAATGTTATTAAATTTTTATAATTTTTGAATGCCTAAAGAAAGAAAATTTTAAAATAATAATAATAATATCATAAAAGTTTACTTTCAAATGAATTATTACACTTATATAATATTAGTTTTCTAATGAAATTGGCTTTAGAAAAAATATATCTAAAAGTAAAAATAAGTTATTTTGGATTATTTTACTAATTAGTATGTCTTTGTTGCTCAAATTGACCTAGTTAGGCCTGCATTAATGCGGTTGAATTAATGTAACATATTGGTCTAGGTCAGTTGGATGTATGAATAGCGTGTTACCCGGTTTTAAAAAGTCAAAATTACCCCTAAAACAAGTAATTAATGTGTTGGGTTGGAAAATAACTACTCAGGTATGGTCCCCTCCTCATACTCTGTGTGAATCTTTATGCTAGTGTATAATCAAGTTTATGAGAAAGTTTTCTAATGTTTATGCATTTGCTTTTGGTATGTAAGGAGTTTGTTTGTTTGTTTACATTGTTTATTACGTGTTGGTTTATGTTATTCATGAATCATGAAGAAATTCGCCTATTGGTGCACAAGCACCATTCATAAATAAATAAAGTTGACAAACGAAGAAACTAGCGTTCATTTAGCATTTCACTAAAGTGCTAAATGAATAAGTACGAAGAATTTGCTTGCTTTCCATCCCGTTTGTTGATGGCCAAAATTGCCAATGGAAAAAAAAAAGGAACAAGGAAAAGACATCCAAATATAAAACACTGTCACGCAGGTGGCAAAAGGACATAAGATCTCCTCTTTCTTTCTAATTTTTTCATAATACCGTAACATTGGATTTGGTTGCTTTTTGGTGCCAAACAAGTTAACATTTCTCAACCCTTATATTATGATTCTAAACTCTTTAAATCTTATATCTTGTACGACTTATTTTATGTAAAAAAAAAAAAAAGCTAGTACATGTACAAAATGAAAAAAAAAAAAATCAAACAATAACATTCGAAGACTATAGACCCAAAAGATAAGAGTATCTTTTGACTTAATGACAATGAGGCAAAGGTTTGAACCTTGGCCCATCCTCGCATAATTTTCTCTGTTTTTCTTTTCTTTTTTTTTTTCCTCGCGCGGAGAGGGAGAGACAGAGAGATGACATACAATTTTCCCTAGTAAGTATATAATCTCCTCCCCCCCTTTCTTTTATTTTAATGCTGAATCTTAGGAAAAGCCCTTGCAGATGAAAACTAAGTCTCTTGAAAAATTAACATTATACTCATTATTCCTTGTGACTGGTCAAGAGTTAAATTCTGGCTTATCCAAGATTATAGAGGCCGTTTCACCTCTTTGCAGCCAAAAGGTAGACATAGATTTGTTGAGGTAAGACTTAGGATAAAATTATTAATAAAATTTCTCTTGTAACCTTTTCTTTCATTGTAATCCTGAATAACGAAAAAAAAAAACAAAGAAGAAAGAAACATCATGTACACATTGTTTGAACTACGGACCCATAGATTTATGTAAAAAAAGAGCGAAACAAGCAAGCACAGCATTGAAATAAATAAGACGATCACTAAATGGCACATTAGATGTTGATGTTGTAAAATATAGAAACTTATTATTAGTGTATCGCATATCACAAATATGTACTCATTCCCCATCCAACTCTTAACATTCTGCAGAAATGTTTGTGTGCAACTTTCGGCTATTCTCTTTTGTCGTTCCCCTTCCTTTACTGGGTTCACAAACTATCAAGTGGTAAAGCACAAACAAAGAGTAGAGCAAGTCACAGCTATACACCGGAACCTCTGAACCGGTCCGTCAATTCTTTCAAGTTAACGTAATGCTGATTCCACGTAAACTACACAAATAACCTGCCAGCCTTCATTTCTAGAGTTGCAGAATAATTATGACAATCTCCTCAGCTGCTCATTCATACTTCTCCCCTCAAAGAATTCGCCCAACATTCGCTCAAGATCCTCTGCCGTGTATTTTATATATTTCTGAGGTGTCTTCCCACTCTCTACCAGAGGCCTGCAAGCCACCAAACACCCACTTGTTAAGGAGCTTTAATTAGTCACATTTTTTTCACCTCCCTCAAACTCTATCAGCCATTACTTCATTTCACTGCTTATCAGAAACTCTTTTGGTGAGTTTTAAGCAACTAGTATGACTAATTCAGTAGGTTCACCATCTTCTCAGTACAGCCTAGAGTCTGGGATGGACATCTGTAACTGCTCATTACCATAGATGATAATATGGGTTCTAGCCTCAAGAAATATATAAAATTAACTCTCTGTGATCCCAACGGCAAATAAAAGGTCACTTCATTTTCATAAAGGCATCTGAGTGCAATAGATTGAAAGCTAAGGCAACAAGAGGTACCCAAATCGTTTTACGAATGATCTGTAGGCTGGCAACAGAACTTCAGCAACAGCAAGCCTGAGGGACTCTCTTAACTCTGTGTCAGGAACAGTCCACTGTGATTGTCTTTGATGAAGCTCCTCAAATTGCATATTAAATGTCTTAAACCTAAAGTATCATAATGCACATAAGACAATTTTTTTTTTTCACTAGAAAAACAATATCAAATTAACGGAATATTATTGGATAACTCATTTTAACCTGTCCTTAACCAGTGCTCTGGAAACCCCGCTACTATTACCCCCATCAGCACTAACTGTGCTACCACCACCAGAAGAAGTCAGCCCTTGTACCGAGAGACACTGCAGGATCTACAGAAAAAAAAAACAGATAAAAAATGTCAGGTACTTCGAACACAAACTTATGGAATTAGCACGAGAACAGGAACCAGGGAACATGCATCTTTGATCCACAAGGAGATGTAAAATAAATTCACGAACTTGATAATTGCAGTCAGAGAAGATGGATTGTATTCAGAGATTACTGTTAAAGGACAGAAAGTGAGCTGGGATCCTTCTTTGCCTTTGATTCAACAGCTGTATATTTTTGGGTGGCCAAGAGCATATCATGCAGCTCTATGACACTATAGTGGTGCTACCACCCACAGAAGAGGCGGGGAAAATAAGTCAGAATAGTTTGAACACATATCAGCAGACTACCTTGGGTCCTTGGAGCACCAAAACATATTAGGTTGTGGCAGTCTTTCTTTCATGGCCTGTTTTCTGTATGTTAATCTATTGCCTATTGTTTCTTTTGCAGGGCCTGGGATTTTGTCCATTACATATCAAAGGCACTAGCTCCTAAAGATGCAGATGTGTTGGACCAATTCTCCAATAAAATTTGGAGATGAGGTCTTTTCCCTTAGAGAGAGATAGAGAGGAGGAGCAGCAGAAGAACAAGATGAACAAATAAGTATTCATGCTTTATACACTAGTAAACATTATGCAAAAGTAAAATTCTAATCCTGATTGTTTCTAAAAAGATATTTTACCATATAAAGAACAATACTTTTGATAATACTACTACCTCTGTCCAAAATGTTGTCACTTTTGACTTTTTTGTAAACATTGATGATGTGCCATATAAGCAAATTAGACATATTTATCCAATGTACCCTTTACCAACAAGTATAATTATAAAAATTAAATGCATGAACATTCATAACCTTAACATAATAAAAATGGTATATTTGGAAAAATATGCATAATTAGAGAAAAGTGACAAACATGTTGGGATGGAGTATAATTTTTCATTTATATGCTCTTTACTTGTGTTGGGATTTTAGCTATAAGAAGAAAAAGCATGTGCCAGGCACATGCCATCACAACTAATTAAATATTGTGCCAAAAAGAAGTATTTAAGGAAGGCACTGATTATGTTGCATCATCCTATCTTATTGCAAGGAAAGGTGTTATTGGCCAAAAAACCCCACATGGCTTACTCAAGTAGCTTTATGGGGACCTATAAATTTTTGGGCACCCTTTCCAATGATCAGGGATGATTCTACTCAAGGTCGGGTGAACCAGTACCCAAGCAGTTCAATCTGGATTTCTACTTACGACAGGTGTGGGACCATTATGACCAAACAGATGGAACAGAACTTCAGATGAATTTCTGCAGTAGGCATGGGACCCCACTTTGTAAACGTTTAAGCTTGGACAGCAATATCAAATTCTCAATGTGGCCCAGAGCTAATATGAGGTAACACAAAACCAGCCCACATGGAAAGTGCTAACTTTCAACAAAGCAAACACGCCATGAAAGACAGTAATGGAAATATGGTGGTCTTTTTTTCGGAGCCAATATGGCTTACTTTTGGAGGTTTATATACTCTTGGGCTCCTTTTGGCTACAGCTACTTTTGGGGAGGTTCTTACTCATAATTATGGGAACGAGTGCCTATCAAAAGGCTAATGTTGCTAAATAGTGTGGAATTTATGAAAAAAACAATAAAACCAAGGGATCTATAGTGCAAATAGAGAGATGATAAGTTCCACTAGCCAAAAAACAAGATGTCATACAGAGATGGGTCAAGCATTATCAATGAAACCAGCAGAGATACTATAGATTCCAAATTACTGACACCACTTGGATTACATAATAGAAATGTACCTTGGCCCAAGCATTCCTTTTGTATTGATTGGCATGCTGCTGCACGATCCTCCTATGTCTTTGCACCCAGTCATCACCCAACAGATCTTTGGCCTCGGACCTTCAAATAAAAAGAGAAAGCAACAGCTTTTGAATGGACGGAATACTTATCAATAAATCACAAAAAATAAATGCAAGTGCAGACATATATCTAACCTGCGGACAGATCTGACCATGTAATGGATATTGTTCATGAGAAACAGGTAAGTCAAAGAAGGATCTTTATACTGCTTGGATTTTCCATCCAAGTTTGTCTGAAGAGCCTGCATAATCCTCATTGTCACAGAAGTGAGCTGAGAATTCTTTTCATCGCCATTTCCAAATTCTAGGAAAAGTTGCTTCAATGTTGATTGATAGCTGCATTGATTCAAAAAATTGGTGAACTATTTGAGATAAATTCTACCTGGTCAGTGTTCCATGAAAAATACTTCACATCAAAATCAATGAGAATCTTTTACAATATACTGTTAAGACCATATGATAAAAATTTAGAGCATCAGCCAGCTGATTTATTCACTAAACTTTTGAAAAGTGCTCCAGTTATTACATCTCTTTGTGAAAGTTCGGATCAGAGAATTGATGGGTTCCCATTAGGACCATTACAGAAAGGCAATTGGTAAGTACATGAAAAGAGGGCTGCTGCATTTGAGTGGGCTCCATATTCCTAATTCCCCTTCTTATGGAGTATACTATTCAAGTCAAACATTTTGTATACTGATTTTTTTTTAACATTTTTGGATAGTGAAATTAGGGCATAACTTATTTTACACGCCAAAAATTTAAAATCTACTTGATTTATCTATTCTCAAGAAATCAGGGTAAATTGCACGATTTGACCCTAACCTTTAATTATTGTTCCACTTTTAACCCCAACCTCCAACTTGCACGTTTTACCTCCCTAACCTTGTTAAATCATTTCATTTTGGACCCTTGTTGGATGGAAACCGTTATCTTGGATGAAAAACATCACATCAACATATAATTGTAGGTAAATACTATTTTTAACCCTTGAAAACTTCCCTTATAAAAAAAAAACAGTAAAACTTTAAAATCGAATTATTCAACCATTGCCTCTCCCCACCACCTCCTCCACCAGTCATTCCCTCCCTCTCAGCCTCGCTCTCCAGCCAACCACTCTATCGATTCCCGCCCCGGCCTCCCTCTTGGTCTCCCCCATCCTCCATCCCCAGCCACACCTGTCCTCCGACCTCCGTCTGCCTCCTTCTCACCTCCCCTGTCCTCCATCCCCAGACACCCCCGTACTCTGTCCACTTCCTGCCGCCTGTGATTCAGTCTCTGATTTGCTGTCACTCACCCGATTCCATCCTCTTCCCCATCTTGTCGCTCCTCCATCACAATTCCTTCACTCCTCAACCTGCAATTTCGTATGCGATTTCATCTCGCTCCCTGTCCGAATTGAGACCCGATTTTGCCTGCGATCTCATCGCCTGCAATTACGTCTTGTGATCCTGTCTGCAATCCAGTCTTGCGATTCCATCTTGCAATCCTGCCGCCTGTAATTCCATCTATGACTTGCCGTCCCAATCAAGGCCTGATTTCATTGCTCCTCCACTTGCGATTCCCACTTGCTCACTGTCCCAAGTGATCGGCCGGCTGGGTACCGTGGATAGGAGGCCGGAGAGGGAGGAGAGGTAGGAGAGAGTTGGCCAGAGAGGGAGGCTGCCGAGATGGGGAGACCGGATAGTCCAAGGATCTTTTAAGAATTTTTTTGTTACATTTCAAAGTTTTAAGGATTCTTTGTTAAAGGGAAAAGTTTTTAGGAGTTAAAATTAGCATTTTTCATATAATACTATGCTGACATGGTATTTTCCGTCTAAATTAATGACTTCCATCCAACAAGGGTCCAAAATGAAACGATTTAATGAGGTCATGGAGGAAAAACGTGCAAGTTGGAGGTTGGGGTTAAAAGTAAAATAATAATGAAATGTTAGGATCCAATCATGCAATTTACCCCCAGAAATCATGAGTAAGGTAAACTTTCAATATCACCTCCAAAACAGTTTTTTTTACAGCACCATGCTTCCATCAAAATATTCATAAGAGCAACAATTCAACTTAGCCTCCATAGGGTTAATGAACTTTTTTAGCAAAATATTTTGATCTTGATGTATGCAATAGACTTTATTGAAAGGTCTAAGATTCTTCTCCTTAACAAGGACATTTTAGAAGATATATGATAGGGTGCAAGTTCTAGATCAAATTCAAGTTGCTAGATGACGTGGAATGCCAATATGACTGTTATTACCACAATCCTTGATGTTAATTTCAGAGAATGAATATAATTCTATATAGTTCCTATCTTCCCTTAACTATAAAGTAAAAATGAAGTAGATATCAAATGCAAGTCTACTGGTGAAGAATGATAAAATACAAACATTTGAAAATGCAACCAAGTAAACATAGCGTAAGCAACTGCCATTTGAAAATGTGAGACAAAATGCCTGGACCAATTGCATGAAACAAAGTTGCAACCCACAAAAGAGATATGCATGCGAACTAAAAAGAAATGCACTCAATAAAAGAGAGAGAGAGAGAGAGAGAGAGAGATTATCAAAGGGAATTTAATTTGTATTTTATGTTAATCACAAATTGATGCAGATTATTTTTAACCTAGGATGCAATATCATGCTCATAACATTAAACAAAAAAAAACATAAAGAGGTGAACTTACTCAAACAAAAACTTCACATAGTTAATCACATAGCTTGTCAATGGATGTACAGTTCCGTCTAGTACTGCAGTTTTAGTCGCATCTTTTTCAACTGCTTCTTCAAAATCACCAAAGGTCTCTTGAGCCGTTTGTGCAAGGCGTCTAGTCAAGCCCAATGCAGAATCTCTTATTCCATTGCAAGCTTTACCTTTGAATACAGTTTCAATCTGCAATCATATTCATATGTAGATATCAGCTAGCACAGCGAGAGAGAGAGAGAGAGAGAGGAATAGAGTTCCTTCCCATTGCCTAGAATAGCTCTAACAGCAGCTGAAGCATTGTCCTCACAACTTATTAGGCAGACTGAGTAAATCGATGATTAATAATGAAGATGGAGATCTATAAGCTTTCATGCATAGATCTGATTTCAAAAGCTTCAACTACAACATGTATAGAGATTTACATATTCTTTTTTTTCCCAGAGGAAGTCATATATGTACTATCAATTTCTTGATTAAATACTAGTCCTATATAAAGGGTAGTCCTCAAATCAAACCTTCAGGTACAACTTCCCCTCACCGCAATTTCTAGATTAAATAGTAGTCCTATATAAAGGTACACCTTCAGGAATTTGGGATTGGAAAAGAAAAACAAGAACAGAAAAGATGATAAGAAGAAGAAATTATGAAAAGAAACAAGTAGGAAAAAGAAAAAACTAGTGCTCAATAGCCTAAGCAGCTTTCAACTGAACATCAAGGACAGTTAACAAATGAACAATGCTATAGAAACACAACCATGAGACAAATATCTAAATACAATGATGATCACAGTACTACTTCATCAAGTGAAATCTAGATTTGCTAACTAGGTCATAGATCAGATCACAGCACACCACAAGCGAAAGCCGTTTAGGTCAACTTTTTAGTACATCCAGCATACTCAAGCGAACAACAAGTACAGCAGACATGAGAGGAATCTCTTGACTTCAGGTAGACAGGTTTCCTGATCCCAGAATTGTATGAAAATACATTAACTAGATTGTTAAACCTATGAAATCCACCTAGTTTTTCCCCATTTCTCCACTGATTCCCTGTTAGGCTAAGCACATGCTACAAGGATAGTAATTATACCTCTGAATGGAGCTCCCTCATTATCTCATACATGTCAAGAAGCACAAACAATTTTTCTGGCGACCTCTTGCTTTTGGCAATTGCCTCCCCAAAACTTAGTAGAACTGAAACACTACCAGTAGTTACTTCAGCAAAACATTGATCACTGAGTGAATCAAAGCCTTCAAATATTTGATCACACACCTTCCTCTCTCCAGCAAACAGCAATTTGACCTGTCCAAGCATTCATAATGGATTTGGAGGACCAGAACAATCAGCACTTTTACATATCAAAGAAATGCATTTTTTTTCTGCTGAGAACATATCATAGAAGTACTCACAGCAATACGCATAAAATGAATCCAATTCCCAATCTTAGCTTCCAAAACCTCCCATTGCATCTTCTGGACATCATCTTTACTGAGTTTTTCCACCCCTAATTTCCGAAGACTTTCTTCCAGAACTGAAGCACGAGTCTCCCTGGTAAAAATTATACTAACTATTATACGCAAATCAAACTGACCACATGGAGGGATTTGTAAGATCTCACTTCAACATCATGGCCACAGATATAATAACCATGCAACAAGTCATGCTGAAACCTCAGCCACAGGTTCTTGAAGCAAATAGCACTCATGCTTATGATAGCTTTTTAATGCTGATGCCAAAAATTTTAATTTCCCTCAAAATTGAATAAATAAAAAAAGCAACTGCCTTTAAATAACCTAACAGATAGGGCCATTTAAGAACGCTTCCTATTTTCTGTTTTTATATTCAGATAACAGGAAAACATGTTCAGTTAAAATTTTCTGAAAACAAATTTCAATACTGGGAAACATGTTGCTTTTACCGAGTTTTCACATTCAAATTTCACTAAAAACATATTGTTTTCTAATTTTATAAACATGAAATTAAAAATGAAAAAAAATATGAAAACACAAAAAAAAAAAAAAAAAAGGAGAGAGAGAGAGAGAGAGAGAGAGAGAAAAGTGGTGGTATTACCAAACGACCAATTTTGGAAACATTCACATGTTACCTGAAAATTCTAAGTAATTGCTGTTGATGACCAGCTTGAACCATCTGATGGGCAAGATCATGAAGCAATGGTAGAATCCGAGGGGGTATGAGAGTGGGAACAGTATACACAGCTGTTTCTGGATCATGATTATGATCAGAGTGGTTACTGGAAGGATTCTTTCCACTAGAATCAACTGGGTGCCCAGGTGATCCTGAAGGGCGAAGAGAGTTCGGAAGGCAATCAAATAGACGATCCGGCTCGATAGGCTTGCTGATGTTTCAAAAAAAGGTAAGTGAAGGTCATAAAGAGATCAAAGAACACAGACGGTCCAATAAATCACCATACACGAAAAAAATGTAAGACTAATTTAAAGAATTAATGTTCTTAGTTTCCTCTATTATTACGCAGCTGACATAAGGCAACATTAATGATAATTATCTTAAAGCTCATATATGGCCGTCCATTGAACCATTCTGCAAAGTAGAAACTTGAAGAGCATGAAAGGCTTCAAAATTTTGATCGAAGTTTGTTGCAATTTCTAATTTATTGCTGTTGCATTTTTATCTGGAGCAAAATGATATTTATGTACTCCAAGCATCAAATTTCAGTTGCTATCCTGTGTAGCATGAGTATGAATGGCTTCATTTCATGGCACTTCAGAATGCCAAATAAAATTTTGACACTTGGAAATCATGCACAAGCAACAAAGCAATCACCGTATCATTATCTCACAGTAGATGTAAATCAGCAGCTCAGCAATGACAAGATACAGCCACAACATGCAGCCGCCCATATTCATTCTACACAGGATAGCAACTGAAATCTGATGCTCAGAGTACACAAATATCATTTTCTGACTCTAGATAAAAATTGCAACAGGCAATAAATTAGAAATTGCAAGAAACTTAGATCAAGTTTCTAATAACAAAAGTCGTTTGACAGATAAGGGCAAAGACAAGATGAACTGAATGTTATGATAGCGGCACCTCTCAAATTCCTTTATCAGTTTTTAGGACCAACTCAAATATCTTCTGTTGTGAAACAAGGAAAGGATAGAAACAGCAAAATGCAACAACAAATATAAACCTGTACGATATTAAGAGCTGCTTAAACTCCTCTTCCAGTTTCGAAATAGCTTTAGCAAGTAAGTTGTTTCCCTGATTAAGCATCCCATCAGTATTACGAAAGCCTTTATTGCTACTGAAAAACCGGATGTTCTTTCTCAGTTGATTGATTGCCTCAAGATAACTTTCCAGGTCCTCATGTGGCCCCTTGAGGATTTTGACCTCTGCCTAAAAGTGGTCATTAAAAATTCTGAATTACCAATACTAACACATATGAATGAAGGTTGAATGACAAATTAGTGATGCAAAGAACAAAAGCATATACTTAAAGGCAGAAATGAGAAATTAACAAACATTCAGGCAATGTCATGAAACAATCACATCTGAACTATTAAAGCTGCAAAACGGAATTAAGATGTCCAAAAAGTTAGTGAATGGTTGTACAAAATGAAACTAAAGTTGAATATGTTCAAGGTCAAAAATGGTATTACACAGTTGACATTGTTAACAACTAAAGAGAATATTGTGCTTATCAACATGCTGATTTAATCAAACAAAAACTAGTTACAACTTGTTATTGTCCTCGGCTTCAGATCTTCCTATGGTTCGAGTAACATTGAAATTGGAGTCAAATTCTCACTGGACCTTCTTGGTTTTCCTACTTTTATGCCCCATTGCAGTTGATGAAGCAAAGACAAAACCCTACAATCTCAAAAGCCCATTAGAAAGAACCTTCCAATCTCAAGGGAACCCACAATCATTTTCTCATTTTTTGTTGAATTTATAGTGCAACAACTGCCTCCCCATAACTAATCCTAATCCATGGAGATGGCTGACCACAATATGAAGCACTAACCCAGCCCCTAACTTAACTATGTCGGACTGCACTACTTAACATTCTCCCTCATGTTGGATGCCAAAGAAATAACTGAAAATGGATCAGTCACATGAGCCATGACAACAAAATGAGGCTTACAAATAATAAACAGAGCACAACAAACCTTGAGCTCTTAACCTTGTTAAGCCATCCAACCCAAAACAACATTGTCAATAGGTAGAGATATCGCACCGAAATAAAAAGCACTAGCAAACTCCTATATTACACCACTCAACAAAAACAAAGTAACATACTGGATATAAAAAGAGAGGAAACTATGCTATAATAGAAAAGCTGCAAACTAATGGTTCCTTGATTGCCACATGGTATCATTCCCCTCCTTGAATAGCAACCTGTCCTCAAGCACAAAAACTCACACACAATTTCCTGCTGATGTTGATCGAGTTCAACATCTAAATCTCTAGCCTTCAATCCAAAATAAATGCTTGAGTCTAATTCCTATAGTACAACAATGGCCTTCCTATAACTGCTTCACATCCATAATCGGTCCTAATAGTCACTAGTAACTGCTGTCACGTTTATGGCATGTTCTACCCAGATAACAACAGATAACAAAACTGACATTCATAGAAAGAATTGATACTACTAGACAAAACAAGAGAAACCTACAGAAAAATAAACACGCTGCAAGCTTATGGTTCCTTGATTGGCAGATAAACATCTCCAAGTGTCACCACACAAAACCAGTTTGATATTACACCAAGAGAAGGAAAAGGAGAAAAGACAAAAAACCTAAAACCTAACTTTGATGAATGAAGACATTATCATCCTTGTTTTTGTGAGAAAAAACTTTTATAGGTAGGCATCAAGAAAATGAAATGAGGATCATCTATAAGAGAAATAATCTAAATAGTCTCCACGTCTTAGTATCCAAAAACTTGAAAGAGGTATTAAAGGAGAGTCCTCCTCTTATTCATGAAAAAAAAAAAAAAACAACAAATCCTAGCAGTCATCTCCAATATTGCCTCCAACTACCACAAATGACCTATCACTGGCAAAGCTCCCTCCACAATCTGGCCTAAGGACATTTCCATTTTACAATACTATGAAAGGACACTCGGGATGATTGTGTGAAGCCAACAGGTCAAAGGATAAAAATGAATTAAATTTTTTTAAAACTGTACAGTAGCCTTTGGCATATGAAAACCAGATATATATATATATATATATATATATATATATATACACACATATTGTTAGCACGACAATCTCACTGACCATTTAGGGAAACCCATCTCAACAAGAAAATTGAAACTCCCTGATCCTACTCAAAGGACGCATTGTATTGAGAATTTTTATGACCTAATTCCCAGAAATTTGACAACATCGACAACCTGTTAAACTGTGCAAACTTTAGAAATGGACTCTCAGGCACAAATTACATATATCCGTGCATAAGTAAACCAATTTGTGATCGTCCTTCGTCCACAGCAAGAACATTAAACAAGAGCTGAACTACTTCAAAATGAGAAACAACTTCCGAACTCTTACCTTGAAAATGGATAATAGACCAAAGTATTTCAAACAGCAAGACTCGTATTCTTTAATATGGCAGACATATCGGATCTAAAAATTAAGACAAAGACAATGCAGAACCTAAAGGCTTCCCGACCAACCTGACTAAAAAGATCAAATTGCGCCAATATGACCTCAGCAGACTTCAAAGTCTTATCTATATTCTCGTGAGCCTTCCTTATAGCGTGAGTCCTGACCTGAAAATCCAACAGAAGGAAAAAAATTAGAGCAGCAACAGCCCACCAAAATTCCGAAGAAGCACGCAACACAAACAGGAATCCCTTGGAACATCGATCGGGCAAATGGCTACTGAGATCTACTAAATATTTTCCGAGCTCCAAGCAAACCCGACCCAACAGTCAATCTTGACTTCAACTCAACCTCGTGATTGTTCTCGAAATCTCCCGGAAAACAAACCAGAAGATCAAGGGAAAGATAAGCGGGAGAAGAAGCAGAACCTGGGTAGGACGCATGGCGGTCTCGAGAGAAGAAAGGCGGCTGTCGAAGGAACCAAGAATGGAGGCAACGTTGTCTGTGATGGTTTGGCTCTTCTGCAACGATTCCCTCATCGTAGCTGCTCTTTCGCTTAGTGAATCCGTTCCAACCACTGCGATCCCCATTTTCTTCTTCTTCTTCTTCTTCTTGGTCCTCGTTCTGCTTGGAGCTGACGAAGCAAAAATACAGGCGAAAATATAGATCGTTAGTCGGAAATTGGATATATTAATACTCGTAGGTAATTACACAAGTTTTGCTTATTTTTTTCCCAAAACTATACTTGCATACTCAAGGATTCTAAAGCACGCTTTTTTTACCTACTAAAAGGAAAATAGAGAGAACTTTGTACTACTGGTGTTTCCAGGTAAAGATATCATTATTATTTTATAAAAATATGAAATTCACAATACATATTTCCTAAATATTTTCCTTTTATATGCTAAACTGGGACTAATAGTTATAGCAGCAACCTTGTGATTCAAATAGAGGTGAAAGAAGTTGGCCCCGACCCGAAACCTGACTCTATTTTACGAGTTAGGGTCGGGTTGGAGATATAAATTAAGTGGATTCGGGTTAACCTGAACCCGAACTATTTTGCAAGCTTGAAATCGGGTTGGTTCGGTTATTACCCGAAAAGGCCCAGCTCCCTTCCCACCACCAGTGACTAGCCCACCAATATTAACAGTTGGCCAGCCCAGCCCATTAAGTCCTAACCCCTAAGCCCAAACTAAGTCCTAACCCCTCAAATCCCTAATTGCTCCTAGCGCTAGCAGGCACCGGCACAACACCAGACAGCCAAACGAAATCGGGATTCGCGATTCAGAAGCAACAACGATCACCATTCACCGATCAACGAGGCAGGCAGGCTGCAGGCAGCGAATCTAGTGATTGTACCTCATTATCGCGCAACGGCGCAAGCGGACCAGCGAAGCGACAGCGTCAAGAAGGCAGCAAACAATACATAGAGTCTCGACGCCGTCGGCAAAGGGCTAAAGCTAGACCAGAGAGCTCCGCCTCCGCGACCATCGCGAGTCCGGGACCGCTGCAGCTCTGCTCGTCTTCTGTCGACGTCGGCCTCACTTCACTCCTCAGCCCGTCATATGCGACTGCCGAACCCCAGCTACCAGCACGCTGCTCTTCGTCTTCAGCTTGCCCACCAACGGTACTCTCTCAAGTCTCTCCTGTCCCTTCCCCTGTGAGCTTGCTAGCCACCGCACGCAAATTAGGATTGTTATTTGTTATTAATTAACCATTCCAAAAGGACCAAAACTATACTGTTCTATAGCAATTGGTTTATTTAGTTATTACATTGAATGGGCTTTGTCCTGTTGGTGTATGATTGCTTACCTGAATATCAGATCATTTGCATCCAACTGTTGTACTCTGTTACTATCATATTTTTGTTCATTCGATGTATATAATTAACATTCTTTTTTTTTTCGTGTTTGTGTACCCCTTCTATTTTTTTTAATGTTCTGCTTGCTGGAGTATTAAGGTTGTTTCTTTTATTTACACAAACAGTTAAGGCTTAAAGTATCTAAGTTAGTCGTGTTATGCATCTAAATCATCTCATACAGTTCCAGCAACAGCGTAACATGAGTTTACTCATCCTGTTTTTGTTGTTAAAGTTATTTGCTAAAACTATATATTTGTGTATCTGTGTATGTGTTGGATTGTTGACTATTATGTGTTATGAAGTTGCATTTAGGTGTAAAATGTGAAAAAAAAAATTTATACATTTTTTTTTTTCATTTTTCAAAGTTTCAGACCCGATCCAATCCATTTTTTTCCCCGTGTTAGGGTTGGTTCGGGTTGGGGAGGTAAATCGGGTCGGTTCGGGTTCTAAATTTTGGATGGCTATCTTAGTTGGTTTTTCCGGGACCCGACCCTAACCCGAAAATTACACCCCTAGATTCAAATAGCCATAATCTCTTTTGACTGTATATCCAGTATCATGAACTTACATTATCAAGTTTTAATTTTCCTCTAACTATATGCATAAAATCATTGAACGTTTGCAATGCTCGCACTATGCCCAAAACACCTAATTATTAGTGTAAATGTATTTTCTTTATCTTCCTACCCAAGTAAACCCTCAAGTTGGACATAAATGTGTGTTTTAGAAAACCATACCTTAAAATTGCGTTGCCACCAGAACCCAAAGAGATAGCCTGTAGTTAGCCCTTATGTTGATGTGTGTCATGCGCAGAGTTAAATACTATTACTGTTTTGTATACTATATCTTAAATTTTTTAGATATAGCATATGGTATATCGCATCGTATATCATTACTGTTTTTTACAAAAAAAAATATATTAAAATATTATTTTAAAATGACATAAATTCAATAATTTTTTTTACACATTTTATATGTATTCTATTTTTTTCATTATAATTTATCAAATATAAATAAAATATATATGATAGTAGAAGATATTTTTTAATACAAAAAACATAAAAAAAATTTATATATATAGAAAAGTAAATATTACTCAGGAAGAAACTAATTTATTGAATAAGAGAAAAAAAACAATACTTTAATAATAACAATATATTTTCTAATACCATATTGAGTTTCTATATGGCTTAAAATAACCATTAAATTTTTATGTTAACTAAGAAAAGTAACCAAAAGAATAAAAATAAATATTTATTTTATGGTATATTTATTAATTGTATTGTAATGTTTTATATATTTATGATATTTTGATATAAAATAAAAAATATTTATCTCACACACAATAGAAAAAAATAAAATATTGTGGTACGTACTTCATAGTATTTGTGGTATACAACGATTTTTAGACAAAATATATACTAAAAAAAAACAGTATGTGAAATACTGTGAAATACTACAGTATATTGTATGATAAAATGACAAAGCACAAAAATATTTATATCATATACTTATACTGTGACATTTAATTCCATGGCTATACGAAAATTGGTTACCAAATGGATGACTTCTAGGCTGATAATCCTTCAACAGAAGACGTATCATTGTATTGGTCTTAAGTCTCGACAGGGTGTTTTAGAGTTCAAGCTAATAAGCCAAAGTGGGGAATTGAAAATGTTCCTCAAATAGGATAAAAAAATTTAAAAAGTGAATTATTGAATATATCATTTTTAATTTTATTAAATTTATTTAACTTGTATGTAATTGAAATTATATAATTTTAAAAGCTCAAAAAATATTTCAAAAATATTTGTTGGAAAAATGGCTGTGTTTGAACTTTGAATTCCATATAATACGTTAATTAAAAAATTTTAAATTTCTTATTTGTGTAAAAAAGAAAGAAAGTTAAAATTTCTAAATTAGTGCATTTAAAATGCAAAAAATATTTGTATGGTTTTTTCCAGTTGGTTACAATAAAATATAAAAAAAATTAATTGTTTCTTAGAAAAAAATTATTCAATTGATTATTCTCTCTGTCCCAATTTTTTTTTAACATCTACTATTAAGAAATTAATCTATAATTTTTTTTTTCAACATTTTAGTATATAAATGAAAAATATTTATATATAAATGATAAATAAAGATATATAGTTTTTAGAAATATTTTTTTAGATTTTTCCTAAAAAAAAATAATATGAATAAATTCAAATCAAACTATTCAAAAAATTTAAATGTTTTAAAGAATATGGGATTAAGAGAGTATTAAATAAACAAAATGTTAACTTTTAAATGGCATTGGCTCTAGAAAAAAATAAAAATAATAATTTTTTTAATGAGTTTTTGTATGCAAAAAGAACAAAGGCACTTCTAGTCACTTCCTTAACTTAGTTACCTTGATTGGGTTATTTTAATCCAACATTTCCCCTTTTTATCCACAAACATATGTATCTCTTTATTTCAGTGGGAAAAAAATTCTATACGGTAAAAAACCTAAGCATACCTAGGTGAATTACATCAAAGATCTGTACCAATTTTGATCAAACATAATTGAAGGAGGTTTGAAAATTGGGCAAATGTCATATTGAATCCCGTTTTCTATTTTTTTGTCCAATGGGGTCAAGTACCTTCATTTTATTCTAGTGAAATCTCATACCTCATATAATGCATCCTATTAGAGTCCATTCCATCAATTTTACTTTTACTTTGGCAGAAATTCAATACAAAATGCCTTCTCTAGTTCTTATATTTTTTTCATCCTACTACTAGCACCCTAAAATTTATAGATTTAACACTTCGATTACTAGTTTTCCCCTTCATCATTGGAAATAACCTAAACTTTTTGGTCAACTATTTCTTCATGCCCCACAAACCCAGATTCATTCCCAATTGACTACCCAGATCACCATGAACCCTAATTCTTACATTTGCCTTGAATTGACTCAATGATTTCTTAGCAAAATTTTAACAAAATCTTGTCTTTTTTAATTTCTTTTGCTAGTTTCTTATTTGATGATATTTGTCGATTCCAGTTGCAACAGAAGCTTTAGTTTGGTGCTTGTACTACATTTGGAAGGGTTCCAATCTTACCTTCAATGTTGAAGCTCTCTAACTAACCCTCAATTTTGTGGTTACCCTTCGCTGTCGAGAGATCCATTGCACGATCTGGTACATATACAACCAAGCAGGGTCTCCGGTGAACATTGTGAAAGATGATAAGTTCATAGAAAGATTTGTGGCCGATTTGAAGCTGGTGAAGGTCAATTCTATCAAGGATAATTAGCAAGGTCTAATCCCAGTCTAATTTTAAGTCATCTTGAGTTGTTTTTTTTTTTTCTTATTTGTGTTTTTATTTCATTATTGAATTTTCTGTTGGTGAATGAACCAGAGAGAGTAATGTGGGATTTTTCTTTTTTTTCTTTTTTTTTGCTTGAGTGATGTGAAAAGGGTGGCAAAAATGTTAACACCCAATTTGTTTTAACTTAAACCAACTTAATTCAAAATAACTTATTTGAATGTTTACATCTTTTTTACTTGAAACTAATTTTATTTAAAATTTAATATTATTTAGGTGAAATAATCCATTGATTGTAAAATTTTTATAATACTGTTAATTTTTTTTATAAATTTTTATTTTTTAAACATTAAAAAAGAAAATTTCATAGAAATTTAATAACATGATAAAAATTTTGTTTCAAATGGATTATTACACCTATATAATATTGGCTTTCAAATGAAATTGGTTCTAAGTGAAAAATATTTAAAACCATTTTAGATCAAGTTGACTTAAGTTAAAACGAATTTAGTGTAAATTTATAAAATTTATGGTGTTTTTATGAATAGGATGAATAAAATCTAATAACTAATTTGAAAATTTTGTACCAAATTTCCATCAAAGTTAATAGTGAAATTAACGAAAGGGACATCGTTAGAATACGCTATATAAGTTATGAAACCTCATTAGGACAAAGTGAATGCACATGGCTTGATTAGAAAAAAAATAAAAAATAGGATCTAGAGTTTACCATTTGAAAATTTGTACTTGAATATCCCTCATAACTAATAACAATGAAGGTAAGGAGGAGTTTATTTTATATTAATTTTAATGCATTATTCTTATATAAAGTGATTATTAGCCTAAATTGTCAATTCATTAGAAATCTTACATTGTAAGAAGTCTAAAAAGTAATTTCCAAAATTTTGTTGTAAAAATTAACACCCTATTCATTTTACATTAAATTTGATTAATCCAAAATGATTTACCTTCATTTTTTTAGTTTTTTTAACCAACACCATTTAAAAATTAATACTATATGGGTAAAAAAATAACCAATGGAGTATATTTTTATATTAAATATTTATTAATTTTTTCCTTTTTAGGTTGAGTGAGTAAAAATTTTAATTAAATTATAAAAATATAAAAAATTTTATCCAATGGCTTATTTTATCTATATAGTATAAATTTTCAAATGTATTGGGTCCGGAAAAAACGACTATAAAAAAAATAAGTCAATTTTTTTTTATTATCAGAAGTAGTTGTTATTATCTATAGGGGTTTAGAAGATATTTATATATATGAAAGAGGGAAAGTGCCCACTTATTTGGGACTCAGAAGACACTCAAATTAAAATAAATGTCGCCATTTGGAAAGAATTGGGGAAGATAGGAATCAAACCTCCAAAATAAGGCATTCGATAATTTTATGATCAGGCATACTATATCATGTAATAAATCATATATATGTCACATGGTATATCATAATATAGATTGTAACCAATTTCACACACACACACACACACACATATATTAGAATATTAATGTCAATTTAAGATGAAATGCATTAAATATAATTTCTTTTCCACCTTTTTATACATGTTCTAATTATTTTCATCATAATTTTATTAATATAAATAAAACATACTCCATATGAAACTCAGAATTTTTTATATGAAAAGGCAAAAAATGGAACATATAGAAAAACATAGATACTATTATTCACATGAGAAAAAAAACATCATTTACTGGTTAAATTTTGTTTGTGAATAGAAAAATAAAAATAACATTTGTGTCAATATATATGTAATAGTTATAGTCATCTTATATATGTATGTATGGTCCTTTGATATAAAATGGAAAAAAAAAACTCATGTATTATAGTTAACCAACTAATGTAGTACGTAGCACACGGTATACAACAGTACACTGAAAAAATATGCAAAAATACACTAGTTTTACAAAATATCACAAAATACCACATTTAAAAATGGCACGTATGAAGATTTTTGTACAACATATTATATGCCCATGATAAATGAAATACCATATGAAATTTTATATTTTTGTGAGAAATTTAACACCTTGCCTAAAATTTTATATTTATTTTTTACTTAAAATCCTTGTTCAATTATATATAAAATTAAGTTTCAATTTATTGTGATCTTTTATGTTAGCATAATTTTCATGTTGTTATTCATTAGGCTTAAGCCCTCTATTTGGCTCTAAATTATCATGAGTCTAACTTCTGGGCCTTGAATTAATGTCAACTCTTAAATAACTCTTGAACTTTCAAAATCATATTCAACTAAACCTAAGTGTCAATAGACAACCAACCTAGACTGGGTTTGCAACCTAAAGCTATATCAAAACCCTAGCTCCATCATATCTAAACCTAGTTTCTGCTTAATAATTTCAATTGTATTAACTTGTTCAATTTGTCTCTCAAAATTTAGAGGCGTCAATTCAATTATAAAATAACAGTTAGATTATTGAAAAATGCCACTTTTGTTCCTCTCTTTAAGCTGCACAAAACCTACTCATCAACAGAAATAATTGGCACTATGGGTAAGCCATCTATAGGTTAGTTAAGTATAACTTTGAAAAGTTAGAGATTGTTTTAGAGCTAACTTTAATATATTTACATTTCAATACCACATATCATAACATAAAATAAGAGTGAATACATTAAATCTCATGTTCCCTCCCACTCCTCCCAAATTAGAGATATGTACAAATCAGATATTAGATATATATAAATTTAATATACAAAGAAAGTAAAAGATCTGTACAAATAATGTGTGACATATATACAAATGAGTTTACAGATATGTTAATGATATATTCAATAGTAAAAACACATGTGAATGTGTTAAATCCTGCTTTCAGCCAAATTTGAGATATATACAAATTGGATAATAAATATGTATAAAACTTGATGTATAAAACAAGTGATGGGTATGTACAAATTATATGACACATATGTACAAATAATATCAGAGATATGTATGTTATAGATATATTTAATTATATTTATAATATTTATATTTTTTATAAATAAAATAAAAATTAGATTAGAAATTCAATCAATGGTAACACAATATTGATATGTGCAAAATGAGATGTGAGATGTATATAAACTTGATCTATAAGTAAAGTTAAAAATATGTGCAAGTCGAATGATAGATATGTACAAATTGAAACGTGCTAAAATGTTCTTCCTACCAAAATCTAGGATATATGTGGATCCAATGTACAAAGAAAGTTAGGTATACATATAAACATGTAAGACATGTGTATAAAAAAAATTCTAAAAATTGTTACATGTATATTCAATTATATATATGTGTTTAATCTTTGAATATTTATGTAACACTTACTAATTTTATTATTGCATGTTAAACATGAACCATAGGTTCATAAGATTATTTATACAAATGAATGTATTTTGTACACATGTGATTATATATTTCTATAGTTACGTTTATATATTTGTACATGTTACAATTTCATATTAAAATTTTTCCTATATCATTTTTGGGTATATATAATTTTATGATTTTGTAAGAATTATTTACCACCTATATATGTATATATACAAAAAAAAAACTTTAGGGGCTCAATTGAAAAAAGTAAAACAAATGATAGATGAGAAAAGGCTTTGACCTTAAATCCTTCTCTTTGGTATGTAAGCTACTGCAAATCGTCGCCATCATCCATTTCTTCCCTTATGATCATCAGTGACCAAGAAAACCAGCTCCTCTTCCCCATCACTGAATCTCTCGCTCTTTGTGGTCTTGTCTTCCCCACGGCCGCCACCAATTGAATTCTATCTGATTTTCAGTTAGCGATGGGCAGAGATTTAATAAAGATAAATAAAAGGTGACAACAACTTGGCTGGAAGTTATGTGAAAGATGGCGGCAATGTGGCTAGAGGCTTTGGTTAGAGGTGGTGGCAACGTGGCTGGAGGCTTCAGTCAAAGTTGAATTCGGGAGGGAAAGTCGCTAGGAAATGAAAGATACAAACACAGAGAGAAAAAAAGACACGATGGGTATTAGGTAATTTTAACAAAATTAGAGGAGTAATTTTGCCTATAGGACACACATACGGCCAGACATATTTTTGACCTAACTAAGAAATTCACTTCCATGACAAAAATAGTCACATACAATCATGTGACCGGTACGATTAAGAGGCAAGAATGAGCAAAGTTTAAGAGGTAAAAGGGCATTTAAGCGGGCGTTCTCAAAGAAATGACTGGCGGGTTTGAACTCGACCCGCAAAGGAGCTTAAACGGGCGGGTTTGGAAAGGCAAAATCCGCCCCGTTTGATAACTTGTCAGGAGAGCAGTGAATCGGCTACGTGAATGGCTTTATCGCGATCGCTCTTCTTTCTTCATCGCCCTCCGCTTGCCTTCCCCGCTAACTCCACTCTATTGTCCCCGAATTGCCCCTCTGCCACCCGCAATTTTACTCTCCGCCCGATCCTCCAGCAGAACCTCAAATCTCTTGTCCCCACCACTCGCTGCTCATCTTCCTCCATGGAAGCTCCGCCTAAAGGTTACAGACGAAATGTCGGCATCTGTTTGATTAATCCTTCTAAGAAGGTTTATTATGACCGAGCTGATTTTGCTATTATGGATGAGCGACATGCTCGGCCATTTGTTCTGATTTTTGCCATGCTTTTGTAGATTTTTGCCGCTACGAGGCTAGATATTCCCGATGCCTGGCAAATGCCACAGGTAAATGGATCATCTGGGTTTTCTCAAATTTCCCATTTTTTGTGTTTTTTTAGCCTGTGTTCTGTTATTTGAGTGGTTGGTGATGCTTCTCTTTCATGCAGTCATCCGTAGGTAATCGGGAATCATCTGTTCACTTCATTAGCCATGCTTGAAGATGTTGTTGATGTTAGTTTTTTGACTTGTTTGGAGATTGTTATGCAATGCGGTTTAACTTGATTGTCTGCTTATTTTTGTCAAATCCAGTTCAAAGTTACAGTGCAAGATTCTTTGTTTCTAGGATTTAGTCTTTGTTGACTACTTGGAAATCAGAATCCAATGTGGGTTCAGTTGATTTTCTGCTTATTTTTGTCCTACCCCGCTACTCATAAGTACCAGTTAGAAATTTCTAGGCAATTTCAGTAAAACTGGCTCAGTTACTGCTACTTCATTGCAAATGCATCTAGCTTATCCGCAATTGTCTATTTTTTCCTCTTCAATAGAGGGATCCATGGCTTCTGGCTGGCTGCTGCTTCTCTCATAGAGTTTGATTGGAAAATGTATATGTTAAACAGGGTGGGATTGATGAGAATGAAGATCCAAAGACTGCTGCCATTAGAGAGTTAAAAGAAGAGACAGGTGTTAGCTCAGCAGAAGTTCTGGCAGAGGTTTGTTTATCAGATACATGCTGAGTTTTCCCTTCCAATAAGGGTCTTCGTTTTCTTTTTCCTATTGTCACAAATTTTATCTGTTGTGTTTATTGTAAATGTATATTGTCTCTTCTACTTCTTGTTCTTGGATATTTCATTGTCACAGTTTTATTGTTGGATCCATACAGGTACCTTATTGGTTGACATATGACTTTCCACCAGAAGTTCGGGAAAAACTCAGACAACAATGGGGATCAGATTGGAAAGGTCAGGCACAGAAGTGGTGAGTGCTTTGATTAGTTCTCAAGGTAAAGTAGCCTGGAAGGTGGGAACTGGTGGTGCAATGGCCTTGACAAAGAGCTAGGAAACAACTGAATGTCTCCTTATGCTGCAGTAACACAAACCCCAGTCTATTTGTTGGTGCCCTCAAGAGGAATAGTAGAATCTTATGAATATGAACATAAATATTTCCGAAGTTCACTTTGTAAGAAGCAAGATATTCAAGCTCACTGGCATTGGTGAAAGCATAGCTTTTATGGGTGCACCAGTCATTGTTAAATTTGACTCCCTTATTGAAGTTTGTTCATAGAACTATTTATCAAGAACAACAGTAATACAAGCTTTAAGTAAAAATGTCACAGGTTTCTTCTCAAGTTCACTGGAAAAGAGGATGAGATAAATCTATTGGGTGATGGGACTGAGAAACCAGAATTTGGCGGATGGTCATGGATGTCGCCGGACCAAATTATTGAGCATGTAGGTTGTCTGTTTCCCGTTGCAAGCTCACTTACAATCACTTATATGTAAGTGCTATTCCATTCCTTATTCTTTTGCTTTCTCTTCTAATTTATTTGCAGGCTGTAGATTTCAAGAAGTCTGTTTACAGAGACGTTTTGGCAGTTTTTGCCCCATACTTTGAGTGATATACTAGTAGAGATCAACTTTGATATCATATTTCCTTGACTGAGTGATTTCTCGTGAAGCCTTTAGATATTGGAGCTGTTGAAATAATGTGGCCGTCTGGCGGTCTTCAACATGTTTTCATCGATGAAACAAGGCTTTGTTTGATTGTTGCATTATTGGAATTAGCGTCTTGGAAATCTTGTTTGATTTGTTGTCTTTTTAGAATATTCAAGCAGACGCAAACAGTTTTTTAAAAAAAATTTCGGTATCAAGGAATGTGATTACTGTGGGTAATAGAGAACCCTTCCAGACTATTTTACGGCCTTGAAACCGAACACGACACTAGCTGAAACATGTGTTCTTGTGGGAATGTTGTGTTTGGGGAAGAATATCAAAAAATTATTACTTTTGTATATGTTGCTAATTTTCTCAAATTGTATACCAATTAAAATCTTGCATTTATTTGGTAAGGAATGAATGTTTTTTTCCTCGAAATTTCTTTTGTTAAGCAAGGTACGAAAAAATCATATAAATTAACTCCTTTATATAATGAATATTCAAGTGATTTTTAAATTTCAAATGAGTTGTTCTAGCAAATAATAATAATAATAATAATAACAATAATAAAACTGAAAATAAACGGTTTTCGATAATGGGAGAGAAATTAACTTAAAAAATGTGCTAATTCATCATTCTCTATTGCAATATCATTTAAGCTTTGTCTATACAGATTTACTACAAACCAAGGGGTAAAATCAGAAGCTTTCTCCTAAAATGCTTGGAAAGGATTTCAGTGTTTACAATCACCAAGTTGTTTCAGGTGATGGACCATGACCCTCTATATGGCAGTAGTATGCTTTCTTCAAAATTCCTTTAATTCCATCTACGGGTAGGTTTGGTTCAAAGAGCAGACCATGTTTGTAGAGGCACTGCTTGTCTCAGAGATGACAGCCTCGCGGCATTCTTCGACATGACAAGAAGCTCCTCTGGGTTATGCCAAAACCTATCAAAAACAGGGATGGAGAATTGAAGCGGCCCAATTGCAGCTTGAGAGTTCCAAAGCCAGAGGACGATTACTTCGAGATTTGCTCATCAAATTTTTGTAGCACCACCAACATTGAGAACAGTCAACGAACAGACACCTAGCAATCTTCTATCTTTGCCCACAGCATCACAACATCTTGTCGAGTATATTCTGTATGTGACTTTCAACAATCCCAGCAACAATCTCAGGGGAAAATCTCAGGATCATGTCCTCCCTTGCTTTCTTTCCCTTGGCCTTGGCCTCCTCGATATTATTGATCACATGCCTCATAACCATTTGAAGCTCGGTGACTGACGGTTCAGCCCACAGATGCCCTTTGAATGGACCTTCCATCACTTCACTCGCGTTATCCACTGGCAATGGGTAGCTGTTCTCGTCTGTCAAATACTCTGTCGGTCCTGACCAATTCGTCGTTATCACTGGCAAAGACATGGCCATGGCTTCTACGATAGGCCTCCCCCATCCCTCTCCTCTTGATGGAAGAACAAAAGCACCAGCAGCCTTGTAAATGCGTGGCAAATCGAAGTGAGGTATGTGGCTATCAATCACATATATAGGAGCCCAACCATCCGCAGGCATTTCTAAGTCCGAATCTTCTACAAACTCTACAATCTTGTTGTCAAAATCTCTATTAGAATGAAAAGGGTTTGTAAGCAAGTACAAAGCCACTCCATCAACCTTGGAAAATTCTTTCAAATATGCCTTCAACAGAAGATCCCAGCCCTTCCTGTATTCCCACTTAAAGACACTCAAGAACACAAACTCCTTGCTCAAATCTGAATCTGCACTTCTTCTGCCTAGAACCAAATTCCCTTCAGAAACAAGATGCAAAGGCTCATACTTGGATGGATCAAAGAACTTGACATCAATAGGTTGAACAACCTTCACAACCTTAAACTGATCAACCCCACTCCTGACAAACGTAGACACATGAAAGGCTGTAGGAACCCAGACGGAGTCCATTCTATTGCACCGCTTAACATGTTCAATGTTCACCCTATCAGTTTCAAACATGGTCCTGCCAATCACAAACGGGTAATGCCCATACCCGGCCGGAGGGCAAGGGGAGGTCTGAAACAATGGGGGGAACCAAGCACCAGGCTCACTGTGGCACACGACTATGGTCTCATTGCGTCTGCATTGAGTTTGGTGAAGCTGAATTGCCAAAGCCTTCATATCAGGAGGCAAGCCCTCCCAAAATTCAAGAGACTCCAGATCACCATGTTGCTCGATACCCAACTTAAACCGAGGGTCTGTGAGCATTTTGAGGTGGTCATGGAGAGCTGAAATGTAGGACCAAGCTTCTGAGCTATACCCGCCTCCAGAAAGGAAGGGAGCCATCCATAGAACACAAGGAGTGGGATCTGAGGATTGGGGTTTTGGGATCGGGACCAGAAAAGAGAGAAGCGTCTGAAAGAGAGAGGAGGTGGGATTGAGGGCTGATTTTAGAAGGTGGGTTTTGACTCTTTTGAATAAGTACGGTGTGGGTAAGGCGAGAAAGACAGCCAGAAGAGGAATCAAAATGAAGGAAAGGTAGAATAGGAAGGACCTCCATTTGGGGTTCATGGTTGATTTCACTCGCAGGGAAGATTCGCTTTCAACTACAGCAACGAAAACAAAGAAACAAAGAGATAGAGAGTACCGGAAGCAACGGGTGGCACCGGAGGAGAATCTCAATGTAGGAGCATTCCCACTGATTTTCCAGAAGTTACATGTCGCGATTTTGTTCAAATCTTCCACTAATCGAATGGAATCTCACTTCAGCCCAGAGACTTCCATTTAAAAATTCGGTGTTGTGCTAAGAAGCCCTCGAGCCAACAGCTATTGATCTCTTGGCCCATGATCGTTTCTACACGAACACATGAAACCGAAACCTCGTTAATTGGAAGTTTTGGACTTCCCAAATGCAGTCCCTAGACCTTACACTTATGTCTAGATTGTACAATGTTAAATTAACCTAGGCCTAAATGCATCCCATTCATCCTTGAAGCTTGATGAATTGCACAACTTTATCTTTTAAATTACACTCAAAATGACTTTATCTCTTAAGTTTCATAAATTATACGAGTTAGTCATTCGTATAACAGAATTAGAAATGATGTTAGCTTCTTTCTTTGCTACCTTAACTCCTTCCCTAGCTTCTGGGCAAACAACCAACATGCATCCATACTCAGATCTATCACCGTTGCCAGTGCTGCATGCGCTGCCATGTCCTTCAAGCAACTCACATGATGTAGCTCACTCCAAGCTCAACCTTTGACCTTGCTGGGGTGGATTCATTGGTAGATCTATGCATTGGCGTCATTGGAAAGATCAAAGGTCCATGGAGGCAACCATGGTGTCTCCAAAAAAAAAAATCCAACAAAATATTTTGATCCCAAATGGAGTAATAATTAAAAGAACCAGCAAGTATTTGACAAACACATATAAAACAACAACCTATATAAATTTGGTCTTTGATCTATCTAAACACAAAACAAACCTAAAAGCACCAATCACCCCTATATATAATCACCAATTCATGGCCACTTATGCCCACTCCCCTCCGATCCTACGAGCCAGCTGGATGTCCTTCAGCATGATCGTCACCCACTTGTCGTGTGTGGCACACAAGTTGGTGTCCTTAAATAGACCAACCAAATATGCTTCTGCTACCTCTTGGAAGGCTAGCACAACTTGGCTCTAGAATCAGAGGTTGATCTTGAAATCCTAGCAATCTCACGAGCAAGCCTATGGAAAAGCAGTTTCCTGATTATAAGTTAGTGCTCTTCTAACACTTGCAAATTTCATGAAGAACAGTTCTAGGGTGGTAATGATGGGGCGTCTTGACTCCCTTGGTGGTTGGGACAGACTTACAACCATTGTGTTTCATGCTCTCAGAGGAGTTTGCGATAATTGTCATCCCAACATCGTCATGGAAGATTTTAACAGTAACTAATAGATAATTGATCATAATTCACCACCCTTTTCTCGCTCTCTTGATACTTATCTTAAATTGATTTGAATCTGGAAAGCCAATTTCTTGATGTACTTATTTCCAAGACCAACGAGCTACATAAAAAATAGGGGCTACTATCAATATTTTTTTTATTAGAAGCTCAGTACTCTTTTAATAATTGCGAATTTTATGAAAAGCAGATCTCTAGTGGTAACGATGGGGCTTCTTGACTCCTTCAGTAGTTGTGGCAAACTTACAACCAATGTGTTTCATGCTCACGATCAAGTTTGCAACAATCGTGATCTCAACATCATCGTGGAAAATGTTTAGCAATAACTGACAAATGATGGATCATAATCTACCACCATTTTCTTGCTATCTCAATACTTATGTGAAATTGATTTGAAACTAAGTAGCCAATTTCTTGATGTGCTTGTCTCAAAAATCAATGAGCCACATAAAAAACAAGACCTATTATTTGTATTTTCTAAGAAATCACCCGTAACAAATTAAAAAGAATTTATCTGATTTTCTTACCTTGAATTTGTGATGCTATTAGAAGGAATTTCTAAAGTTGAATTTGTAAGAAAAAAACAACTTGTTTAATGCTCCTGAGCACTTGGAAAGCTTGTGGCTGCATTCTCACTCACTGCCAAACTAAAAAATCTATCTTGGGTTTGCTTCAATTGAATTAGGAGGCAAAGCTGGACAAACGAGCCATTTTTCTTGCTCTTGTCGATTCGCTTACCCATCTATTGTGGATAATCAATGCCTTACACTTTGTTAGCTTAGAGCCAACAACCTAAGTTGGAGGCACAAATCAAGTAGATGATCAGCAATTGAGTGAAGACATAGAAGATGTTTCCAATTCCGTCACGTAAAAGCTAACGTCGCTTCTAATTTTGTTATATGAATAACTAACTCGCACAATTTTTAAAACTTAAAATATTAAATCATATTGAGTCAAACTTAAATGATGACCTCGTATGAGTCACAAAAAATCAAGAATGAATGGTGCATTTAGGCCATTAACTTATTATTCCATACATCTTAAATTATCTGCAACTTTATGGACAGCCAAAAAAATTTATAATAATATTTAGTACATTAGTTTATTACATTATTCTTCAGATTGTTATTTTAATACTCATTTTATATATTTTTATGTGCAAAAAATGAAGGATAAAAATAAAAACAATAATATTTTCTCGTTTTTAATCTTTATGTCAAACCTAAATATTTTTGATCAATTTAGAACCTAAAGATATAAGGTAAGACAAAAAGGGAATAGCGAATCTAAACTGGGACAGTGGACTGAACTCTTGCCCTTATATAATGGTGACATCTTCATAAAATGCATTTGTAGATCGTACCATCATCATTAAGACAAAATTTTAAGTGCATTTTATTGTCTGTGAAAACATATGTTTACAAATGTAAAATATTTCAGGGTATCAGACTATCAGTCATGCATCTTAGGAAAGTGATGAAGTCCCGCGACACACTACTCCACTAGGATGGGAAGCATTTGAAGTGATTTTCTGATATACTTAAAAGTGGCAAACCAAAAACGGTATCTTCCTATACATGCTCTGGCTATGACGTCCCAGTCCCACCCAACTTTACATAAACAGTTGTGCCTGTGCGCCCCTCTTCAACTCTCTATGGTGCTTTCTTCCCTTTTATTTCTTCTTATCTTACCATCTATGCATACTGGCAAGGTATACAGAAGTGTTGGAGTCAGTTGAACCGTTCCTTTTGCTTGCAACACTAGTGACACAAGAAGACAACCTTCGTTCAAACGAACGAAAGCAAGCAAAGCTTCTCATAACTATTAACTACCTCTGCCTGTTCTTGATCTATGTTGATAGCCTACGGCTAATCTTTACACTTCCTCATTGTTTTCCAGATCTCCATTAGGTTTCATCATACGCATAGAATCTCCTCTTTTGTGATTTCAGACGTCCTTCCATCTTGTTCAGTCCAGTCCAAGGGTGGCATATTCCATCCACAACATTGGACGGAAAGCTAATGGAATTCAAGTTTGAATGTTAGTGGGAGAAGAATTGGAGAAAGCTGAAATCAAGTTTGGTGGATTCAGCACCTCCCACCTATTAATATGTTGAATTCAACTTTACAAATAATCACTATAACCCGCTCACAACTCAGATTTTTCACGAGTGTAATACATGCTCCTTCCAAACCAGTCACCACAATCAGTCCCTTCTCTAAACAATTCCCGTTCTTCCTTATTACTTAATAGAAAGTTTTGCTTCGTTTCAACCCTTGCACTTTTAGCAGATGGGTGACAGCAGAACCACCCCGTGGGTCTGAGAATGGAAGAACTATACAGGAGGGAGGTAGGACTGATGTATACCAAGGCATTTACATCTTTGACCAGTACCGGCTGAGTGTTGCTTCAATTGATCCATGTGGTTCATCCGTTGGTAAATATACATCATCATCAAACTGCATAAGATCACTGTTAGTTATACCTTGTTTTTTTACTTTCCATTCCACGGAGTCAATGGTTTGGGTAACTTTGAACTGCTTTTTATAACCACCACATCACCAGTCAATTAAAACTTTCACATACAACACTACTGATGCTGTTTCTCTTACCCTTCAAGAAGTTTACGGTTTGTTTATTCTAGAGAAACAGAACAGGTTTCTCATGAAGATAAAACTTGGGTGACAACTTCAAAGATTATACCACTAGCCTAATGCTTGAGTTCCTTTGACCAGAAATGATTCAAGGTGAAAACTAGGATTTTATGACAAAAGGCCCTGATATATGGATTGGTATCTTGTAAATGGTAAATAAGTAATGATTTGACTGTCTAGTGGGACTTGCCTCTATGGCATACAGTTCAACATAAAAACAAGGGAAGGCCCGCAGGTTTACTGCTAGGAGATTCTAACAGTTTATGAAAAGCAGTCTTGCCTTTGGTTTCTACTTTGTTTTCTCACATATGTATGCAGATAAAATGAAACCTCACCACACAAGTCCCACCCCCCTTCCACTACCCAAAAAGGCAAAAGAAAAACGAACGAAACAAAGCCGTCTCTACCCATATCTCTTGCACAAGAGAAATTAATTTCATAAAGGTGATGAAGATCTAGTACCTTCACTATAGTGCCATTGTCCTTGCTTGATATATTAACAGGTAAGAAATGGAGATTTGGCATTTTCAGTTGGACTGATGAAATATCATGAAACCTGGAAAAATGGCAGAAAGAGGGATTAGGAAAAAGGAACCAACTCATTTTTGAACTACTGAATGCAGAGACAATACCAGTCCCCCTCAGCTATCTTTTGTCCTGGAAAATAAATTTCAATCCAGCTGTCAATTAACCAACACACACACACACACCCCAGAACCTGCTTAGTACAGCCCTTGCCATTTGATATAAAGTGCTTTGGACAGATGCACTGTATACTCCATCTTTCGGGGGACCAAAGAAAGTATCTGATAGCATGCTTTTCACATCCTGGTATCTCTCATTGAAGTAAAGTGGTTTTGTAGGGATGCTCAGGACAGATTCGTAAGAATAACTGCGCCAACATTTATATTAATGGAACTCATAAGTCACCTTGGATTCCTAGACTAACAAGCAAATAAAATTAAGTCCACAAGCTATAATAAATTATAGGCTATTCTGACTTGGAAAGTTTCATTTTGCAAAGAGTCTATCTGCATTAATCAGTAACATATTTAAGTTGCAATTCTCATATCACTGCATCAGAAATACGTATATACCTCCATGATGCAGTTACCTCTGTTGCTAGCATCCTTTCACGTGTTTCTGGAAGAGCAGTGTACTTATCCCTTATGAACCCTTCAAAACCTGACTGTTCACATAAAATCCTAAACAAGTTATAAAAATGAACAGACTATACGTTAAAAATAAATAGACAAGGGAGATTGCTATCCACCAAGTTAGCATTCAAAGAGCACTGTTAAGTGCATTATAAACAATGCAGTGGAACAGAGGATGGATTGTTGGGCATTGGCAGGACAGCAGGAGCATTGGTGCCAAGTTCATCATAAAATGCTCTATAGAAAAAATCTGATAGAGAAGTTAGTTTGAACTAGAATTCATCCTAAAAATGGCCTGAAAGCAACTGCTTTGAAGCGCTGTTGGGTTGTTTCACCATCTGAATACAATGAGAAAGAGATGCACGAAATCAAGGAAATGGATTTTTTAGCAATTCAGATCTTAGGTATCGCTAACTTGCATACAAGCAACATTGCAGTAAAACCCCCTTAAAAAAGGGAACTAGAAACTCATAACCACTCAAACTAAAGTGGATAGCATAGTATTAGTGGTGTAGACTCATACAATCAGACAATCTCATGTGATCACAAAGAGTAAAGTAGAAATCACAGGCTAGTAAAGAATTCTACAAGCAGAGGAAGCAAAATAATTTTACCTTGGTTGTCTTGAGCAAAGCCAAGCCTTCAATGCCAGATATTAGCTTCAAAACACCAGACTTCTGTAAAATTACTTCAGTTGTGTGCTTCTCAGATCCCAGTTTAAAACCTTTAAAAGTCAGCAAGTGGAAATTTATTCACCAAAAGGTGTGAACAGCATCATAATTCACCACATCAACCAAATCAACCATATTAATCAATTGCTAATAGTTAAAAGGAGTTCAATGAAAATTTACTGCAGGGAGACAACCTAGAAAGAAGAATCTCAGCCATAACACATTACAATGGGAATTGCAGGGTTCTCTATGACACAGGCATATTTGGTTGCGGGGACACACTCTCAAGCAGCGTTTTATGATCTCAATTTTAGCATGTGCTTTGTCCATGGCCTGGATATTTGAGAATAAACTAATGGTTTCAAAATTGTTGTTTAAGAGTAGTCTGTAGGATATAAAGTGGTAGCAGTTATAGGAACTATAGCCACCTCTAACTTTCAAGTTTGCAAAAGGCTAACCATGTTCATGAGGTTTTCCATCCACATATACTCGATCCCATGGCTTTTCCACTATCTTGACAATTGCAGTGCTAACCTACAAAAACAGAACACAGCGTTGAAACTATAGATATCTTATGAGTTCAGAATTTTTTCAAAAATAAAGAAAGAAGCAATACATAAAAAATATGTTCAATATAACCTGAACGCAATATTATTTAAAGAGCTGTGAGTTGGACATTATCTTGAATGTCGTGGAGATGTCCAGCATTTTACAAATAAACGACCAACCAAAGCGTATGAGTTATTGAGCCAATAAAATGACAGACAACCAAGATTATAGTTAACTACCTGGCGATAGAAGGATGTGAAGTGCTTGGCAAGCAGAATTGCAAACTCCTCTGGCGACACTTGTTGGGAGCGCTCCTTTGCTTTAACGTAAACCTGAATTGCAATTAAAAGCAAGCAATATATATAGAACCTCAGGACCGATATGAAATGCCATGGAGCCTAAGATGGGAACAGAAATGATGAATCATATAGATCTAACTCAGTCCACCGAGTTACCAAGTCCGTCATATATTTCAACTGTTTACAGGAATATAGGAGGATTACAAATTTCGGTCTACAACTTTAGCTTGACGGTTTAGTAAGTATGATTTGGAAGGTACAGACGAGTTAAAAAATAAACCAGATTCATGAGCTACTTGACTGGTGTCCCTTTAGTCATTCGACTCATTTCCCGAGAAACAGACAGCGGAAGGAAGAGAGGGAAACTGACGGTGTTTTTCATGGTGTCGGTGGCGACGATGTCGGAGTTGTCGTCGCGGAGGTAGGCGGGAAGGCAATCGGAGAGGAGGGTGATGAAGACGTTCCACTCGACCATGAAATGGCGGCCGTCGTTGGTCCGCCAAACCCTAGCCACCCGGACGCGTGATTTTCCATGGCTCTGCTGGAAGCTGAACCCGTCCAAGTCCTTGGCCATGTTGGTTTGCAGGAATGATTTTGCTGGGCACAGTAGAGCAGGCTCCGACCCGACCTCTATAAAGAGGAGAGCCAGGGGAAGGAGTTTTTATTGAAGGAATCTATTGCCTTGGGGAGGGAGAGGACCGGCTAAGACTTGTTGGGCCAAGCGATGGGAGATTCTAAAATACGGGGGGTGTACCAATACCCCCCTTTTCATGGCTCATCCCCAAACTTTTGTTCTCTGAACAGTTAAGGACCCAAGTTTAGAAATATAACAATAGTATATAAAATAAGAAAATCACACTGTTACCTGAACAACAAGTTACAGGTTATGCAGTATGTAATTTAGGCTAAACGGTATAATAATTAGGTTAGGTGGTAACAGATTTAGGTTAAATGGTATTAGATTTAGGTTCATGTGATATAAAATTTAGATGGTATGAGAATTAGGTTAATATGGTATGAGATTGAAGTTAAATGGTATGAGATTCAGGTTATGGTATAGGATTGAGGTTAAATGGTATGGGATTCAGGTTAAATGGTACGAGATTGAGATTAAGCGGTATGAGATTCAGGTTCATCTAGTATGAGATTTAGGTTCATATGGTATGATATTAAGGTTGTTATAGTATTAAGGTTGTTATAGTATGATAATGAGGTTGTTGTGATATAGGATTCAGGTCAAGTGGTATACAATTCAGGTTAAATGGTATGAAATTGAGGTTAAATGGTATGAGATTCAGGTCATGGTATAGGATTGAGGTTAAATGGTATGATATTCAGGTCTAATGGTATGAGATTCAGGTTAAATGGTATGAGATTGAGGTTGATCTGGTATGATATTGAGGTTCATATGGTATGATATGAAGGTTATTATGGTATGATATTAAGTTTGTTGTGGTATCAGATTCAAGTTAAGTGGTATGCAATTCAGGTTAAATGGTATGAGATTGAGGTTAAATGGTATGAGATTGAGGTTATGGTATAAGATTGAGGTTAAATGGTATGATATTCATGTTTAATGGTATGACATTCAGGTTAAGTGGTATGAGATTCAGGTTCATATGGTATAAGATTTAGGTTCATATGGTATGAGATTAAGGATATTGTGGTATGATAATGAGGTTATTATGGTATAGGATTTAGGTTAAGTGGTATGCCATTGAAGTTAACTGATATGAGATTTAGGTTATGGTATCGGATTGAGGTTTATATGGTATGAGATTGAGCTTATCGTGGTATTATAATTAGGTTGTTGTGTATAGGACTCAGGTTAGGTGGTATGCGATTCAGGTTAAGTAATATGCGATTGAGGTTAAATGGTATGAGATTCAGGTTAGGGTATAGGATAGAGGTGAACTGGTATGATATTGAGGTGTAATGGTATGAGATTGAGGTTAACTGGTATGAGATTCAGGTTCATCTGGTATGATATTTAGGTTCATATGGTATGAGATTAAGGTTATTGTAGTCTGAGAATGAGGTTGTTGTGGTATCAAATTCAGGTTAAGTGGTATGCGATTCAGGTTAAGTGGTATGAGATTCAGGTTATGGTATAAGATTGAGGTTAATAGGTATGAGATTTAGGTTCATTTGGTATGATATTAAGGTTGATATGGTATAAGATTCAGGTGCATCTGGTACGAGATTTAGGTCCATCTGGTTTTTATGGTATAGAATTCAGGTTAAGTGGTATGCCATTTAGCTTAACTGGTATGAGATTGAGGTTATGGTATAGGATTGAGGTTCATCTGGTATGAGATTAAGGTTATTGTGGTATGGTAATGAGGTTGTTGTGGTATCGAATTCAGGTTAAGTGGTATGAGATTGAGGTTAAATGGTATAAGATTCAAGTTATGGTATAGGGTTGAGGCTAACTGGTATGATATTCAGGTCTACTGGTATGATAAACAGGTTAAGTGGTATGACATTCAGGTACATCTGGTATGATATTTAGGTTCATATGATATGAGATTAAGGATATTGGGTATGACAATGAGGTTATGATGGTATAGGATTCAGGTTAAGTGGTATGCCATTGAGGTTAACTGATATGAGATTGAGGTTATGGTATAGGATTAAGGTTCATATGGTATGATATTGAGGTTATTGTGGTAATATAATTAGGTTGTTGTGGTATAGAATTCAGGTTAGGTGGTATGCGATTCAGGTTTAGTAGTATGAGATTGAGGTTAAATGGTATGCGATTCAGGTTGGGGTATAGGATAGAGGTTAAATGGTATGATATTCAGGTGTAATGGTATGAGATTCAAGTTCATCTAGTATGAGATTGAGGTTCATCTGGTATGAGATTTAGGTTCATCTGGTATGAGATTTAGGTTCATTTGGTATGAGATTAAGGATATTGTGATATCATAATGAGGTTGTTATGGTATATAATTCAGGTTAAGTGGTATGCCATTGAGGTTAACTGGTATGAGATTGAGGTTATGATTTAGGATTGAGGTTCATCTGGTATGAGATTCAGGTTATTGTGGTAGGATCATGAGGTTGTTGTGGTATCGAATTCAGGTTAAGTGGTATGCCATTGAGGTTAACTGGTATGAGATTCAGGTTAACGGGTAGGAGATTCAGGTTATGGTATAGGAAAGAGAATCATATGGTATGAGATTCAGGTTATTGTGGGATGATAATGAGGTTGTTCTGGTATCGAATTCAGTTTAAGTGGTATGCGACTCAGGTTAAGTGGTATGAAATTGAGGTTAAATGGTATGAGATTCAAGGTATGGTTTATGATTGAGGTTAAATGGTATGATATTAAGCTTTATTGGTATGAGATTCAGGTTATGGTATAGGATTGAGGTTAACTGGTATGAGATTCAGGTTCATCTGCTATTAAATTTATGTTCATATGGTATAAGATTAAGGATATTGTGATATTATAATCAGGTTGCTATGGTATGGAATTCAGGTTAAGTGGTATGCCACTGAGGTTAACTGGTATGAGATTCAGGTTATGGTATAGGATTGAGGTTCATGTGGTATGACATTAACGTTATGGTGGTATCAAATTCAGGTTAAGTGGTATACAATTGAGGTTAACTGGTATGAGATTGAGGTTAACTAGTATGAGATTCAGGTTACGGTATAGGATTGAGGTTCATCTGGTATGAGATTGAGGTTATTGTGGGATGATAATGAGGTTGTTGCGGTATCGAATTCAGGTTAAGTGGTATGCGATTTAGGTTAAGTGGTATGATATTTAGGTTAAATGGTATGAAATTAAGGTTATGGTATAGGATTGAGGTTCATATAGTATGAGATTAAGGTTATTGTGGTATGATAATTAGGTTATTATGGTATATTGTTCAGGTTAAGTGGTATGTTATTCAGGTTAGACGGTATGAGATTCATGTTAACTGGTATCATATTTAGGTTGATTTGGTATGAGATTAAGGTTTATATGGTATGAGATTAAGGTTATTGTGGTATGATAATTAGATTGTTATAGTATAAGATTTAGGTTAACTGGGATGAGATTCAGGTGATGGTATAGTATTAAGCTTCATATGGTATGATATTTAGGTTGTTGTGGTATTATAATTGGGTTGTTATGGTACAGGATTCAGGTTAAGTGGTATGATAATTTAGGTTTAGGATTAAAATTTCAGGTTTAGGGTTAATGATTAGGAATTAGAGTTAGGGATTAAGGTTTATTATTCATTCTATTTTTTGATCTATATTACTATTTAATTCTAGTTCTTTGACATCCATAATAATCTTCATAATTACTCGTCACAAATAACCTAGCCTAAAATCACGTAAGATAGAAATTGACATGAGTTGTATTTAACTAGAACAAATAAACCCGAACGTAAAATTTAGAGTTTTTGGATTATGTTACGGTTAAATTTTTATTTACTATTAAATAAATATATAAAAATTATATATAATTATATAAAATTAATTTAACTCCATAATTATCTAGATTATTTGTTTCATTTCTAAATAGTACATAAATTACGAAAGATGGAAAAAAGGTATGTTTTTTAATATTTAAAAAAATAAAATTTCATAAAAAAATTAACTAAAACATAGAAATATTACAATCAATGGATTATTTGCTTTAAATTTTTATTCAAATTTATTTCTCAAAAATTGGCAATCAATATCTACACAATTAGGGATTAATTTTCATTATATTTGTTATGTTTTGTTACTATTTTATGGTTGAATTTAAAAAAATAGATAATTGGATTTAATTATATTTTTTTTGGCATCCATAAGATTCTCTCTAATTGTCCTACCAAAATAACTTGGCCTAAAATTATCTAGACTCGAAATTGACCTAACTTGTATTAAACGCAAACAAAAAACCCGAATGTAGAATCTGTATTAATAATAATACTATTAATATAATAATAAGTAGAAATTTGTATTCAGTAAAAAGTATAGTTAATTAATAGAATTATATTTAATGGTATTGAATTTATTAACTGTAATCATCACATATATAATTAAATATATTGAAAGCAATAAATCATTTTTTATTACAATATTAGACAAATATTACAATCAATGGATTCAGCTTTAGGTTTATAGATTAAGATAAGGTTTTTAGGGTTAGGGTTACGTATAGGATCTATGGGTTAGGTGTAGGTTTATAGTTTAGAGTCACACTTTGAAGTTTTACGTTTATGTGAGAGTTTTGTGAGGGTTTAAATTTAATTTATTATTATTTTTTTACATTACATTAAGGGCTTAGGGTTTAGAGTTATGGAGTATAGTTTGAATTATGTTATCTATTTGTTTTAATTTTTTTTATTTTCATATGGCTATTATATTTAAACTGCTGGTGTAATGTCTACACTATGTTAGGAATATCCATATTTAGTAACTCTATGTTAGAAACATCTATATTTGGCAAGTTTATATTACGAACATACATATTTAGCAAGTCTATATTACGAACATCCACATTTGGTAAATCTATGTTTTGGTTCTTCCAAATTTACTAATTAAGTTTAATAATATAGTCTTTTTGGCTTTTGCACTAATAATCTGATTAAACATGAAAGCTAAAAATTTGAAACTAATATCTATTTAACCCGGAATCAACATGATTCCAAAATCCCAAATCTGAAATTTACTGAACTCGAAATTAATTTTCGTAGTATAATTGGAAATCTTATTATAATATATGAGAGTAATTATATTTAAAAAAAATATATTTGCCTTGGTACTTTATGAAGTCCTATAAGAACAATTGACGTTCATATTTATTAAGTATTTAAGCGCCTTACTTTCATGTTTATTAAATTAATTTGTGGCTAGAACAACAAATAAAATTTCATATATTCTTTTGGGAAGTTAAGGTTTAGGGTTATTAACGATTTAGTTTTTAAGGTTTAATGTTAAGGTTAGAGTTAGAAATTTGTTAAGAAAATATTAAAAAAGAATTAGACTTGAACGAAGTAAATATGCCTTCGTTCTGGTACTCCTGATGAGGGTTAGGGTTAAGTCTTGAATTTATGTATAGGGTTTAGGTTTATAGTTTAGAGGCACACTTTTACGTTTTAGGATTATGTTAGAGTCATATATGTTATGGTTAAATTTTTATTTAGTTTTTTTTTCCCATTACATTAAGGGTTTATTGTTTAGGGTTATGTATTAGAGTTTGAAATATGTTTCCTATATATATGATAATTTTTTTTAGTGGCCCCATTACATTTGAACTGTTGGTGTAATGTATACACTATGTTAGGAGCATTCATCTTTATGACTATATGAGTTTAGTAAGTCAATTCATTATGCCTTAATGTAAATGAGTAAGCCAATTCATTCTAACTTAAGTTAACTTCATATAAAATTACTAATGTTTATTTTTATATCATTTTCACCCAGAACCAATTTCATAACTAAGCCAATATTATGCAGGTGTGATAATCAATTCAAAATACAATGCAGGTGATGTTATTAAATATCTATGAATATATCTTTTTAAATGCGTAAACAAAGAAAAATTCATAACATATTATTAATATTATATAAGTTTGACAATCAATGGATTATTTGACCTAAATACAATTATCTTTCAAATAAAATTGGTTCGAGGTTGAATACGATGTATACGTAAAATGTACTTGCTTTTTTGGTTAAATGTGTTTAGACGAATTGTAACCAATCAATTTTCCTAAATTGAGTAGGTGTATTATACAGTCTACAAGACTAATCGGATATTAACGAAATAAATCTATCTTGGGACTTGTCTAAATTCACCAATAACAATGGACTTAAAAAGATTAAGTAACTAAAATAATTGGATAACTAATATAACATTTTATGCAATTCATGACTTACATTAAATAGAGATTTAAGTTGTAGGTTTATGTTTGCGTTTTGTTAGGGTTAAGATTTTATTTATTAATTGGCTTCACATAACATTAAGGGTTTAGGGTTTAGAGTTATGGATTATAGTTTGAATTATGTTATCTATTTATTTTAATTTTTTTATTTTCATATAGCTATTATATTTAAACTGCTGGTGCAATGTCTACAGTATGTTGCGAACATCCATATTTAGTCACTCTATGTTAGAAACATCTATATTTGGCAAGTTTATATTACGAATATCCATATTTAGCAAGTCTATATTACGAACATCCACATTTGGTAAATCAATGTTTTGGTTTTTCCAAATCAATATATTTGCTTTTTTGGTTAAATGTGTTTTGAATAATTGTCACCATTCAATTTTCCTAACTTTAGTAGGTGTATTATATGCTTTACAAGACTAATCGGTTAAGGTTAAGGATTACGGTTTAAGATTAGGGTTTATTAAAAAGGTTTATTTAGAGTTGTGGATTAACAATATATTAGAGTTTATTTTTTATTCCATTTTGATTGAGGTTTAACTGAAAAAAAATATTAGTTATATTTAATTCTATGTATTTTGGCATCCATAATAGTTTCTGTAATTACGTAACATAAATTTGATGGCAACAAATTATATCAAAATTTGAGCTGACTTTTAGTAAACGTAATGAAAGAAACAAACAATTGTATCTGCTTAATCTGAAATCAACCTGTACCTCAAAATTGAAACTTCATTGGTTAAATTATGATTGTTATTAGAATGTGGCCGTATGATCCTAATATCACATATGGGTCAAGCAAAGAAGCAATTACATTGAAATTTATTCAATGTAAGCACTACATATATATTTAATGTTCTTGAAACCAAGAAACCATTTATTTTGACACTTACACATTATAATTATTAACTTATGATATGAATAATGTAATTGATTGTATGAAGTAAATATTACTCCATATATGTACATTATTACCACCATTCGCAAATTGTACTTAAATTAGCAAAGATCAAATTTGATGTGTTCTTTTCGTCTTGTACATTTGCCAAACATAATAAAACATGAAAAGTAGATTTACGGGCAAAATTTAACAGCATGTATTTTAAATGTTTAACAACATGGAATGTAAATGTTGTCCACAAAGTTTACATTTAACGAAAAGGAGAGTCCACAAAGTTGTAGTTGCTTGTTAATTTTCTATATTTACTTACAACAATTTCAATACAAGTATTTGGTTGTAAACTTTTACCTGTTGCAAAATAAGTTAATTGCTTATTAGTGGTACCGCTTAAGAAAACCAAAACTCAAAATCCAGGAACCCGTCGTCTATTCCTTCCAGCGAACACTGAAAATCAGCACAATCTTCAAATCTCAGTTGCCCAGGCTACTGCCCTCCATCAACCACCAGCCCAGCCCTGGATGCTGCAGTTGAACACGCTGCTACTGCTGTACATTAACAATGGACGCGTTTGTCGCGTACGCTTGTTCACTTTTCCATCTATGCTCTATATACGTGTTGCGGCTGTTGCTAATGTCCCAGATTTTCTACCTCTATATTGTTGTACAGCCGTTGGCATGGTTTGCCAGTTTGCAGCAACCTGAAGCTTTAGGGATGTCCACCAAGTGTTCGTCAGAATGTATGGCTTAATAGATACCCACTCTTGTTGACGTTCAGGTTTATGTGTGAACTTGTTTTCACGTTTCTTCTTTTCGTTACATTTCTCGTGTATTACGCGATCCTATGGTGTAGTTGATTACTACTTCATTGATAGTACTTGCAAGGACCAGGTTTAATAACAGTTGATGAAGTTTAGTATGGATAACATTTACATTCCATTATTCCAGTACCCTAACTGTTTGGGCAAACTTTGCAGACCGCCAGTAAATGGCTGATGATGGACGTGTAGACGCATTTATTGAGGAGTCTTCTGATTATGATTTGTCCGTCATTGCCAAGAATATTAACAAACCAGTTCATGAGTGGCAGTTTCATGATGTCGAACATGTTCATTTTGACACGATATGTGATGCTGAAAATTTCTACCAGAAGTACGCATCTTTGATGGGATTTTCTATGCGTAAAGATGAGCTGAGGATGAGCTCTAAGTACAAGGTGGCACAGCGGCGGCGCTGGGTTTGTTCAAGGGAGGGCACGGCTAGAGTGAAGGAAAAGAAAGCTCATGAGGCTGTCAGGGAACCTCGGCGTGTTATGCGGTATTGCTGCAAAGCTGCTTTTCGTGTTCATTATAGTTATGAAAATTAGAAATATCTTGTTCATGAGTTCGAGGTTACCCATAACCATCTCTTTGCCTCAGAGTTTGAGTCACATTTCCTACAGTTGAGGAGACTAGTTAGTTCTACTGCGAAACAAGTGCAGACGGATATGCGCAGGGTGGGAGTCGGAACGGCACGGGTGATGGATTATATGGTTGTCACGAATGGTGGATATAAAAATATTGGTTTCACAAGAAAGGACCTATACAATTGGGTTGACTCGGATTGCAGGATTGGGGAGCTTCCAATAGATTGTGAGAAATCAATAGCCCATCTCACTTCTCGAGCACAGTCCGACCCTGACTTCTACTGTAGGTACGCGGTTGATGGGGAGGATACATTACGATATCTGTTTTGGGCAGATGGTGGCATGCGGCGGGATTATGCAGTCTTTGGAGATGTTATTTCCTTCGATGCAACTTATAATAGCAATGGATATAAGCTACCATATGTTGTCATTCTAGGCGTGAACCACCACTTTATGACAACCATATTCGGATGCGCTCTTGTGTGTGATGAGTCCGAGGATTGCTTCAAGTGGTTACTCAGCCGATTTGTTCACTGTATGGGAGGTAAGATGCCAACTGCAGTAATAACGGACGGTGCCCAAGGATTCAAGCTGGCGATTCAGTCCGAATTACCTACAGCACGACACCGAACATGTTCTTGGCATCTGATGCGCAATTGCAAGACAAATGTAAAAGAATCACCTGCCTTCGTTGGTATGTTCGCGCACATGATGCTTAATATTGACGACCCAGAGTAACTTGAAGCAAAGTGGCATTCAGCAATCACGGAGCATGGGCTACAGCAAAATCAGTGGGTTCAGGATGTTTGGGATAAGCGGGAATATTGGGCGACAGCTCTTTTGAAGAATACGTTCTTCGCTGGGATGACAAGCACACAGAGGGCCGAGGGCATGCACGCTTTCCAGAAGAGATTCTTATCTTCACAGTTGAAGCTATACGACTTTGTTCGGTGTCTTGATGTGGCTCTAGACAGGCTGCGGGAGGCAGAAATCCAGCAGTACTTCTATAGTCGACATACAATTCCTCAACTTGTTACCCATCTTCAGCATCTGGAAAGACATGCAGCCGAGGTTTACACCCCTCAGATCTTGGTTCGTATCCGCCAGCAAATTGTTGACGAGCCCAAGTACTTGGTTCTTGTTGGACAAAATGGAAGTGCTACTACTCGTTTATTTGAAGTCCGTAAATATGCAAGCGAAACGGGAGCAACACACGTAAAATTTGATGCTGATGCTCGCGTGTATCACTGCAGTTGCAAGCTACTTACTTACACAGGTTTGTTCGACATACACATTAAATCGTTATTTATTTTTTTGTTTGAACGTTATGCAATGGAGATAAAGTTACTTATCTTACCTTGTATGTTTTAGGTATTCCTTGTAGTCATATCTTTGCTGTCCTTAAGCTACAAAATGTAGTAACTATCCCAGACAACTGTATATTAAAAAGGTGGACAAAGGATGCAAAAAAAGATCCAGCTTACATTTCTCGTGTCACTCCCGATGATGTAGAATCAGCAATTTTCGTGAAACGAGCACAGTTGGTCGGCATATGTAACAAACTTACATTCTTTGCTTCTCGGGCATCAGAAGATAGATATTTGGAAGTGAAGGAAAAGATTGGTGGCTTGACTGTTAGAGCAGCCGAGTTGTTCAAAGAACACCAAAGTATGCTAAAAGATGACAATGTTGGAAGAGAACATTGCAGAATCATACGGGATCCTATACGGGTGACAGGTAAGAAGTCCGATGCATCAAAGAAGAGGAAGGATAAAATAAGGAAGCATTCGAGGAAGAAGGCAGAGGTCGAGGAGGCTTCACAGCTGGCTATGGCAATTGTCAAAGCTGAACCGTAAACCGAAGGAGAAAACATTGTCAATATGATAACATCATATCCGTCCTAACATACAGCCTCCTATCCACATCTAGCATCATCAAGTTCGCCTTTTCAGAGTTATAGTGTTTATGCGAACTCTACATCCCGTTTCCCCAACCTTGCACAGCCAGTTAACCCATCAGCATGGGGTTTCGCGCCAAACCTTGGTTCTTTCCAATACATGCTGCAGTGTCAGGTGGTCAGGCAGCGGGGGGATGGGTTAAGTTCAGGTCATATTGATGATAATTACTTTATTCGGTAATGCACATTACAATTCAACTGGACTGTTGGAACTGACATTGCCACTCCACCGTTTAACATGCAGGTGGTTGAAATTGATTCATGCAGGGGGATTTGCAGATAACAGCATGTATTGTTTTGGGTAGATGTATGTGCACATGTATCAAATCAAAGGAGTTTGAAATGTTTTGGAACAACACAACGGACCTCGTATTAATATGTAATGAACGTGTGATCTTGGGAAGCATGGTTAATGAATAGTGTGAACTAATGTATTATGACTGTCATGTTCTGCGATACACAGTTGTCACAAGTGATATGGAGGCATGAAATCGGATCAGGGATAATCTCATTATCATGATGTACGTCCTGTTGTTTCCCATGTTACTACTTAGAACCCTGTGAAAGTAATATTGTCATTGTAAGAGCGTATCAATTGCAGGGCTAGGTATAACACACCTAATTTAGGGAACGAGAAAATTTGGATGGAAATACCACTTTTATAAGCATGCTACACTGTACACAGAAACAGTAGGTTAAGCAAAATGTGTCATGTGTTTCTTTACTATAATTAATCATCTTAGTCGAATGTGTCATGTACGAACTACTGTTATTCTGTAGATGCCATATTCTAGAGTTTCAGCTGTTAATTCACCTGTGTACAGGAAGTGAAAATGTTGCTCATTCATATTGTAAACAAGTCCTATATCCATCAACCAGTATGAAACCTTAACATTTTATATTATGTCAATACTTGTTCGTAATGTCACTGGATGTACAATGCCTGAGATGTCGAAACACTGAAACATCTCCAAAAATATCCCCACGGTACAAAATAAATTCCCAACCTAGGTAACAGCAGCCCATTGGCAATGCAGCTAAGTCCTGCAGGATGGCTATGGATGCCTTCTCTCCTTCTCCAAAATCAACTACTACTCTATAGACTACCATATATACAAAATAAGTTAGCATGGGATGATCGACCCAACAAAAACTACCGGCCAACCACATAACCACAAAATACCCATTGTATGGGGTACAACAACTGATAGACGGACAGCGTAGTCTTCAAATCTTCATTTCTGCCCACGCTTCCCTCTACCCTTTTGTTTAACTACAACTTCATCAACGGATAGTATTTGCTCCTTCCTAACATCAATGCCACCACAATCTTTGCGTTGCGACTCAAACCACATGCTGGCTGTCGATTGAATATGGCTCTTCAATAGGTTCTCATCGTATAGCAAAAGATCCAGTACAAATTGGCATATGCGCTCATGTGTGTCCCACTGGGAAGCAGCAGAAAAAATAGCTCATTATGGCAAAAATTATTTAATAAAATTAAAGTAAATGTGCAACTGAAGTACGGACAAACCTCCTTCTTTACACTCATCGTGACCCTTGTTGAGTGTTCCATGAAATAGCAAACAAACAATCCACAGTCACAGGTATTTGGTTGCACAGGGAATTCTTTTGGCTTAACCTTCTGAAACTCGCTGAACTTGAATTTCAGTGGAGCAACCACTTCGTCCAACGCCGCACACTAGTAGGACAGCATAGGAATGGTTAAATTCCAGTTACTTCATGAACAACAGTTACGGGCCATATCCGAATGACTGTTCAAATTAGTGAAGTACATACCTGTAAATCTATCACCTCAGAATAATACTCAATTGTATGCCTTTTGCCAAGGGTGTCCCACACGGAGATTATCATCAAATTGACATCAACAACAATCAGATAGAAATGGGCGGGTTCATGAATGGGTAGGAAGATCTAAACATCAAGCCACAGTACATCACACCAGTTTAGAATATGCCAAACGTTTACTCCAGCAACAGCCAAATAACATTAAGTGGTAGAAAATTACCTTATCACAGTTGTTGATATCATCCATAAGTAATGACCTCAACTGCTGATTCGTACGCAAGTTTTGTAGATATTGTGCTGGCTGAGCTGCCATAAACTTCGCACAAAGTGATGATCAGTTACTTCAAGCACGGATTAGACTCATTACGGCAACGGACCAAATTATGCATAATGGGTTCTGCAGATAAAAGCACAAAAGCTTTGTTTGACCTCCTCACTGAATTTAGAAGACTGTAAAGTGCAAATAAACAGTTCGGTGTTTAATACATCAACTTAATCTTAAAAAAAAACCCCCAGTTTTCATGATAACTGTTACAATTTCCACCATTAATTAATAGTCAAGATTAAAGCATTAAAGCAAAAGTTAGCAGTTTATGGTTTTGTTTTTTTTTAAATATCTAACCACGTTATCAAATTTGTTTAGTTTAAGTAATTCAGAATAACAGGTATTTCAGTGACGATATTATTTTTTCTCACTGTTGGACAGTCTTCTTTTATTCTTTTTTTTTTTAACCCCCCTCAAACATTTGTTGACTTTCCTCAAAATCAACTCTTTCGTGAACAACTAACTAGTTCTAACTTAATCTCTCTCTCTCTCTTATTTAAAAAAAAAATATATGAACGGTACTGTAATTCCACCCTCAATCTTCCACCTGATCAAAAAAACTATAAATACCCAGCCATGCTATTCACTACTCATAGCACCTCAACTCAAACACTAAAAGAAAACAAAAAAAGCACTGAAGATGAGGTAGCTATTTTATTCAGCTTGTGTGTTGTTTTAACATGGCTTTTAGTGTTTCTGGCTTGCATTATCTCAACCATCCTAATTCTGAGACAGAAGAGAAACAGGATGCAAATTACGGAACTGTTACAATATTAAAAAACCATTAATTAACAGTCCACATTAAAGCATTAAACAAAAGTTAGCATTTTATGGTTTCTTTTTAACAGATTTAACCAGGTTATGAAATGTGTTAAGTTGTAGTAATTCATGAATACCAGGAATTTCAGTGATGAGATTATTTTTGTTATCCGGTAACCACAAAATATTATATGCGCTTATATCATTTTTTGATTACTTTAAATAGTTTAATATATCATATGAAAAACCGTCTTTGTTTTGTAGAATTAGACTTCTAACATTCAAGTTTTACAAATTGTGTCTATTCTTTCAGTCATGTGTACTTGTTCTTTTATAAGTAAATAAAAATGAGTAGCTAATAATAAGGTAAGAGATAGGTAGTTGATCCATAGAATAAGTATGAATTGATAAACGGTAACAACGAACGGTAGTAACAAAAGAGCAAATAAGTAGTAATAAGTGCAATACAACTACTTTATGTACATAATAATATGAGACACAGAACACATACCGTAAAGTCGAGGGTCAGGTACCAATTCCTTAGAGACGATCCTCTCGCCCGAGCGGGGTTCGTAAGTATGACAGCCCATGTGTTGATAAGAACATTGCTAATCCACTCAGTGGGCAACAACATCTTTATATCAAAGCGCCTAATATCATACGGCCCGCCCAGTTTAACTAACAGGTCACTGCTAAGGGGGAAAAAGAAAAAAATTATTCGCACAACGGACAACGTAATCAGAAAAGAAATGAAAGCATAACAGCAATGTTACAGTTTTGGATATACCAAACAGGAACCTGTAAATGCAAGGGCCGTAACAGACATTTACAACAACATGGTAGTGACAACAAAAATTTTACCAATTTCATAGAACAAACACTAACCTATCATTGCAAGGCCCATAAAAGACATACATAAGGAGTTGGTGCTCTTCAGGTGAGACAGGGTGCCGAACACCAAATGGACCTACACCAAAATGCGGACCTGCACCACTTTTTTTTATCTCAAGCATAGTGAAGGGTGATGTTTGCGCCCTCGACAGCTTTGGGATTCGAATAGGCCGCTCCAGAAGGTTCAAGATAGGTTGTCTCTTCTTCTTTGGTTTCACCTGCATATAACAATAACATACATGACCATCAGCAATAGAAAACTGTTGACGTAAATGGAGTGATGGATTTATAAACCAAGCAGCCAATTTGACATACCTGGCCTCTAACCTCACACACCTCCATCGCATCAGAAAACATATCTACAGATCCTAATTCTGTTTTGTCCAAATTGAAAATAACTACATCCGGATTTGGCTTATCGTCCAACTGTGTATCCCCGAAAGGTACCAACACCGGTTCAACGGGAGTTGGGCAGGCAAGAAGAGTGGCGGTATTGATAATGACAGCTTTATCAGGGCTGTCAAATTCATCGTCACCTCCAAGAACTTTTCCTCCGTTAACATCTTTAAGATTAAGATTTGTTGGTCGTCCCACTCCACCCTGCTGTCCTTCACTACATCGCTGGCAGACTTCTACGTGAGCGAAATGGGGTGGGGGATGGAATGGAGCATTGGAACCATGTGTCTCCTCAGGTCTAGCCCTCTTACATTCATTGACCTCCTTCACCCGGCTCGTCTTCAACGTTTGAACAAGAAGTGAAGCATTAGCATTAACTTCATCAAGCAATGCACGCTGCCGTTGTTGCTCTTCTTTCAAATCTTCCAACAACCGACGTTGCCGGTGTTGTTCCTCTTTAATTACCCCAACATCCGACACTAATTTCCGAACTAACACCCCCATTACCATCCTCAAAGTCGTCGACACTGCCCCCAACCTTAGCCTTACCCTTCCCATCGTCATCCATACAACCACCCAGGTCGTGATCAACACCGATGTCACGATTGGCAAAACTAGGAAGGGCAGATGGTGAATCATACGGGGATTTGGTAGGGGTTTCTCGGATCTTCTTTGCCCGTTTTGGGTCATGGGGAAGACCGACCTGCATGCCGTAAGAGATAAGGTGAAGGAGCAAGCGGAAGATACAAAATTCAGAACCAACACAACTGCAAAACGACTACTTCATATGTTAACAGCAGAATCATACCTCCTCAATATCCCGGAATGGACATTTTTTCAGCAACTTGGAGGTAACATCTTTACTGAAATATTGAATGGGGAGGGTGAGTTAGCCAACTGGGTACGCACCCGGAAGAATATAACGTAAGTAGTACACCTAAAATATAGAAATTATTATATTATGTCAGCAAAATGGACTGAAAAAGTAGAGCAACATACCATCAAATTTTCTACTGCAAAGGGAAAATAAGGAAAAACTTGTTCTTACTTGCAAAAATAGGGCACACCCCCCAAGTTTCTGGACACGTGCTTCAAAAACATTCGTGATTGAGCTAACCAGATGATCAAGTGTGAGGGTCGCCCATTGACAGTCGCTCAAGATATTCACATTATCAATAGCGGAAACCCATTTGTGATGAAGGTATTGCCGTGTCGACGGACATAACATTATTGCAATAGTGAACAACACATAACACCTCTTAAACTCGTCACCACGACTGTCTGCCAACTTGTCAACTATGCCACTGAGGTTAATAACCAAATGACCGCTTGCTTGCTTGCAATACCGACTGACCAAGGGGGACTTATGCTTGAGATAAAGACAGCTGCTTCCATCCACTAAGCCCATAACGGATGTAACATCTGAGGGAGCAACACGAAACCTCCGTCCATAGAGAATCAGGCTACATGTACTAACATCGAAAGATCGGGCAAGCCAACAAATCAGATCACCTCGCAGCTGGGTTACGTTATTATCTAACAAGCATCCAAGCCCAGTTTCATGGGCCAATTTCCGTTGCTCTGCAGTCAAACCTTTCACATGTTTTGCAAAGAATGAAGGCCGACAGACGACATCCAACAGATGAACCAATGAATCACTATCTTTCACCCAATCGACACCCTTATCTGCAAAACATAACTTCTGCTGGACGTCTAACGTCTTCCAGTGTTTAGTCAGATCAGCCCACTCCTATAAGATAACAATTCTGATCAATGAACTAGACAAAATAAATATTACATTTAGGTTAAGCTGCATTCATATAAAGCCATATAGCACATACCTGTCGAGTCATGGCACGGTTATTCTTCTCCTGAAAATGTTGTTTCTCACCATTATTGCATTATGGGAGGAAAAGCAGAATAAGACGGTGTGAAGGCAAAAAAAAAAAGCAAAAAAAAAAAAAAGAAAACATAACAGAACATGGAGAGTAAAAAATTACATGAACTTATTGTAAGCATTCTTCAGGTTTGCTTTCACGTTCTCCACATCATCACCGCGAGGTACCTTCTTATGACCCGACCCCCTTCATCTGCCATTGTTCTTTACAAGACCAAATTACAAATATGTACGACCATTATTTCTTAAGTGCATCAGTGTTTATGAAGCAATGGAACAAGATTTACCCAAAAGACACACTTTAAAGACATTGTACAAATTGGAAGTTGTAGCTAAATATAAAACCCACAACTTTATTTTGAAATGACAAAGCATACAGTAAACATTGAACAGATATGCAGAGGAAACAAATTATTGGCAACCTTTTGGATGCGGTCCTTAAGATTCATGATGGTAAAGGATGTCAACACAGTGACAAAAACAACACAGACGTACTTACTCTCAGGCCTGCTAAGCCTAAACAGACATATGAACACCTAGAAAAAAAGAATCACAGACAATGTTTTTCGATAACAAAATGTTATTAGTAAACCAAAAATCAGCACAATATGGTTTTGTAAATTATAACATAATGATTGCACTTTAATAAAGCATTACCAACTACGTCTTTTTTGTAACCCATTCTTTGAAGCAGGTATGTTTATTTATTTAATTGTTAATTCAAATAAATAACAGCAGGAAATAAATGAGTATTTTTGTTGTATCAAAACTATGCTAATAATTTCAACTATTATTTATTTATAACTGACGTTGGGCAATTTTAATATCAGGTTATTAACATTCAAATGATTAGTTGTGATCAAAACATAGCAAAGAAGATTACAATTGATGAATTTTTTTGTTTCACTAAAAAAGTACACATTCTATCAATTCAATTTTAAAGGTTTACTATTAAGGCAAATTGTATTATGAAAAATTTGCTTCAAATTGTAAATGTTATGTATAAAATTATTTTATTCAGACATATAACTTTACAATTAAATAAAGCATTACATAAAAAATATGTACTAACAATTAAACAAAAATATTCAATGTCAACAAAAATTCATTGTCTAATAAATGAAATGGAAAATGTTGACGTATTACAATTTAATAATTGTGGGTTACCACTGCTTTACTTTACAATATAGTACATAAAAAACCAGCATAAATAATTCAAGACTGAAGGAATAGAAAGAATATAGTTCTGTAGTTATTATTAAATAAGGTTGACAATCTAACATAACATACATCGAGCTTAGTGTCCGAATTGGGACACTAAAGAAAGGACACTAAAGAAATTACAATACAGCCTCCCAAGTCAAAATGTTGTTTATAGACGACGACCAAACTTGCAAAACAAAAACCGATCATGTTAGCAGCAAAAATAAAAAAAGAATATGATGGATGTTTTTGTATTGTGAAAGAATACTTACATACAATAATTTTATATTCAATTTAAATTCTAAGTTTTAATATTGCTAAAAAATTTAGTGACCAAAATTCACTTTATAATTTTAACAATTATGAACCAACTCACTTTATTAAACTATAAAGCAGGTTAACTAAATAACTCATGCTACAATAATCAATTATCAATAATGAAAACAAATGATGCAAATAGACAAATACTGTTTAATTTATTTTGCACCCGAAAATTGTACATACACAAAACAACAAACAAGTTTGGAGAATAAGCGAGCAAACAGAAAGAAAATAAAGTAATAATTAAGTTTCCGGACCAAACCGTCATACTGTCGCCATTAGTACTTAAGTGGAAAAAGTTACAAATTCTAGGACTGGTCAACGCATCTATCCAAAAAAAAGTTAATTAGGCAAAAACTGAGGAAATTACTATTCATGACACCAGGACTTTATCCACTTCCAAAAAAATGGGACTGAACATAAAAAAACTCAATATAGTCTACAAAATAGTTATAAAAAAAAAAAGTGTTACATGAATAGTACTTCCAAATTGGGCAAAAAAACATATATTTATAAAATGACAACAAACAGCAATTGCAACACATATCCTCCAGTATTTACATTACTCAATTTTATTGTATTTAACCTTACTTGTTTCACCACAACTTCATACAAAAAAATCATACACTGCCCAATCCAGTAGAGAAATACTAAAACCAAATGTATTTGATACCTTATTTTACCTTCTAATCTACTTAATTCACAACTGAAGTCATACCTTCACACAAAACATAAACAAAGCGGGACTTAACTCAAAATTTATGTATTTCAACATCAACAAGCATATCACTCTGTGTACAGAATTCCCTTAGCTCATAAACCTTTACTTGGGGTGGATATATATTTGAACTCCGCATAAATCAACTGGTTAGAATTTCAAAATGCTTAGCAAAGACAATAAAAAAAACCCAACCGTGGTACAAATTGGCCAACCTGCTGCAATGATGAATTTGGGTAGAGAGTTGCTTATCGAGCTCACATCTCAAATCCTGAATCAATTCCACAGTCTTCACAAAATGTACAACAAGATGTGAGTGCTGACTACGACTACATATGTTGGCGATGGCCACTGCAACAAGCCTTAAAACTCCAGCCAAATAGGTTAAACCCTGAACCAAACCAAACCCAATTAGACAACAATACATGACCAAAATCCAACAATCAAAGCTGCTTCCCACAATCACTCATTAAATTTTATGTACAGTTTTCAACTTGTCATTGTACGAAACCACATCTACGACTCAAAATCCAGTTAATATTACAACCACTTGTAACATGCGCGATCAGCTAGGTAAACGGAAAACCTATATATAATATATCCATAGCGCTTAGCCGATAGCACATTTAAAATCACACCACCTACCATGAACAATTTATTTCTTTCCCAAATACTATGATAACTGTTTCTAACATCTAAACCAACCAAAATCATATATTACTCAAACATGGAAACATACCCGTAATGGATTAAAGTATTTAATTTATTCCTTCCAATCCAATCTCAACATAACAAAGCCGAGTTCAACCTGAAAAAAAACAATGACAGTTATTATCATCAACCTACATATTAACAGGGGATGCCACTTGACATGTTTCCCCAAAAAAGACCATTTAAAACAGTAGGATGAAGTGTCGCCTGAGAAAAGTAAGGAATACATAGTACTTGCACGACAAGAAGATGTAATACCGGTGCAAAACAAAAAGCAATAGTCCCACACACCACTTCAAACATTGAAACGGTCTTTCTTCACAGAAACATACCTTTGATTAATTGTGCACCAAATTCACACCCTGTTGGCAGCAGCTTGGTGGCAGCATAGAGTTCACTGCATAATAAAATCCAATCAAACTCATGGTTGTCCAATCCATAATTTAAAAATATGCACATAAAGTAGACACATACATGAACTTTCATGCATAATTTTATCCCAAAGAACAAAATACATAAATTAACATAAATTTCATAATCAAGCCCTTTAGTTGGCAATACATAACCACTTTCCAGATAGAGTAGTCTTCACTAAAACAATTATATAAAATCATAGAAACATTTAAATTGCATTCTGTGAAATCAGGGACAAACTTGACAACATAGTTATCAGTACACAAACTTTCATCCGTTGATGCATACCCTCTACTTTATCATGCTTTTTGTAACAATCAACACAGACAGGATTACTGGTATGAATTCCAGCCAAACTACAGTTCAGTCAAAAACCTATATAAATTCAACCACAAATCCAAATCCGAATCCGTAAAATAGTGTATCAACTAGAGACATAGTCCTATCATCACATTAATTCGCACATCCAGAAACATAACATACAAATTATGGCACATTTTCTAAGTGCACATATCAACAGCAGAGCATATGTTCTTGCTCACGGTGAGAATCTCCAGCCAATTGCTCTAAAACCTATTCCACCATATTTTCAACATACGCCCATATTATTACAGATCACGGCATAGAGCTACTCAAAATATTGAATGCTTACTCATGTATATGCTTTCTTGATACCCATAAATCTTTTGGAATTACTCAAAATATGGATTCCAAAAGATGGTCTTCTAGAGATCTAAGAATTGAGATTTCCAGATACTATGAGATATCAAGAAATGGGGTGGTCCAGGTACTATAACAATACATTGAAGTGCCCTTAGCACACACTGGAAACATTAGTATTAATGAGAAATTTCCTGGCACTCTCAAAACCTCATGAGAGCTCCACCACTTAAACAGGCAAACAACCTAATCAACAATGGGGAATTTGGTAACTTGCTCTTTCCATATCCCAAAAAAACAATTTCCACTGTATAACTGTAGTCACTAGAATCAGAAAAGTGTACATTGTCTATAAGAACCTAACATAAATTCTTCACAAAAGGAAAGAATTTTCCCATAACTGTAAAAAATGTGAGACAGTATTCTATTCCGTACAGTATTCTAACTCCAGCCAATTCAAGCAAAAAAAGGATAATAGGAACAGCTTGGTGAACAGGTCCTTAGTCAAGGTTAACACAAACCTTAATGAATCAAGTGACAGCTAACTATGTCCATAACTCTTTGCAAGCAAAGCTAACAAACCTAGGCACCCCAAACCTAGTATGCTCGGCACAAAAAAGACCTCACCAACACATAGTGCAGGAGAAGATGATTAACTGTTCACCTTAATTCGCATAACATCTGCCCACTAGTAATATCTATCACCTCTTTTAGGCTATCAGGAATCTGATTCAAAAAATAAGCTACGTTTATGGTGCATTCAAGTTTCAGATAACATGACAGAAAAAAAATACTCTCTTCCTCCCACTGCCCTCCATCAAGTGCTCTGCGTCAGTGTTTTACTCTAAAAAATCCCTGCTTTGCTGAAATTGCAAACACTTGTATCCTGCTTTTACGTTCTACCTTCTGCTTATCCCTAGTTTTAAAACTGCATTCAAGTCACTTCCCAAGTTACAAGACATAACAACCAAGCTCTTGCCAACTGCAAAAGTATTTCAATGTCACTGCTGCATAGAAACCTCATAGAAGACTCACGTGTATTGCATCTTGACATTGGAATTATATTATCGTTCATAGTCCAAGTTTTAATTGCAACCAAGAAGCCTTATAATCATCTATAGGTGAAGCAAGCATGCCTCTAATGGTATGCTGCTCATTACTCCATTCATACCATTAAATCTTTCCTCTTTGAAAACGCAGAAGAAAGAAACAAAATTTTGTTCTTAAGTTTCTTTTCCTTGAAAACACCTTCGTAACAAGTAAAATTCAAATTTATAAAAGCCTAAGATAAAGGCAAACTGGGAGAATAAATACTGAAAACCTTCGAAAGTAGGAGGACAATTTTTTTGGGACATCCAAAAGGAAATGTGACCAACTAAACAAGATAAGCAGATGATAAGAATAATAAGTCTTTTTGGCTTGGGAATTCTTTCAACTAACACAAGAAATTGCAGAAATTCTGTTATTTTCTGAACATTAGCTCATTAATTGCTTAAGCATCCAAAGAAAAACCAACTGGCAATGCGTGGAAAAACTCACAACAGCCAACATTGTTGTTACCACTTGTCCAAGCCCCCACCAAAAATGGAGATTATGCAACAACTTTGCAAATGCAATCAAGAAATTATTTTCAAGTCAAAAGTATGAAAACTTTCCACTCTGCTCAAACACATTCAAGGAAAACATTTCAATTTGAAAGAATCCGTCCAGTTAAAAGAGGACAAGATATCCACATTTCAAGTTCCAAAATAAACCAAAAGCATAACAAATCACATCAAAGCTGAAAAGAAGAATTTATGCGCACCCCAACTTGTTCCTCCAACTACATTGCTATCTCCTGCACTCAGTTCAGAGGAGAACAATGGATAGGAATAGCCGTTTCAGTATCAAAGAGATCCACGCATTCCTAGCAACGATAGGAAGTAAGATCTTCCAGTACAATTCGCAATTTCAACAGATCTGCACAAAGAGACTGAGAATTAGATTGCATTTACAACAAGAGCAGACCGCCAAGTACCCAGTATCAGCGACAGTGGATAAGGTCTCGTATTGTTCTAATTCTATACGCGAATAGACAAAAAAATCAGACAATTGTCTGAAAAAAAATAAATCACAGTCAGTGATTCTATCCACAACCAAAATCGAACTCTTCGGAAGTGTAAGATACTAGAAATCACTCGATTGGACCGACAAATGTCAACTAAATTACAGCACAGAAACTTGAATCGGACTGAACCGAGAAAGCTCAAATCAGATCAATGGAGAGGACCGAGAAAAGCAAAATCTGAATGCGGAAAGCAGAAGACGAACCTTGGAACGGGAGATTCGGGGCTAGCGAGAAGGCGGAAGAACAATCTCTGGGCCTATCACTTTGTTGATGTTAGAGATTTATCTTTTTATTGATACACTTGTTGTAGTCTAACTAACTGATAGCTGTAATGAGATTTTAGGAAGATGAGAAGAAGAGAGACTGGTGTGAGTAACAGAACAAGAAGATGGGATCTGAAGAATGAGAGCCCACCCGTAACCGATAGAAGTGGGTTGACACAAAAATCGCTCTTACTTCATAACAATCTTATGGCACTATGAGGAAGAAATAAACTTTTGGGACCAAAACGATAAAAAAAGAAAAATGTACTTGCTAGAAGTAGTTAGACCAAAACTCCATCTAACATCATGGACAGTGGAGATGAAGCCTGTATCGATACAGGCCCATATTTTAGAACGACCCGGCCAAGCAAATTGCCTTCCTCTGTCTTTTCCCTCTGCACGTGAATCTAACGTGGCCCCTCTTTGTCAACGTCAAGCGAACTGCCTGTTATGGTTTTGTGAAGGCCTAACTGCAGAAACAGCCCCTAAACGTGACAAACTCGAGCGAGTTGGTCCAAAACTCAGCATTCAGTGATAATTGGCCCCTCAACTTTGAAAAGGTTAGCAGTTCAGTCCATATGCTACGGTAATAAACGGTTGGCATTTGGAGAGGCTAAAGTGGCAATTAGTGGTTGAGGTGATGAATCGCCTCCTCCAATTCACGGGAGAAGTAGAAAAAAAAAACCAGAATTAAAGAAAAAACAAAACCCACCCAAAAACATCTAACATCTAACATTGCTATGATTCAAAATGCATGATCAAAGCCTAGTGATCTTCAAAAATGACTTCTTTAGAAAAAAAAAAAAAGGAAAAATCAAAACAAGAACCATAATTAAAACCACCCAAAAACATCTAACATTGCTACAATTTAGAAATTAGAAGTGCAGAAGTCCCAGTCATTCTACATCTTGCAGTAGCCATGTCTACCTTTGTCACTAGCTAAAGAGAAACAAAGAAGGCCATTACAATCTCCTCCAGTGATGAATTGCCTTCTTCGGTAACGAATAGCTCAATCAAGACACCAAAAGACTCGTCCATCGTCATTAGGACAACGCAGCAGTAGGAGTCGGCCATAAAAGCTGCTGCCACAACTGTGTCAAAGCCAAAAATCCCATCTTCAATCTCCGACTCCATCTTTGTTCACTTCGCATACCACTATTTGATTTATGGTCGTGACTCGGCGTAGGCCTTGCGCGAAGCTTAGCAAATCGTCTTCTTGAACTTTCCATTCTTCTTCTTTTTCCTATGTAAAGAAGGCGGCAGCACATAGAAGAATGATTGTCAGTGGCAATGACGACCAAGGCTTTAAATCTCGTACCGGATGTTGTACCATTTCTCCAACAATATGGTACAATACCGATATCATATCGTCTTATTTCGGATGTACCAATTATATTATATTATATTTTATATATATATATATATATATTATATACATATGAACATAAAGAACATATCAACCACTGAAAGTATGTGGGTTTAAAGTACATATAATATGTATCTAGATTTTTTAAACATAAATATATATTTATAAAATAAAAAATATAAATTTAAAGGGCATAGAAGAAATAAAAACATAAAATTCTTTCAAATATAAAAAAGATTTTGTTATGCAAGCATTCAATCTATTATATATATATATATATATATATATATATATATATAAAGCATGATACATATAAAGAGTAAAAGACTTTTCATTTAACAGATACAACATGAAAATGACATATGGCAATTTTATTATTTTAGGTAAGAATTTTAAAAAAATTTACACATGAATCCAAAACTACCCCTTAACTAATCTGGTTATTCAAAATGAAAACTTTAACTTTAATATCCTTTTTACGTTAACAAATTTAATGACATTTTTCATTTTTTTCCAAATCTGAATAAGAAAACTCTGTCTCAAAGCCCATCATAGCTTTCCTTAAGCCATAACCAAGAAGCAGAGGCAGCTATTGTCTCATAGCCCATCGTCAATCTCCATCCCTGTCATGACCATTTCTTTTTTTGGATCAGCAACACAGTTAAGAATTCTTACAAATCCTATTGACTGACGTTTGCCTCAAAGCCATTTTTCAACAGTTTCATTATCCGTAATGACAACTATCCAACAACATGTTTCCACACCTTTGCCACCATGAGGTCTTTCCCCTCCACCTTTTTGCAAAAGCATCTAATGCAACGAGATTAGTGAAATGGGTATAAATATGTCACTTTAGGTTTTATCTCCTGATTTTTATTTTTTTTTGGGCCAAAATTTGATTTTGAAAACTAAAACTCGATATCATGAAATTCTCGATCATCGATGCTGCTAATTCTTTTTGTTCTTAATGCTAGCTTGCTCCCTTGGCTCTAATGGTTGTGATTGGTGTTGAACAGCTTTATGGTTGCCAATTGGGCCCCTTGGAAGCCAAAGCACAGGTAAGTACACTTTTTTTCTATTTACATGCCTTTACTGAGCCTAAAAATTTGCTAATAGACATTGGTGTTAAGTAATAAGATTAAGTTATTGACTTCTGTATAAAATCTAATATCAATATTAAATAGCTTTCGACTTTTTGTCATTGTTTATTGAACCTTTGTTGACTGTTTATCTTCAAGCTCGGTGGCTTTTCATCTCTTGTTAGTTTTGCATTTTCCTTCCTTATTTGGTTTTACATTATGGGTTTGAGATGTTCTTATGAATGGGCCAATTGTTTTGGGACTTCTGATGTAGCTTGCTTCTACTGGATTATAAAACCATGTGTAGCATACTAAGATATCCATGTATCACATATGTATATGATGTGGATCCTTATGAAGAACTACTTTTTCCCAGTTGTAAAATGTTAAATTTTACATAGTGGACTAAAACTCTGCTATATTCCTTTTGTTATACCCCACTGTAATAAAGAAGAAATGTGATTCAGAACTTAATTGGATCATATGGCTATGCATCTTATATTTGTATGCAATAGGTTTTAATATACAATTAAGAATATAGTTAGATTTTATGCACATAGATAACAATTCATATATATTAGGAAAATTGAGGTTTGTAGAATTGTTCCTAAATATTGAGATGATTCACTTGCAGCTTGATTTGAAAATTTAGGTTTATTTTGATTATATTATAAACTTCCATCTAGAGTTTGATGAGTTCTTTGTGGATGGTGTCATTAGTGTGATTGGCGTTGGATTAGGTCCATGTGGAGAGTTGAGTTGTGCTTATTTGGTGAATCATGGCTGGAAATATCCTGATATAGGGAACTTCAGGCACATTATAAATGTTCGATGATTTGTTCACTAAGCTAAGAATGGATAAGGACAGCCTCACTTTTTTATTCCATCTGTCCTTCTATTTCATATTCTTCTAATTACATTACATGCAAATGCGGTTTGGTTTTAGTGATTTTTTCTCGATACTAATTATTTGGATAATAAACATCATTAATGGTTTTAATTCAATTAATAAATTTGTTGATTTTTTTTTACTGTATTATTTTGGGGATATGTATGTTTCGGTCAAGTCCATTAGGCTCGTGCAATAAGCTGGTCTTTATGTTCATCTCCTAATTAATCCATATGTTTGTGCTGAATGGAACTTTGGGTAAATTTTTTTTTCTTTTTGGTTGTGCTTTTTATTTTCTTTTACATCAGTTATCTTGCAAAGACTTTGTTTTACTCTATTGTAGCTTAACCACTTAGGGGATTTTCTATCTGGCTCAAGTATGTTCCTGGGATTCAATTCATAACAGACAATGAAAAGGTAATTAAATTAAAAAATAAAAAGAAGTTTACAGACAAGGGAATACAGTAAAAGTTTATGGGTGAAATTCATAAAAAAAGAAGTACTTTAAGTGCATTTAATTAACTTCCAATTGACTCCTTTTTACTACAGGCTGTAATACAAAAATTAGGGACAGTTATATTTTTTTGGGCCTTGGATCTATTAGAAATTAGTAAAAGATTTTGCTCTTTTTACAAGTTTGTTGTTAGTTCTACTTGGGAAATGAAGATGAAAAATGTCATTTCTTGATTGAGTTAGTTTGAGCTGAGCTAATTTAATTAACAAGCTTGCAAGCCTAATCAAGCTTTCATGCTCGTCATAGTTTCTTATTTATTATTTTTATTTATATATGCTCTCAATGTAAACATTTTTAAAATTTTGATGCACCATTAGACTAAATGTTTCCATTGAACAGATGTTGAGAGCAATAGCCAATTTACATGATGCTGAGAATAATAGCCAATTTGCATTCTTTCTTTGTTTTTGTTAATTGCCCTTTCATTTAACAATTCATGTTTTATGTATTTTTTGATAATTAGGGGGATTGATAATTAGGGGGAGGAGAATGTTGTAGAGCCTGAGTATAAAATTACTCATAGAGTTAAATTGGATGTCAATATAGATGGACAACATTTAGGTTAAATTTTTTCCCTTTTCCTCATGCTTAATACTAAGATTATAGGGTTTACATGGTTGCTAACTTATTCTTCTTTTTTTTTCTCCCTATCATCATTTGCAAACCTTAACACCACAGGTAGAATTGTCATTGGATTGTATGGCTCAATAGTTCCTAAAATAGTACGTACATTTTCCATATTCTCTACATAAATTAAGAGCAATTTGGACTTTGAAGCCACCATTCTGGGATGTGTTTACTAATCTAACCTTTAGTATTTCACTTAGTTAAAGAAAT